>CAJVGC010000060.1:31499015-31551835 GCA_910822075.1 Senecio squalidus | reverse complement strand
ACCCATAATGATTTTCCGAAAAGTCTTGGTTATAGTTTGGTTTCAAAAACTCTTTAGAAATTTCCAAAACCGTTTTCACTACAACCAGTGCTCTGATACCAAGTCTGTCACACCCCGCTAAAGCGGAAACACGGGGCGTGAGAGCTGGAATATCATTACACGGTCATGAGCAAATATAAACGATTCAAGTCATTTCAATTAAAAATTTAAAAGGTTATAGATACAACATTTCAAAAAGTAACCAAGTAGTTCACGAATTAACTTAAAGTACAAATACAAGTTTTAAACAAAAATTCCCAAAATGTGAAGGTCTTTCCCATTAAGCGCCTCACGTGACCATAATGACCCTCCTTGCCATGCATTCCCAAAGCTTACATTAATTTCCTGAAACATAAGATAAAGTGTCAACTACGATACGTAGTGAGTGAGTTACAGTTTAGAGTTTGATAGAATTTAAAAAAAATAGTAAGTTACCAGAAAAGAAAGTTACCAAAAATAGAGAGTTTCCAAAAATGGGAATAGATGGTAAAAAGTTTATAAGCGAGCGAGTAAAGTGAATAAATAATAATTTAATAAACTCGCATAGTAATGATAGCGAAAACCAGGCGCTAAAAATAATGTTTAAGCGGATTCAGTCGCTAAAGTAATGTGTTAAGCGAATTCAGTCGCTAAAATAAAGTTTAAGCGGATTCAGTCGCTAAAATAATGTGTTAAGCGGATTCAGTCGCTAAAAATCAAGTATATGCGTATGGGATATGTGTTATAACTTAACTAAAGGTACCTTGTATTTCAATCACTTGGCATAATATAAGTAGTAAGTATACACTAAACCGATTGTATGGTCGAGATGGCAGCCCAAAAACATTTAAGTAAGTAATTCAATGAGAGAGGTAGTAATATGTACTTGGGACGCTAACCCTGAGTAAGGAGTGACCCCTCCTAAGTATCGATACCCATATGACTAACGGCTAATGCTAATAGTGTATAAGAGAGAGAGATCTAAAAACGGGCATTCAAGTAAGTATATTTAAAACATTCAAGAGATCTTACGGCTTATACATCCATCAAGTATTGGTTACCTACAAGCATCCTAGTTTAGTTATCCCGCTAAGGCATTAACACAAATACGCATGATAGTTTGTAAGATTCAAGTTAAAATGCTTCAAAGATTCCAAGTTTAGAACGAGATTCAATAAATAGTTGAATTAAAGAGATAACAATAGTATGAATAGAGAGAGAATGTTTTACGCATAAGCGATTAAGTAGACGTTTCAATGTCAAAGTTTTGATAAACCAAAGTTTAAGTATCGCAAGTTGTTTATAAGTTACAAAACATGATCTTATGCTTCCCCCAAATAATGTTGAAAGTATTAAAAGTAAAACATAGTGGGGATGTAACTCACGGTTTGCGAAGAGAATGGAACTCGGAGTCGGTCGGAAATGTGCCGGGAATCACGGAATGCCTAAGAATTACCAATATATTTCAAAAGTTAACTTCTTATTAAGTGTTGTATGTGTAGAAGATATTGTATAACTTTTGTTTGTGAATAAAAGGTTGAGTCCAATATTGTTCCGAAAATTTTGGTCCGAAGCGATTAACGTTGTGTTTAGTTTGAAAGTTTATTGTTTTTGATTATTACATCTTAAGTGCTTTTGCTTACTGAAGTGGCTTTATAATTTCTAGGGAAATTTGGGCAGCGCTTCCGCGCCCAAATTTCATGTCCAAAAATTACACCGCCACTTCCGTTCACAAATCACCTAAAACACAATAATACAGATAATATAGTCCAAAATAGTCCAAAGTAATTCACCAATGTTGTAAATATTATTTAACTCAGTCCACAGTAACTAGGGTAAAAGTCCAGAATGCAACGTAAACTTGGAACGAGTGAAAACGACGATTTTCGGGTGAACAGCAGCTCGGTGCTGCTCACCTGGTCACAGGTGCGGCGCACCTAGCTGCTGTTCGTTTCCCATTATGTGTTTTTCTTGCCAAAAACGTTTTGTGACTTAAGGGTTTCGACATGCAACCAGTAGGTACTTTATAAAACAGTGTTTTTCACAGATCCTCAACAACTTTTAACCACAAAATCATAGATCTAAGTGTTATTTAGATAAAAATCGTTTTTGTACTCAAATGACGTAACTCTTTACAAATACTCGTTTTCGTTGCTTAGAGTGAACATGCAATTAGTTATTATCTTCCAAAACTTCATTTTAACAGTTTCTAAAATATTTTTATTCACAGATTCGTGGATCTAAAGGGCTTTTCGATTAAAACGTTTTTGACCATAAAAAGTCAAAGATTTGTATAAAAACTCATTTTTAACCGTTAGATCTTACATGCAATTGATTATTTATGTATAAAAAGTGAAAAGAGAGTAATCTACCGAAGGAATAGCCTGGATGTTGAGTTTTGGTCGGATTTGATCTTCAAAAACTTTTGCAACCGTGGTCCTTTTTGATAGAAACAACACTCTTGGCTTAACTTGATGAAAGGGACGTTTTGTATGGATTGGAAATGATTCTTAGTGGTGTAAACCTTCTGGAAATGAAGAACACTTGAGGGTTTTTAGAGAGGGAATTGTATGTGTGTGTTTTGTGTTTTGTAAAATGATTTAGTAAAAATGAATAGGAAATGAAATGAAAAATGAAAAGTGATAGATTACTGACCTTGGGACTGTAAGGGGGGGCAGTAAAGGCTCGATTTCTATTGGTCCAATAGGGTGGTGGTGGTGTAAAACGAGAAAAGGACTAAAGCTGTAAATATTTTGAAAATCTGGAGGGAGGTGCGGCGCACCATGGTGCTTGGTGCGGCGCACCGGGCCATTTTTGGTCATTCCGAAATTTTCGTTTTTGCGTTATTGCTTCGTTGGACCTTTTTGTTAATTGAGAGTTCTTAAGTATGATTTGTTATGAACTTAGGAAAGTTCATAAAGTGATTTTATTGGTATTAGGACTTATAATTTGATTCCGGAGATTATTCCGACACTTGATTCGATAAAATACGGATAAAGTAGTTACGAGATTAGAGCAATATGAACACAAAAGAGTAACAAAAGATTCGAACCGAAGGAGTAACTGAAGGATTTCCCGAACTTGGGACGATTGTCGCACGAGTGAACATAATGAAGGAATAACTAGAGAATTTCGTCGATAGAATAACCGAACGAGTTCCTGATTTTTAGACGGTTGTCACACACCCCGCTCAGGCGGAAACCCGAGGTGTAAACAGTATCAGTAATATCAGAGTTTCAAAGGTTACAACAATTTAAAATGACAAAACATCATTGAATTACATATAAAATTTCGGAATACAAAGTTTTACAATATTCGAATAAATAAAGTACAAATGACATCCATGGATCCTAAAGGAACTAACCAAGCAAAAGAAGTTCCATGTAAACGATCCAAGTAGTCACAAAATCATGTCATCAGCAAACGGTAACCTCAAACCCCTGAAAAGCGTTAAAATTACGACGTCAACATAAAGTTGGTGTGTTATTCTCATTTTTATAAAAACATTAAGTATAAAAGGTTTTTGACCAAATTTGAAATATATTTATAAAACCATTAGTAAAATCTATATCTTGAATTATAAACAAATAAGATGCATGCATAACCTTAGATAAGTAATACACCTGAACTTAACAATCAAGGAAACACCCCTCCCCCCCCCCCCCCCCCCCCACACACACACACACCTTAGTGCTTTAAACTAAGGTCATTCTCGAATAACATATGGTAATAAAATCGACTCATAGGGACCGCACACCGACAAAATCCCATATCAGCGATGAGGGTTTGAAGACCCATATATACCTTTACTTATATATATATATATATATATATATATATATATATATATATATATATATATATATATATATATATAAGTAAAGGTAACGCTAAATCTAAGGCATCATAATCTATATTCGTATAAACAAGATATATTTAAGTTCAAATAACACTAATCATGCCTAACTATAAAAGTGGTAAAAATGGCAACGAATAACTCACTAATCAGTGATAATTACGTCGTACGCTCCACCGCCTAAGTGCCCTAGCCTAAAGACATCGAAAGTATAAGTATCTCTATAATGTAGTAGGGTTTCGCCTTAAATGATTAACGTTATATTATATATTATATTTAAAAGTGTTCGAAAGAATGATGTATCGAGTTAAATATGTCGAGTAAAAAGATAGCTATATTCGTGTCAAAATGACTAATAAAAGATATTGATATTTCGAGTCAAAAAGACGATTAAAAGATATAGATATTTCAAGTCAATAATGACTAATAAAAGATAACGATATTTCGAGTCAATAATGACTAATAAAAGATATCGTTTATTTAATTCCATAATGACGATTGGAAAGGAATGATATATCAAGCCGAAAATGACTAACAGAAATATCGGTTGAAAATAGAATTCTAATAACAAATTTAGTCGAAGTCAACCAAGGTCAACATCAAAGGATAGTTTTCTTGGTCAAAGTAAACAATTCGAAAGAAGTCAAAGTCAACTAAAAGTAAACATTCGACATTATGACCAAGCCGCTGCGGCGCAGTTGATAGCTACTGCGGCCCAGTAAGGCAACAGCGGCAAAAACGAATTTTATACTTTTTTCATTTTAGTATCGATAAGTTAAGTTTAGTTTCATATGAATAAGTACATAGTGTTATTTACATATATAAATGTTTATATAAGTTATTTATACATTATATATACAAGTTTTTACGTACTAATAATTAGTAATACTAATTAGAGTGTATATAACGTTTATAGGTATAATTAGTCTAATTTAGTCAAAAGTATAAGAGTATGAGAATATCATTTTCGGTAGGAATTTACTAATAGTTCCTATATCACAATTATCCGATTTTTACATATAAGTTCATAATATACCATTTTTATGTTATGATAACTAATAACCTATTAATATGTCATTAGCATGTATAATATTTCAAATTTTATGTTTCCTTCCATTTTAACCATTTTCACTTTTTATATAAGTTACTTAGGTGAATTTTAGTGGAAATTAAGAAAACGAAAATGAGAATTAAGGATTTATTAGGGAGTACCGAAGACTTTCGCAAAATCTACCAAAAAGTCGGAATGGTCTTGAAGTCTCCCGGAAATGAGCTCCAAAAGCGGTAGTGAGGAGAAACCGAGCTCCAAACACAAAATAAATCACTTGTTAGAATGAGAACTTCAATGTAAATAAGTATTGAATGAGGTTTATGGAATGTTTTTTCTTACCAATCTTCAAGATGTAATTGTCTCCATAGTGGTGAAACAAAACCGGAAATGGAGGATGAAGATAAAGGAGGAATCCTTGCAAGATTACATGACTTTTATGTTAGTATTCTTATATAAGAAAGAAGAAAACGAAGGAATAAAAAAGATGTGATTTGTTGGGAAAAAAAACTCACCAAATGGAGAAGAATTAATGGAGAAGATGTAAGAGTTGTTTAATCTTCCTTGTGTAGCAAATTCTCACTCAATTTTGGTGTTCGTTGCTCTCACTTTTCTGGAAATAAAAAGAGAAAAGGAGAGGATGAAAGATTGAGTGATAGAATGAAGATGAAAATGAATGGAAAATGTTTAAGTTTGAAACAAGGAATGAGAGATGGTGTGGAATGGTCAAGGATCCACAATTTACTCATCTAGTCTCATTTTGGAAAGTTTTCAGCAATTTTCCACGTGGGTGTAAGTTTGTGGAATCTCAAGAAAGGTAAAAGTGTTTTTAACATTTTCTGTCAGGCCGTGACTGCGTCGCAGTGAGTAAGGACTGCAGCGCAGTCCTTTGCCGTCAACGTTAGTTAAAGGTCCTTTAAAAAGGGCTGAATTTGTAAAGAATTTAACGTTAATCTTGTTAAAGGACTAACTTTATAAAATATTTATAACGTCAATCTTAATCGTATAATTGAAGGAATAAGTCAACCCATACTCATCTTACGAGAATACTTATATCTACTAGGCACTTAGGTACTAAACGTTGTCGTCATGAAGGACAAAAAAGATACGTAATATAAAACCCGACAACATAAATAATGCGTAATAAAAATAAATAGCAAATAATAGTAGGTTCAGAAAAAAATATCGATAAATAAAAAGACAAACGGAACACGGAATGGTACCTCGAAGTCGCGGTTGTCACTGTCTCCCCAAGTAAAAAAGGATTTCGTCTTCTAAATCATCACTGGGTACTACCTCCGTAAAAAAGATGGGGATACTTCATCTGCATCTCGTCCTCACGCTCCCAAGTAAACTCGGCTCCAAGTCTCAAATTCCAACGAAATTTAACAATAGGAATTTTACTATGTCGCAGACGCTTGACGTCACAGTCTAATATCTCAATCGTCTCCTCAACGAAATGAAGCTTATCATCAATATGAAGCTTCTCCAACGGAACCAATAATGAATCAACAGCAAGACATTTCTTGAAGTGAGAAACGGGGAAAAACATTATGCACACTGCTCAGCTCTGGCGGCAAATCAAGTCTGTACGCAGCTGGACCGACACAAGCTAAAATCTAAAACGGACCCGTATATCTCGGACTCAACTTGCTGCGCTTCTCAAAGCGGAAAACCCTTTTCCACGGAGATACTTTCAACAAGACCGTATCCCCAACACTGAACTCAAGAGGTTTCCTACGTCTATTTGCATACTTCTTCTGTCGATCTCTAGTAGCAACTAATCGCTCCTTAATCTTGAAGATCTTGTCAGTAGTCTCGTGAATAATCTCCGGACCAGTAACCTATGTATCTCCAATCTCTGCCCAACACACGGGTGATCGACACTTACGGTCATACAAAGCCTCAAACGGTGCACAACTGATACTCGTATGATAACCGTTGTTGTACGAAAACTCGATCAACGACAAATGTACATCCCAACTGCCACCGAAGTCTATTGCACAAGCACGTAACATATCCTCTAAAGTCTGAATGGTCCTCTCGCTCTGACCATGTGTCCGCGGATGATAAGTTGTAATCATATCCAACCTCGTGCCCATAATACGCTGAAAAGACTGCCAAAATCGTGAAGTGAATCGAGCATCACGATCTGAAATAATCGACACAGGCACGTCTTGTTTAGACACGATCTCGACAATATACAAACAGCCAAGCCTCTCTAACTGATAAGTCTCTCTAATCGGTAGAAAGTGAGCAGACTTCCTCAAACAATCAACGATAACCCAAATATTTTTGTAACCACTGGAAGATCTCGGAAGCTTCGTAATAAAATCCATGGTAATACGCTCCCATTTCCACTCCGGAATCTTCGGCTGATGAAGAAGCCCAGACGGCTTCTGATACTCAATCTTGACCTTTGAACAGGTCAAACATCTACTAACATACTTAGCAATCACCCGTTTCATACCAGGCCACCAATAAAACTCTTTCAAGTCTTGATACATCTTGTCAGAACCAGGATGAACATAATAGTTGGACTTATGAGCCTCGTCCAAAATCAACTAACGGATACCAACTGGAACCCAAATATGATCAAGAAAATAAAGAACTCCGTCATCCTTCGACTCTAACTTCCGAGCTAAACTAAACAATCGCTCATCCTTAAGACGAGCTTCTGTCCATGCATCCTGCTGTGCCCGAAGAATCTGAGCTTTCAAGCTCGTCTGAATAGAAATCACAAAAGAACGAACCCGAGCCGTCTTAACCGTATCCTTGCGATTCAGCGCATCAGCAACCACATTCGCTTTACCTGGATGGTAGCGAATATCACAATCATAGTCATTCAGTAGCTCGACCCAACGTCTCTGTCTCATGTTCAACATCTTCTGATCGAAGATATGTTGAAGACTCTTGTGATCCGTGAAAACGGTACACTTAGCCCCATACAGATAATGCCTCCAAATCTTGAGAGCAAAAACAACGGCTCCTAACTCAAGATCATGCGTCGTGTAATTCTGCTCGTCGATCTTCAACTGACGTTAAGCATAAGCTATAACCTTCCCATTTTGTATGAGAACACATCCAATACCCTTATGTGAAGCATCACAATATACCAAAAAGTTCTCAGCCCCAACCGGCAAACTAAGAATAGGAGCATCACATAACAGCTCCTTTTGGGTCAACTTCGTCATAGGAGAAGCAATCCTAGGGAAGTCCTCAATGAATCAACGATAATAACCAACAAGATCCAAAAATGAACGAATCTCAATAGACGATTTCGGTGCAACCCAACTTTTCACGGCTTCAATCTTGGCAGGATCAACGTGAATACCCTTCGCGCTGACCACGTGGCCAAGAAACTGAACCTCGGGTAACCAAAACTCACACTTCGAAAACTTCCTCGGGTAACCAAAACTCACACTTCGAAAACTTTGCATACAACTTGTCTTTTCGAATCATCTCCAAAACCAAACGTAGATGTTACACGTGCTCCTCACGGCTACGGGAATAAATAAGAATTTCATCAATGAAAACGATTACGAATTTGTCAAGATAAGGACGCCAAATACGGTTCATCAAGTCCATGAAGGTTGCAGGCGCGTTTTCCAAACCAAAAGGCATAACCAAAAACTCATAGTGACCATTTCGAGTACGAAAAGCAGTCTCAGGAATATTCATCATCCTGAATCCTCAACTGATGATAACCCGAACAAAGATCTATCTTCGAGAAATAACAAGAACTCTGAAGATGATCAGACAAATCGTCAATACGAGGAAGATGATAACGATTCTTCACCGTTAACTTATTCAGTTCCGGTAATCAATACACAAACTCGTTTAGCCATCCTTCTTCTTAACGAAAAGAACAGGAGAACCCCATGGAGAGAAACTAGGGTGAATGAAACCCTTGTAAACCAATTCTTGTATCTGACTGGACAACTCAATCATCTCAGAAGGAGCCAAACAATAAGGAGCTTTCGCCATGGGCGCTGCTCTAGGAACAAGATATATACGAAATTCGATTCGTCGTTGGGGAGGAAGTCCAGGAAAATACTCCGGAAATACGTCGACAAAATCAGAACAACCGGATGATCATCAATCTTCGTCGCATAATCCTTCTTCACCAAATGAGCAGGATATAAGGAACACCCTCGACGAATATACTCCCTCACCTTCAGGCTAGAAATATTCTTAAGGCGCTTCCCAAACTCACCTTCACGAATAATCAATGGTACGCCACACGGCCTCGGAATACGAATAAACCTCTTGTAACAAACAATCTGTCACACCCCACTAAAGCGGAAACACGGGATGTGAATAGCGTCGATATCATAACACGAGATATAATAAAATACAAACGATTTTCAAGTCATTAGAATATATAAAAGTGTTTACAAGTTCAAATTAACCAAGTATTTTAAACACTTCATTACAACATAATACATAAGTAAAGGTTTCAAAAGAGGTTCCCAAAATAATAGACACGGTCTTCTCCCGATTCATGAACCACGTGACTTGCCTAACCCGCCTGAAAGATATGCACGTCATGTCCTTACATATCGTTTCCTGAAAACATGAGAAAAAGCGTCAACTACAAAAAGTAGTGAGTGAGTTACAGTTTTGGTAGTCCTTGACTAAAAATGGTTTCGGCAAAGTATGGCAATACTTTAAAAGATACTTTTCGCGTCCGTATATATATACTCTCGGATAAAAGTGATTTTGGCAAAGTATAGCAATACTTTGTAAAGATGTTGTCGGGTCCGTATATAAATATACTCTCGGATAAAAATGAGTCGGCGAGGTATAGAAATACCTTGTAAAAATGTTTACGGACAAGTATAGCAATACTTGTAAAATAGTTTTCTGCACCGTATCTCTATATATAGATACGGGTAATGAACATAGTCTGCACATCCATATATCTCTATATATATGGGTCATGAAAATAGTTTGAACCTCCATATATCTCTACATATATATGGGTAAAGAATATGGTTTGCGCCTCCGTGTCTCTAAATATACGGGTAATGAAAATAGTTTGTACCTCCATATATCTCTATACATATATGGGTAAAGAAAATGCGTATAAAGTAAAACATTGATTGTATAACGAACAGGGACCTCTTGATATAATATGACTATAAGTGTTCACACTAAACCGAATTGAACCGATCGTGAATATGGCCCCTTACCCCGCACTATCTAGGGAGCGAAAAATATCTAGCATATGTACTTAGGTTGCGCCACCTAAGTAAGGAACGCTCATTTCCTAAGTATCGATACTCATAATGCTATACGGATAAGTAAGCTAATAGTGTGTACTGAATAAAAACCGGGTACTTAATTAAAAACTGATAGTAGGCACTTAAGTCTCGTTGTATTCCTATCAAGAGTTTACGGAGATGCCAACCCATGGCATTTAAGACAACAATCAATCATTTGAAAATCATAGCAATGATAGGTAAAAACATATGCATTTAATGTATCAAAAACATTTAGTTTCTCATGTTTCCCCCAAAATATGAAAATTGCAGAAAAATGGGGATGTAACTCACGGATTGCGAAGAATTAGCGTGTACGGAAAGGAATTCGAACGCGTCGGAAATCGAAGGAACCTTAGCACATACCAAGTTTTGAGTAAGTGATATAATTTAGTGAGTTTATAAAATCGTTCGTCAATGAATGCTTGTTTTTACAGTGTCATAGATATGTCTAACTAATAAGTTCAAGGTTACAAATTTTATAACGGGTTGAATAATTTATAACACAGAGTGTAACTGTAGTTACGTTGCATAGTTACACTGCATACCAATCGCTTTTCATGCAAAAATGACTCACTGCAGGCTAGTTACGCTAGCGTATAGCGTAAGTATAGTTACGCTGCATAGTTACACTGCATAGTTACAGTGCACAGTTACACTGCATAGTTACACTGGTTTCGGAAATTTTTTCCGTTTATCGTTATCGTTAAGCATTTTGGTTAGTTGAAAGTTTACGATTAGTTATGAAATGAACTTAGGCAAGTTCATTATGCGTTTTCTTGGTATTAGGGTTCATTTATTGATTCCGATTCGATTCTGACACTAACACGTTTACGGTAAAAGTACAGTTAAGAACAAAAACATATTTCTCGAAGATATAGAATACGGAACTATCCTGAATTTTGGACGGTTGTCACACATTCTCCGCTCGATGTGTAGATAACTAATCCATGCCCAAGACGATGTCGAAACTACCAAGCCTCATAGGAATAAGATTGATGGGAAAAGAAGTATTAGGTAAGGTAAGGGAACAATCACGAAGAATCTCACTAGCACGTAAGCAACTACCGTCAGCTAACTCTACCTCATAACCAGGCACTAAAGGACTAGGAGTACAAGCTACTAAAGGCCAAAACATCACTAGATATAAAGCTCATATCCACACCAGAATCAAATAATACAAATGCAGGATGATCATCAATAAGAAATGTACCAGTGAGAACTGTAGGATCCTGACGTGCCTTAGTATACCCTAATGCAAACACCCTGCCCTTGGCAGTATCACCACCCCCAACCAGAACCAGAAGGAAGAAGAGAAGAAGAAGAAGTACACTTGGGACACTTATTACGGAAGTTCCCCTTTTCCCCACACTCATAACACAAACCAGGTGCAATTTTACAGAAACGCTTGGTATGACCCAGCTTCCTGCACCTATCACAGTACCAACAAGCAACCTCTGTTGCATGAGCACCTCCAAACTTGCCACACATAGGGCGCTTTCCCTGACCACTCCACAGCATAAGACTGAATCGGTTGGGGACTCTGATACTGTCCCCTCCCCCTCTTCCTAGAATCCGGATTAAACTTCTTCCCATGCCTACTACTAGAATCTCGACGAACCACTGTCCTCTGTAGTAAACCTCCTCTAATCATGCTCTCAGTCAACGAGCAAGAAATATTGATCGCGCTATGCAAAGTATTAGGACGAGAAGAAATGATGTTGGCTCGAATAGTCTGGGCAACCCATGAATGTAACGAGCAATACGATCATCCTCTTTACTAACCAATCGAGGAACCAACACATACAAATCATAGAATATGTTCGTGTACCCACAAACATCCAAAACCTGCATAGTCAGGCTCCACAGTTCCTGCTCTAAACACTACATCTCGTGTGCAAGTACATACTCCTTCCTCATCAGCACCCTGAGGTTCTCCCATGACATCAAACTAACGGTCGCTTGGCCCTCAATACACACAATGGAGTTCCATTAAGTGAGGGCTTTCCCCTGTAACAGATACGTCGAGTACTTAACTCGATCCTGAAATGAACACCCGGAAACCTCAAACACGGACTCCATCTTCTCCAACCCCTGGAGAGAGCCACGGCATCCTCAGTACCTCTGAACTCAATCGGCTTACATCCCAAAAACGTCTTGTACGAACATCCTTGAGGCGGATCCTCAATCATAGTCGGTGGAGCTCCCGTACCACTATGCACTATACCATCAACATCTGAACCATCACGACCGGAACCCGTATCATCTGATCCCGTAACAACCATCTCGGGGCCACCGGATCCAGAGCCGGTACCCGCTCCTCCAACGCTCTGAAGCAAAGTCTCCTTAAGATGCGCTACGATGTCGGGCATCGATGCAACCATGTGCTCGGCGAACATCTGACTAAAGTCTGGAGTCGTAGTGCTCGGAGTCGTAGTACTCGGAATCGTACACTCGGTCTCGTAACGACAGGAAGACCTCGTCTCGTTGAACCCCTCGCAGTCGTAGCTCTCTTGGCGCATCGTCTAAGAACGTAAAAACGGAACAAATATAAGAACGTGCGACAAAAATGATTAGGCCAAAAGAATAAAAATAAAGCAAAAGCACACAAGGCAAAGCAAACACATAAAGGCCCAAATAAGGAAATGTGCACATAGGTAAATCAGATAAATCGTTTTAAAGCCTAAGGTCATAGTCTGAATGATTCACATATAAGCCACTTAGTTCGCTATAACCATTGGCTCTGATACCAATCTCTGTCACACCCCGCTCAGATGGAAACCCGAGGTGTAAACAGTACCAGTAATATCAGAGTTTCAAAGGTTACAACAATTTAAAATGACAAAACATCATTGAATTACATAAATAATTTCGGAATACAAAGTTTTACAATATTCGAATAAATAAAGTACAAATGACATCCATGGATCCTGAAGGAACTAACCAAGCAAAACAAGTTCCATGTAAACGATCCAAGTAGTCACAAAAGCATGTCATCAGCAAACGGTAACCTCAAAATCCTGAAAAGCGTTAAAAATACGACATCAACATAACGTTGGTTTGTTATTCGCATTTTTATAAAAACATTAAGTATAAAAGGTTTTTGACCCAATTTGTAATATATTTATAAAAACATTAGTAAAATCTATATCTTTGTTGGGTCTGATAAGTCTAGAGAGAGAAACTTAATCTAGAGAGAGAAATTGGATTTAGCATTAAACACCATTAGTTTCATTAATCATACCCCACACTCCTATTTATAGGAGTGTGGGGACTTAAACAAACACTTCCTAATTATTACAATTATGCCCTTAGGAACAAATACAAATACAATGCTATTAATATTCTATTCCTAACAACTATTTGTAGTTGTTCAAAATATGAAGTCTTTGTCTTGAAGAATCTTCATTGTTGTTATCTTGAACGAGTAGATGCTTGATTTGATCTTCAACCGCAACTTTGGATTTCATCGGAGTAGCTTGTTGTAATCTTTGATACTCTTGTATCTAAAGATAAGTTGCTTGAAGAATCATTTTCTTTTCTCTTGAAAGCTAGAACTTGATGTTGTATTGAATATGTCATTGATGAAGTATTCTCGAAGGTCTTGCTCTTTGAAGAAGTCTTAAGAACCTAATCATCCAAAAACTATTTTTGGCGAACCTTGGATGATAGTCTTAATGATCTCCTCCTTTGTCTTCGTGATCTTCAAATTCAACTTTAGATTTCATCAGAGTAGCGTTTCAATCTTTGTATCGCGGAAAGCACATTTGAAAGTTGACTTGAAGAATCTTTCATTTCAAACGAATGTCGAATGTAGACTTGTAGTCTTTGATTTCTTGATTTCGATGTAAACATAACATTCCTTTCCTTTGATCGTTTGAACCATAAAGTGGAACGCTCCCCCTTAATTGAGTAGTTTCACTTTATCGTTCAACTTGTAGAAGCTTGATTGAATTTCTTTGTTTGAAGCTTCTTTTGATTGAGCAATCGTTCCAAATTCCTTGACGTTTTGATTTTTCATTTAGCTCCCCCTCAACTCATACTTGTAATCAACTATCCGAAACTTGATGTGTTACTTCGTTGTAGCTTGATGATGAACATTCTTCTTTACTTCACGTTCTTCCCATTGGTACACCATTTACACACATTTTTTCCTTTGGTACACGTTCTTTCCCCTCATGATGATTATGACTCGTTGTATTCATCATGTAAACGTGTACCCAAATAGTATCCTCAAATAGTATCCATGAGCGTGAAAATGGGTAAGTAACTATGAGATCACTTAGATTGCTCGTTAACATAACAATCAAAATCACAAAAGAAGTCGCTTGTGTGACCTACGTTCAATGTTGGAAAAGCGTTAGCATTGGTAGGGTTTCCATTCGATCATTGTGAAATACCAAGATCGTGGATACCACTACAAATGTTCCGAGCGATATCACAAAGACATGCTTTTTGAAAAGTCGTTCGTGTCCTAGAAAATGTTTAACATTTTGGCGCTAGACTCAATAGTGCATGAAACGAAGTCGAGAAATGGAGTTGGTTTTTTCTTGTTTCAATATCAACTTTCTCCGAGTGAGAATATGATAGAAATGTGCTACTTCTCTGTGTATATTGAAACAAATTCTTGTGAAGAATTTGAGTGGCGATGAGGTATATGTGCATTGCATCACTGGGTCCATGATGTCTTTTTCAATATCGAAAATCAACACATGAAATTCGATAGAAGCTTGGCTAAGAAACGGTCTCTCATGCTTTTAACTGTATCACACACTCCTCACTCAGCCTCTCATAATTTTCAACTTCACCCTCATTTTGGCATTTTGAAAACGATGTTTTTGTTGATTTTGCACCTTTAATCTCCAATCCTAGACCTAAAGAACCCTCACATTCGAAAGTGATTCCTAAGGTAAGTCCCTCCGGCTCTGGTTGGACTATAGGAAAAAGATATAATTTTGAAAACCGCTCAAGGTGCATTAACATTTTCCCAAATTTTGAAAAACATTTCCAAAGTAACTTGAAAGTTTGCAATATTTTAGAAAAGACGCTCCCCCTCAACATATGCATGACAAAAATGTTTTTTCTCAAGGGAAGTCTTTTTCGAAAATATATTTTATGAGTTCATGAAAGAATATTTCATTTCGAAAGATGTATTTGAAAAATTGTTTCGTTGAAGCTCATTTGAAAGATTTAGGAGGTAGTTCAAAAAATGATTTTATGAACTCCCCCTCAAAGTTAGATTCTCCATGTTTGATCAAACAAGTGTTTTGCAAACTAATTAAAATAAGAAAAACCGCTACTAAATCCTCTCTAAAAGATGAAATAATTCTAGTCGGGATTCAAAATCCGCTATTAAGTCATCTTTTTCGATTAAATCTAGTTCTAGTCGGGTTAATCAAATTTGCAAGTTTACAATTTTGAAAAACACTTGTTAATTACGAAAATACTATCAAACACAAATATAATACTTTGAATACGTTAGTTCTAGTCGAGATTGAAAATCCGCTACAATTCACATTCAACATATTAAACTTGTATTTAGATAAATGAATTCGTAATTTTTAGGTTTTAGAACGGGTTTCAATCTGAAATAATTGAAAGCCTAAACAAACTCAAAATATCATATGAAATAATAATACCCAAAAGTGATAGTTCTAGTCGAGATTTAAAAATCCGCTACTAAACACTTCCTAATATTACGTCTCTCAAGTGATAAACTAAGTTTGTAATTTTGATACCTCGTGTAAGCACTCCATGAAGTTCAAGTCCGAAACTGAGTTGTTTCGGAGTCATTTCGAAAACCTATGTTTCTGCACAATCAACACACTTCTTTTGGTACCCATTGCATTTTGGGTCCTTTTTGGTTAGCTTTGTTTGAAAACCATTGATACGTTGTATTGATTATGTGCAAAGAATATGAATTCCATTTCTCCGATAAACACACATTTGAGGTAGTTGATTTTGCAATCGGTGCGTTTTTTTTGAAATTTGTGGAGACTTCGGAATCCATTTCTTTTTAAGAGTTGGTGAAGTAGTTCTTGGGACAAAACCATTTGATTTCATTGAAGTTCTTTGTTTAAAGTTAGAAACAAACCTATTCACTTTTTGCACCGAATATTTAAAGTGTGATGGTGGAAATTCAAATAACTCGGGTATTGAATAAGTGAACGCTTTCGTTTCCTTTTCGTTCATTGGAGGACAAAGTGCTTTCTTTTCAACATGTTTGGTTGAGACGATTTTGGATTTCAATTTCGAATTTTTCAAAGGTTTTGTAAAAGTTCCATTCGTTTGAGATTTCGTAGAATACTTGTGATTCTTTTTCCGGAAAAGTACTCGGAGAAACCACTTTTGAAAATGATTTGGAAGATTTACCATTGTAAACCTTCAATGGAACTTTAACTTCCTTTTTAGAATTTTTTTCAAGACTTTTAGATTTCCGTTTCTCCTCATGTGAAAGAATTAGGGTTTGAGGTGAAACCGGACCATTCATTTTCCACATTGAATCAATCTTTTTCGTTAAAGCTTCAATATCTTTCTCTTTTGAATGTAAGACATTTTGAAGAAATGATATCTTAGCTAGAGATTGTTCATTCGAGGAGAAAGGTTTTGTAGATTCTTGTTTTGAGAGTTTGTTGATTTTAATCATCTTTTCCAAAGAAGATTTGTCATTTGAAGTTAAAGATTTATCAAGTGATGCTTTTTCAAAAGATGCAATTTTCTCTAACAAATTACGTTTTTCATTCTCAAAGTATTTAGTTCGACATTCCAACTCTTGTTCTAGTTCCGAAAATTGTTTTTCTAAAATAAGAGTTGGAACGTATATTTTTTGAAAAACAACTTGTTCCAAAACATCATCGGAATGAAGTTCCTTTTCATCATAATTTGGAAAGTAATCATCCGAAAGAGGAATTTTCGTAGTTTTGTAACTCTCATTTAGTGATTTGTAATCAAAAGATAATTGTGTTTTATTCAAAAGTGGTCGTTTTGCATTCTCTTGTTCTTCAAGTTCTTTTGATGATCTAATGAAATCCATGATAACATTTGTTTTTCCTAAAGATTTTGTGTCGTAAAGACCGGGAGCATGATACATAGCTTTCCTTAGATATTTTGGATTATCATGACCCAAACCTTCTTGTGGATTGAAAAATCGAAACTCTTTTGGTTTTTTTTTGGAAAAATGAGTTGATTCGTTTGTTCTCTCAAACCATTTTGCTTTACTTTTTCAACTTCAAGTGATTGTCATTTAAAAGATTTAATTTCCGTTTGATAATCATTAATTTGTTTTTTTAAAAGCATAAGATTATCGTTAGCACTTAGTCTCTCATTTCTTTCATTATTTAACTCGTCGATTAACTCCATTCGTTTAAGTATTTCATTCATTCGTTCTTTCTTAAGATTCTCTAGTTCCAATAAAACACTTTGATTGTATTTCCTCTTTTCAAAGGTTATGGTTTTTGATTGTTTTTGAAGTGTATTGATTAAATCCAATTTTTCATTTAGTTCATTTGTAAGATTTTGAATTATAATCACACTTTGGTCATATTTCCCCCTCCAAGAAGTTGCCAACTCTTTAAACTCTTCAAGTTTGGAATTGGTAAGGTTTAAAGCTTGAAGTTGAGATGTCAAAATTTGAATTTCATTTGAAAGCTTAGAATTCTCATTTAAAAGATTAGTCTTTTCGTTTGAAAACCTTGAAACCAATTCGGTGTTAGTTTGAAACTTCTTTTCCAACTCAATGATCTTATTATCAAGGGTAGGAGATAAAGATTGTACCTCTGCGACGGTGAAATGCGATAACGTCGATAAAAATTCGCGTGCACGTGTAGCAACATTTCACTTTTGATCGAATCTACCATGACCGTTCCAATCATTAGGAGACAATGTTTTCCCCATGTCTTCACACAATTTCTCTAGCTCCTCTAGTTTTGTCCAAGATTGGTCCGGAGGACAACAAAATGTAAGCCCGTCATCTTTGTCGATTGTGAGATGCACAATATTTCCGACAATATCTTTCTTCATAATGCAAATTTGGTGGCGAAAATCCCTCAAAAGTTGGTAGAAAATTTCTCAACTCTGAAAATTTGAAAAAAAAAAACCAATAACCTTAACCCGTGGTATCTCACGCTTGTACAATCTTTTTCCCAAAACTTACTTAACCAATCTCTTAGAATAGCACCATTGAATTCGCTTTTCAATTTCGATTACGGAAATATAAATCTCGTATTTTTCCAATGATTGGATCTCGTCAAAATTCGGCGCGTAAGCTTTACAGGTATCCGAAAACTATCGGGAAAAATAAAATTCTCTCTTTAAAAAAAAATAATTATTTTTCGATTTCGTCTCTAACGTTAAAACGTGGAATCACAAAACTTAAATGAAACTAATGGTGCTTAATGATTATTACAATTATGCCCTTAAGATCAAATACAAATACAATGTTATGAATAATCTATTCCTAACAATCTTGAATTATAAACAAATAAGATGCATGCATAACCTTAGATAAGTAATACACCTGAACCTAACAACCAAGGAAACCCGCCCCACACACACACACACACCTTAGTGCGTTAAACTAATATCATTCTCGAATAACATACGGTAATAACATCAACTCATAGGGACCGCACACCGACAAAATCCCATATCAGCGATGAGGGTTTTTAAGACCCATATACATATATATATATATATATATATATATATATATATATATATATATATATATATATATATATATATATATATATATATATATATATGTATATATATGTATATATATATATATATATAGATATATATATATATATATGTATATATATATATATATATATATATATATATATAGATATATATATATATATATATATATATATATATATATATATATATACCGGTGGCTCAAATAGAATTGACAGGCGTGTAACGGGGCCTTATACTACCAGTAAGGCCATATAAGTAAAGGTAACGCTAAATCTAAGGCATCATAATCTACATTCGTAAAAACAAGATATATTTAAGTTAAAATAATGCTAATCATGCCCAAGTATAAAAGCGGTAAATAAGGCAACGAATAACTCACTAATCAGCGAGAAATACGCCGGGTAGACAAAAGTCAGGAGAATAACGTTCCACCGCCTAACTGCCCTAGCCTAAAGACATCAAAAGTCTAAGTATATCTATAACGTAGTAGGGTTTAGCCTTAACTGAGTAACGTTATATTATATATTATATTTAAAAGTGTTCGAAAGAATGATGTATCGAGTTAAAGATGTCGAGTAAAAAGATAGCGATATTTCGTTTCAAAATGTCGAGTAAAAGATATTGATATTTCGAGTTAAAAAGACGAGTAAAAGATATAGATATTTCGAATCAATAATAACTAATAAAAGATAACGATATTTCGAGTCAATAATGACTAATAAAAGATATCGTTTATTGAAGTCCGTAATGACGATTGGAAAGGAATGATATTTCGAACCAAAAATGACTAACAAAAAGATCGGTTGAAGATAGAATAGTAATACAAGATTTAGTCGAGGTCAACCAAGGTCAACATCAAAGGATAGTTGACTTGGTCAAAGTCAACGATTTCGAAAGAAGTCAAAGTCAACTAAAAGTCAACATTCGAAATTTTGAATAACTTAACATCGTTTGAGGGATTTAAATATTTTGAGTAAACTAGTTTGAAAACAATTTCATAAAAGTTTAATGAAAGGAAAGTTTATTCAAGATTAAGTTCGCATTTTGAGAAAAATTATATATATCGAAAGTATATACGTTTAGCGAACATTATATTTAAAAATATCATGTTTACGATTGCGATTACGTTTTTGAGACCAAAAACGTATATTTGTTGGTATATACTACTTTATGTATAATAATATATGTATATGTATACTTATGTTCGTTCAAATTACGCGAAGTTACGAACCAGTAGCTCACTGCGACACACAGGAACTTCAGTGCGTCGCACTGAGTTTGTGACCAAGCCTCTGCGGCGTAGTAAGGCAACAGCGGAAAAAACGAATTTTATACTTTTTACGTTTTACTATCGATAAGTTAAGTTTAGTTTTATATGAATAAGTACAGAGTGTTATTTACATATATAAATGTTTATATAAGTTATTTATACATTATATATACAAGCTTTTACAAAATAATTATTAGTAATACTAATTAGAGTGTATATAACGTTTATAGGTATAATTAGTCCAATTTAGTCAAAACTCCAAGAGTATGAGAATATCATTTTCGGTAGGAATTTACTAATGGTTCCTATATGACAATTATCCGATTTTTACATATAAATTCATAATATACCATTTTTATGTTATGATAACCAATAGCCTATTAATATGTCATTAACATGTATAATATGTCAAATTTTATGTTTTCTTCCATTTTAACCATTTTCACTTTTTATATAAGTTACATAGGTGAATTTTAGTGGAAATTAAGAAAACGAAAAGGATAATTAAGGATTTATTAGGGAGTACCGAGGACTCCCACAAAATCTACCAAAAAGTCGGAATGGTCTTGAAGTCTCCCGGAAATGAGCTCCAAAAGGTAGTGAGGAGAAACCGAGCTCCAAGCACAAAATAAATCACTTGTTAGGATAACAACTTCAATGTAAATAAGAATTGAATGAGGTTTATGGAATGTTTTTGCTTACCAATCTTCAAGATGTAATTTTCTCCACAGTGGTGAAACAAAACCAAAAATGAAGGATGAAGATGGAGGATGAATCCTTGCAAGATTACATGAGTTTTATGTTAGTATTCTTTATATAACAAACAAGAAAAAGAAGGAATAGAAAAGATGTGATTTGTTGGAAAAATACTCACCAAATAGAGAAGAATCAATGGAGAAGATGTAAGAGGTGTATAATCTTCTTTGTGTTGCAAATTCTCACTCAATTTTGGTGTTATTTGCTCTTACTTTTCTGGAAATGAAAAGAGAAAAGGGATGAAAGAAATTGAGTGATAGAATGAAGATGAAAATGAATGGAAAATGTTTATGTTTGAAACAAGGAATGAGAGATGGTGTGGAATGGTCAAGGATCCACAATTTACTCATCTAGTATCATTTTGGGAAGTTTTCAGCAATTTTTTACGTGGGTGTAAGTGTGTGGAATCTCAAAAAAGGTAAAAAGTGTTTTTAACATTTTCTCCCAAGACGCGAATGCGTCGCAGTGAGTTTAACGTTAATCCCGTTAAAGGACTAACTTTGTAAGATATTTTTAACGTCAATCTTAATCGTATAATCGAAGGCATAACTCATTCATACTTATCTTACGAGAATACTTATATCTACTAGGAACTTAGGTACTAAACGTTTTCTTCACGAAGGACAAAAACGATAAGTAATATAAAACCCGACCACATAAATAATGCGTGATAAAACGAAATAGCAACTAATAATAGGGTCAAAACAAAATATCGATAAATAAAAAGACAAACGAAACACGGAATGGTACCTCGAAATCGCGGTTGTCACACTCGGGTACCGGACACGGGTGACGGGTGTCGGACCTGAGTGCCGGGTTCCGGGGCACAAGTTCCGGAGGCCGGGAAGTCCGGGTTCCGAGGCACAAGTATCGAACGCCGGGGCACGAGCGCCAAACGCCGGGGAACGAGCGCCGAACGCCGAACGCCTGAGAACAAGTTATGGACGCCAGAGCACAAATGTCGGGAGCCGCGGCACAACTGCCGTATGTTAGGGCACAAGCGTCGGGGCACAAGCGTCGGGTGCCTGGGCATAAATGACGGATGTCGGGGCCTTGAGTGCTGGGTGTTGGATACCGAATACCGGGAGTTGGGAGCTGGAACAGGTTTCATGTGGAACAGGTTTAATAGGCTATAAATATGAGCTATTCCCTACTAACACTTTCATGCCCCTAGTTAGGTTTTAAAAATAAGGTTTTGAAGCCTAACTTCCTGGTTTCTTCCTCCCTTTTTCGATAGGTAGGGTTCCTCGTTTTTTTTCTTTTTTTTTTTGTATCGGCATACAGCCGGATCTTCTTGGTCGTCTCCTCCTACGTTGTCTCAATGCGTAGCCGACATACAACCGGCATTTTGTGCCTGCGATTTACTTATATTTTTCCGGCATATAGCCGACATGTCTTGGTCGGTGGATCTTCCTTTCTTTTGGGGCGTAGCCGGCATATAGCCGACACTCTTGTGACGGCGACAAATATATATATATATATATATATATATATATATATATATATATATATATATATATATATATATATATATATATATATATATATATATATATATATAATGAAAGTTTTCTTTTTGTTTAGAGGTTTATTCGAGGTTTCCCCGTTAGTTCAGATCAGAAGCTTCATCACTTGCGGTAAGTGAGAACTATTCTGGATTTTCTATATATGAATCCTCTATCCAACTTGCAAAAAAAAAATTACTATTGGATTGTAGCAGTATTTTTGTAGTGATGGTGAAAACGGCGAAAACGGTTCCTGATATTGCTCATTTATATGAATTCTCGCAATATTTGTTATGTTTTTAGTCTAAAATGTAATGGATAGGCCCTTTTGTACTTACATTTGTGTGAAAGTGTGTATTTAGGTTTTTAATCATATTTGGAGTAATACCAGGCATTTTGGACAAATGAACGCAAGGAAGAAACAAAAGTAAAAATTTGGGGCGATCTGGAGCGTCACTACGCCGCAGTGCCCCATGACTGTTACGTTTTTGGCTTAGTTGCTGTGACAACCGTCAAAACTCAGTTCGAGAACACTAACTGATAACCTCGATACGCTATACTTGCTTCATGCTATAACTAACTTTATGTGTTACGTAGTTACGTAGACATAACTCTTAAGCTAAGCTCGTAATAACTCACACAAAACTCTTAAACGAAAGTTACTCTATTTTTAACCTTTAAGCGCGGATCGGGATCGGAATCAAAAATCAACTTCGGAATCAAATTATATAAGTCCTAATACCAAGAAAACACCTAATGAACTTTCCTAAGTTCACAACGTATCATAACTAAGAACTTTCGGTTAACAAAAAGGTCCAACAAAGCAAAAACGTAAAAACAAAAATCAGATAAAATCTGATAAAATGCACGGTGCGCAGCACCTAGTGCACGGTGCGCAGCACCTCTTGTCAGATTTCAAAAAATTTACATTTTTAGTCCTTATCTCGTTTTTGTAATCCAACACCCAATCAAAACCGACCCTTGGCACTCATTTACTGCAACTTTGGCAGACTCTAACACCCCTTTTATCATTTCTATCCCTTTCTTTTCCTTTTCTTTTTCATTTTATAAAATCACAAACACACACTCAAAACACACACATAAGAAACTCTCTCAAAAAACCTCCCTTCACACCTCCATTTACAGCCACCAAAAGTCATCTTTTACACCATCAAAATCATTCAAACAAGCAAAGGAAACAAGAGGGACAAAGCTATTCCGATTACAAAACGTTTTCTACACTTTTGGAGCTCTAAATCCGCCTAGACCATCATCTAAACACTTTCATTCGGTAGAAACTCTTCCTTTTTACTTATATTACTAATATAACTCATTGCATGTATGATCTAAGCTATAAAAACAAGTTTTGATGAACTTTTATAACCATTTTTATACAAAAACGGGTTTTTAATTAATGATGCTTAGATCTTCAAATTTATGGTTAAAAGTTACTTATAAACTGATATAATGATGATTAATAAGGTTTATACCGATTGCATGTCAAGATCTATCACTTACATAAACGATTTTGCAAGAAAAACTCAAAAAGGGGAAGAACAGCAGGGCAGGTGCGCAGCACCTATGCCCAGGTGCTTAGCACCGGCCTGCTGTCCTTCCCGAAAATGTTGTTTTGGCCGTTTAAAACTTGGTTACGCATTCTGACTTTTAAGACTTGACATTTGGGACTGAGTTTAGTAAAAATGAACACATTGGTGACTAGTATTGGACTTAATATACTAAAAGAACATATTTAAAAACGTTATGTATGTATATGTGTTTTGTGAGCGGGAAAGTGTTTTATATTTTGGACATAGAATTTGGGCGCGGAAGCGCTGCCCAAATTTTGTTAGAAAATAAAAGACACTTTAGCAAACCTAAACATATTTAACATAATAACAATAACGCTAATTTTGGGCTTTTGGACTAAAACAAAACGATAACCGTTTCGGACGATTTTTGGACAAATTGGACCTTGACACTTAAAGTTTAACTAAAAACAATCTATTATATTATACAATAACGTATTAACACATGAACAAAACTTGGTATTATTAGGCTTTCGATGATTCCCGACACGCGTTCCGACCGTTCCCACTTACGATTATCTTCGCAAACAGTGAGTTACAAACCCCTACTTTTTAAACTCTTTTATTACATTTTTGGGGTGAAATGCGAGTCTTAGGCTTAAACACTACTTTTAAGCTGAAACGAACTTTGAACGCTTAACGAAACGATTTGATAGTTGAATACTATTACTGAACGATTTGATACTTGAATACTTTTACGAAACGACTTGATAGTTGTATACTATTGCGAAACGATTTGATACTTGAAAACTATTACGATACGCTTTATTTCTTGAATACTATTACGAAACGATGTGATACTCAATGCTATTACGAAAACACTTATGTATTTTGAATGCTACTATGAAATGCTTTGATATTTTGAATACTAAAACGAATAACTATTTTTCCGGCATTGTTGAGGGTTTTGCCAACAATGTCGAGGACACGAAAGCTATATTTGCCAATGACTAAAACAATCGATCGTCATGTTGCTGACTTTGTACAACATGGACGTGAGAAACCATTGAAAATTCCCGAAAACTACCAAGAACATTAGTTGCTATTAATCCCTTTGGAAAGGACCGTTAGTAGATATGGATAGCGCTATTAGGGTAGATTGACCCTCACCACAACGACCTATAACGATGGTGCATAATACTAAATGGGTAGGCTTTAGGCTTAGCAACGATCATTGGGCAATACTAGGATTGTCACATAGTCGCGCTATGTGGTCAATGCCTATGAACACGAAAACTAAACTTTACGCATTGCTATGCGTCAACCTTTGAAAGCTATACTTTACGCATGGTTATGCGACTACTTTTTGAAAACTAAACTTTACGCATTGCTATGCGTCAACCTTTGAAAGCTATACTTTACGCATGGTTATGCGACAACTTTTTGAAAACTAAACTTTACGCATTGCTATGCGTCAACCTTTGAAAGCTATACTTTACGCATGGTTATGCGACTACTTTTTGAATACTAATACTTTACGCGTGTTTATGCGACAACTACTTGGATGCTATATTTTTACGCATTGATATGCGACGAAACTTGATTACTTATACTTTACGCATTGATATGCGTCAACGCTTTGAATACTTAAACTTTGTAGCTCACTAACTACGTCTCCCGTAGTTAACACTTGACTCGTATTTTCCCCTTACGATTAAGCTTGCTGATGACTTTATGTTTGGGGCTGATGACTTCAAGAATGGGAATGGGTTCGGGTGGCTTGGCTATGAACGCTTAACTCGAATATGCAAACGATGCTTTTAACATTTGTAAACCTTTGAAGCTATGTTTCTTTTAATATAATTTGGTGTGGAATTATAAACTTGTGTATCGAATGCTATTGCTCTTCACATTCCGTGTTTCCGCTTTGGCGGGGTGTGACAGTTGCCATCAATTTATGCACTTGAGGGGTCATTGGGAGCTATTATTACTGCATCCCAACCAGTATTTTCTACATCATTCTCATCATAGAAAGGAATTAATCATCATTTTGGAGAGCTTTTGAAGTCAATTTCGAAGCTAGTTTTATCATTTTCGTTAACAAGTGTTCAGCACATACAATTGCAAGTTTCATACGGTTTATTTTACATTTCAATTGGGAATTTCTACACAATAGTTCACCATCTTATTTCGGTATAATTATAACTTTTCAATATATATTATGTTTTACGTTTAATATGAGTAGCTAATTTCTATAAACGTTTACTTGGATATGTGATCGTTTGTGTGGTTGATTTTCAGTATGGAATGTTTGATAGGTGTGTATTTGGTTAATTGGGGATCCATTTGGATTTAACCTTTAATTGTATTATTAGGTTACTTATGTTTTTTATTGGTAAACAAAATTGGTTATTTGAAAAGAACTCGGGAATTTACTAAAATATAGAATGAATTATTCTACCTGTCTATAGTTGATAAAAGTTATCGGTATTCGAAAGGAATCGATAATAGTAATCGAAATAACTAAATTTAAACACAAGTGCTAGTTTATAAAATACGAGAAATCGGTTTATTAACTAGTAAACTATTCGAAAGGAAGTTTAAAGATTAATTCTCACACATCGGCTTGATTCTTTATGCATAATTATTTGGGGTGTTAACCATATTCGAAAGGAATGGTTGCATGGTTGGTAATTGTATAAATCGGTATTCGAAAGGAACTTGGTTTTACATAAGAAGTAAATCAACATTTCATTACTTAGAAAAGGTCATACATTCGTGAACGTTCCAAGCAAGCGTCTCTCTAAATCTTGAATTACAAACAATCATTAATCGTTACTTTTAGTCAAATTAAAAAAAAAAACCCCAATTTGTTACTTGTTATTTGTTACTCTAAATACTCAATTTACTATAGTCCATGTGTTCGAACCCAAACTTTCCAATACCATACTACGACCGACACTGCCCGCTGTTGTAGTCTAGAGTAAGCGTTTTCGAAAAACTAGATTTTCCAAATTAGTTCCCCAAGGGAAAAGGAAAGAGGAGATTAAAACCTCACTAGAGAAAAAGGTTAGGAATTGTAGTAGTGACATTAATGCTGCGAAATTATCAGATTTATTAGATAGGTTTCCCTGTCTTGGGCTCTACCACCCCATAGTGCCTACTTTGGACCAACGTGCCAACGAGCCTCCCCCATGAAAGGTTACTCTTTATACTATTTTTCTTATCCATTCGAACCATAGACTTCGATGTAGTACTTTCTACATAAAAGTTCTAAATCATTACAAAATTGGTTTTGCCCAATTGCATCACGTAGGTGTTGCTAAGATTGTAATGTTTGAAATGTTGTTGGCTGGAATGAAAATCAATTGTCATTGGAGTTATTCAGCCAGTTTTATAAACTATGCAAACCCAGAGATTGGTTCTCTATAGAACAAAGGGTGAGGGATACGGAATGGAAGTTAATTGAGGATCCCCCTGCTAGCATTAAGAGTTGGGGATTTGACTTTGTTTATGTGGATAGATCTTTCATTAAGCTATGGAAAAGTGCCCTATTTGGATGGCGATCTAAGAAAACCCACGAAGTGAATAACCTCCCTAAGCTTTCGGTTCCGAAGGTGGAGGTATATGCTTGCCTTCACCGCATGTCTGTTAGGTATAGGATATTCCCGGAAGGGGGATTGTGAGGAGGACAAAGTTCCCATCATTTTGTCGAAGTCTTCGAGGAAACGTGGATTCTTTTAGAACTTACTTTTACCTTATCATTTTATGTACTTGATTATCACCATATGTTTTGTCTGTTGTAGTTATGGGTTTGCTAGATTTCTTGGTGAGCGATGATGAGTGTGATGTGAAGACTTATCTGCCTGACAGAGCTTTCCAGATGTACAAGACAGCTGGTTTGGACCTTTCCTACCAGTCCTCCTATAGGGAGAGAGCGACAGGGTATGGAGATTAGGGGTCCCCATGATGAGGACACTAAGAGTGAAGATCCCATAGGATTTGCTCATGGTACTTGATTTCAAATCTTCCTGTGTGAACATTTCTACGATACTTTAATTGCTAATGAATTTTTGAATTCTTACAGATGAAGATCTTGATTTCAATGATTATGTGATGGAAAATGAAGCTTTTCCCCATGAAGAAGGTAAACCTTTGTCATGAGTTTAAAAAATTTCGCTTTGTTGTTTTTATGACTGATATGATGCTGTGATGTAGGTGAGTTTGATGACCTTGGGTCTGAGAATGCTCCTGATCCTCATTTCGATGGGAGAATTAAGTTACAGAAAAGGCAATCAATAAATGTTGATGACACTAACGTTCCTACACCCAAAGATCAGAAGATATTGTTCCTTTATTCCCTTTCACTTGGATTGAGTTGTGTGAGGCACCATGGGGGCCTACAGATAGCACCCTTTGGAGCAACTAGTATGGTTTCCTCTCAGAGTTTCAGTCGGGAGCCTCCCATCCCTAGTGGTCGTGCTATGAGTTTCCAGTTTAGCACTCGTCCTGCTTTTGGTAATGTCTTACCCCCCTCATCTCATGTTTATGCTCCTTCCTGCAAGCGTTTTGCTCCTTCTTGGTCATTTTATGTGGGTCATGACGGGCAGAGTATTGGATCAGTGAGGGACTTCATGGATAATGTGGTGCCACATCACCTTGTTGCACAGTCTAAACTACATGGTACTTCTCAATTGGTGGATGAGGCTGATTTGGATCTTTTTCATGGTTTTATGGGACATATACTTGCTAGGAAGCGTACATGTGAAGAGCATGAGAAATTGAAGACTGTTTGTTCGGATCTGAGGTCTCAATTAGAGAAGGAGACGGAGAGTCCGGCTACTGTTAAGGAAGAGCTTGAGGTTGAACGTTTGATTGTTTCTACTTGTGATGGAGAGATTAGTGCTCTTACTGCCAAGAATTCTGAGCTTGAGACATCGTTGTCACATATTAGGAAAGAGAGAGATGGGTTGTTGGCCAGTTCTCATGATCATGAGAATATTCTGGCTGAAAAAGTTAGTGAATTGGCTTTAGTGAGAAAGAACTCGAGGTTGAGAGGCAGACTTGTGAGCCTCTGCGCCTTCAGCTAGATGCGACACCCTTCATAGTAGAAAGGACTTACTTGCTTCTTTCCCTGCTTTGTTCAAGCATGTGATTGGTCATCCGGATGGGATGGAGACAATGTTAAAGATTTAACGGGCTACTCATGCATTCGGGAAACATCTTGTTGGGACCAAGTAGCGATATGTTGCTGGTGAAATTGTGTTACCTTTTCTTGACCCCTTGGCACATGGCCAGATGAGAGCTGCTGATACTCTTTTTTAAGGGAAAAATTTTCCTATCTTAAATCGCCTTGTCGAAGATTTAGAGATTTCTGTTGATGAATTACTTGATATGGTTATGCCACCAGCCTAGTGTCTTTATGCTTTGAGAATATTTTATTTTTTTTGTTATAAATGTTAGCTTTGTAAGCTATTTTGTTTAATCGTAGATGTTTTCCCTTTGGGTCTTTTATCGTATGAGGGGTTGCTATTTTGGAAAGTTGACATTATCTATGCATTGTTTGTACGTACATAGTTATATTTGGTGGTTAACCTTGTACGTGTGAGTGTATTTATTCGCGAGGTATGCCGCTTCTCTGTGAGAAGTGCTTATCTTTTCTCAGGGAGATGTAAAGACGTATTTGCATGTTTTGGATTTAGTCATGATTGCCTACTATGACCTTATGCTGGTGACGCTGAACAGTGTTCATGATTTCTTTGGAATTATATAAAAAAGTTATTGAAGTTCATAATTGGGATATATCATCAGACCAAATGTTTATTAGTACTTACTTTATTGTAAGACATGGCATCCCATGTCCTCGATGAACATGAAAGCTGAAAATTAACAGGATAAGTAAACATGACAAAATAAAAAACTATCAGACCTGGACCATTAGTTTACTCCATGTATGCCTGATCATGAATCATAAGAATGTGATCGTCTACCGGTCCAGGGCGTTCTATGTTTTCTCGCCTTTACTAGCCAAGCAAACGTTTTTTGGGATGGGACCCTGTTGGTTTGTTGTCTGGCGGCATGCACTAGGTGTTCCAACTTTCCCTCATCCAACTCTCTTCTTATTTCCCCTTTCAATTCCCGACAGGCATTTTTTTCATGCACATGATCCTCGTGAAAATCACAGTCGCTGCTCCTGTTTTTCTTACCAGACCTGTGTTCCATTTGTGGTGGGGGTTTGAAAGTGGAACCTACATATTCTGTCTTTAGGATCTCTTTTGGGGTTTTATTAACAAGAGGCTCGGATGCACTTTTGTCATAGGGGCTGAACCTCTTGTTACCTCTATAATCTCTCCTATGGTCCTTCCTGTCTTCTCATTGATGATCCTGCCTACCTTTCCGCTACTCCAAGACTTGTCCCTCCTTCCATTCACCCCCTCTCCAGGGAAATTTTTTCTCTTGACCTTAAGTAGTCATATGCTTTGTCGGTGGCCTCCTTAAAGGTGGATGGCGTCTTTTTTGCGAGCTTTTCCTGTAACTGACCAGGTAGTTGGGAAAAAGTGAAACCTGAGATTTGTTGACTTTATGGAAGGCAAGTGATCTTTTGGCATTCCTGAGTGTATCGCAGGATGAAGTCTCGTAACCCCTCCCCATCCTTCTGCCTGATCAAATGAGCCTCCAAATGTCTCCTTCTCTGTTTTTTCCGCTGAAAGAACCAATAAACAAAATTTGCTTTTAGATCTGCAAAGTCCCTGATGCTTCGCTCTGGAAGACGGACAAACCAATCCCTTGCAAATCCCTGCAATGTGCTTGGGAACATATGACAAGCCACTGGACCTACCCACTTAACTATCATGATGGTCAGTTTAAACATTGTCAAATGGTCATCTGGGTCCCTGGTGCCGTCATAATTTCCTACTACGGAAGGAACCTTCTGCTTATCTCGCATTGGATATCTTGCCACCCAATCATAAAAATTTGAACTAACGACCGACACTGGCATGGTAGCTTCTCTTTGGGACTCTCCTCCTGCTAATTTCGTAACAACTCTTGATTGTTGTTCTAAGTCGGTGGTGGTGGTGGTGGTGGTGGTGGTACATTCTGCCTCAATCGATCCACCAACTCTGCTAACAAGGCATCTGTGCCGGTCTACTGAGGTATCACTGGTTGCGATGCTAGCTGTAAGGCTTCCACTAGTTGAGCTAGGAGATCGGTAGATGAAACTGGTGCTAATATTGGGCCTTGACTGTTCTGGGATGGCCTTCTTAGGAATTCCATGCTTTGATATTCTCCAACCCCTTGAGTACCAGGCTGGGATACTGCCAAGACAGGTTGCCTAGGGACGTCAGAACCATGAAGTGGTGAGGCAGTTTTCCTAGAGGTCTCGGTGGCCTCCTCTTGCAGAGCTGTTGCCCGAGAGATGGGAACTTGAAAACCTGACATAGTGGGTGTTGGGACGGCTGACACGTTGGCTCCGACCATCCTCGTGGAGAATAGTGGTCCTATGGTTGTTGATCAATAGAGACGGACGAGACCTGAATCACCCAGTGTCCAATCTTCTAACCCAGAGTACCCATATCTGCTTAGTCTTCCCAAGAAACCTCTTTGAAATACCATATCCGACTCCATTTCTGGTGCAGTCTAACTAACTGGAGTAGGTAATGAAACGAATGCTGGCGGTAGGATGGTACCCACTTCAACTGGGGGTTGGATCGCAGTAGTTACTTCTGGAACGGAGGATATTACTAGTGAGGAGTTGATGTCTTCCATGATGAGAAAAGAAAAAATTGATGAAAATTTGGAAATAGAGATGAAACACCGTTGCTAAAACGCGTCCCACGGATGGCTCCAATGTTTGAGCAAAGATTAGCAGGCTTAGTAACTGGGTTTGGGAGATCACTCTCTTGGCCTCCTTCTTACCATTGCAAACCTAACAGGCTCTTGGCGAGCCTAAGGTGGTCAATAGATTGATCGGAAAAGATGGTCAGAATATGGTTACTGTGGTAAGTAAGTATTCCGGTGAGATAATATTGTGTGTGGTATTTATACTCAACACTCTCAGATATAAGCAACGTGCAGTCATAAAGGCTAATGATGGCTCATCAATAACATTAATGGGATTCCAACAAACGAGGATTTAGTATAGGAGTAACGCTCCTCTTAATCATTATGTCCTCGTTTGAATGATTGCATTAAAGTATTGACAGTTGAAATCTAGGAGTGATAGTCGGGCGTCGGACGCCTGAGTGTCGAGTACTCGGGTACCGGACACGAGTCTCGGGTGCCGGATAGGAAGGTCTGGTATCGGAGCCGGACACGAGTATCGGGCACAACTGTGTCGGATTTCGGGGCACAACCGTCGGGTGTCAGGTGCCAAGGCACGAGTGCCACACACCGGGGAACAAGCGTCGGGTGACGGGGCATAATTTTCGGACGTCGGGGCCTTGAGTGCTTGGTGCTGGATACCAAATACCTAGAGTTGGGAGCTGGAACAAGTTTCATGTGGGTCGGGTCAGGTGTTAAGGGATTAATAGACTATAAATATAAGTCATTCCCTACTAACACTATCAGGATTAAATTGATTTAATTATTTTATTTGGTTTCATTGCTTAAACGAAATGACTAACTTCTTAAATTTATTAAAAATAAATTGGTAAAAGAAAGGACTAACTTGTTAAATTTATTAAAAATAAATAAGTAAATTGATTTTATGAACCATTTATTTAACTAGTTTACTAATTTTATTTTAATCATTTTAATGTAATTAATGAACTCTTTTATTGTATAGCGTTTAATTAAAATTACGTTAACCTCTCTAATTCAATAATTTTACATTTTCACTTTAAATAAAATCACATTTATATTTTTAATTAATATATATACAAAATTATTTAACAATTTTTTTAATCTAAAATATCTTTTATATATTGGACCGTTTTTTATACATATTAAAACTAAATAAAATAAATATAACAAAAACGATATTGCTAAGAACGGAAAATGGAAAGTCATTACGTTGTGTTTTGAAGAATAAATATAGCAAGCCATTAAATTGAGTTTTGAAATTTTGAATAATAGGAAATCATTAAATTGTGTTTAAATTTTTTAAAAGCTAAAAACGTATTAAATTATCTTTGAAAAAATGACACATAGTTTCGGAATATTTATTTATAACCTATATTAGATATTAGATATTTTGGTAATTTATTTAATAATGTATCAGGTAGTAATAAAGAGAATGACCGAAGTTAAGAGAAAAAGAAAAAGTTAAATAAAATATTATGTAATTGAAAAGAAGGCAAAATAGCAGTATCATGTATATATTTATACTCGTATAAACATACGGACAATTTAAATGAATTTAATTTTTAAATACTTCATATATTAAATTTTGAACACCACAAGTTCCTACGTTATAAATACATTCTAAAAATATATTAAATACATGTTTTAATAAACTCTCTAATGGACACACTACATGAAATTTCATAGGAGTGAGGATAGGTCGGTTCAGTTATAGACCACAACCACACCAATAATCGAACTTTCGGTTAATTGAAAATCTTAACCATTCGGTTTCGATTAATCGGTTAATCGATTATATGATAATTTTAGATCGCTTTTCGGTTAATCATTAGTTAATAACCTTAATTATTAAATGATGAAGTTAGGAGCTAAAAAGGTAAAAAAAGAAGAAAAAAAAACAAAAAAAAACTTCATCAAATAGGTCATTATGATTATAAGTTATAATACAATAACAAAAGGTTATTCTAATAACTATTCATTAAAAATAATAGTAATAAGCTCACAAGTTTGTTTATTTTAATTAAAACTTTAAAATAATGGGTTTGATAACATTTTTGCTCACATAAGATAGCATATCTTCTCTACAAAGTTACATGAAAAAAATTGTGAACTATAAATAAAGATCTTTTTTTATAAAACATACCCATGTTAAATCAATTTAAACTTAATTATACGGAAAAAAGGAATTCTAGTTAAAACATTTGTCGGTTTGGTTTTTAATACGTACCCATAACCAAATCGAAATATTCGATTATTGAAAATTTCAAAACCGAATCATCAGTTATGTGATCGTTTCGGTTAATTTAAGTCGGTTAAATCGATTATTTCGGTTACGATTCGATTAAATCGATTTTTTGTTTTCCTAAAATTTTATAAACTTCAGTTAAAAAGCATATATATATAAAACGGTTATATGACTGCTATCTATATATATTGTAGATAGAGATATTAGACATATCAACATAACTTATTTGTAAACATAATGTTCAAATATAACATTTAATTGTCACTCAAGTCTATAAAAACCTGTTATATGGAAATAAGATTTTGCATGTACAATCTATCTATCTATAATATATTGTAAAAGAGATCAAAACAATGATGTTATATAATATCATTATTAACTACTTTAATTTTAGCCCTTTCATTTTATATATAATTTTAACCTTTCAGTTCTAATATTTCTTTTAGAAAACATAGTTTGAGAGAATTACCTTAAATCTTAAATTATTTATATATTAAACTTTTTTAATAAAGAGAAACGATTTTTTTTTAGTTTCTCTCTTTTGACTTTTCCTTTTCTAGGAAAAAATAAAAATCTATAATGGTAAGACAAAAAAAGTTAATGTTGACACACAAAAAGAGACATATTCTATAATATTGTTTTCGTTAAAAAATAAACAGATTTTATTTATTACACGAACGTGGAGTAACTATACCAAATAATAAAAAAGATTGTTGACATAAAAAAAAGAGACATCATGTGTATTAAGACATACAACCATACCAGATTAATAACATGAAATAACCCACTATAATATATACTAAAAGAGATACATCAAAAGCCACTTGGCAAGTATAAACCATTAGATGAGTTTCAGGATTAATTTTACACTCTTAGATCAAAATGATAATGTCATATGACATCATCATTAACTATTTTCATTTTAGCCCCTTCATTTATTTTTATTTTTTTGTAACCTTTCACTTTTAATATGTATTTTAAAAAATATAGTTTGAGACAATTACCTTAAATCTTAAATTATTTATATATTAAACCCTTTTTAAGAAAAAGAAAAACGATTTATTTTATTTTTATTTCTCTTTTTTGACTTTTCCTTTTCTAAGAAAAAATAAAAATCTATAATGGTAAGATAAAAAAAAATTTAATGTTGACATACAAAATGAGACATATTCTATACTTTTGTTTTTGTTTAACAATAAACGGATTTTATTTATTACACGAGTGTGGACTACCTATATTGTTTGAGCAAAGATTAACAGGCACAGTAACTGGGTTTGGGAATTCAATCTTTTGGCCTCCTGCTTAGCAGTGCAAACCTAACAAGCTCTTGACGAGTCTAAGGTGGTCAAGAGATTGGACATAGAGGGTGATCGGAATATGGTTACTGCGGTAAGTAAGTATTCCCATTAGATAATATTGTGTGTGAGATGAAGATGGTAATAGCTGTAAGTATATATTAAAGCTGAGTATGGGTAATGTGTGTTAGAGCGTATTAGTACGATGCTACAAGTATGTATGGAGGATGAACCTGTGGGTTGAATAAAATCATATTTATTAGTTGAACAATTAACCTTATTTTATGTAAATTATGACGTTATTAAATATTTAGCAATATTTTTAACAATTTACATACATAAACCGAATTAAAATTTAAACTATAAGAGTGACGTACTTAACTATCACACATAAACAAAGAAATAAAGAAATTGCAAATAGTTACAACATCCTTAGATGGAAATAGAATATGAAATTGTTTTGTTATTTTATAAATTATTATAATTGTTGCTTACTTAACTAGATGTCAACGATGACTAGTAAGTTTGGTACTTAATTTAAACTTCAGTTACATATATTTTTAAAATGGATTAGTGTATATGCTCGCGGGTATTTTATACGGGTTTGCTGGTCGGGTTTATCCGCGGATTTACAACAAAACCCGCGCCCACTCGCGACCCTCCAACGGGTAAGTTTTTCAACCCACGATGGCACCCATGGGTAAAAACTTACGGGTTTTTTTACCCCCAACGGGTGGATATCCTCTGGTTTCGGGTTTTTTCTCATCCATTGTCATCCCTAACCGGGTGTCGGACACCGAGTGTCGGATACGAGTGACGGATATCAGACAGCAAGTGTCGGACGAGTTTCGGACACTTGGTGCTGATATCGGGCGCCAGACACAAAATGTCGAATGCCGACCACGAGCACCAGGTGTCGTACAAGAGTGTCGGGTACCGGACCGGACACGAGTGTCGAACGCTGGGACACGAGTACCGGACGGCGGGTCACTATTACCCGGACACGGGGTTGGCTATCGGGCCACTTTTTCGCAGACACGGGGTCGGCTCCCGGGGGCAGGGTGCCGGTGTCATACATGATTTTGGGCACCGGACACGAGTGCCAGATGCCCGGGTGCCGAGTTTCGGTAGTCGGGAGATGGGACAAGGGAAAGAGTTCGTGTGATTCGGGCTAGGTGTTTAGGGGATTAATAGGCTACAAATATAAGTCATTCCCTACTAACATCATCATGCCCCACAGTTAGGTTTTAAAAAAAAAAGTGAAGCCTAACTTCTTAGCTTTCGTTTCCTGCTTCGGTTTTTCTTTGTCTGGCCCTGCCTGCTGACCATGTCTATCATGTCAAACCCTAGCGCTGCCTTTCTTGGCTATCGAGGTTTCCTAGAGTAGTTGTTTCTCGTTTGGGATATGTCAAAAGAATGTTTTATTGGGTGATCAAGCCAATAACAGATTTTTATCTTTTTATCCTGGATGTTGTATCCATGACATCGTCTTGGTGTGTATGACAATATTTATATTGGATTGTGTCGATAACACCCTCTTGAGTGCCCATTGTGCTTTTCCATGCCTAGTACATAGCTAGATGTGGGCATCTCTCAGTATATTTTTGCCGATGACACTTTTTTTTGTTAACCTTTATTTTGTGTACTCGTGAGTGATGTCTCTTCCCAATGAGAAGTGCTTGTCTTTTCCCGGTGCGTAAAAAAACGAAATATTTATGTTTGGCGTAGACATAAGATGTGTTTGCCTTACATATTTTCTCCCAAACGTAGTTCAGGATGATGTACCAAATGATGCATGCGTATGGCTTGGAATAAAACATCCATGCATAGCCTTATGTGTTTATATTGTTTTGTCATGTGATGTAGGCAAGCAGAGTCCATGCGCAATGTCGTGTAACCTTGTAATACAAGGTATTATTTCCTTTGATAATGCGACCTATCAGGCGTAATATTGTATTCAGGCTCGTGGTATTTTGTTACCTTGTGGGATACGTAGATCAGACCACTTTCTATTCTAAAATACGTTGCCTTGTATGACTCTTTTAAGAGTGTGTTCCTATGTTGGTACCAAGTACCTTATGTCGGGTGTAGTCTGACGGGTATTGTATGGTAGAGAGCGCGTGGAAGCGCTGAAAATGAATTAATAGTATTGTGATATCAAACGTAACACCTCTTTAAGTTCATGGCATTCCATGTCCTGGGTAATTGTTGCCCATCTAAGTCAGAACGGGGGTAGGAACCATTTCCATGTGCTTCGAGAACTTTATACGGGCCTTCCCATGTAGGACCCCATTTGCCCAAGTTCTCTACCCTGCTCGCCTCATTCTTGCGCCATATAAGGTCTCCCATCCTGTAAGATGTGTGATGGACGCTTTGGTTATAATACTTGGTCGTCTGTATGTGGCTTTCTTCTTGTCGGATGAGAGATATTTCTCTTCATTCTTCGATAATGTTCAAATTTTCTTTTAGTGCTTCCTCATTTAGCTCCGGAGTGAAATGAAGGATTCGGTGACTAGGGATCGTAAGTTCTGGTGGGATGACTACTTCAGTGCCAAAGACAAGGCTAAAAGGAGTTTCAGATTTAGTCTTGTCGGTCGAAGTTCTATGTGCCAGAGGATGCCTGGGACTTCGTCCACCCTTTCCTTTGCATTCCCAATCAAGCCTTGATTCCCTTAACAATTTCTTTGTTCATGACCTCCACCTGTCTGTTAGCTTTGGGATGTGCCACCGAGGTGACTCCTCGTTGGATATCCGTATCCTGACACCAAGTCTTAAATGGATTGTCGGCAAATTGTTTTCCATTATCACTAACCAGGACATGTGGGACTTTAAAGCAACATATTATATGTTCCCGGACAACGATTATCATTCAGGGACCAGTTATAGTTGTGAAGGGCTTAGATTCTATCCATTTAGTGAAATAATCCACAACTACTAAAAGATATTTGACATTACCTACTCCAGGGGGAAATGGTCTGAAAATGTCAATTCCTCATTTGTAGAATGGCCATGCACTGGTGACTGAAATGAGATCTTGCTTTGGCATTTTTGAGACTGAGGCATGTTTTTGGCATGATTTGTTGGGAAAATCGGCAATTTAACCAAAGTTATAAATCTGTTAAGTTAAGTTTTGAGTCTGACTAGTTGTGAGTCTGAGTGACATGATTAGTCTAAGTCATTTTGAGTCTGAGTGACTTGAAAAGTTAGTCGATTATTAAGGTAGTTTGCTAGGCATATCTTCTATCCTTTTAGAATATTTGTTTAGATTCGATCATATCAAGATCTCTATCATTGTGTTTAAATAGAGAGCTTGAATCATTGTATTCGGTGCTGGTTTTTGTGTAATCTTATTGAATTAACTAAGTGTTATTCATTTCTTGTGTGATTTTCAATTCCGCTATACAATCAATACAAGAACTGTGTGTATCTTTATCAAACATGATATTAACACTTGAATACTGATTTCTATTAATTCAATCTTTACAAGATTAAGTTAACAAACTGATTATCTAGTCATTGGGATCTTATTAAAACCTAACAACTGGCATCATAGCAAATAAGATTTAATTATTAATATTCATAAATCTTAAACGATCAAACAGTGATATCTCAATTACTATAAATGACTTCATCTTCTTCACATAATAAACCACCTGTAATGGCTGGTAAAGGTATTCCAATCTTTAATGGACACAATTTTGCCCACTGGAAACTTAAGGCTGAGTGGCATTTGTCTGGGATACATGATGAAATGTTGAGGACAATAATGAAGGTCCTATATTCCAGGAAAAGAAATTCCAGAAGTAAAAGATGGTGAAAGAGTAATTCAACATGCTATATGGTTTCAAACAGCCAAATTACAATGGTCAGATCTAGATAGACAACTGTTTAATCTAGATCCAAGGGAAAGAAGCATACTGGGAAATGTTGTGTCTAAGCAGATCTTCTTTAAGATTGTTGGATAACAAACAACAAAAGAAATTGGGATACACTCATTGTATCCTTTGAAGGAGTACAAGTAGTTAGAGAACAAAGATTGAACAATCTTATCAGAAACTATGAAAATTTCTATGTTAAAGAAAATGGGTCTCTTGTTGATATACATACATGGTTTCAAATTCTACTAAATGATCTGTCAGATCTTGGTGTAGACAAGACAGATGATGAAGTATGCAAGAAATTTGTTGATATACTTCCCAACAAGAATCTTGTATCACTTCTTTAGTGGTAAGTGAGAAACTGTCAACTTACAAACTCCATGGACTATTTGGACTTTTGTTAAACTATGAAGAAACTCAAGGGAGAAAGAAGATTAATTTGAGAAGAACCTCAAGAGACCCTGAAGATGCATTAGTTGCAACCAGTAAAAAGAATAAGGAAATATATTTAAAAGCTGGAACTGACACTGATGAATCTGAATCAAGCTCAGACGCAGACTCAGACAGTGAATCTGAGGTCAAGAAATTAAAGAATCGGCTTGCTTTGTTGACCATGAAACTGGAACAACAAACTGGGTACAAGGGAAAGAAACCTCTTGATCTGAAGAAGGTGAAATGTTTTAAATGTGGTGATTTTGGTCATATGGTTGCTGACTATAAGGTTAAGAATGCTCAGACTGACCACATTGATGAAATTTCTGAAAGAGCTCAGAGATACAGAAAGAAGTATCTGAAGTACAAGAATGGCAACAAACCAAAGGTTCAAAAGTCTCAATCTGAGCAAAAATCTTTCTTTGATGAAGAATGGTTGGATGAGGAACTGTCGTCAGATGATGATGAGGAAGTGGTGGATCACTGTCCAATGGCCATCAATGATGAAAATGCTAAAACTGAGTTGTCAGCCTCACAATTTGAAAAAGACTTGAAGGAGGCTAGAGACTGAGCTGCAATTCAGACAAGGATAAATCAAGGTTCTATAAGGTACACAATTTTAACCTATACACAGATGAGCAAAAACTTTTCAATGTTTGAGTTTATTTACATTGATTTCAAAACTGCTGAAGAAATTTCTATGCTTGAAAATAAACTAAAAATTTTTGAGAAAGTATTACAAGATAAGAACAAAGAAATTTCTGAAATGGAGAGCTGTAAGGTTACACTTATTGCTCAGTCTTACGCTTATAATGATCTTGCAAAAGAAAATCATAAGTTCATGGAAGAAACTCAACATTATAAAACTATTTGTAAATCATGGTGTATTTCTTCATTAAAAAATGAAGACTGTCTGAGCAGAAAGTTACTTAGACAAGTTCGGGATGTGTTAGGAAAAGACTTCAGTCTCAAGAAATATATGACTGAGGAAGAGGAAGAGGCTGAGAGAGAAAAGATAATTTTTAAACCATAAAATTTTCCAAACACATTTACTTATTAAAAAAAAAGGAGATAAAACTAAAATGTCAAATGCTTTTGTTAAACGTGTTCTTGCACAATATTCAAGCAAATGTGAATCCTCAAAATCAAGTCAGTCTGACTCTTTCTGTCAGAATCAAACTGACAAGTCTATTTGTCAAAAGTTTAAACCTATGTTGCCAATTAATCAACTTAGACCAAAGGCACTGTGTAAAGCACTAGGCAAACCTCAAATCGGTCCCAAAGACCATCAAATCAAGTCCACAACAAAAATCTCAGTCAAAGAGATTAAATAAATAGACCACTTAGAAAGTCAACTTTTGCAATTAACCAACATTGTGAAGTCTTTGGTTAGAAATAAATCTCCAAATCCAGTCAGACCTGGGACTCCTCCAAAAAGAACTTGTTATAATTGTGGAGAAAGAGGACATGAAGTTGTGTTTTGCAAAGAACATACGCAGACCACACCAAGATACAAATCACCAAATATGTCTCCTCACAAGAAACCAACTGTTAGTCATAACAAGTCTGTGACTGAGACAAAAATCAAGTTTGTTTCAAATTCTTAAAACAAGTCAGTTCCAACTCTTCAATACAATTCAGTTTCAAATCCACAAAATATTAAATCAAATCTTAAAAACGAACCTTGTAAATATTATGGAGTCATAGGTCATTATTCCATGATATGCATGAAAGAAATAAACAAATGGAATTATGAGAATCCTAAATCTGAGTGGAAAAGAGTGTCTTGTACTGAACTTGTGAAAAAAAGAAAATCTTCAAATGAACTCACTCAAAAGTAGGGGTGTTCAAAAGACACGAACCGGACCGAACCGGTAAAAACCGGACCGGACCGAGACAAAAAAAATCAAGAAACGGTGGACCGAGGACCGGACCGCTTTTTCCGTGTCATTTTCGGTTCGGTTCCTAGTCGGTTCTTCGGTTTTTCGGTTCATTTAGATCTCGTTTTGAAACTTAATGTTATGTCTTCCTATCATGTTAAGTTGTAATAATTTTTTATCGGCGATCTCACGTAAACATATAGATTAACAGCTATGATTAGATATTTTTTTATTTTAACAGCAATAATTGATTAAGCAAATAAAAATCAAATATCAATTATTAAGATTATCAAACTATCTATTTTATTAAAATAAAGCAGTTACTATAATAAATTTTTTAATCAAATATTTTCAATTAAAAAATAAAGGATTTTTTAATTACCTTTATGAGTTCGTAAAGAATAAAACTAGTATGTTTATTAAATAACTCTTTTTTCACGTCAGATTCTATATACACATATATAAAAAGTTAATTTTTCGGTTCGAACTGGTGAACCGCCGGTTTAACCATGGACCGGACCGGATTTATTTTTTGAGTATTTTTGAGAACCGAGAACCGGACCATCATAGCCGGTCCAGTTCGGTTTTGGTCCAAATGTGGGCCGTTTTTCCGGTTCTAGCCGGTTCTCGATTTTTTTGGTCACCCCTACTCAAAAGTGGGTACCCAAAAGGAATTAATTGATTCTTTTTGCTTTTATAGGATTCCACTAAATGGTTTCTAGTGGAGCATCAAGGCACATGACTGGAACCAACTCTTATCTGTCAGATTACAAGGAAGAAGTGAGTCCTCAAGTTAGATATGGAAACAATGGAGTATCCATGACAAGAGGATATGGGAAAATTCATGTTGGTTATATGACTTTCAAGAGAGTTGCATATGTGGAAGGTCTTCAACATAACTTACTAAGTGTAGGTTAAATTACTTATAAATATATTGAAGTTGGATTTAGAAAACAAGCAGGAATCATTTACAACTCTAAAGGAAAGCCACTGTTATTGGCTAAAATAGAAAGATATGTGTTCTCTTTGGATCTGAGTACTGCTAATGATGAAGTTGTGGCGTGCTTGTTTACTAAAACCGAGGAAGAACTAAATTGGCTATGGAACGGAAGACTGTCTCACTTGAACTTCAAGAACATTAATGTTCTATCAAAGAACAAGTTGGTCAGAGGGCTTCCACAACTCACATATTCAAAGGAAAAAGTTTGTTCATCTTGTGTTCTTGGAAAGAAAACTAAGGTCCAATTTCATTCTTAGATGTTACACTCAATTGAAGAACTACTATACATGCTACATATGGATTTATTTGAACCAATTGGAATTGAAAGTCAAGGAGGCAAGAAATACACCTTGGTGATAGTTGATGAGTTCACAAGATTCACTTGGGTTATTTTCTTGAAAACCAAAAGTGATGCTATTGAAGAGATCATCGGTCTGATCAAAAGAGAACAAATATAGAAGAATACATTGGTCAAGAAAATGAGAAGTGATCATGGAACTAAGTTCAAGAATTCCACCCTGATTAACTTTTGTGACAAAAGGGGAATCATTCAAAACTTTGCATCAGTTCGAACTCCTCAACAGACTGGAGTGGCAGAAAGAAGAAATAGAACACTGATTGAAGCTGCTAGAACAATGCTCTGTTATGGAAAAATGAAGATCCCTTCTGGGCAGAGGCTGTCAGCACCTATTGCTTCACATAAAATAGATCAATAATTGTGAAGAAACATGGAAAGACTGCTTATGAGATATATCACAACAAGGTGCCTTCCATACACTACTTTCATATTTTGGAAGCAGGTGTTACATACTCAACCAAAGAGATCAGTTGTGCAAGATGGAATCAAAAGCTGATGATGGTTTATTTGTTGGTTACTCCAGTATCTCCAAGGCATTCAGAGTTTATAATGAAAGAAGAAAAATCGTAGAGGAGACCATCAATGTTACATTTGATGATACCACTCAGTTTGATAATGATGAACTAACCATTCAGGTTGACCTTGAATCAATTAATCATCTCTGCGATGAATTATTGATTACGACTTATGAGACTGGCCCAACTCAGACTGAAGATCTAGAAGATCAATTACATCAAGAACAAGACTCTGAGAGTGAAGATGATGAACTTCCAAGAAAAATCACTACATAGATCAAAAATGATGCGTCTGATGAATTTTCAACTAAAAACACTCAGAATGATACCTCTCAGTCTGATGAATTTTAAACTGATGAAACTCAGACTCGGACAGATGAAGGTCAACAATCTGGTCCAAGAAATGTAAAGATAGTCAAAAATCATCTGTTGACTAATGTCATTGGGACACTGTCGGATGGTGTGAAAACAAGAAATAAATTTGCAACTACAAACTTCTGCTTTTGCACTAACTTCTTGAGTCTGATGGAGCCAAAGAAAGTTGAAGAAGATTTACTGGATGAAGACTGGGTAGAAGGAATGCAACAAGAGTTAGTTGAATTTATCATAAATAATGTGAGGAAGAAGGTTCCTCGTCCATCAAACAAGACCATCATTGGACTCAAATGGATCTTTAGAAATAAAATGGATCAGGATGGGGTTGTGATAAGGAACAAATCCAGGTTGGTAGCTCAGGGATATAGGAAAGAAGAAGGGATAGATTATGATGAAACTTTTGCTCCTATGGCTAGAAATGAGGCTATCAAACTGTTCTTAGTGTAATCAGCCTACAAGGATTTCATGGTGTATCAGATGGATGTCAAGAGTGCATTTTTGAATGGAGACATGCAAGAAGAAGTTTATGTAAAGAAACCTCCAGGTTTTCTTGATCCAAACTATCCTGATCATGTTTATAAACTAAACAAAGATTTATATGGTCTCAAACAAGCTCCAAGAGCTTGGTATGATACTCTGTCTGACTTTCTTCTCAAAAATAATTTTAAAAGAGGCTCCGTAGATAAAACACTTTTTATAAAGAAAGATCAGGGGCAAGTTATTTTAGTCCAAATATATGTTCATGACATCATATTTGGGTCTACAAATGCCAAGTTTTGTACCTCGTTTTCAAACTTAATGTCAAGTCAGTACAAAATGAGCATGATGGGAGAACTTACATTTTTTCTTGGTTTGCAAGTTGAACAAAAACCATATGGAATTTTCATAAACCAAAGTAATTACATTTATGATCTTTTAAAGAAATTTTCCTTTGAATCATTCTTTGAAATGAAAACTCCCATGAGTACCTCTGATAATTTGCATAAAGACAAAACTGGCAAGTCGGTCAGTCAAGCAACCTATAGAGGAATGATTGGATCTTTGTTATACTTGACTGCAGAAATACCTGATATCAAGTTCGATTGCCCATTTTTCTAATCATCCTAACACTTCTGGTTTTCCTAATACTTGTTTGATTGGTTTATCTGTTAGCACTTGGATGGGATGCCCTTAGAAATACCTTCTCAAGCGTCTAGATGCATGAACCAAGGAGAGTGCTAATTTTTTTAAACATGTATAGTTGACCTCTGGGCCCTTCAATGCCCGACTGATGAAATAGATCGGCATTTGTGAAGCTCCCCTTTGGGCCACTAAAATTGGGCTAACACATTCTTCGGACTCAGCTAAGTATATAGTTAGTGTCTCCCTGGCTATTGGAGCCGTGAGTGTGGGGATATTGGCCATGAATTTCTTCATTTCCTGAAATGTCACTTCTGCCTCTTCAGACCATGAGAAGTCTTTTTTCCGAATGCATCCCTTTAGAGTGTTAAAGAAAGGAAGAGACCGATCTGCAGCCTTGACAAGAAACGACTAAGTGCTTCCAGTTTTCCGTTTAGGTTTTGGACTTGCTTTTTGGTGGTAGGGGATGGCATGTCATTGACTGCTTGGACCTTCTTTGGATTAACTTTTATTCACTGGGTGTAACAACATGCCCCAAGAACTTTTATTCCTCCATACTGAAACTGCATTTGGATGGATTAATCTTCGTGTTGATGCTACGTAATGTTTGGAAAGTTTCCATGATGTCAGCCAACATGATGTCTTCAGAGTTACTTTTGATGAATTTGTCATCCACATAGGCTTCTATGTTTCTTCCTACTTGATTTTTGAAAGCTTTATCTATTAGACGTTTATAGGTTGCTCCGACATTTTCCAGTCCAAATGGCATTTTTTGAAAAAAAATATACCTTGGTCAGTGTGAAAAGTTGCTTTGTCTTCATCACCTTTGTTCATAGAAATTTGGTGATAACCTTTGTATGGGTCTAGAAATCATTTCAGCCTAAATCCATCTAAGGATTCTGTTGGGATTAAAACTTAGTTAAATAGTTTTAGTTTCATTAATACTGCTTAGTTAATACTGTTCAGTTAGTATTTTTGCATTGATACTGCATGAATACCATTAATATTGCATTCAAGACAGTTGCTACTGCTGAAGATTACAAGACAGTTACTACTGTTGGTTACTACAGAAGATGCTCATTACTACGGCGCGTTGGTGTTTCTACTGCTTGAAGATAATTATGGAATTATCTTGTTCCGCAAGTTTAGCAATTCTAATTAGAATAGAATTGTAATTGTATTTAGACGTTTCCTAAGGTCTATATATAGATCCTTGTAAACAGAGAAACATGTGAATTGATTTATTATTATTCAATATATTTAGGCTTAACATTCGACATTCATTATTGTTCATTGTTCATTATTATTTATATAATTCAATATTTGTTTGATCGTAAAACTTGTAATATCAAGGTGTTCATCAGTTGCTGAACTTCCTTGATAATCAAGATCTTGCTTTCAACATACTTTGGGTTTACATAACCTAAATGATCCTGAAAAGTGGTATCAGAGCACAGGAGGTGCTCAAGATCCATTGATCTACAAGTTTATTAGAAGTCTCAACAAGAATAACTCAATCAAAAATCATGACAGACGTGTTGGTCAACAAAGTTCTTGTACTCAACAGCAACGACTTTGATCTCTGGAAGTTACGTATCAAATAACACATACTGCTCTTTGACTATGCAGTATGGGATGTTATTTTCAATGGTAACAAGGAGATTGTCAATCTCTCAGCTGATGGATTTCCTGGAACTATTACTCGTCCCATAACTGATCTAGAGAGAAGAGAGAAGCAAACAGAGATTTAGGCACTAAGTATCCTTCTTATTGCTATTCCCAATGAATATCAATATCAATTTGAAGATACAATGATGCTAAGTCTTTATGGGAAGCCTTGGAGAAGAGATTCAGCGGAACTAAGAATACAAAGAAGAATAAGAAGGCTCTTCTCAAGCAAGAGTATGAAAACTTCAAGGCATTGAAGGAAGAGAGAATGACTCAAACGTTTGATAGATACAAGAAGCTTACTGGAGAGCTAGGAAGTGCAGGAGTAAGAATTGATAAAGATGATATCAATAGAAAATTCATAAGGTCATTGGGTGATGAATGGATCATATATACTGTCTCATACAGACAGGGTGATGTTTTGGAGGAGATGGAGTTAGATGATCTCTACAATGATCTAAGAGTTTTTGAAGCTGAGGTTGAAGCAAAGAAGCCAAGCAGCAGAAACAACAGTATTAACAACTTTAATACTGCTCTTATCACACCTTCTGGAACAACTCAGCATGAAAGTGGAGAAGATATGTCCTTTGAAGCTTTTATTTCGCAAAGCTCTTGTTTAACAAATGAAGATCTGAAGCAGATCCATCAAAATGACTGGGAAGAGATGGATCTCAAGTGGCAGATGGCCATGCTTTCATTGAGGGCAAGGAGGTTTGTGAACAGAACTGGCAGAAGATTCAATCCAAGAAACAACGACAGAGTTGTCTTTGACAAAAGCAAAGTGAAGTGCTATGACTGTGGTGAACCGGGTCACTTTGCAAGGGAGTGTAAAAACAAGACAAAGCTCAACAACTCAAGAAACACACAAGAAAATACATCAACAACACTAATCACGCAAGATGTATTTGGATATGACTGGAAAGACCTAGCTGAAGAAACAAGTCAAAATAGAGCATTAATGGCGTGTCTGATTGATATTGCTTATGTTTCTACTGCAAAGGTTGTTCATACTAAAGAAGTTGATACTACTGCAACTTTTGTTTCTACTGTGCCTGTTTCTACTGCTCCATATTAAGACATTCTTGGATATGAATGGGATGAAGATGAACAAGAAATGACTAAAGAACCCAATCTCATTCAATCCTTGATGGCCATTGATTCTTCTTCAAATTGCAACATCATTTCTCATGGCTGGAGTCAATTCCAAACTTTGTTCTACTGATTGTAAGGAAGTCATGCTTAAATATAGAAATCATAATCAACTGTTATGTGACTCACTTAAAACATTAGAAGAACAAAGAAGATCAGCTCCTAGGGGTATAGAAAATCTAGAAAATCAGATTAAGTCTTATAAAGCTAATGAGTTAAGTTATCAGGAAAAGATTAATTTGGTTGAATGGCAGAGAGATGATCTGTTAGTTAAGCTTCAGGATGCCAGGGAAGAAATTAAAAGATTAGCTGAGGAAAAAGATAAGGTTGAGTTAAATGTAGGGAAAAGAATTTGCTTCCAAATCTGTAAATAACCTTATTCAACAACAGATCCATGAAAAACTAAAAGCTGGATTAGGTTATAAAGAAGTAGCCCCACCATTTAATCAAAACTATATCCCTCCATCTTTAGATGAACCAAGAATTCCTATCTCACAGACACCTCCAACAGAATCATTCAAAGTTGATCCAATCAACTATGATGAAGTTCTGATTGAGGACTTAGTTGAAGAGAGTAAACTGAATATTGTGAAGAACAAGGATATTCCTTTGGAAAATCACTTAATCACAATTGAAGGAGTTACTCAGCAATCTTCACAAAGTCTGGTGTCTGTAGTGCCCAATAAACATCCTAATAAGATAACTAAGTATGACTGTAACTGCTGTAAAAACATAAAAGGTCCTAAGTAAAAAGAAAAGTCTTGGGTTCATATAGATACACGAGGAAATCAAAGAAATAGGAACCAATTGAAAATTCAAAAAGGACAACTTCCTAAAAGACCAGATAAAGTGTGTTTTATTTGAGGAAAAACTAATCACTATGCAAAAATCTGCTTTTATAACCCTGAAAATCAAAAGAAAATGCTTCAAAAGCAACACAGGGGGTTGGGGTATACTAGCAAGGTTGAAAATCATGGAAAAACTACTTCAAAAACCATAACTGTACTTGAAAGAAAACCTGCCTTGAACAGTAGGAATAGAGTTAATACTGTCAGGAATAACTCTGTTAATATTGCATCGGGTAGCAGAGGTGTTAAAAAAAATTCGTTTAACAACAGTAGAAATAGGATTAATACTGCTAAACAAAGTTTTGTTAATACTACACGTGTTAATATTGTAAAACAAAATTATGTTACTACTGCAAGTGTTAATACTGTAAAACAAAAATTTGTTAAACCAGTATCTGTTCCTACTGCTAAACCAAAGTTTGTTAATACTGCAAATGTTTAAAAAGTTAAATCAATTAAACAAGTATGGCAACCAAAGGTCAAAGTAACTCAACCACCTAGTCCACCTGATTTCTCAAACTTAGTCCAAAGGAAGGTGAGTTACTTTGATGAAATGGGCAAACCCAAGTCAACTTTGGCTTGGGTCCCCACCAGAAACTAATTCCTTTGTTTATGTGCAGGTTCGGCCAACAAAAAATGAAGAGAGCAGTTGGCATGTAGATAGTGGTTGTTCCAGGAACATAACGGGAAACTTTTCTTGTCTCCATAACTTTGAGAAATTCAATGGAGGGTATGTTTCCTTTGGGGGAAATCCAAAAGGAAGGAAAATCACTGGGAACGGAACTGTTAGCAATGAAAAAATCAGCTTCAAGGATGTCTTCTATGTGCAACAGCTGCAATATAATCTGCTTAGTGTATCACAAGTGTGTGATCAAAAGAACACTACCATCTTCACTGAGACTGAGTGTTTAATAATGGATCCTGGATATGTCATAGATGAGAGCAAGGTTCTTCTCAGAACTCCAAGGAAAGACAATGTCTATTGCTTTGATATGTCCAAGGTTCAACCTACTGGAGAAGAAGCCTGCTTTGTATCTAAATCAACTTTGGATGAATCCACTCTTTGGCACAGTAGGATGTGTCACATGAATCTAAAGAATATCAATGAGCTGGTGAAATCCAATCTAGTTAGAGGTCTCCCTAACAAGCAATTCTCTCTAGATGAAAATTGTGTGGCATGTCTGAAGGGAAAGCAACACAAGTCTTCTCACAAGACCAAGGAAATCAACACCATCAATACTCCTTTAGACCTGCTTCACATGGATCTATTTGGACCCACCAATGTAAAGAGTATAGCCAAGAAGTCATATTTCCTTGTTATGACTGATTATTACACAAGGTATACATGGGTGTACTTCCTTGCCACCAAAAATGAGACTAGTCAGTTACTCATCTCCTTCATCACCAAAGTGGAACATCAAATTAATCTGAAGGTGAAGAAAATAAGATGTGATAATGAGACAGAGTTCAAGAATCAAGTGATGAATGAATTCTGTGAGAAGAAGGGAATAGAAAGACAATTCAGTGCTGTCAGAACTCCACAACAAAATGGAGTAGCTGAAAGAAGAAATAGGAGTCTCATTGAAGCTGCTAGAAGTATGTTGGCAAACTCCAACTTACCTATCTTCTTTTGGGCAGAGGCAGTTAATACTGCTTGCTATGTGCAGAATAGAGTCCTATTGGTAAAGTCCCAAAACAAGACTCCTTATGAGCTTTTACATAAGAGACAGTCACTAATCAGTTTCTTAAGAGCTTTTGGATGTCCTTGTACAGTTCTTAACTCAAAGGACCACCTTGGTAAATTTGAGAGCAAAGCAGATGTTGGCTATTTTGTTGGATATTCATCACAGAGCAAAGCCTATCGAGTTTACAATCATAGGACCAGTATTATTGAAGAAAGTGCAAATGTATCCTTCAATAAAAGCACCCCCAACACTAAGGGTCAAGGACCAAACTGGCTCTTTGACTTAAATGCTTTAACCAAATCATTGGACTTCAACTTGAATTTCCAACAATCAACTTCTGTTCCTACTGCTCCTATTCCTACTGCTCCTATTCCTACTGCTCCCATAACTACTGACCTTGTTTCTACTGCACCACCTAAAGTAATTGGTACTGAACGACTGGATGTCATGGAGTATGTTTATCTTCCTGTGTCTCAAGAAGATCCTCTCCAACTTTATGAGACAGTAGAAAAGGTTATTGAAGAGGAGGCACTACCAAAGGTTCCCAATGATAGAAGCAACTTTACTGATGAGGAAGGCAGCTCACCCAATCCAGAAACTCCAGTCTCTACCACAGAACCAGTCCTAAGATCAAATGGTGTACCTCACCTCGTAGAAGATGATGCCAATGGAGTTGAGTACATGGTAGTTGATGCGCCTGAAGATGAAGAAGTATTCACACCCAAGAGTTCTGGTCCATTATCTTTTGAAACTGCCCAACCAGACCTCAATGACACTAACTTAGAATCTTCAGTTAGAGTGGAAAAGGTTCCTACATCCAGAATTCATAAGAACCATCCTAAGACTCAAATGTTTGGTGATTATGAAATTCCAATGCAAACAAGAAGCCAACTCAGGAAACAGAAGGAACCCCACATGGACATCAACACTTGCATGTATGCTTGTTTTCTCTATCAGCTGGAACCAAAGAGAATTCCAGAAGCTCTTCTAGAACCACACTGGATTGAAGCTTGTCAGGAAGAACTTCTTCAGTTCAAGATTCAAGATGTATGGAAGTTGGTTCCATTACCAAGAGGGAAGAAGGTAATAGGCACAAGATGGATTTTTAGAAACAAAAAAGATGAAAGAGGGATAGTCATTAAGAAAAAATCTATACTGGTAGCTCAGGGGTACATACGGGAGGAATGGATAGACTATGAAGAAGTATTTGCTCCTGTAGCAAGGATAGAAGCCATCAGACTCTTCCTTGCCTATGCATCTTTCATGGGATTCAAAGTGTTTCAAATGGATGTGAAGAGTGCTTTTCTTTATGGAGTGATAGAAGAGGAAGTGTATGTGAGACAGCCACCGGGCTTTGAGGACCCACAACATCCTCACTTGGTGTAAAAATTGGACAAATCTCTTTATGGGCTTCATCAAGCACCCAGAGCATGGTATGATACACTATCTGATTATCTTCTTAAGAACAACTTTCAATGAGGTACCATAGACAAGGCACTTTTCTTCAAAAAGGCTCAATCTGACATCCTACTTGTCCAAATCTATGTGGATGACATCATCTTTGGCTCCACCAAATATGATCTATGTCGAGAGTTTGAACAACTGATGCACACTAATTTCAAAATGATCTCAATGGGTGAACTAACTTTCTTTTTGGGTCTACAAGTTAAACAGAGGCTTGAGGGTTTATTCATCAGTCAGTCCAAATATGTGAAGGATATTCTCACCAAATTTGGATTCATCGAGGCAAAGAGTGCAAGCACCCCAGCGGAGACTCACAAACAATTGACTGCAGATCTTGAGGGGGTGGATGTAGATATTCACAAATACAGGTCCATGATTGGATCACTAATGTACCTCACAACTTCAAGACCTGACATTATGTTTGGAGTCTGTGTGTATGCAAGGTATCAAACCAAGCCAAAGATTTCACATCTTCATGCAGTCAAGAGAATATTCAGATACTTGAAGGGCAAACCTACATTAGGTTTATGGTATCCCAGAGACTCTACTTTTGAAATAATTTCTTATACTGACAGTGATTATGGTGGTGAGAATTTGGACATGAAATCTACTTCAGGAGGATGCCAATTTCTAGGGTCAAGGCTGGTGTCATGGAAGTGCAAGAAGTAGAAAACCGTGTCAACCTCTTCCATAGAAGTTGCATATATAGCTGCATCAAGTTGCTGTGCTCAAGTATTATGGATACAAAATCAGATGATGGACTATGGATATGCTTTCATGAATACTCCAATATACATAGACAACAAGAGCACAATAAGCATCATCAACAATCTAGTGAAGCACTCCAAGACCAAGCACATTGAGATAGGATATCACTTTATAAGAGACTGTAATGAAAAGAAGTTGATCCATGTTGAAAAAGTTCATACTGATAATCAGTTTGCTGATCTTCTCACAAAAGCTTTTGATGTGGGAAGATTTACATTCTTGATTACTAGTATTGGAATGATCAATATGGATTAAACTATATTAATTAGTCTTTTAAATATCTCAATTAATGTCCCTTCGAGTAAAGAAGTAGTAACCTTAACATAAATACAGTGCCTTACTCTTTAGTATTGTACTATGTTACTACTGCAAAATTAACAGTAGAAACACAC
>CAJVGC010000060.1:31477122-31498915 GCA_910822075.1 Senecio squalidus | reverse complement strand
AAGTTGTTACTGAAGAGGAGCAAGTTGTTAGAACTGAGGGGGAGCAAGAAGTAGTAACTACTACTGCTTCTATTTCTACTGAAGCTCCTGTTAATACTGAAGCTCCAGTTTCTACGGTGGTTCTCTCCATTACTACTGCAAGTTCTATTTCTGCTGAAACCCCTGTTGTTAATACTGAAGCTCCAGTTCTAAAGAATGTGTCTACTGAGGGTATGTCTAATAAAGGTATCTCTGTATCTATGCCTATTGGAGAAGCTCCTACTGCCATCTTTTCAGAAGCTCCTACAGCTATTTTCACAGAAGCTACAATAGTGACAATTGTTCCTACTTCTGTTTCAACTAGTGTTACTACTGCAGCATCTACTCCAGCTGTTGATGATCAAGCAGCTGTTGCATAACTTTTGAAATTGGAGAGAAGTAAGATTATGGAGCAACGAAAGAATGGGCAAGCTTCAAGGCCAAAGGAAAAAGGAGTTTCAATTCCTACTGGAGCTGATAGAACAAGAGTAGTTGAAGGAGTTGACTATATGGCTGATCCATCTGCCAGATTTGGTGTTGTACCAATCATTCCTCCTCAAACCACTTATATTCCCAGTTCCAGACCACAATCTGAGCCAAATGATAAAGCTAAGGGAAAGAAGGTTGTGGTGGAGGAAGACAGGAAGGATAAGAAAAGGAAAGAGAGGGAAGAGAAGATGGTTGAGTTAGTTGCTTTCCAACTGGCCTCAGAAGAGTTAGATGTTGGTAATGATCCAGATATTATAAGAGAAGTTCACACTAAACTTCAACAAGGTGAAATGGATAAAATCAAAAGGTTGGAAGAAGAGCACTTATTTCTATTAGCTAAGCATGAAATGGATTTAGCCAGGATAAGGAGAGCTGAAGAAGCAGAGAAAAGGAAGATGGTGGCTAAGAAACAAACCACTAAGGAAAAGCTGACAAGTGACAAGCAGAAATTCACGGTGTATCTGAAATCAAAGGGCTACGGTGGTAAATCATTGGGTCCAATGAAAATGGGGAATCTGCTTGCCCTTGTGGAAAAAGAAAGGAAGAAGGATAGCTTGAAGAAAATCCAACTGACTAAAAAGCAAAATCAAGAACAATATGAGTTGGAAAGAGTGTTGAAAAAGGCTCAAGAGACTGGAAAAGTCATGTATGATGCTCAAGGTAGAGAAATCCACAATCCTTTTGCTCTAGAAAAGCCAAGTCAGCCTGAACAGTTGAAAAGAAATAAGTCTCATGCAACTAAGAAGTCAAGACAAGGTGATGTTGCTACTGCTTCCACTATTGCTGCTGAAAGAAGTTCAAATGTGAATGCATCTACTGAAACATAGCAAGTCAAAGCTTCAATTGAAGAAAAGGAAGGAGATATTGAGATATCTGAAGATGACTGCTCAGCATTGATAGTACATGAAGAAGGGTTATACATTGAACCTCTTGCTGTGGAGTTGCCTAAGATCATAGATTAGGAGTTTGTTGGAGGACCAAACAGGACAGCATACATGGTAACTAGATCAGACAAGAAGAAGTATGTGATACCTGCCTTCTACAGGATGACAAGAGATTTTTCAAGAGAAGATGTTCAGTGATTGTATGATATTGGAGTGAGGAAGTACTCTCAGTATAGAGGTGCTTGCTCAGGAACTGATATGGCAATGGATTACCTGAATGGAATGTTTAATCCTGAAGAGAAGATGGTAAGCACAGTGTTCAAGAAAGGAGAAGTTAACAATCCAGTGATTAAATGGTACTTATATGAACGAAGTGGAGTTTATTCAATAGTTAGAAGGCATGGAGCTATGCAATTCTATCTAGTTGAAAGAAGATATGATTTGGGTTTGAGGACACTTCAAGAGCTGATCTCAGTTAGACTACATGGTCTAAGAACTTCTCAGATGGCTCATGAGTTGGTATGGAGGATTGTAAGCCAGATGAATCAAGAGCTGAAGAAACAAGCTGAAGAGAAGGAAGCCAAACAAAGAGAGGAGAAAGAGTAATTTGTAAATCTTAAGTAGTAAACTTTGTTGAAAAACTTGTACTTTATTTTGTAATAAAAGTTCAAGTTAGGGGGAGATTGTTGGGATTAAAACTTAGTTAAATAGTTTTAGTTTCATTAATACTGCTTAGTTAATATTGTTCAGTTAGTACTGTTGCATAGATACTGCATGCAAGACCATTAATACTTCATGCAAGACAGTTACTACTGTTGAAGATTACAAGACAGTTACTACTGCTGGTTACTACTGAAGATGCTCATTACTACGGCCCGTTGGTGTTTCTATTGCTTGAATATAATTATGGAATTATCTTGTTCTGCAAGTTTAGCAATTCTAATTAGAATAGAATTGTAATTGTATTTATACGTTTCCTATTATAGATAGGGTTAGCCTCAAGGTCTATATATAGATCCTTGTAAACAGATAAACACGTGTATTGATTTATTATTATTCAATATATTGAGGCTTAACATTCGACATTCATTATTGTTCATTGTTCATTATTATTTACATAATACAATATTTGTTTGATCGTAAAACTTGTAATATCAAGGTGTTCATCCGCTACTGAACTTCCTTGATAATCAAGATCTTGCTTTGAACATACTTTAGGTTTACATAACCTAAACGATCCTGACAGATTCCACTTTCCAATCGATTTTATGGTAAAGGATAGTTGTCCTTTGGATAAGCTTTGTTCATGTCTTTGAAATCAACACATAATCTCCAAGATCCATCTCCTTTCTTTACCATGATTGGATTCGCGATCCAAGTTTGATATCCTAAATCTCTAACAATCCCCAGTTTGACCATTTTGTTTACTTGGTCACTTTCATACTTACTTATATCCGGGACCATGCCTCGTTTTTTCTGTCGGATTGGTACAATATTGGGATTCGCGTTTAGGGCGTGTTCAGCTAGATCCCTTGGGACGCGAGTCATGTCTGATATCTGCCATGCAAAGACATCTAGGTTTGATTCTTGTAAAGTAATAAGTTTACTTTTTGTCTGGGATGGGAGTTGTGAGCCAATGGTCACTAGTTGTTCAGGAAAGTTTTTGTTGATAATAATTTTTTGTTCCGGACCATCAATGAGTTCCACTGTTGGATCACCTTTGGGACCCTCTACCAGTTTTGGTTTTTTCCATCTGTTTGCATTCTTTAGGCCATGATGTTCTAGTCCTGACTGTGTCTATGCAAACTGGGGTAGAGAACTTTATCATGACATTAATGGTTGATGGAATTACTCCAAACTTTTGTAATGCATGCCTCCCCAGTAGGACATTGTAGGCCGATGGTGCATCAATTATTGCAAAAATTTATCGTTTCTAACTTGTAGTGTGGATATTCTCCTAACATCATGTGCATGGCTACTTCTCCAACTAACCAATGCGTCTCGCCTGAAAATACCACCAGAGGGAATTATGTTGGACGCTTTGAATGTTGTACTTCTTGAGGGAGCTTCCTAAAACAATATGCATAAATGTTGTCTATCGAGCTTCATGTATCAACATATGTCTTGTTGACTTCATAGTTGGCCAATCGGATCTGTATTATTACAAGGTTGATAGAAGGAGTCTCAATTGGTGGGAAACAAATTGGTTCCATCGCCCAATCCTGTAGGACTAATGTTTTCCTTTTGCGAGATGTATCGTCTTCATTCACCATGTATATGTAATTAGTTGGGGTGTTGGTGGTTGTTATGGTTTACGTGAACCTATTTGAGATGGGCAATTTTCTTCCATGTAGAAGACTAAATGGTGGTGAAATTAAGAAATGAAATGAAAAGATGAAAATGAAATAGACGCCGTTATCCAAAACGTTCACACGGATGGCGTCAATGTTTGAGCAAAGATTAGTAGGCTCGGTACCCGGGTTTGGGAAGTCAATATCTTGGCTTACAGTGCAAATCTAATAGGCTCTTAGTGAGCCTAAGGTGATCAAGAGATTGGACGTAGAAGGTGATCGGAATATGGTTACTCCGGTAAGTAAGTATTCCGATGGGAATACTGTGTGTGTAATAAAGATGATGATAGCTGTAAGTATATATTAAAGTTGAGTATGAGTTATGTGAGTTAGAGCGTAGGAGTACGATACTACAAGTATGTATGGAAGATGATACCAGTGTTGGTATTTATAGCCAACATCCAACGTCTAGTCATTAATAGTCATTATACACTAATTGATGACGGACATAATGATCTAACGCCTATATCATTATGGGAGACATAACGCTCCAACGTCCATATCCTTATGTTGTTTATAGTGAGTACATTAATTGTGTAACGTTTAAACGGTTTGGACCACATTTTTTGTCGGATGTCACGTGCCGGGTCGGGGTGTCAAGTGCGGACACCTGGTGCCGGATGTCGAACGAGTGTCGGACACCGGGCGCTGGACACCGAGTTCCAAACACCAAATGTCGAGTGCCGGCCACGAGCACCGGGTGTTGGACACTGAGTGTCGGATACGACTGCCGGATGTCGGACACCAGGTGTCGGACGAGTGCCAGACACTGAGTGTCGGACACCAAATGTCGAGTGTCCGCCACGAGCACCGGGTGTCGTGCACCGAGTGCTGGATACGAGTGCCGAATGTCGGACATCAAGTGTCGAACATACGTGCCGAACACGAGTATCGGATGCCGGACAAGACACGAGTTTCGGGTATCGGACCGGACACGAGTGTCGGACATCGGACACAAGTTCCGGGTGTTGGGGAGTGTCGGACGTTGGGTCACATTTACCCGTACATGGGGCTGGCCGTCGGGTCACTTGGCTGGCTTCCGGGGCACTTTTACCCGGACACTGGGCTGGCTGGCGGGCCCCTTTTACCCGGACACGGGGCCGACGGTCGGGCCACTTTTACCCGGATACGGGGTCGGCTTCGGGGCCACTTTTACCCGGACAAGGGGCCGACGGTCAGGCCACTTTTACCCGGATACAGGGTCGGCTTCGGGGCCACTTTTACCCTGACATGGGGTCGACGGTCGGGCCACTTTTACCCGGATCCGGGGCCAGCTACTGAGCCACTTTTACTCGGACACAGGGCTGCCTGTTGGCCACTTTTACCCGGACACTTGGATGGACGTCAGGCCACTTTTACCCGGGCACCGAGTGTCGTGTGTCAGGTGTCGGACACGAGTGTCGGGAACCGGGTGTCGAGCACCGAACACGAGTGTCGGACGCCTAGGTGTCGAGTGTCGGGAGATGGCACAAGGGAAAGATTCCGTGTTAGTTGGACTAGGTGTTTAGGGGATTAATAGGCTACAAATATAGGTCATTCCCTACTAACATCATCATATACCAAATAATAAAAAAGAATGCTGACATAAAAAAAGAGACATCATTTGTATGAGACATACAACCATACCAAATTATTAACATGAAATAACCTAAGATATAATTTAAAATCCTAAATTTAATAGAGTAGAATCATTAAAAATACTCAAATGACCCACATATAAAATTTAGTGTTGACTTTATAAACATCATAACCCAATCTATCGATAGAGTTCGTTACGTATACGAATATAAAAGTGAAGCTGAAAACACGTACATATAAACGAAACAATAAATATTTGACATCAAAAACTCATATTGTTATATAGTGTTAATTATACATGATGTTTACTCAATTTTTATATATTATATCTGTATTTTTCTAGATAAAAAAAACCATGTATACGCGAAAAATAATCTAGTGTTTATGTAAATGAAATTCATTGATTTTTATTATTTTATTTATCTAATAAATTGGAATGATCATTATAGTAACTTAACATTTATTTATTAATATAATAATAATATTCTTTTTACAGTCAATCTATTTTTTTTAAATATTTTACTTTTTATATAATAATATTATTTTTTAGCATTCAATCTACCTACTTATATATATTACTTTACTTTTCATTATAGTTTTAAACATTGTTTTTAACTATTTCTTTTATTTTGAGGTTTAGGTTTCATGTTTTACATTTTCGATTATGTTGTTAAAAAACTAGAGACACGATGATTTGTTAGTTTTCAGTTTTAGTTTTTTTTTCTTTTTTTTGGATAATAAAATTTTAATTTTACATTTTTATAATTTTTTGTAGGATACTGTTAAACAAATATATAATTTTCAATTTTATTCATTTTTAGTTTTAATTTTTCTTTTATCATTCCAATATTTATTTATGTACTCGATAAGCTTTTGTCTTGCCGCAACGCAAGAGTATTTGAAGAGTTTGGATGATAAGTTTGTCTTAACAATTTCTTTTCTTCTAATCCCGTTTCATCTTTTATTAGATTCGATTTCTCCATCAAAAGATATGCACCATTTTAAGTCGGTTTCTCGTTTTCCAAAAATATGTTTTAACTAATAATGCTCACTCAATAACCGAGGCCATGATGGACAGAAAACTTATGTTTTCTAATAGAGCATCGATGTTTCCAAATAATCAAGTAGCTTTGGTTTAAAAAGTTGGTCACGTCTATCGGCATGTTAACGCAACTTGATTTTGCTTAATCAATACGTGTGTTTATAAATGATGAGCTTTGTTTAAAATATATAAATAAAGGCAAAACGTGTTTAATTTTTTCAAACTTTTTAGATTACAGTCTAGTTTTGGCTGTTTTGCACGATGAAATTGGCATTGCGACATCCAGTACCCGAACGTATTAATACATTGGAAAATAAAATACTATAAACCAACCATCGCTTTTGTTTTATATAAAATTCTACTAATAGCAAGTTACGTTTCTCGTTTCCAATAACTTTTTGAGTTTTTATTAACATACTATTAATTTTGTAAATATTTCCTCCGTCCCAAAATAATTATCTTCAGACAAAAAATACACAGTTTAAAAAAACATAATTATTATTGATTTCTTTTTCTTACTTTTTGTAAAATGACAGTTTTAACCTTAACTAATTAATTATTGTTTTCTATAAAATATGTAATAATAAATTCAACTGAAGACAATATGGTAAACTTAATCAAACTTTTCTATCTGTTTTTAGTAATAACAATTAATTTGGGACAACTGAAAAAAGAAAGATGGACTATTAATATGGGACTCCGCAGCATACAAATTTGGAAAATATTTTCTCAGATCACCGGTTTTTGTCAAAAATTTTACGTTTTCCCTTTCTTTTAATCACATTAGCAGACTAGTTACAAATATTTCGTAACACAGTGCATAAAAATAGTGTGCAAAAAGTGCGTTCAACATGCCAATTTCACGAGTTTCGACCAATTTTCAATCTGACGAACCCGCAAATTTCAGCACCTCTAGTTGACCCACATATCATACATACTATAAATAACTAAAGATGATGAACTTCCATTTTATTCATAATATACCTACTTATAAACATGATAGACTAAAATCTATCATAAGAACACGTCAGAAGTAAACTACACATTCTGAGTCTGTCTAAATAGGAAAATTCATAATAAACTTACTCTATAACATGCCCTTGTTGAGTACAAACTACTTTTGGTATGTGCAATGGATGTCTTCACAAAATTTCAGCCTTATAATCAAGTCTTTCACCATGTTCCAAAGCTGCACCCGACATGATCTTGAGTGATGATGTCTAGGCGGCGTTGCATCACAGCCATTGATGGGTAAGGAGGAAAACATATTCTGTAGAAGCATGTGTGCGAAGAAGGAAGAAGGTCTATGGATTCGTTGGATTTGTAAATGTGAAGCTCTGAAGCTAAGCCACTAAAACCCTCGACTGGTAGATGCTTTAGCGAGGTCCAGAAGAAAAGAAGAACTTTTTGTTGCTTAGCTGACATTTCCCCAACAATCTGCAAAGAGACAAAACCAAGTTGCTAAATCAGAATTTCTAACTTAATTCCGATTAGACATTTAACTAATCCACGATCAATGCGAACTATTTTCATAAATACCTGTATCTGTTTTAATCTTTTTTCTGTTCCCACTCAAACAACCCCTAGATATAAGATCCTTGCTAAATGACAGCAAACATAGTACCAAACTACCACATGATTGCAAGATGGATTTGAAATTTCTAGCAATTTCAACACTAACTTTATAATATTGTACTGCTACGTATAAGCTTTAGTAGTTAGTAATTTATCACGGAAAGTTTAAGTTTCATGTTACATTTGAAGTTAAGAAGTACTCTGTTTGACATTCACATTCCAAGTATGCTAATTATATTAGAGGAAGAGCAGTGTAATAGAAAAACTGATGCCGTCATGACTAAAATCCAAAATAATCCCTCTCTATGTCCAGACATAAAGATTAGATCCTCGTACTTCAATCATGATTTGTTAGAAAGTACAAAGACCTAAATCAATAAAATCATGACGATTGAAGTTTATCAAGGTTACAAGACAAAAACAGTCATAACATCCACTTTGTTCTACTCATCTATTTGGCGTCTATTCAAAAACCGATGAACTGGATCTTATTTAGTAATTTTTTAATGTTTATAACAGACTGAAGAAAGAGGTAAAATCTTTTTCAAAACAGGTAGCACACAAATTCACGATTTGATGAAGGTTACATGAATGTCACAAAAGCGTAAAAAAAGGAGTATAAAAAATCCCATACATAAGCATAATATGATATATATTATCATGGTATGAACAATCAATGTAATTTGTTGTTAATAATATTGCACTGGTTTATCAAAAGGGTAAGAAGTTATCTAGTGTTTAAGAAAACATGATAATTGAACATACCTTCCAGAACCAGCATATTTGAGGATCGGTTTCCTTATACCCATTATATTCAGTATGAGCCTTCCAATCCTCGACAGAAATACTCGTTTCACTTCCATGTAACATACCATCGAGATCCTCAACCTCTAAGCTGGCGAAAAATAACTTCTGGATCTTTTTCTCGCCAACAATATCTGCAAATCCTTGAGCAAACTGATTCACCTGTTGGGTGACAGACTTCACAAAACGATACTGAATAAGCAGATTAACATACTCCTTCCTATTTCTGCTATTCACAACAATGTTGTCTCCATTAGCAAATAGCTCCACAACTTTCATGGATCCTAATTCTTCCATTTCGTGAACAAATGTTAGACCAAGGGCATCTTGATCTACTATAACAGGATCCATATCCAATATTTGTTTGCAGCTACTATACAAGTATGGATCTGCATCCTTTATATCCTCCAAAGAAATATCAGTTCCAGAAAGTTGCAAGAAAAATGAACGATCGAAGAATATGCCAACTTGTATTTTATGCATCAAGGCTAGGGCGATTACCCTTCCTGCAAACTTAAAATATTGGAGGTGCAACGGGTCCACCTTAGATGCTGCAAATATACAAAACAGGAACTACTTCCATATCAACGCCTCATGTGAAAATTGTTTCATGTACATCAATGTAAACTGGTTTCAATTGCTAAAAGGTCTTAAATATATACAAAGAATTTGCAACATCAAGTATAGCCATTAGTACATCTATTAGGCCAAGGTTCTAGTTTACAGAATATAAAATAAGACAAATAAATGTATAAAAAATATATGTTTTAATTAATCGGAAAGATAAGCTATTAGTGAAATGAAACTGGCATTATTCCTTCTATTTAAGAAGTTTATAAGTACTTAGAGCGTATAACTGTTATAAAAGCAGCCTACCTAAAACTAAAAAAAGGAAAGAAAGGCAGAAGTCAGAACATGAACCAAGAGTCCAAGAAACTACATTAACTGAACTTGAATACCCCGAACAGGTCAAACGGGTAAACTACGAGAACGTAATTATAAATGAACAGGTTGAAAGGGACCCACGTTTGAAACGCAAACAACCCCTTAAATCTCTTTATTCAGAATTTAAATTAATACCTTGATAATATAGTAATATAATTCTAATTAGGGTTTTTCTACCTTATGCCATATAGGCTTTCGTTAGGTGCTACTAAATAAACGTAAATGCTATTTATAGATGTATGTTGTAATTAACACTTTCCTAATTTTCTATTATTTACCATATTTACTTTGTTTCAACAGGAATGAATTTGTAATAGGAAACTTTTAGTTAATACATTAACGAGCTATATAATTAGGGAAAACTATCCATTCTGACACGAACTTTTTCAACCCGTTAACCAACCCACCCATTTTGCCACCTCTACAGAGGAACCAACCAGGGATCTCATATGGTTGGTTATTAAGCATGAAACAACCCAAAATGAAAGACCTTCAACACCACAGGTCCTCTTTATTAAGCATGTCACAACCCGATAAGCCATTCCCTTTCCTGCATGCTTCCCAAATGCTTTTTCTGTATCGCTACATCCTAAGGTATGTCTAACCATGTTGCTTCTCAATAAATTCCATTTAAACACTCTATAAGACACTGAACTTATAAATCTGGAAGTTCATATAACATAAATTCGTGACTTCATACATGCCCGTTTATTTTTATTTTTAGCACATTATCAAACATGTAAAAGAATATTTAACAGAAACCTATTATCAATAAGTACGACTCTGACATACAAAACCGAAACATTGATCAATTTACCAACCAGTACTTGTATCCGTGGAGAATAACATGTACGCAATATAAAAGGGATTGTACCTAACATCAGCACTTTTAGACAAGCTTAAGGGATGTTTTACAGTTGCTTAAGATTGTTTAGTTGCTAACTGAAAACGTTCAGATGATTCCTTTCAGTTGTTATATATCCAAAACTAGTCTGGTTCATCTTGCAAAATAATTTACTCGAGACAACATTGGTTACGGTTTTGTAATCTATTTTTTGCTTGCCTGTGCAAAGAAAACATTGGTTAATGTTTCACTTGTCATTTACCAGGTATACACTCATCATTCAGCAAACATTACTTTCTTTTTCTATTTCTTTTTTGACTACCATTCCAATAACTTTTAAGTTGCACAAGCTTCAGCAAACCATTAACCAACTCACTTGTCAGCTAATAAACTCAGGTATTTTGTTTCCCTCAATTTAACAGAAGAGCGGATGACAATAAATTTACCAATTATAAATAGCACAAACTATCACAACGTACATAAAAGGAGTTAAAAAGAATATCAAATTATAATTAGTCTTCATAGTATTTTAACAAAGATAAACACATGCTTAAACGGTTACATGAAGTTTCAAAATAGATATTATTTCGAAAAGGTAAACACATGCTTAAAGTCTTGAACGGTTACATGTAGTTTTAAAATAGATACATAATACTTAGCTACAGAGGCTAGAAATAAAAAGTATCATTGTATATTATTAAATAAACGTAGAACATGAAGTAGAAAATATAATATACATATGGTGTAAGTATGAAAGTTTGGAGAAGATAATACCTGGATTTGGAAAGAATCTTCTACGGTCATTTGGGCAAGCGATAAAAAGACCATTTTGAGGATTAAAGATTTCTTGACATACCAAGAAAAACCATTCGCGTAATACACCAGGACCTGTAGCTTCCTCGTTTTTAAATCCCATAAATAATCCACCAAGTAGAGTCTCGGGCTCTGCCTTTGTAATATACTCGAAAGATTCAGCCAACAAATTAAATCTGTCGATAAGCATCTCGTGGACCTCCTCATACTCATCCTTCACATCTGGAAGCAACAACATTACCAAATGCCTTCTAGATTCAAAGTCCAAAATATCCTTATGCCCGCGAATCCATTTATAATCCTTACCTCTTTTGGCATATTTAATAATTAGATAACAAAAAGAAACCTTAACCGCCTTCATATCTGACCAGAAAATATCTTCTGCCCCTTGATATAGTTTTGCAATACCACGTAACTCCTTTAAAATCGCAAGATACTGATCCCACCCACCATCTCCTTTCCGGTCCATTGCTAAGTCGACCTCCATCTGTTGAAGACACTTTCTGACTTTCTCCAACAGCTCAAATAGGATCATATATAAAAGCTTGATTTCATCATCGTAACAAGGAAATGTATACACCATTGGCACTGGTATGATTCCCCCAAAATCTGGAAGATCCTTGATTGCAGCCTTTATAGGTCGCAAGAATGCTGCAAAATCACAGACATCGCTTGGTGAAGGACTAGTAATACTCAAACTCTGCGTAAGCTTATTAGCAAGCTCGGTGACAAATGGAAAAATATCCTCAACTGAAATCATACTAGACTTATTATAACTCGTACTACAACAAGTAGTAGTAGTAGTAGTAGTAGTAGTAGTCGTAGTAATATTATTATGAGTATGATTATGATTATGATTTTGATTATGATTCTTAAACGTCCTTCCAATCCTAAGATCCTCCACAATCGATCCTAAACTAGTACGGCAATAATCATACAACGGATCATCTTGTGCAGCAGCTGTATTAAGCAACTTACAAAATTCCAACACTAAAGGCGCACACTGCGAATAAAGTGGTTTAGGCAACACACTGGTATTAGAATCAATAAAATTCCTAATCGTCGATTCAGCACACTCTTTATTACCTTTATGTGGAGACATATAAAGCATAACAAGTGCTTTCGGAGCACAAAGCGACTGAAATATATTCAAATGAGACACAAGATGATATTCGTCAATATCATCTTTGGCAGTAATCCTTAAAAAATCCATCAACCTAGATTTCACAACTGAATTCAACGAAGGCGAAAGAAGCAAGTCGTGTCCTTTACACAGCCGATAAATAGTCGAAACCAAGTCATCAATCAATTGCCAAACTTGAGGATGTTTGGTACTACGCATACGACCAACTAAATGCATCTCGGCGTCGTTGTTAATCATACAATCATCCAAACTATCATCCCACTGAAGCTGCCTACCTCTATAAATCAAGCGTTGCTCGATTACAGGGATACCAGTAACAGACTGAATTTTGTCATGGATTAATTTGATTTTATCATCGGGTTTACCATGGAGAACAAGGGTTTTACCTCCGGAAATCATACGAACGAAGAAATGGATACGATCAAGGGACCTGGGTTGGAAGTGATTACCATCTTGTTGTTCTTCGTAATCTTCGAGTTTGCGTTTCGATCGCTGGTAAAAATAGTCTATGTTGGAAGACATCGGTGGTGTGGTGTGGTGTGATCAACAACAAAACCACACTAGTCTTTTTATTTCATTTTATTGGGTTTTACGGATAAAATTTCCATTTCTTTTACATAATTCTTTTCTTTTTCTCTTTACTAATTTTTTAATTTACTTAATTATTCTCATTTTTCTTAACTAACTAAAATTTAAATATTGTATTCTAGTGTTTCTTTATTTAGGGAGATATATAGAATCTTTATTTTTGTTTTAAACTTATTATCGTTAGATTTGTGGGAAATTTATATAGGTTAGAAGTTCTTCGTTAATAGCAGACTCAAGTATATTTGGTGTTGAACTTGAATTATGTAAGTGCATACAAACATTTGGTGAATCCATGGAATCGTATTATGAGTGAAGTAGCATTAGAAAAATCCAAGGAAACAAACTTTATATCGAAGGACAAACCGAAAAGTACCATTTTCTGCAACATTGGATATTTAGTTTGGTAAGCTTCCTAAATCCACTTCATTCACTAAAACTAAGAAAGTTGTTGAATGCTTGTAGTTGAAATCAATGGACGGAAAAAGAACCAAAAGAAGACACGGAAAATTCTTTCTCCACCAGTTTCGAGCCGGCGGCTAGATAATACCAGTTGGATTTCCGACCATCGGTTGGAATGCCTGACTGCCTGTTTCCGCAACCGAGAATCTAGAAACTGAGGAATATATGACAATACACATTGAAGAGGAGTTTATTACAACAGAGGTAAAGGTGGTCACCACACGAGGAATGAAACGGGCATAACCCGAGATGGTAAGTAATGTGGCATAGAGTTGGAAAACTTACCTGATCTGGGTACGATCACTTTACCGTACAATTTTGATGATAAGATTCTGTATGCGTTAGTTGATTCAGGTGATATTGTTAATTTAATGTCATATTCATTTTATTCTAGACTAGGATTACATGCAATTAAACCAAGACCAATAAACTCAACTTAGCAAATAAAGCTGCTACATACCCTTTAGGAATCTTCGACGATGCCTTGGCAAGGATTGATGAGTTTATTTTTCTTGATGATTTTGTGATTATGGATATGGAAAAAGATGAAAGGGATCCTATCATTTTAGGAAGGCCATTTTTGAACAATGATGGAGCTTTAATAGATTTTAGGTAAAAATGCATTACGCTTAAGGTAGGTAACGAATGACTATGTTTGATTTTTTTTTTTGTGAATGATAGGAAGTATGAAAAATCAATTTGTTTTATTAATTTTGTTGGTATTTGTGTTGAGACTAACGTACAAATAATTAGTGATAAAGAACGGTTAAAAGTTCTATTGTTACAATATGATGATTTTTCGAACGATGAACAAGATGTTGAAGCATTGGAGCGACTTAGGGTATCATCGTATCCATTGGAAATTGAGAGCTTAATCAAGGAGTTTACAAGTGAAATTACGAAATGTGTCGAAGAATCATAAGAGGGTGGTAAAAACGGTAGAAGCAAAACTCAATGGTCATGAGTTGTATACATACTTTTTGGAAGGATCAGATGGAAGGTTTGACCCGAACATAGATATATTGGCGTTAGAGTATCTAATGGCACATCTTGGTGCAACATTGCTAAAAGAAGTAACGATTTTTTATTTAAATATTTGTATTTTAATATAACTATCACTTTGAAGAAGACTTTTCATAAGTTCACCCAACATCTTTTAATTATATAATTCCATATTTATCACCCTACATTTTATTGTTACGACCATAAAAGGCCTCTAATACTACTTGGACTCTAGTGGTGGAGAAACGTATCATTATCAAGCCTATTATGGAATACTTGACATGGATAAGCTTCAAGAGATCACTACATGTTTAAGCTCATATTATCTTTTCCAGTGATCAAGTGTTATTTACTTCCTATATCGTGAGATGTTCGGTTATGCATTTTGTCACACCCCGCTCAGGCGAAAACCCGAGGTGTAAACAGTATCAGTAATATCAGAGTTTCAAAGGTTACAACCATTTAAAATGACAAAACATCATCGAATTACATAAATAATTCCGGAATACAAAGTTTTTCAATATTCGAATAAATAAAGTACAAATGACATCCATGGATCCTAAAAGGAACTAAGCAAGCAAAACAAGTTCCATATAAACGATCTAAGTAGTCACAAAAGCATGTCATCAGCAAATGGTAACCTCAAACCCGTGAAAAGCGTTAAAAATACGACGTAACATAAAGTTGGTGGGTTATTCGCAATTTTTATAAAAACATTAAGTATAAAAGGTTTTGACCCAATTTGAAATATATTTATAAAAACCATTAGTGATATATATATATATATATATATATATATATCTTGAATTATAAACAAATAAGATGCATGCATAACCTTATATAAGTAATACGCCTGAACCTAACAATCAACGCAACAACCCCTCACCTTAGTGCGTTAAACTAATGTCATTCTCGAATAACATACGGTAATAACATCGACTCATAGGGACCGCACACCGATAATATCTCATATCAGCGATGAGGGTTTGTTAGACCAATATATATATATATATATATATATATATATATATATATATATATATATATATATATATATATATATATATACACTGGTGGCTCAAATAGAGTTGACAGGGGGCCTTATGCTATCACTAAGGCCATATAAGTAAAGGTAACGCTAAATCTAAGGCATCATAATCTACATTCGTATAAACAAGATATATTTAAGTTCAAATAATGCTAATCATGCCCAAGTATAAAAGCGGTAAAAAGGTGCAACGAATAACTCACGAATCAGCGAAAATACGTCGGGTAGACAAAAGTCAGGAGAATAACGCTCCACCACCTAAGTGCCCTAGCGTAAAGACAAAGTATCTCTATAACGTAGTAGGGTTTAGCCTTAAATGATTAACGTTATATTATCGGTTAAATTTTAAAAGTGTTCGAAATAATAATATATTGAGTTAAAGATGTCGAATAAAAAGATATTGATATTTCGTGTCAAAATGACGAGTAAAAGATATTGATATTTCGAGTCAATAATGAGTAATAAAAGAGAACGATATTTCGAGTCAATAACGACTACTAGAAGATATCGTTTATTTAAGTCTATAAAGACGATCAGAAAGGAATGATATTTCGAGCCGAAAATGACTAACATAAATATCGGTTGAAGATAGAATACTAATACCAAAGTTTAGTCGAAGTCAACCAAGGTCAACATTAAAGGATAGTTGACTTGGTCAAAGTCAACGATTTTGTAAGGAGTCAAAGTCAACTAAAAGTCAACATTCGACATTTTGAATAATTCAAAATCGTTTGAGGGATTTAAATATTTTGAGTAAAATAGTTTGAAAACAATTTCATAGAAATTTAATGAAAGGAAAGTTTATTATAAAAATTCAAGATTTAGTTCGCGTGTTGAGAAAGAGTATAATTACCGAAACTATGTATGTTTAAAGAATAATATATTAATAAATATCGTGTTTATGATTCCAATTACGTTTTTGAGGCCATAAACGTATATTTTTCAGTATATACTACTTTATATATAATAATATGTGAATTTGTATACTTATGTTCGTTCAAATTACGCGAAGTTACGAAATAGTATTTCATTGCGGCGCACACGGACATCAGTGCGTCGCATTGAGTTTGTGACCAAGCCGGTGCGACGCATTAGATGGCTACTGCGGCGCAGTAAGGCAACAGTGGCAAAAACGAATTTTTTTAACTTTTTACGTTTTAGTATCGATAAGTTAAATTTAGTTTTATATGAATATGTCCAGAGTGTTATTTACATATATAAATGTTTATATAAGTTATTTATACCTTATATATACAAGTTTTACATAATAATACTTAGAAAGACTAATTAGAGTGTATATAACGTTTATGGATATAATTAGTCCAATTTAGTCCAAAAGTCCAAGAGTATGAGAATATCATTTTTGGTAGGAATTTACTAATAGTTCCTATATGACAATTATCCGATTCTTACATATAAGTGTTAGGTATTGAAAGTTATGGATGAAGCTATGAAATCTTCAAAGTATGTTTGTGCTCTAAGTTTTAAGTCGGGTGAACAGTGTTCATCACCCGAACTAAAACTTAGAAAGTCTTTCAGTGAAGAATTGAACTCGGGAGAACAAGTTTACTCACCAAAGTTAAATTAAGTTCACCCGAGTTAATGTTAACTGAAGATTTAGCTGACCAAGACAAGTCAACATTGAAGACTTTAACTCGGGTGAACAACTTAGTCTAACTTAACTGAAGTTCACCAGAGTTAAAGTTAAATGAAGACTTAAGCATTTTAATTGTAGAGAGTCTGTATTGAGATGTCTATAAATAGAGTGATGTGTGTGTATAGTTAGTTGTCTTTGAACTCGAACTCATTTGAGTACCGTAGAGCTTCAACATTTTGAAAACGGTTATTCCCGCCAAAATCACACTATAAATGATATCTTTACATTCTCTTTCAATTAACCAATTCTCAATACAATTACTGTTAAGATTCACTCAAATTGAGAGATTCCGCATCTCAATTTGATCATGCAATTCACTGATTTAGTGTTGTCCTGGTGAAAAATCATGTCAAGTGGTATCAGAGCCGGAAAAACCATTGATTAAATTCAATTGACTCCGGTTCAATAATTTGACTCGATGCGAGCTGAATTTAGTCAAATTATTTGAATCACAGAAGTTCAAATGGAAATTGAGGAAAGTTATTAAAGGATTTGTGAAGATTAGTTAGTTTTTGGTGGAATTGCTGGTACGATAATCAATTGGAGGTGATCGGAGTATGAAGCTAATCCACGAGTTATCAATTTATGAAGTTTGAAGGTGTTTTGGTGTTTATGCAGTGATTTTGAGCATATCAGAGCTGGAATTGAAGAATTGAGGTTCAAATTTGAATTGATTCGGTTGATGAAGCAGTTCATCCGAACAAAATTGAAATTGTGACTGATGAAGATTAGATTGAATCTGATGATCATGAAGCTAAGGATCTACTCAAAAATTTAATTCTACATGCTAATACAAGCTTAGAATTAGTGATTTGTCAATTCAAGCTGCTTAAGTCAATAAATCCATGAAGAAATTGAAACTAATTGAAGGTGTGGATGATTGAAACTGTGATTGATGAAGAGAAGGTTGAAACTGTGATTGATGAAGAGAAGGTTGAAACTGATGAACACGAAGCTAAGAATTTACCTAGATTAATCTATGAAGAAATTGAAACTAATTGAAGGTGTGGATGATTGAAACTGTGATTGATGAAGAGAAGGTTGAAACTGTGATTGATGAAGAGAAGGTTGAAACTGATGAACACGAAGCTAAGAATTTACCTAGAGTTCATGTCTGCATGCTTATCCAAGTCGAGATTAGTGATTCATCAATTCAATCAACTTAAGTCATTGATATCGCTAAATTATATGCATATTTTATCGAGATATTTATTATGTTTTTGTGTCAAAACGTGATGGATAGGCCCCGTATTACTTACATTTTGTGTAGAGTATGCATTTTAGGTTTTTGGACGTTTTTGGAGCAAAAGGAAGCAAACTTTGGAAGTTTTGAGCAATGAGCCGCATTGAGAAAGGAGGCCAAAGCATTCAGGCACTGACCAGAGAATGCGGGGCATTCTCACCACTGACCAGAGAATACGGGGCATTCTCAATCCAGTGTGGGGCATTCTCCCTTTTTGCAGTTACAAAATTCTGTTTTAATTTCTATTCAAGGAGGAAAGTGAGAGGACTTGAGACAGCTTAAAGGGACGATTTTGGCAATCATTTTGGAATCTCTTACATCATCTTACACACCATTTTAGGGCTTCATAATCAGCTCTAAACATCATATCATCATAATCAATCATTAGGAAAAAAGGATAATCGTTGTAATTTTCTGTTTACTTTGAAGAATCATCGATCGTATTTCATTTCTTTTGCATCGTTGTGTTACTTTGGAAGCATTTTGCTAGTACTATTTCACTTTGGTATCAAACTTTTACTCTTTTAATTTCAATATAATCATGTCTTTTATTTATAATTTGTGTTTGATTAATATTATGCGTAGCTAATTTCGTTATACGTTTGCTTGGATATGTGATCGTTTGTATGATTAATCTTGAGTACGAAATTGTATGATTATGATGTGTAGAGGTTAATTGGAGATCCGTTTGGGTTAAAACTTTATTTTTCTTGTTAGAATTGTTTATACTTTTATTTGTTAATCTAAAAACGGGTATTCGAAAGGAATCCGTAATTTTTACTAAAATAGAAACGAAATAATCAACCGGTCTATAGTTGATTAAAAGTTGCGGTATTCGAAAGGAATCACTAACAACAATTAGAACAAGTGTTAATACAAACGCTAGTTAATAAATTAAGAGAAATCGGTTTATTGATTAGTAAACTATTCGAAAGGAAGCTTATAGATTAATTCTCACACATCGACTTGAAACTTTATGCACGGTTATTTTAGGTGTTAGCTATATTCGAAAGGAATAGGTACATGGATAAATAATCGGAGAAATCCGGTATTCCAAAGGAACTTAGGATTTTATATTAGAAGTTTATCATCAATTTATACTTAGGAAAGATTACACATTCGTGAACGGTCCAAGCAAGCGTACTTTATCATTATCTGAATTACAAATCACTTTTAGTCGTTTTTACATCAAGTCTTCCTAAGACTAAAAACCATTTGTTACTTGTTATTTGTTACTTTTATACTATTATCTCAATTATAAATAGTCCTCGTGATCGAACCCGGAATTTTCCCATACTTTACTACGATCGACAAGGGTACACTGCCCGGTGTCGTAGTCTAGTTAAAAGCTTATTTTCGGAAAACTAGATTTCGCACATCAAGTTTTTGGCGCCGCTGCCGGGGACTTTTAATTGAGATTTTAGTTTGTTTGTGTTATTTTGTTGTCGAATAGATTTCACGGTATTTTGTTTGTTAGTGTTGTGATTTTCAGGATTTATAGATGGTGGATGTTCACGAGTTCAAAAGGGAAACACGTTGTTAGTCCGTTTTCCAACCCGGAAAAGGTTTTTAGGAAAAATGGTGTTAAGGAGGTTTTATGGGTGTAAAACGTGTGGAGGGCCACACTACTCGGAGGAATGTGATCGAAACCAAATGAATTATCAAAACCGAGCTGGGAATTTCGGTTATGGATATCAACAAAATGGAAGGTTGAGACACGAGGAAGAGAATGTGAGTTTGAAAGACATGATGAAAGAATTCATTCATGTTCAAGAGGCGAAGAATGAGAGTATTTTTAACTCAATCAAGGTGTTAGACGATAGAATTGAGCAATGGAGTAGAAGCGAACAAGCAGTTTTTCAAGAATTGGACCGAAGGATTGAGAAGATGAATGAACTGTGGGAAAATCAACCAACGGGTCAAGAACAGATTTCTACCCAATCAAACCCGAGACCTTCAAACGATCAAGGTGGTAAATTTAACCAAGGTTCAAGGTATCAAACACCTAATCAAAGGAAAGAGCAAGTGAACGCTATTTCTACACGATCGGGTTTCAGCTACGGGAACGAGGAGGAGCAGAACGAAGCAAAAAACGAAAATCTGGGCAAACTGGGTGGAATGCGCCGCACCTATGGCTTGGTGCGCCGCATTCCAAGCACAGTGAGCCCATAAATGTTTTTCACTTTCTCCGATGCGGCTCATTCAAGTCTAATGCGGGGCATTGAGACCCCAGACCCCGAAAATGACCGAAAAGATGACTTAGAGGTAGAGAATCAAGTCGGGGATGAATCAATAGTCAAAAATGAAGACGGGGCATCAAAACGGGTCACAACTACACCCACTAGTTTGGTTTTGGAATTGGTGGAGCTTATTGGGACGGACATGGTAGAGGTTGATAATCCTATCAACGTATACATAACTTTGGAAGAGTTTGAGAAAATGTTCGATCTAAACCCGGTTTGTACCAAAGTTGAGAAAAAGGTTGAAGTCGAAAAGGAGTTGATGCCCGAAACTGAAATTGAGAAAGAAACCGTTGAAAAACGTGGTGGTGAATCTTGTGCAAAGCTCAAAGTCAATAAGGACTTAAGTCCAAAGTTTAAAGATATACTCGAAAGACCCGTTGACTTTATTTTTATTCTAACTTGTTTGGAAAAAGAAAAGGTTTTGCAAGGTATAGAGGACAAAGACGAGCGACCCTTAAACTTTGATGATTTCATACATGGGAAACCAATTGGGCATGGTGCTGAAAAGTATAAGTGTGGGGGAGAAGGTGTCTACTATAGACGATAGAAGGATGGCTCGATCATGCGAGAAACCAAGGAGTTGAATGACGAATGGGTTAAAACCCGTAACGAGCTCGATGTTTCTAAGGCTTACATTTTGTTTGATGTTTTGACTTGTAGGTATAATGAAGAAAGTGACATTTTGAGAGATTGGCACGTGGAAGGAAATTGGGGGAAGCCTCGATTTCAAAAGTAGTTGATGGTGTGAATGAGGAACGAGTCTAGCTATAGACTCATGACAAAAACAAGCGCTCTACGGGAGGCAACCCGGGTTTTTCTTTTCTTTTCTTTTCTTTTACTTTTATTTCGTTTGATTTTTAGTTTTTAATTTCTAGTTTGGAAACGCATTCGGGACAATGCGTTAAATAAGTATTTGGGGGGGGGGGGGGGGGGGGGGGGGGGGGGGGGGGGGGGGGGGGGGGGGGGGGGGGGGGGGGGGGGGGGTGGGGGGGGGGGGGGGGGGGGGGGGGGGGGGGGGGGGGGGGGGGGGGGGGGGGGGGGGGGGGGGGGGGGGGGGGGGGTGGGG
>CAJVGC010000060.1:31449015-31477046 GCA_910822075.1 Senecio squalidus | reverse complement strand
GGAGAAGTATTTCTGGAAGATGAGTTGGAGTTTGATGAGACTGATCTGGATTTTGATGATCCTGAATGATATGAAGCTGACCCTTGTTTTGATGAAACTGACTTATGACTATAAGGATTCTTAGGTCTAGACCTGATCAATAGTTTACAAAACACAGCTTCATGTCCCTTTTCACCACAGTTATAGCAATTTCTCTTTGGAGGAGATTTGGATCTTGCCTGATTAGGTGATTTATCCCTGACTAAAGTTTTGACAATGTTGGTCAGTTCTAGTAATTGATTTCCTAATTTATCAATTGTTTTAGATTCAGAGGTTTGACTTTTGTTGTGACGTTTGGGACTGACAGAGATTTGACTTTTGGGTTTTCTCAAAACCTGTGGGACAACTTTGGGCAAGGATGAAAGATCCTTTTCAGTCTGTATATCAGTTTCAGGTAAGACAACACTTTCAGATTTAGAAGAAGATGAAGGCAAAAGATTATTTTTATTCAAAACTTGAGAGATTACAGGTTTGACAAATGCATTTGACATCATTATCTTATTTCCTTTCAAATATGTGAAAGTATTTGGAAGGATTTCTGGTTTAAAAGTAATTTTTTCTCTCTCTGCCTTCAAAGCTTCTTCCTCTTCTTCTGTCATATACTTTTTCAAGCTGAATCCTTCACCCAACACAGCTTGAACTTGATTTGGTACCTGTCTGTTTAAGCAATCCTCATTTTTTAAAGATGATATACACCATGATTTACAAATTCTTTTATAGTGCTCAGTTTCTTCTCTAAGTTTGTGATTTTCTTTTGCAAGATCACTGTAGGCTTCAGTCTGAGCATTTAAAAGGACTTTATAACTTTCTAATTCAGTTATTTTATCATCTTTACTTTTCATAAGGTTTTCAAGGTCTTTGAATTTTGATTTTAGATCATTTTGTTCTTCTAAAGTGGTGGTCAGGTCAACAAAAATATACTCAAACATTTGAATTTTTTGTTCATTTGTATAAGTTTCAAAATTGTGTACCTTATAGAGTTTAGACTTGTTCCAGTCTGAATTGCAACTCATCCTTTCAGCTTCCTTAAGATCCTTTTCAAACTGAGAAGCGGATTTCTCAGTTTCAGAAGCTTCCTCCACTATTGCCATCAAGCACTGATCGACCACTTCCTCTTCATCAGAAGACAATTCTTCATCCAACCATTCTTCAGCAAAGAATGCTTTTTGTTCTGTTTGAGACTTTTGAGGATTTGAGTTGTTCCCTTTCTTGTATTTTAGATACTTGTTTCGGTATCTTTGGGCCCTTTCAGCAATTTCATCCATATGCTCAGTCTGAGCATTCTTTACTTTGCAGTCAGCAGCCATATGACCATAATCGTTGCATTTGAAACATTTTACCTTTTTCAGATCAAAAGGTTTCTTTCCTTTGTAGCCAGTCTTTTGTTCAAGCTTCATGGTCAACAGAGCAAGCTGACTCTTTAATTTCTTGACTTCAGACTCGTTTTCAGATTCTGAGTCTGAGTGTGACTCAGACTCAGATGAGTCAGCTTGAGAATAAATTTCTTTGTTCCTTCTGCTTGTTGCAACTAATGCAGCTTCTGGATCCTTTGCTGTTCTTCTATTATTGAGCTTCTTTCTTTCTTGAGATTCTTCAAAGTTTAACAATAGACCAAAGAGTCCTGGCAGCTTGTAGGTGGACAGCTTCTCACTTACTACAAGTGATGTGATAACAGATTCAAATTTGTTAGGTAATATATCAACAAATTTCTTGCATATATCATCATCATCTTTTGTCACTCCCAGAGCTGACATGTCATTTAGTAAGATTTGAAATCTGGTATGAACATCAGCCAAAGTTTCCTTTTCTTTCATATAGAAATTTTCATAATTTCTAATGAGACTGTTCAGTCTTTGCTCTTTCACTACTGGAACACCTTCATAAGACACAATTAATGTGTCCCATAGTTCCTTAGCTGTTTTGCAACCTGCAATTTTAGAAAAGATTTGTTCTGACACTGCATTTCCTAAAATGCTTCTGGCTTTAGGATCAAGATTATATAGAAGTTTGTCTTGATCTGTCCATTGAGATTTGGCAGTTTGGACCCATCTGGCACGTTGAACAACCCTATCACCTTCTTTAACTTCATCAATCTGTTTACCTGGAATGATAGGTCCTTCAGTTATGATTCTTATCATTTCTTCATGAATTCCTGATAAGTGCCACTCAGCTTTGAGTTTCCAATGTGCAAAGTTATGTCCATTGAACACAGGAATTCCTTTTCCAGCCATTGTAGTTATGTTTGAAGATGATGACATTGTTTGAGATTTTAGGTATTGATCGTTTAAGATTTATAAATTTATTAAAATTTAAATCTTATTTGCTCTGATACCAGTTGTTAGGTCTCACTAAGATCCCAAACAGTGGCAAATCAATAACAAATAAGTATTTAGACGTTAATTGTTATATATCGATTAAGTACTCAGTTTCAGTATATATTATAGCGGAATTATAATATTGAAACAATGAAGATAACACACAGTTATATTTCAATCAAAGGTGTTCCGATTACAAACCTCAAACTCACTATTTATACACAAGTATAGTGAGTTTGATAAAGATCAATCTAAGTAAATCTTCTAAACAGATAAAAGATATTCACTAACTAGATTACCTTAAATTACGCCTGACTTCTCTCATGAGTCTGAGTTAGTCAGACTGAGTCACTCAGACTCATGTCACTCAGACTGAGTCACTCAGACTCAGGTCACTCAGACTCAGACTTTGATTAACAGATTTATTAATCTTGGGATAGATCATTGTTTTTCCCAACACTTCATAATCAGCTTTAAACATCATATCATCATAATTAATCATTAGGAAAAAAGGATAATGGTTGTAATTTTCTGTTTACTTTGAAGAATCATCGATCGTATTTCATTTCTTTTGCATCGTTTTGTTACTTTGGAATCATTTTGCTAGTACTATTTCACTTTGGTATCAAACTTTTACTCTTTTAATTTCAATATAATCATGTCTTTTATTTATAATTTGTGTTTGATTAATATTATGCGTACCTAATTTCGTTATACGTTTGCTTGGATATGTGATCGTTTGTATGATTAATCTTGAGTATGAAATTGTATGATTATGATGTGTAGAGGTTAATTGGGGATCCGTTTGGGTTAAAACTTTATTTGTCTTGTTAGAATTGTTTATACTTTTATTTGGTAATCTAAAAACGGGTATTCGAAAGGAATCCGTAATTTTTACTAAGATAGAAACGAAATAATCAACCGGTCTATAGTTGATTAAAAGTTGTGGTATTCGAAAGGAGTCGCTAACAAAAATTAGAACAAGTAAGTGTTAATACAAATGCTAGTTAATAAATTAAGAGAAATCGGTTTATTGATTAGTAAGCTATTCGAAAGGAAGCTTATAGATTAATTCTCACACATCGACTTGAAACTTTATGCACGGTTATTTTAGGTGTTAGCTATATTCGAAAGGAATACTTACATGGATAAATAATCGGAGAAATCTGGTATTCCAAAGGAACTTAGGATTTTATATTAGAAGTTTATCATCAATTTATACTTAGGAAAGATTACCCATTCGTGAATGGTCCAAGCAAGCGTACTTCATCATTATCTGAATTACAAATCACTTTTAGTCGTTTTTACATCAAGTCTTCCTTAGACTAAAACCCACTGGTTACTTGTTATTTGTTACTTGTATACTATTATCTCAATTATAAATAGTCCCCGTGATCGAACCCGGAATTTGCCCATACTTTACTACGATCGACAAGGGTACACTGTCCGGTGTCGAAGTGTAGTTAAAAGCTTATTTTCGGAAAACTAGATTCCGCACATCAGTCATTCCAGTTGAAGATTTGTGAATAATTTGAGTTTAAGTCGGATGAAGGATGGTGTTTATTTAATTTATGTCTGGTAATATTTTTAATTCGGGTAATAAAATATTATGTCGGGTATAAAGTTTGTTTATGTCTGTTATTTGAGTTAACTATGTTGACATAAGTTTAACTCGAGTCCTTTAATATTTAAGTCGGTTTCTTTAATTTTTAATTCAGGTTAAAATTTTGTTTTACTTTAACTCTGGACACTGTTACTTAAGTCGGGTGACTTTTTAGTGGGAAATTAAATATAATATTTTCCCTATATTTATTTTTAATACTATTGAATTTAAATAATCATTTTTAATTCATGCAAATTGCATCTCTTATCCGAATCAAAATTTCTAATCTCAATAAAAGTTTTTATTCTTTATTCTCCCTGGCGATTTCCTTTAGAGCGATTTTATAGATTTTTAGAGTCTCTGAGATAGTTTTAGAGTGTTTTTCCTGTTATTAGTGTTGTTTTCCCCTGCTTTTTGATTATGTTAAGGTATTTTCAGTTTTTGTTATATGTTTAATCAGGTTTTATTCTTATATATGAATACTAATGATTTAGAAGTAATTTCATATGGCTTTTCCTAAAAAACCGAAGCATAATGTGGCTGCATTCTTAGATATGGGCCATTCAAAGGTTGATGAAGATTGAAAGATAATTTTGGGGTTCTTACTTAACTCAAACCTGAGATTTGCCATCTCAGAAAGCCTTGTACTATATAGAGATATTCTTCAAGAATTCTGGCATAATGCACGGTTTGCTATAGTCAATGGAGTGAGGACTGTGACATCTAATGTTCAAATGGAAGAGGTTATAATTACTGAAGAGGTTGTCAGGAGAGTTTTGCAACTGAATGATATTGATGGTGTGGAGAGGTTAGATATGGTCGAGATAAAGAATGTCTGTAGACAGATTGGATATGAAGGTAATTTCCCAGAAAGCATGGTAAAGAAGACCAGTGTCTCATTCAATTGGAGATACCTCATTCATGTGCTTGTGTGTTGCTTGTCTGGAAGGTCTAGGGGTTTTGACGAGATGAATCAAACATTAGCATCTACTTTTGTTTGTATGATTACTCAAAGACGTTTTAACTGCTCTGGTTTTATTATGGACTGCATGCAAAGGATGGCTGAAGGAATTCTCAAAAGTTTCTACTCTATCCAATATTCCTTCAGATCATTTTGCAGTCTGAAGTTCAGGGACTCATGCTTGAAGGTCCTACTTTTAAAGATGAAAACATGAATTGGAAGATAATGAACAATATGAGAAAGTCATTCCCCAAGGCAAAGGTGGTATTCTCTGGGCGTTTCACTCCTTTCTTCCCACCCATGATTAATCAGACAAGAGTGGCAATCCAGATGTTCTTGGAGCTACAAGTCTAGTGGGGAGAGAATCTACAACAAGAAGAACAACCACAACAACAAGCAGACAACAAAAACAACAACAAGAACAACAAGTTGATCAACCTGAATCTCCAGTAATTCCTATTCTATCCCCCTCCTAAATCACCTATTGTTGAGCAACCTCAAGGGAGTGGTGAAGGAGGTGATTGGATCTATACAATTGAGGAGAGTCAAGCATTGCCTAATCTGGCTGCTTCTCAAGTTGTTTCTTCTGCTGTTCCACCTCTTGTTGTGCAAAAGGATGCTTCTTCTAGCACTCCTATTCATGTATACACCTCAAGAAAGAAATGGGGAGCAGGGATTGGTATGTTGACAATCCTGGAGCTAACAAAGAAAAGTGAGGCTTTGGAGCAGTTGGTGAGAAAACAAAGCTCAATGATCAATCATCTAAGGTTGAAGCAGGCTACAAATGCTATTATCATGGATCAGTTGAGGAATAAATGCAAGAGATCTCTTCCTATGGAAGATGCATCGAAAATAGGGGGAGATAAAATTGAATCTTAAATGATGAATGTTGAAGCAGAAGCTGAAGTAAGGGTGGAGAGCAGTGAGAGCTTGAATGAAGAAAAAAAATTTGATTTATCTATTGTGGGGAAGATAATTGAGCATATGAAGAAAGCTGGTAATGTTAAAGTGAAGAAGAAAATCACAGAGTTTACCTCCAGTGAAGAATTATTTAAATCGGGTGAAGTAGAGATCAAGTCTGGTGAAGCACAAGACAAGTCAGGTGAAGTAGAGTTTAAATCTGGTGAAAATCAAAACAAATCGGGTGAAGTACACACAAGACAAATCGGGTGAAGTACACACAAGACAAATCGGGTGAAGAAGAGAGTAAATCGGGTGATAATATTCTTAACTCTGGTGATGAAGAGGAAGTGGATGCTGAGTAAAATATCAAGAAGTTTAGAGTTGTGGACCAGTTTGGGGAGACTATAGACTAGGAGACGTTTGAAAAGCATTTTGAAGGTCTGTATGAAGGTATATTTGATGTTAATTCTGAAGTTACATTCACTGTGTACATTAAGGAAAGGAATCCTAAGTCAATTCATGCATATGATATTAGTAATCAGTGGAATGAGGAACTAGGAGGTGAAAAGGTGGTTATAGAAATTTACAGTGATAAGGAGGAGGATGTAAATGTGGAAGTAACAGTGAAGGAGGAAGAAGTAGAGAGAGTAGTTGAAGATACTCCTGAAGTTGGTGTTAGCAGTGTGAAGCAAGGAGGAAGGGTAAAGAGTAGAGCTTTAAAATCTTCAACTCTTGTTCCTTCAAAGGTTGTTAATCTGAAGAAGAAAATGATTGAGTATAAAAATATGTTCTCAGAGAATAATTACAAGCTTCATCTGAAGAACTATTTAGTAACAGTTGGTGGGTTGTCATCTAGGTCAGTAGGTCAAATGAAAGTTGAAACATTGGAGAAAAACTAGCTAGATGTTCAAACCAAAGTGATGGTAAGAGATCTGAGATCAAAAAGAGAGAAGAAGATAGAGGAGGAGCTTATCAAAAGACAATCAGTAAGGGCTACTAAGAATGTGGAAATGAATGTTGAAAGTCCTATAATAGAAGAAACTGAAGCTTCAGTTGATCCTCCTGTCCAAACTGGTGAGGGATCTTCTTCAAAGACTGTTGATCCAAGAAAGACTGTTACATTGAAATCTCTTGTTGAGAAGCAGAGTCAAGATGTGCAATCAAAGACTAAGGTGAAACAAGAAGATGTTCCTTTTGCTGCATACATGGAGAAGAAGTCGTGGTTTGCTAAGTCCACTCAACATGAAGATCCAGTTCCTGATCAATCTTCTAAACCCACTTTTCCAGAAGATTACTATTTAGATGATCCTGCAGTTCAACCATGACTGAAGAATTGCCCAATTGGATTGATGACACTACAGCTAATGGAGGTGATCTAGACCAGTATGGGTTTCTTGTTGATGTTGCTGACACTTAAGTTCAAGGTGAGGGCAGTGCTTCAGTGTCTAGGATAAAGAAGGTATCCCAGGAGGAGTTGAAGGCACAAAGAGAAGAATCGATGAACTTAAAGAAAGGTATTCTTCTCCCTATTGTTGGTTGGAGGTTTGATCATTACACTGGAGGTATTGTTATCAAAAGAAAAGGCAGAATAGGTACAATGACTCAGTCCTTGAATACAACTGAAAAGCTAATGAAAATATATGTGGAAGATGCCAGAAGACTGTGTCAGTTAAAGATGGTTAATCATGGTCAGTATGCACATGGGTATGAGTATGAAAGATTTATCCATGAATGTGCTAAGACAGGTTTTGCCAACTTTGGAAAGAAGTTCATAGCTAAAAGGAAGAGAACGACTATGTACATTTCTCCCATGAAAAAGGCCAAAGTTGTGCACCAAAAGTCCAAGATACTCAGATGCTGGGTTGATTATGTAAGTGATGAGTATGTGCTAAACGGAGAAGATGGAGAGGAAGAGAGGCTCTATGAGATAGCTGATATAAGAGAGCTCACTAATGAAGATATTATTACTCTTTTCAACCTTCCACTTGCGAAATTACAACCTGATGATAAAGAATGAAGAATGGCACTAGAATGTGTTGCTTGGGAGGTTGATAAAATCAAAAGGGGTGCAAGAGAAGGAAGGTAGAATCTGATGTTGGTTTGAAAGATGGGAATGGATTTTATACTATCAAGATGAAGATTTTGGAAGCATCATCCAAGGGGGAGATTTTTGGAGCATACAAGTTTGATGTTGAAGCTTCCAAAGATCTGAATCATAGTGTAGAGTGTTAGACTTTTAATTCGGGTGAACATTGTTCATCACCCGAACTAAATGTTAGAGTAGAATATTAGGAAGACTTTAGGTCGGGTGAACTAACTCTTCACCAGAGTTAAGTTCAGTTCACCCGAGCCAAAGTTAACTGATGATGTAATTCTTATTTCACCCGAAGTGTTTTTAAATAAACATAAGGGTGTTTGTAATGTAATAGTAAGGTAGCTTAGCCTATAAATAGTGGTGAAAGCAGTGCAGAAAGTGTGAGTTTGAGAATTATTTTACTCTGTAACAAACTTTCCCGCCAATTAAAGGCTTTGAAATAATATCTCTTAAACCGTTGAATCCTTGTTCTTAATTCATTTAGTTTTGATCAATAACTTGTTATTCCGCTACTAGTTATTGATTCCTTACATAGATTGATATAGCTTTGAGGATTTACAAGATCTGACAGTAAGTTCATAATATACCATTTTTAGGTTAAGATAACTAATAACCTATTAATATATCATTAACATGTATAATATGTCAAATTTTATGTTTTCATCCATTTTAACCATTTTAACTTTTTATATAAGTTACTTAGGTGAAATTTTTGTGGAAATTAAGAAAACGAAAAGGAGAATTAAGGGTTTATTAGGGAGTACCAAAGACCTCCGCAAAATCTATCAAAAAGTCGGAATGGTCTTGAAGTCTTTCGGAAATGAGCTCCAAAAGCGGCAGTAAGGATAAATCGAGCTTCAAACATAAAATAAACCCATTGTTAGGAATATAACTCAAAGAAAATAAGAATTGAATGAGGTTTATGGAGTGTTTTTGCTTACCAATCTTCAAGATGTAATTGTCTCCATAGTGGTGAAACAAAACCGGAAATGGAGGAGGAATCCTTGCAAGAATTTATAAAACTCATGTTAGTATTCTCTTTGCAAATAGGAAGAGAAAAAGAGATGGAAGGGATGAGATTTATGTTAGAGAAACTTACCAAATAGAAGGAACTAAGTAGGAGAAGATGTAAGAGATTTATAATCTTCTTTGTGTTGCAAATTCTCACTCAAATTGGTGTTCTTGGCTCTCACTTTTCTGGAAATGAAGAGAGAAAATGAGAGGATGAAAGGAAATGAGTGATAGAATGAAGATAGAAATGAATGTAAATGTTTAAGTTTGAAACAAGGAATGAGATATGGTGTGGAATGGTAAAGCATCCACAATTTACTCATCTAGCACCATTTTGGGAAGTTTCCAGCAATTTTTCACGTGGGTGTAAGTTTGTGGAATCTCAAGAAAGTTAAAAAGTGTTTTTAACATAATCTGCCAGGAAGCGATTGCGTCGCAGTGAGTAAGGACTGGGCGCAGTGCCTTGCCGTCAGCATCCGTTAAATGTTCGTTAAAAGGACTGAATTTGTAAAGAATTTTATCATTAGTCCTGTCAAAGGACTAACTTTGTAAAATATTTTTAACGTCAATCTTAATCGTATAATCGAAGGCATAATTCACCCATACTTATCTTACGAGAATACTTATATCTAATAGGCACATAGGTACTAAACGTTTTCGTCACAAAGAACAAACACGATACGTAATATAAAACCCGACCACATAAATAATGCGTGATAAAACGAAATAGCGAATAATAATAGGGTCAAAACAAAATATCGATATAAAAAGACAAACGAAACACGGAATGGTACCTCGAAATCGCGGTTGTCACAGTCTCCCCAAGTAAAAAGGATTTCGTCCTCGCAATCATCACTAGGTACTAGCTCCAGAAAAGAGATGGGGATATTTCCTCTGCATCTAGTCCGTGCACTCCCAAGTAAACTCGGCTCCAAGTCTCGAATTCCAACGAACTTTAACAATAGGAATTTTACTCTGTCGCAGACGCTTGACGTCACGGTCTAAAATCTCAATCGGCTCCTTAACGAAATGAAGCTTATCATAAATCTGAAGCTTCTCCAACGGAACCAATAATGAATCATCAGCAAGACATTTCTTCAAGTAATAAACGTGGAAAACATTATGCACACTGCTCAACTCTGACGGCAAATAAACTATGTACGCAGCTGGACCGACACAGGCTAAAATCTTAAACGGACCCGTATATCTCGGACTCAACTTGTTGCGCTTCTCAAAGCGGAAAACCCCTTTCCATGGAGATACTCTCAACAAGACCATATCCCCAACACTGAACTCAAGAGCTTTCCTACGTCTATCTGCATACTTCTTCTGTCGATCTCTAGCTGCAACTAATAGCTCCTTAATCTTGAAGATCTTTCCTGTAGTCTCCTGAATAATCTTTGGACCAGTAACCTGACTATCTCCAATGTCTGCCCAACACACGGGTGATCGAAACTTACGACCATACAAAGCCTCAAACGGTGCACAAGTGATACTCGTATGATAACTTTTGTTGTACGAGAACTCGATCAACGACAAATGTACATCCCAACTGCCACCAAATTCTATCTCACAAGCACGTAACATATCCTATAAAGTCTGAATAGTCCTCTCGCACTGACCACCTGTCTGCGGATGATAAGTTGTACTCATATCCAACCTCGTTCCCATAACACGCTGAAAAGACTGCCAAAATCGTGAAGTGAATCGGGCATCACGCTCTGAAATAATCGACACGGGAATGTCGTGTATAGACACGATCTCAGTAATATACAAACGGACAAGTCTCTCTAATCTGTAGAAAGTGAGCAGACTTTGTCAAACGGTCAACGATAACCCAAATACTGTCATAACCACTGGAAGATCTCGGAAGCTTCGTAATAAATTCCATGGTAATACGCTCCCATTTGCACTCCGGAAACTTCGGCTGATGTAGAAGCCTAGACGGCTTCTGATACTCAATCTTGACCTTAGAACAGGTCAAACATCTGCTAACATACTCCCCAATCTCCTGTTTCATACCAGGCCACCAATAAAACTCTTTCAAGTCTTGATACATCTTGTCAAAACCAGGATGAACAGAATAGTTTGACTTGTGAGCCTCGTCCAAAATCAACTGACGAATACCAAATGGAACCCAAATACGATCAAGAAAATAAAGAACTTCGTCATCTTTCGGCTCTAATTGTCGAGCTAAACTAAAAAATCACTCATCTTTAAGACGATCCTCTGTCAATGCATCTTGTTATGACCCAAGAATCTGAGCTTTCAAAATCCTCTGAATAGAAATCACCAAAGAACGAACCCGAACCGGCTAGACTGTCTCCTTCCGACTCAACGCATCAGCAACCACATTCGCTTTACCTGGATGGTAGCGAATATCACAATCATAGTCATTCAGTAGCTCGACCGAACGTCTCTGTCTCATGTTCAGCATCTTCTGATCGAAGATATGCTGAAGACTCTTGTGATCCGTGAACACGGTACACTTAGTCCCATACAGATAATGCCTCCAAATCTTGAGAGCAAAAACAATGTCTCCCAACTCAAGATCATGCGTCATGTAGTTCTGCTCGTGGATCTTCAATTGACGTGAAGCATAAGTGATGTGTAAAATCTAGTTTAATAAACTCGACCTACTTGTAGACATAATTACACACTTATAGGCAGTGGACCTATTCGTATATAATATAGCTTTAAGTAAGTAAAGGTTCGATCACAGGGACTAATTTAGTTTTTAACTTCGAATTAATAATACTTGTTTGTTTTTGGGTTTTTGTTGTCACGATTAATTAACTATTTAAACTAAAGAGTGATTATAAAATCGATTTGAGAAAAGTAATTTTTTGTTATCAAATATTGGAAAAGTATACTCATTTGACACTTCACTTGTTTTCTAATTATGTTTACGAAATTGAATGTATAATTAACTTCTTATATATAGCAAAAATCCTCTCGAATATTTCACTAAGTTTAACTACTTCAAAATATAATGTTCCTCTCGAATACAAATACAATTATCAATAATCAAGCATTAATCAACAAGCCGGTGTTTTATGATTTAACCTTATGAAGTTTCTTCTCGAATAACTTCTCTAATTACTAAGTCCTCTCGAATCTTATTAATTAGACTTACTCGTTCACGTTTTATTACCTAAATTGTTATTGCTAGGTCCTCTCGAATCCTAATAATTTAATACCGATTAAAGACCGACCGATTATTTCATACAAGTTAATTAATCTATCTAGATTGCTCTCGAATACCTAGAATATTGATTAACTAATCTGAATATAAACAATTTATAGTAATATATCAAAACACAAACAATTAAGGAGCAACGGTTAAACATAAACACCTAAAACAATCAATATCAAAACATAAACGTCAAACAAGATCCATAAATCAAACGAGCATAAAAGAGTTTTAGCTAACCATAATTGTGTTCAAAACAACTAATAAAAGTAAAAGAAACATATTGTAAATTGTCTTGAAAAAGGAAAGAAAGCAAACTAGAAAATTGCAAAACGTCTTCGTGACCAAATTGTAATCGTACTCCGACTCTAACTCCTTTCCTTGATTCAAAACGAATTCTCTAGCTCCAAATACTTGAGGGAATGATTGATGATGAAACCTGGTCGTTTGGGTTGGTATTTTTAGAGATAAATCAAGAGGAAATCGAGTTCGAGTCAAATTCCACTTTTGCTGAAAATAGCTCAGGGCGTCGTCCTGCTTGGACTAGAACGGCGCACCGGGTGCAGTTTTTCCCATATTCGAAATTTTGGTTGTGTATCTCTCTCTTTCTTATTTCTTCTCCAATTTGAATCACCTAAATCGGATATCGTATGAAGAAGTTATGATCAAAACGGTGGAGGTGATACTGCGACGTTCTCTTCGTCAGAAATCACTATTTTTCGTCTTTTAAGCTCATTTCTTCCACCATTTCCACTTCCCATTCATATAAACCTATAAAATAGACAAAAACACTTTTCAACACGATTAAATGCAAAAACCTATCATATCCATCATGTTTATTATGAAAAATAACCGGATATCGCATAGAAATAAACGTATAAATATGCGATATCAATAAGCTATAACCTTCCCATTCTGCATGAGAACACAACCCATACCCTTATGTGAAACATCACAATATACTACAAAATTATCATTCCCAACCCACAAACTAAGAATAGGAGCATCACATAACCGCTCCTTCAATAACTGAAAAGCAGCTTCCTGCTCGGAACCCCAAATAAACGGCTCACTCTTCTAGGTCAACTTCGTCATAGGAGAAGCAATCCTAGAGAAGTCCTAAATGAATCGGCGAGAATAACCAGCAAGACCAAAAAATGAACGAATCTCAGTAGGTGATTTCGGTGCAACCCAACTTTTCACGGCTTCAATCTTGGCAGGATCAACGTGAATACCCTTCGCGCTGACCACGTGGCCAAGAAACTGAACCTCGGGTAACCAAAACTCACACTTCGAAAACTTTGCACACAACCTTTTCTTTTTGAAGCATCTCCAAAACCAAACGTAGATGTTCCTCGTGCTCCTCACGGCTACGGGAATAGATAATAATTTCATCAATGAAAACGATTACGAATTTGTCAAGAGGACGAGAAATACGGTTCATCAAGTCCATGAAGGCTACAGGCGCGTTTTTCAAACCAAACGACATAACCAAGAACTCATATGGTTAAATACTTCTCGTCATTTTAACTCATTATTATATTTATTGTGGATTTGATTCCGAATTAATTCATATATGCATATATGAGTTTTACTTGGATCATGAAGCACAAAGAAGTTGGACACGGTAGAAAACGGAGCGTAAACGAAGAAAAACTATGAAAAATCAAGGTTGCAGATCAATCTAGAAAAGTGTTTGACACATCTCTACCATTTTGATTATGAATTCTTCACTCGACCTCCTATTTAGATGATTCAAATTAGAAAAAAAAGAAGAAAGAGAGAGCTACAAATTACATTTTGGAGGAAAAGTCATTAGAACCCTCCATCTAAAGGTGTTCAACCAACGGGTTGGTTGAGACCTTGAGCCACATACTTGATAGGCCGACCATATTTTCTATTTAAGTAAACCTAAATTTACTAATTTAAAACACCTTTTATGTTTCAACAACCCTAATTCTACTTTGAGTGGCTGAAAGAGAGGTTTTAGGAGTTCCAGAAGTACATTAGAAGCCACGATTGAAACATTTGATCATGTTTGAAGATCAACTTGCGTTGGTTTGTTAAATTTGGTTAAATTAGTTACGATATGTTTATATATCTAATTTTGTATTGAATTCATATAGTCTTAATTAAGATTAGGTTCAAATAAATTGGTTTTTCCTTTATCGTTTATATTAAACCGAACAAACATGATTGTTTGATGTTGCTTTATTATCTAGTTAGCGTGATTGTTTAATATAAAACATAACCTGAGTTCTTATAAGTTAAATAGTTATTTAAAATTTCTTGACTTGTCACGTACATATATTTTGAGAATTAATTGAGATAGGCTAAGAGTGATAGTAATACTGACTTGAATGAACATGCTAATTATATTCGTTCTTAGAAATTATAGAAAGTGTTGTATACATAATTTTTGTCATTCTTAGAAAAAATAAGGTTAAAAAAAAATATCTATTGTAGTGATTTTGTTGGGATATCTGTATTTGGATGAAGCTGCAAATCTTGAAAGAGTAAAGTTTTGTCTAAGTGTTTATCTCGAAAAAACAATGTTTAACTTCTGAGATAAAGTTGAAGTAAAAAAAAGTCAACTATGAAAAAGTTACTTCGGAAAAAGACTCTCAACATCCAAAGTAAAGTTAGAGCTTCAGAAATAAAGTTAAATGATAGACTAGTTGATTGTATTGTCTGAAGTGACTTTAGATAATCACGTGACAGTTGTAGTTTGATTATTTATGTTTCATTGTATGTCTATAAATAGTGAGAGAGTGAGAATTGTAAGGGATGCTTGAATGTAATAACTATCCCGCCAAGTTTATGGCTTATATATGAAACCAATATTAAGTAAACCAAAGTTGTTCATCTTTCTAACCAGTGATTCATAGCTAGATTGTGATTCTGCAACATTCTAGTGTTTAGTTAATCATTCACAAGTATTGATCTTTAGGTTAAATCCTTTCAATTGGTATCTGTCAGGATATGTCAAACTAGGTTTGTATTGAAACAATCGTGTAGATCTATATCTATCAAAGAAGTTGCAGCAGATTAACACTTTAATATTAGCAAGGATTTGTGAATAACAGTTTATATGAATACGAATGAATAAACGATAAACAATTATGAACACCAGATTTCCACCAACAACCTCAACCGATTAGAATTAGGGTTTCGTAATAGGTGTATATTTACAACGATATAAGGATCTATATTTATAGACCTTGAGGCTAACTAACCCTAAACATAATCGGGATATAATATCTATCGAATCTACTTTGTAATTATCTAAATCTGTTACATAATTATCTGCTAATAAAACGTAAACATTATCAGCTAAGTAGTAGTAACTAACAGTAGAAACTCCCATGCACTCCATGCAACAGCAGTAGAAATAGTGTTGACCAGTAGTAACATAACTAGTGACCAGTAGTAACCATCTTCACCAGTAGTAATAGTTACCAGTAGTAATTGAATCAGTCACCAGTTGTAACCCTCTTCACCAATAATAATACACTATATCCCAAAAATCTCCCCCTAAACTTCCGTTTTCTATCATAAACACAAGTTTCTTCAATCAAAACTGGAGAATGCTGCCAAAAAACGTTTAAGCTCTTCACGTGGAGTTTATATGATCTGTAAGCTGGCATCTGATCTTCCACAACAGTTGAATTGCTGCTTTAGAATTCTGATGAGCCTTCAACTTGACATTGAGCATATTGATCATCACATTAATACCATGCTTATATTTCTTCTCCACCAAGAAATACTCAGTAGTGCCATTAGTTCTGTTTAAGGAGTACACTCCACAACTTTCATAATGGATCCATTCCAACACAGGAGTAAATCTTGCCAACTTGTTAGGAACATTCTCTGGCTCAAACATGATCTCTAACAACTCCATGAACAAGTCATTAAAGTCTGAAACATTACCTTACCTTAAGAATACTTCTTACTTCCAATTAAGAACAGATCCACCAAATCTCTTCTACTTATACCTCTGAAGATCTCCAGATAATTGTTGTACACTTTGAAACTCTTAGAAGCTCTAATCTTATACCCATTCTGACCATCAATTACAACTGCATACCAGTCAGTGATAGGCATTTCAGTAAAAGTTGTAGCACAATTGATGTCTTCAGAATAGATTATCAAATCTTTCCTTTGGTCAAACACTCTGTCAGCAGCTTCATTTACTTGTTTATCTGAGATTTCAGGAACACAACCAAACTCATATTCAGCAATAAAATCTTCTTTCTTCACCTTCAAGATCTGTGGTTTCTTTTCTTCTTGTTCTTTTTCCTGAGTCTTTTCTTTAGTAGATTCCTTTCTTTCAGTTCTTGACTTCAACTTCTTAGCACCAGTATTAACCTGCTCACTAGTGCTTTCCTTCCTCTTACCAGTAGTAACTGTTTCTACTGTTGGTTTTGTTCTTCTAGCAATAGGAACATTACTAGACTGTCTTGCTTTTCTTTTCTTTTCACGCACAGATTCATCATCAACTTTCTTCTTTCTTTTCTCCTTCTTAGTTTTTTCATCCCCAAAATGAACCACTTTATACCCTCTATCTAGGGTAGCTTTCAAAGCTCTTTCCTTCTCAAATTGAGATTTCTCTGCTTCTGCCATCTGCAATTTCTTTTTCTTCACATACAGATATAGAACTGTATCAAGCTTCATGGGCCCTAGCTGTTTTCCACTGTACTTTCAGTAGACTTTAGAAAGTCAGTGTACTTCTTTTTATTTTCTGCTCTAGTAAAATTTTTCTTTATAGTGCTTTTGCTCCTGGCCTCTTCCTTCTTCTTCTTTTGCAACTGAATCTCATCTTTTCCAACATTCTCTGAGCTAGCTCATAATCTGGTTTTTCTTGAGCCTTCCTTTTCAGCTCATCTTTAATCATCTCTTGTGCCATTTTCTTGGCAGCAATAGCATCATCCTCTTCCTATTTCCTCAGCCTTTCTTGTTCAGCCCTTTCTGCATCGGTCTCCTTATGTTCTCATCCCTCTCTTCAGATTTCTTTCTTCTTAATTCAGTAGCCTCTTCCTCCAATTCCTTTTTACTTTTCATTCTCCAATTTCCTTTAGTTTTCCAATTGGGGTCATCTTCTTGATACACCTTTTGAATTCCCTTATTTGTTTGATAAAACCCCATTGGTCTTCTTTCAACTCTGGGAGTAATGATAGGCTCTATTGACTCAGTTGTAGGACCCTTAAGATCCACCAGTATTAAGTGTAACTGGCTTCTCCTTAGGCCTACTTGCAGCATCCTTTCTCTGTCTTTCTACAACAGCAACTATTTGTTCCTTCCTAATTTCTTCTTGTTTCAATTTTTCTTGTTTTAACCTCTCCAACTCAGTAGCTATTGTGATGTATTCTTCAGGTAGAGGAGCTACTGGTGGATCAACAATAGGAATTTCACCAGTAGAATCATCACTATGCTCTGTTTCTTTATCACCAGTAGAAACATTCTGCTCTGTTTCTTTATCACCAGTAAAAACATTCTGCTATGTTTCTGTCTCCTTCTCCTTCTCTCCTTCTTCTTCATCCATATTTATTGTTACAACCTTGCTTTCTTTATCATCATCACTTTATTTATCACTATCAAGCCATTCAGGATATTTTTCTCCAAAATAAGGTTCATTGACAGGAGAATCAGTAGTAACATCCGCATCCTTCTGTTTGTCTTTCAACTCTTCTTCAACAGTAGGAACCTTGGACTGCTTATCCTCATCCTTCTCTTCCTTCTGTTCAACATTTTGTTCACCCTTCTGCTCTACCTCTCTCTCATAATCCTGCGCAAACTCCTTCTTACCCTCTTGCTCTACCTCTTTCTCAACATCTTGCTCCACTTTCTCCCCCTTTTTGGTAGCATTCTTATCAGACTTGCCAGAGGAACTAGAGCTTGAACTAGATGAAGTTGGTAACTTGTAAGCTTTAGACCTTGAACCTTCCCTGTTGGCCACTTTTACTGGTTTCTTCATTGAAAATTTGTAATGCTTCACTTCTTTCAACAACCTAAATATCATCTGCTTCAGTTGCTTGATTTCTGCTTCTTGTGTGAGCCCTTTCTTAGTATATTTTAGGCATATTTCCGTCAATTCAAGGTTGGAGTAAGTAAAGCTATCCTCCCCACTTTTCTGTTGAGTACAAACAGTAGGCAGTGCCTTGGATGGTTTAGAAGGTGCCTCCTGCCTAGCAGAAGCATCACCCTCCCCCTTGGTTTCTTGACACCTGGGTCCTCTTGACAATAGATAATAATCATCATCATGTAAAGTTTCTGTTGGTTGGGTCTTATTGCCAGTCACACTGTCCTGTGCACCACTAGGTGGTACATCAGTAGTGTAAGCCCTTCCAACATGGTCTCCCCATCCTTATGGACCACCTTCTTTTGGAGCTTGGGTGAGGGCTCAGTTGTACCCATTGGAATGGTATCAGTAGGAACTGATTTGACAGAGTTAGGAGTAGGAACTGATTTGACAGATTTTGGTTTTCTTGTTTTGGGTTGCTCTTTTGGTCCAAGAGGTGAAGGAACCCTCTTAGACTTCCTAGCATACTCCTTTAGTGGAGCATGTTTGGGTGAAGCTGAAGGTGCATCAGAAGCACTGGGTGGTTGTTCAGTAACTAGAATAGAAGATGAGACAGAAGGTGTGTGTTGGGACTCAAGTGGGTTACTTGAACCTTCACCTGTAGGAACTATGACACCCACCATTTTAGAGAATAGTGGAGTCACCTTGCCATAAAATGTGTTTACTTTCCTCCTCATGTTAGAAAACGTTTTCTATGAATGAGAATCCATGAGAGGACTTTACCCTTAGTGGAGTATTCACACAGCTCTTTATCCATGATGATTTGTAAAGACCGTGGGTACATTAAAAATTTATTTTCAGGATGAGCAAGGTTCCACTTCAGGTCATTAAAAATCATGTTTGAAAAATTGAACACCCGTAGCTAAACACGCCATAGTAGTTGCTATAGTTGTATTAAAATCATTCCAGGTGTATCGTATTTTGGATATACATTGTTGTAAAACATGAACAGAGTATCTCCATTGGGGAGAAAGAAGTGCCTTTTGAAAAGTAACTTTTGTTAAACTTCCTTCATACCCCATTCTTTCAAAGATTTCAAACAGTTCGTTATTAGGAAGAGAGGTAATACCAGAGTCATCTTGAAGTTCAAGATGAGAGCGAATGATGGAATCTGTAACAATAATCTCCCTCTTATCAGCCTGTGCCCTAATTCGTTGAACACCATCCACCTCCTCAAAAGTAGATGTATTCCAAAACTCCCTTATGTGCTTTTCATAAACCTCTTGGTTAACCGTTAAAGCATAATGTATGTGTGATTCGCGAAGGAATGTGATGATTGGATGAAAATCAATGGCTTCTTTATGAAGTTCTAAGTCGGCAACAGTGTTGTGTGAAACACCAAAGGCTAATTGTTGATTCGACATCGAAAGATTTGTGTTTTTAGGGTTGAAAAGATTAAACAGATGAAAAACTATCGTCGAATGAAAATTAGGGTTTATGGAAAGCGAAGAGGTTTCTTTTTAGAGAGAGCAAAAATTTGATTTGAACGATATTTAATAATCCTGATGTACTTCGCTATTTATACCAATCAGTCCCTGCAGTAGAAACGCCAAACATAGAATATTCCCAAAGGAAGTAATAACAACCACCAGTAGTAACTTCCACCAAAATAAAGCATCAGTAGTAACTGTTTTAACCATAAACCAATATTAACTTTCATCAACAAAGACTACCAGTATTAATTCTACCAGTAATAACTACCAGTATAAATTCTACCAGTATGAACCTCTACCAGTAATAACTAGCAGTATTAATTCTACCAGTATGAACCTCTACCAGTAATAACTACCAGTACTAACCTCTACCAGTATTAACTCTTAACAGCAAAAACTACCAGTATTAACCTCCCGAACAACATATACAACATGATTTAAGCACAAAGTCACCGTTTTAACAAATAAATTTAAACAGGATTAATCATGCCAATACTGTTAATCAAGAAAGTAAATCTGCCCACATCAAATGCTTTTGTGAACAGATCTGCAAATTGATTATCAATATGAACCTTGACTACCTAAATAAGCTTCTTTTCATTACAATCTCTGATAAAATGAAAACGAATTTCTATGTGTTTGGTTTTGGAATGTTTGATTGGATTATTAACAATGCTTATGGTACTCTTATTATCAATAAAAATAGGAGTATGTAAGAAAGAAATACCATAATCCATCATTTGGTTCTGAATCCATAACACCTGCGCACAACAGCTTGAGGCAGCTACATATTCTACTTCTATTGAAGATGTGGAAACATTCGTCTGTTTCTTGCACTGCCAGGAAATCAGTCTAGATCCAAAGAACTGACATCCTCCTGATGTTGACTTTCTATCCAGATTTTCTCCTCCATAGTCATTGTCTGTGTAGGAAATAAGCTAAGGAGAATCTCTTGGGTACCATAATCCCAGATTTGGCTTTCCCTTCAGCTATCTGAAAATTCTCTTCACTGCTGTCAGATGTGAAACCTTTGGATGAGTCTGATATCTTGCACACACACAGACACTAAACATTATGACTGGTCTTGGAGCAGTTAAGTACATCAAATATCCTATCATTGACCTGTATAAATGTTCATCCACATCCTCCCCCTCAGGATCAGCCTCTAGATGCTTGTGGGTTTCTACTGGTGTACTTGCACTCTTTGAATCCTGAAATCCAAATTTCTCTAATATGTCTTTGACATATTTTGCTTGATGAATAAAAATACCAGTAGGATTTTGCTTCACTTGTAGTCCTAGGAAGAAAGTCAGTTCTCCCATTGAGCTCATCTTAAATTTCTTATGCATCATTTTCTCAAATTCTCTACACAATTTGTCATTGGTGGATCCAAAAATAATGTCATCCACATAAATCTGCACCAACATAATGTCATTCCCAACTGACTTGATGAACAAGGTTTTGTCAATTGCACCTCTTTTGAATTGATGATTGAGAAGCTATTCGGATAATGTATCATACCAAGCTCTGGGAGCTTGATGGAGACCATACAGTGCTTTATCCAGTCTGGACACCATATCTGGATGGACAAGATCTTCAAATCCTGGAGGTTGACAAACATACACCTCCTCTTCAATCTTCCGATATAAGAAGGCACTTTTGACGTCCATTTGGTACATAGTAAATCCTTTAAATGAGGCAAATGCAAGAAAAATCTGTATGCCTTTAATTCTTGCTACTGGTGCAAAGACCTCATAATAATCAACTCCTTCTTCCTCAGTGTATCCTTGTGCTACCAATCTTGCTTTGTTCTTGATGACAATTCCTCTTTAATCAGTTTTGTTCTTGAAAATCCATTTGGTACCAATTACTCTCTTGCCACTGGGAAGATCAACCAAAGTCCAAACTTTTTGAAGCTTGAACTGCAATAATTCTTCCTGCATTTCTTCAATCCAGCTTGGGTCTTTAATAGCTTGTTCTACTTTCTTTGGTGTTAATTGGGAGATAAAACACACGAAAAGACACTCATTCAAATTGTGGTGTAATTTTCTCCTTGTTTAGACTGTAGAGTTCAGGTCACCAATGATTTGATCCAATGGATGATTCTTATTGATCCTTTGTGTTTGATACAGATCTTCGGTTATTTCTTCAGTCAAATTGGTATCATTTTGCTCTGGAAATTCATCATCTTGGGATTGTGGAGAGTTTGGACTGTCTTCTGGATTACTACTGTCAATGTTTTCCTCTTCAGCGGAATTATGCACCTCTTCATCTCTATTACTGCTTCATTCACCAATATCAACATCTTGATCCATGTCTTTGTCGCGATCATCATCTGAGGATTTAGGATGAAACACTCCAGGAGGATCAGTGGTGATGTATGGAAAATAGACAAATTGGGCATTCCGATCAAACGGGGGAGTAGTAACGGACTGACAAATCTTAACAAAGTCACCAGTAGAAAATGAGCGACCAGTATTAACTGAGTTACCAGTTTTAACTGAGTCACCAGTTTTAACAGAGTCACCAGTATTAACCGATTCACCAGAATTAACTGATGCACCAGTATTAACTGAGTCACCAGTATTAACGGATTCATCAGTATTAACACCATTACCAGTTTCTTTTTCACGCTGACCTATAAAATAAGAATTCAACGATTTGGTTAGTTCATCAATATTAAATAACCAATTTGGTCCTTCGCTAGTAGAATTCATTGTCTTTTCATTGAAAGTCACATTCGTGCTTTCTTCCACCATATTGTTCTTGATGTTATAAACTCTGAACGCTTTGCTTTGAGTGGAGTATCCTACAAAGAAACCTTCATTGATCTTGCTGTCAAACCTCCCCAAGTGTTCTTTGGTATTCAATATCGTACAAGGACACCCAAATGGTTTCAAAAAGCTTATGAGTGGCTTTCTCTTGTGAAAGAGCTCATAAGGGGTCTTTATATGTGCTTTGACGATTAACACCCTGTTTTGAACATAACATGCAGTACTCACAGCTTATGCCCAGAATGTGATGGGAAGATTTGAATCTGCTAGCATTGATCATGTTTCTTCAATGATGGTTCTGTTTCTCATTTCTGCTATTCCATTTTGCTGAGGAGTTATATGAGCACTGAACTGTCTTTCAATTCCCTTTTCAGTGCATAATTCATCCATTTCTTGATTCTTGAACTCATATCCATTGTCACACCTAATGATCTTCACTCTCTTCTATGTCTTGTTTTCAATTCTTGTTATGAAGGATCTGAGATTGTCACATGTTTCATCTTATAATCCATGTAAGGAAACCCATGTATATCTTGTGCAATCACGATTAATAACCAAACAATAAGACTTCTTTCCTGACTCATAACATGTGTTGGACCAAAGAGGTCCATGTGCAATAAGTGCAGACTTGACAGATTTGAATTTGTATCTTTGATTTTATGGTAAGACTTATGTTGTTTACCCTTGAGACATGCAACACAGTGATCATTGCATGTGAATTCCTTTTGGGGTAAAACTCTGACCAGACCATTTTTCACCAAGATGTTCATGTTTTTAAAGTTCATATGACACACTCTTCTGTGCCATAGTGATGATTCATCAATTGATGCTTTTGAAATAAAACAGTTTTCTTTAGTTTATGAATCATTATTCCCCATGTCTAAACAGTATACATTCTCTTTCCTAGGTGTTCTTAGTATAATCATGCTTTCATCAGCTACCTCAAACTTAGGATCAAGAATGATACATTCAGTATTTGTAAAAAGCACTTTGTTCTTTTTATCACACACTTGAGAAACACTTATCAGGTTATTATTTAATTCTTTGACAAAGAAGACATTTTCAAAAGTAACTTTACCATTGCTGATTGTTCCTCTACCTGTAATCCTACCACCTCTTGAATTTCCTCCAAATGCAACATATCCTCCATCATATTCAACAAAGTTTTGAAGCTTCAACTTGTTGCATGTCATGTGCCTAGAGCAGCCACTATCTACATGCCATGTATCTTCTTTCTTCATACCTGGCTTGCTCTGCACATGAATAAGAGGTTAGTTTCTTTTAGGAACCCAAGCCAAAGTAGTCTTGGGTTTACCTTTTTCATTTACATAATCAAATCTTTTAAAATGATATGCAGGCTTCCTAGTCTGTGCATCTAGAGAATTACTAATGTCAAAGTTACTATTGGTGTATCTCCCATAGTTTGTACTGGCAGTAGTACTTTTTTTGAATTTTGGTTTTTGATTTTTTCTGTTAAAATTTCTTTTGCTCACAAACTTTTGAGCAGTCCTACCAAACCTAGGTGGTGAGTTTGAACCATTCCTATGAAATCCAATTCCCTTTCGGTTATTTCTTTTGTTATAGAAACAATCTTCAGTTAACTGATTTGTTTTTCCACACACGACACATCTTTTAAAGATATTTTGACCTTTTTGGTGAATGACACGTTGACTCCAGTTCCTTACATTACCTCTTACAGGTAATGCATGTCCCTGTTTACTCATGCAGTTGCATGTTTTAACTTGTTGGTTTTGTCCAATATAGTGTCAATTTCTTTCTTTATAAATATATGGTCTGTTTTTGATATTTTGGTGAAAAGTACGACCTTGACTAGAGTTAGAATCACTATTTTTGTCCTGTGGGACAATTTGTTTTTTATTTTTCTCATTGACTCTAGGTTTTGTTAGAGGAATTTTACTTTTCATTAGGTCTGCATTAGCATGTGTATTAACTTCAATTTCTTCCTCACTCGGTTCTTCATTAGAGTCTAGACTGGGAGGAATATAATTGTTGTTATTCGGTGACACATTATTGTACCCAATCCCATTCTTGTTGTTACCATGCACTTGTGATTTAATTATTTGATCAACAGTTTTTGAAACATTTTCATACTTCTTAATGCTTAGCTTAATTTAATCATTTCCATTTTTTATTTCCTGAAATTGTTCTTCTGATTTAATCACCTTAGCTAATGCATTATCCCTCTCCCATTTCACAATTGCTAATTCCTCTTGATATTTAGTTTCATTCTTAACATAAGCTTTAACTTGTTGTTCAAAATTAGCAATTACTTTTGACAATTCTTTTCTTCTTTCTTCTAAATTATGTAAAGATTCACAAACAAGTTTATTATGTTCTCTATAATCCCTAACTTGTTTAATGCATGCCGAAGAGCAAAGTTCAGTTAATACCTCAGTTGGAATGTCATCTTCTACAACTTCAGCCATGAGAGCTTGATTGGTTATTTCTTCATTGGCTTGAAAGCTCCAGTCAAACCCTAATCCATCATGAGTAACCAAAGTAGTTGAGTTGGATGACCTTCCTTGATAGTTGTTGCTTGAAACTGCTGAATTGTGCTGAGTTGATTGCTTTTGATTATCATCTTTGTTACTGTTTTGACATTCCCCAGCAAAGTTTCCAAGTTTCTTGCATTCAAAGCACCTCACTTTGCTTTTATCAAATCCAGTATTATCACCTCTACGAACTGCAAAGTTGTTTCTCGTCCTTTGAATAAATCTTCTGGTTCTCACACTTAGCATAGCAAACTACCACTTCAAGTCCATCTCTTCCAGATCATGAGCATTCACTTGCTCCAAATCTTCAACTACTAGCCCATAATTTTCATGACTGGCAAAGAATGTTTCCCTTACACTTTCATCAGTCTGCTTTCCTTTTGTTTCTTTAGAAAAAAACCCAGTTTCTAATGATGATCTTGCTCCCATAGTAGTAACAAAAGCAGCATTCTGGGTTGAGTGATTTGATGGTCTTTTGGCGTTTACTTCAGGTTCAAAGACACGAAACTCATTGTAGAGTTCATCAATCTCCATGGTATCAAGTGTATTACCTTGTATGTAGCTGACAATATACATCGTCCATTCTTCTCCAAGTGATCTGAGAAACTTCCTGTTGATGTCATCTTGAGCAGTATTTACTCCCATGCTTGATAGCTCTCCAATTCGCTTTTTGAATCTGTCAAACGTTTGAGATAATGTATCTCCTTTTACAGACATGAATTTTTCAAACTGTTGCTTTAGCAAGTCGTTCTGATTTCTCCTAGTGCTAGTTGTTCCCCCAAATCGTTTCTCCAAAGCTACCCATAGTAGCTTAGCATCAGTAAAGTTTCTAAACTGGTGTTGATATTCATTAGGTATAGCTATGAGAAAGGTACTTAAAGCTTGACACTCATTATGAATATCCCTCCTTTCTTGTTCAGTGGATGGTGGTTGAGAAGTTCCTGCTACTTTAGATTTGACGTCTTGTCCAGGAAGTGCAACAGATTTAGCACCATTCTTAAGCACTGGAACCCTATTAGCTTGAACACTTTCATTGAGATCATACATCTTGGATTTTGTTTGTGAAAAACTTGTTAAACGCCTTGTAGCTCTTAGATCTAGAGCACCTCATGTGCTCTGATACCACTTATCAGGATATTTCAAACTAGGTTTGTATTAAAACAAATGTGTAGATCTAGATCTATCAAATAAGTTGCAGCGGATCAACACTTTGATATTAACAAGGATTTGTGAATAACGGTTTATATGAATACGAATGAATAAACGATAAACAATTACGAATACAAGATTTCCACCAACAGCCTCAATCTATTAGAATTAGGGTTTCGTAATGGACGTATATTTACAACGATATAAGGATCTATATTTGTAGACCTTGAGGCTAACTAACCCTAAACATAATCGGGCTATAATATTATCGTATCTACTGTGTAATTATCTAAATCTCTTACATAATTATCTGCTAATAAAACGTAAACATTATCAGCTAAGCAGTAGTAACTAACAGTAGAACCTCTCATGCAGCAGCAGTAGAAATAGTGTTGACCAGTAGTAACCATCTTCACCAGTAGTAATAGGTCTCGGTAGTAACTGAACCAGTGACCAGTTGTAACCCTCTTCACCATTTATAATACACTATATCCCAACAGTATCAGAGTTGGATATTCTATTCAATTAGAATTTCAGTTCATCAATTTGGCTATAATCGAGTATTTTTGAGCTGATTTAGAGGTGATTAACTGAATCAGAAAGGTTTAGATGTTAATTTAAACGTGTTTACTATATTTTGAAATTAAATTTTGGCAGCATACAAGTGTGATGGTGAAGCTTTCAAAGATCTGAGTCATAGAGTAAAGTAGTAGACTTTTAGTTCGGGTGAACATTGTTCATCACCCGAACTAAATAATAAAGTGTAATCTCAGGAAGAATTTAGGTCGGGTGAACTAACTCTTCACCAGAGTTAAGTTCAAGTTCACCCGAACTAAAGTTAACTGAGTTGTAATTTAATAATACTCATCTGAAGTGTTTTTAAATAAACATAAGGGTGTTTGTAATGTAATAGTTAGGTAGAATAGCCTATAAATAGTGGCGAAAGCAATACATGTCACACCGCTAAAGCGGAAACACGAGGTGCGAAGAGCGAGAGAATCATTACACGAGTCATAACAAAATTTAACCGTTCATGTCATTAAAATAAGGTTTAAAAAGTTCACATGTTCAAAAGACATAACCAAGAGTAATTAGAGTTCACGACAACAATACATAATAAAATTGTTTTAATAAAATTCCCAAAATAGACAAGTCTTCTCCCGATTCAAACTTCACATAACATTCCTAACCCGCCCGAGCTATGCACTTCATGACTTACACTTTATTTCCTGAAACATGAGATAAAGTGTCAAACTACATAACGTAGTGAGTGAGTTACAATTTATAAGTTCTTGACAAAAGTTCCGACAAAAGTTTCGACAAAAGTTCTGAAAAGTATATATAAATAGAAAGTTTTCTTGAAAGAAAGATGAGCGGAAAAGTCGCTTAAAATATATATATATATATATATATATATATATATAAATTTATATATATATATTTATAATATATATATTATATTATATATATATATATATATATATATATATATATATATATATATATATATACTTTAAGAAGATAATAGACAAGTAGAGTAAAACTTGTAAAAGATTAGATGCGGAGTAATCGCAAAAGTAATATGTATATGCGTAAATAAAAGGTAACATATGATTAAAGCATTGTATCAACCCACTTGGCATAATATAACTGTAAGTGTTCACACTAAACCGATTAATCCTGATCGTGATCAGCCCCAACCTCGCACTATCTACGAAGTTCTTCTGTCTTAGTAATATGTACTTAGATTGCCATCTAAAGTAAGGAGCAACCCTCTCCTAAGTATCGATAATCATAGTTACTAACGGCTAATAGTGTGTAAACGTCACGTCTAAAATGGGGCAATTTGATTTGATTTAAAAATTGATAGTAGGCCAGCCTTACTAACGGATGTGCCGATACAGTGGCGAGGTCGTATAATACAATCAATCATAGTTTTAGTCAAGTGCCGATCGGGGGGCAA
>CAJVGC010000060.1:31411390-31448915 GCA_910822075.1 Senecio squalidus | reverse complement strand
ACCTGAATGACGACTTCGCGACATGTATTCCTTGATGATGCGCAAGTACCTCGAGAAGGACTACGACGCATCCTTCGCCCATGACGTCGAACGTAAATCTAAGGAGAGCCCAGTCCAAGACATTTCCGTAGTCAAGGACCATCCAAAGGATTTCCTGAGAATTTGCCTGGCCTACCGCCTCATCGGCAAGTGAAAATTCCGAACAGACCTCGTTCCTGACGCAGCACCAGTTGCCAAGACACCCTACAGTCTAGCACCACCCGAGATTCTAAGGCGGCCAAAGCCGCTGTAGGAACTCCTAGACCCCGATTCTATCCGCTCAAGTCCGTTCCCCTGGGGAGCCCCAATTTCCCCTATCAAAAAGAAAGACGGACTCTCTCGTCTGTACACCGATCGTCATGAACGCATCGAGCCAACCGTCAAGAACCGATAACCATCCCCGAGGATCGACAACCTATTCGAGTAGTTGCAGGATGCAACTTATCACTCAAAAATCGACCCCCGCTCGGGTTATCACCAGGTTCGCGACATTATAACCAACATTACCTAGAACCGCATTCCCCCAAACTCGATGCAAGTAATACAATCCTCCCCTCTGTCAGTAGGCCTAACCAACACACTAACAGTATTCATGGACTTAATGAACAAAGTGTGTAGGCCATACTTAGACGATTAATAACCATACTCCTTGTCAACATTCTCACTTACTCAAGGAAGATCATGTGAAACATCCCAAGCTCACTCTAGAACTCTCCCGAGATCAGGAGTTGTACATCAAATTCCCAAAGTGCAAGTTCTGGCCCCGAGAAAATAACATTATGCCAATCCTATAGCCGACCGTGAAGGAATTCGAACTCAGGCTAAACGTAACTCGTTCCGTCAAGTTCCAAGCATAAATTCTGAAACCCGAAGGACTTCGTAAGCCCATTTCTGTCAAGAGCCACTGATTTCGCTATTCCATCCATCCGGGACCCGACTTGTTGTACAAGGGTTCCCGAGAATACCGCTCATGGCCGGACATGAAAAAGGGTATTGCCCTGTATCTAGCCGAGTGCCACACTCGCTCCAAAGTCAAGGCAGAATACCGAAAACCATCTCTAAATCATCTCCGATAAGGATAGTCGATCTACGTCCCGCTCTCTCCGGAGTGCCCTCCAGAGAATCGCTAGAGACGCGACTAGACCTCAGCGCTTCACACCCCATTTCGGCTTACGGTCAGAACGGAAAGACGATCCAAACGTTAAAGAGATAATGAGAGCGTGTATGGTTGCCTCAGTAGAAAGTCATGACACTCACCTTCCCCTGGTCGAGTTCGCCAATGACAACGGCTTCCATGCCAGCACTAAGTGCGCACCCTTACATCTCCATATGGACGCAAGTGTCGAACACCGCCCTATCGGCTAGAAGCTGACGGTCGACAACTTGCAAGGTCCGACGCCTATCTCTACCCGTGAAAGACTGGAAGCATTCCGTACCCGGCAGAGGAGCTACGTAACCAAACGGAAGAAAAACCCTCGAGCCCCAGGGTGGCAATGGAGTGTTTCCCAAGATATCGCCATGAAAGGGGTAGCCTACTTCTGGAAACGCGGCAAACTGAGCACGAGGTACGCCGGTCCAGTCTAAATCTTAGGACTTATCGGTCCAATTACTCATCACCTTTAACTCCCCCAGTTTCTTTTAACATTCATATATGTCCCATTCTCACATTTGAAAATGTTCATCGGATAAGACCAGCATCATCCCTCTAGATAGGGTCAAGATTGGTGCCAAACCCAAATTCCGTGTCAAACAACCTAAACAGAACCTTATTCCCATCTCTAAGTTCGGTGGAACCCCCGACGTAGTCCCACAACCCCGTGAAGACGCAAGGACCGAAACTCGTCAGGAGAATCCACTTTGACCCGACGGCACTTCTTCCCCATGAGACGAACTAAATTTCGGGACGAAATTCCTTTCAACCCGGGGAGAATGTGACAACCGTCAAATTTCAGGTGCTCTCTACGCTCTATGTCTCTCGTCTTGTCTATTGTGTCTTTAAATTGAATCTTTACCAGAAACGCGCTCGTGTTGGAATCACAACCGGAGTCAATTTATATAAGCCCTAATGCCAAGAAAACACCTAGTGAACTTTCCTAAGTTCATAACGTAACATACTTTAAAACTTTAGTTAACGAAAAGGTCCAACGAAGCAATAACGCAAAAATAACAAAAACAGCAAAAATCAAAAATTTGTTACAAAAGTGGTCCAGAACGGCGCACAATGACCTTGTGCGCCGTCCTGGAGGACTAACTCCGAATTTTTTTGAAAATTCTGCATGCCTCGATTTTTACAACAATTACACCAATCAATCTCGGGTATTAGGCCATCATTACTGGTTTTTCACTGCCCCAACCCCCTCATTACTACTTTTTCATCTTTTCTTTATTTTCCTTTCATTTTATTCATTTCATAAAACAAAACACACACACACCATCAAAACTCTCTCTAAGAACTCCTCCAAAACAGTGAATTTCCAGCCATTTAATCCACAAATTCCACCACAAATCGTCCAAATAATCCAAAGAAACAAAAGGAACCAAGAAATTTCGGTAAAGGACCATTTTTGTAAAGATTTTCGGAGCTCAAACACCACCAAATCATCATCCAAGCGATTTCCACCGGTAGATTTCTTTTAACTTAATGTTTTTATACAAATAACAACTTGCATGGATGATCTATGGATTTAAAATGAGTTTTCACAAAGATTTATAACGTTTTATGTACAAAAACGATTTTTTAACCGAAATATTGTTTAGATCTATGTTTTTATGAATAAAAACACTTTAGAAACACTGGAAATGAAGTTTTATTAAGTCTAGACCAATTGCATGTTGAAATCCGTGGCCAAAATAGTCGTTTTGATCGAAAAATCCCAAAAACACGACCCGTGCGCAGTCCCTGTGACCAGGACGACGCAGCGGGGTGAAAAATTGGTTCTGTGCGCCGTCCTGAAGGTCAAAACGGCGCACAGGCCTGACCAGTTTTCCCGAATTTTCGTTATTTGACGTTTTGGAACTTGTTGACCCGCTGACTTTTCATGAACACCATTTTGGAACTGAGTTTGACTAAATTAACATAACGGTGACTTGTAATGGACTTTTGGAACTTAAATGAACTTGTTTGAGCATAATGTTGTGTTATATGTAAATTGTGAGCGGTATTGACATTTGGATTTTTGGATATGAAATTCGGGCGCGGAAGCGCTGCCCAAATTTCATTAGAAAAGTCCAAACCAATTCAGCGACCAAAGTTGCTTGTAACATAATAATAATAAACGTTAAAATTGGACTTTTGGGACAAAAACGTAACTTTCACCGTTTTGGGACTATTTTGGACAAAACTTAACCTTGACACTTAAATTTTAATTAGAAACTTAATTATATTATCTTAAGTACAATAACATAATAAGATAATAATAATTGGACTATCTTGGCATTATTAGGCGACCCGTGATTCCCGGCTCCCGCTCCGACCGATTCCCGAGTTCTTTGTCTTCGCAATCCGTGAGTTACACCCCTCCTTACTCTTACATTTTAAGTACTCTTTTGGGGGGAAACATGAGATCAAAATATTTTGGGAACAATATCTTTTATGTGAAACTGTTTTTACGCGCTTGAACTTACGTACAACGTTTTGTGATCTATTTTTGGAAACTTATTGAACTTTTGAGCTATTTATCTATGTTTGGAAACTTTATGAACTACTGAGCTACTTATCTATTTTTGGAAACTTATTGAACTTTTGAGCGATGTATCTATTTTTGGAAACTTTACGAACTTGCAACTCTTCGAACTTTTGGAACTTTGAGAACTATTGGACTATTTTGGAACTTTGCAACTGATATGCGTAGACAATATCATTTATTCGGATTGGCTTACTTTAGACTAAATAGGTTTGCCTCTTTGGATACTTGATTAGACAATGATAGCTTGATTGTATTTCGGAAGGTGAGGATATAAACTCCGTAAGTACAAACGACAATATTTTTAGAAACAGGACGGACAAAATGCCCCGCAACTTTTTTTTGGAACTGAACTCTACACACTATTAACAATAGCCGTTAGTAAATATGGGTATCGATACTTAGGAGCGGTCACTCCTTACTTTAGGGTAGCAACCTGGGTACATATTACTAAGTTCTCGCGAACTCGAACTTTAGAACTGGAACTAGGGGCGTGAGCTTGACCAGAAATCGGATTAGTGTGCACAATCTTACGTTATATTAAGCTTAGTGGTTGGTACAACTCGAGGATCATAGGTCTTTATTATTTACGCATATGTTTACTTACTGTCTTACACATGTGGATTAATCCACCGCTGAGGTAATGACTACGAACTTTTACCGCTTGCTACGCGACTTGACTTTGAACTTATCCTGAACTTTTATGAACTTTGAACTTATCCTGAACTTTTTATGAACTTTGAACTTATCCTGAACTTTTATGAACTTTGAACTTATCTTGAACTTTTAGGAACTTTGAACTTGCCTCGAATTTTTACGAACTCTAAACCCTTGACTTGAACTATTACGACAGTATATAAACTACCTTTATGCGATTGCTTATCCGCTTACTTCTTTTAGAAAACTTTGTACTTATACATATACTTGTCGAACTTTTATTTGAAACCTTTGGTCAACTTATAAACTGTAACTCACTCACTACGTTTTCGTAGTTGACACTTTATCTCATGTTTCAGGAACTAAGCGTAAGTTATGAAGTGCATTGCTCAGGCGGGTCAAGCCAATTATGTGAAGTGTACCTCGGGAAGAAGACCTTATTTTGGGAATTTTTAATTAAAAACATTTTATTATGTATCATGGTCTTAAACTTTGAATCTTGGTTGTATCTTGAATCTTTGTACTTTTCCAACTTTAATCTTAATGACCTGAACCGTTGATTTAGTATAACCCGTGAAATGATTCTTTGCTCTTCACATTCCGTGTTTCCGCTTTAGCGGGGTGTGACATTTTCCTCATAAACCCAAGCATAATGTTGCAGCATTCCTTGATATGGGTCATTCTGAGATAGATGAAGACTGGAGGTTGATTTTGGTTTTCTTGATAAACTCAATCTTAAGGTTTTCCATCTCAGAGAGTCCAATTCTATACAGAGATATGCTTCAGGAATTTTGGCAGCATGCTAGGTTTGGTATCATTAATGGTGTAAGGACAGTGTCTTCAACTGTTCAAATGGAAGAAGTGATAATTACTGAGGATGTTATAAGGAGAGTTCTACAGTTGGATGATGTTGGAGGTATTGAAAGGTTGGATATGGAGGAGATCAAGAATGTTTGCAGACAGATTGGTTATGAAGGAAATTTTCTAGAGAGTATGGTAAAGAAGACCAGGGTATCATTCAACAGGTGATACATACTCCACGTTCTAGTATGTTGCATCTCTGGAAGATCAGGAGGATTCGATGAGATGAATCAAACACTAGCTTCTTCTTTTGTTTGTATGATCACTCAAAGAAGGTTTAACTTTTCTGGGTTTATTATGGAGTGCATGCAGAGGATGGGAGAGGGCAGTTCCCAGAAGTTTCTCCTATACCCACGATTCCTTCAAATCATTCTACATTTTGAGGTTCAGGGTCTTATGCTTGAAGGTCCTACTTTTGAAAGATGAGAATATGAATTGGAAGATCATGAATAATATGAAGAAGTCTTTCTCTAAAGCAAAGGTAGTATTTTCTTGGCGTTTCACTCCATTCTTCCCACCAATGATCAACCAGTCAAGAGTAGCTATTCAGACATTCTTAGAGCTACAAGGCCAGTGGGTATAAAATGTCCAAAAAGAAAGCAACCACCCCAACAAGCACAACAACAACAAGATGAACAACAACAACAACAACAACAGCAACCTGACCAACCTGAATCACCAATAATTCCTATTCCTTCCCCTTCTCATCAATCACCTATTGCAGACCAACCCCAAAGGAGTGAAGGAGGTGAGTGGTATTATTCAGTTGAAGAGAGTCAAGCATTGCCTAATCTGGCTGCTTCTCAAGCTGTTTCTTCTATTGTTCCTCATCTTGTTGTGCAAACAAATGTTTCTTCTAGCACTCCTATTCGTGTATACACTTCAAGAACAAAAGGGGGAGTAGGGAGTGGTATGGTGACAATTGTGGAGCTTACAAAGAAGAATGATGATCTAGAGGATTTAGAACAAGTTCATCTTGATGATCTAGAGGAAATGGACATAAAATGGAAAATGGCCATGATTACACTCAGGGTAAACAAGTTTAGCAAGAGGACTGGAAGGAAAAACTTTAAAAGGAAAAATAGTGATAGGGTTGGATTTGATAAGACAAAGGTCCAGTGCTTTAACGGTGATGGATTTGGTCATTTTGCTAGGGAGTGCAGGGCACCAAGAAGAGAAAACAATGGGTTTCAGAAGAATTCCTACTCAAACAATGAAGGTGCGAGTCAAGCTTTAACTCATGTTGAGAAAACCGAACAACCAGAATCATCTTCTTCAACACAAAAAAGTGATTTCATCACAAGAGTTGGTGAATGGGATGAATTGAATTAAGGGGAATTTAGGAACAAAACTGCACATGCACTTATGTCTAATGTGAACTCTACTACCACATACAAGGTACTTTCTGCTCCTTGTACTCTTGAATGTATTAATACAGTTACGTTTGGTAGAGAACATAATCAGAAGTTAATGTATGAAATTTAATTGGTTAAACATCATCAAAGGGAATTTGTTAAAACTTAGAAGCTTTACAAAGAAAACATTAAAGCCCCGATGAGTGATGCTTCTGAATACAAGGGTAAATTTTGGAGACTGAAAACTCAACATAGGGATTTGTTTACGAAATTTCAAAAGGAAAAATATGATTTGGAAAGTTCAAACATTCAAGTTGAAAAATTCAATATCTCTTCTAAAGATTTAACTCAAAAAGCTAAAGTTGGAATTGGTTTTACAAGTATTCCGTCACCTTTCAATCACAATTACATTGTCATGCTTGAATCTACTCAATCTGTAAGTCATTTTCATGATTCAAATAGATTTGATGCTCATTATGTCTTACAAACTGGTAATGATTTGAATTTAAAGTCTAATGATATGTGTAATGTGAATTATGTGTTCAATAAGTTAGAGAGCTCTGCTTTACACTTAAGTTCTAATATAGCAGGTGATAATGTAGAAGAATTGGAGGAATATGATAATGTGTGCTATAGCGTCTGTGCGGAAGTCCTTTAGGAAGAAGTTGTATTTTTTGATTTTGTTTTTGTTTGTAATAAAATTTGAATGAAAATTGTAATTCACATGTTCATACTAATGTGATTTCTCATATGTGTGATGATTGCAGGAATTCGGATGATACATTATTGAAGAAATTCTTGTTGATCATGTTCATAATTGCTTACATGAAGATTATTATAGTTTTGTTAGTAGAAATATGTCTACTTTAACTATGCATGAATTGATTGATAATAAAATTAAAAAGAGAAAATTGAATGTTAAGAATGTTTCTAAGGATATCATGTTCAAATAAAGGAAACAAAAACTTAAATGTAATTTGTGTAGAGAGAAACATAAATCTCATGTGTGTTGGTTGGAACCTAAATCTTAAATTGATGTTAAGTCTAATGTGATTCCTATTATCCGATTTGGTAGAACTAACATAAAATCTAAATCATAACAAATCTAAATATGTGCATAATTTTTAAGTTTAGTAGAGTTACTTTTAAAATATAAAATATTATACATTTTAAATATATTAATTCTGAAGTAAAAGATTAGTTCTAAATGTATTGAAGGTTCCAAATTTAAGTCAACATTGACTTGGATTCCGAAATCTAACTAATAAATTTTGAATGTGCAGGAACAGTTTACTCATGTTCATGACAATATATCCCCTATCTAATAAAGGGGAGTCTCCCCTATCTAATAAAGAAGAGTCTTCGATGATATTATATGGTCGACTTGGCGCTATCTTACATTGTCTACGAAAGAGAACAACGTTGATGATGCTATAATCCACTTTCTAAATCAGATTTTTTTATCCTTTATTTTTATTGATTTAATTTATTGATTTAGTGGATTGATTTAGTTAATTAAATCAGATTTAATTAATAACCCACGTTTTAGTTTATGAATAAGAAACCAGCAGACTCAATTATGATGATTCCTTTTTAGGGAAATTGAGAAGTCACTTTGAATCAAGACTCAATTATAGTTTTATTCATCATCTTGGTAAACTAAAATTGGTTTTTCCAACGCAATCTCAGTCACGGAAGCCTTTCCTGCTTCCTTTTTAGGGTTTTTCTTAAATCAATAATGCATTCTTGGTGGTTTCTTCTATTTAAACCTAATATTTTCACTCACAATTCACAAAGCGAAAAACAAATTAAACTTCATCCATGGAGAAAGATGCAATTAGTTTTATTGGATATATCTCAACCAACAAAGATATATGGAAGATTAAGGTGAGGATTGTTCGTTTGTGGAGGACGTATCAGATTGACATGGTTTTGATGGATGAAAAGGTAGATTTGAGCCTTTTTATTTATTTATTATGTATATGTATCTCTGTTAAGATTTTTCAAAACCCTTTTTCTAATTTCTTTATGTTGATTTTGTATTAGGGCGAGTTGATTCAGGCAACTCATTCTTAGTAGGTTTGGTGTTGGTGAAATGTTAAAAGGTGTAAAGAGTTTGATGGGCCATTGTCTAATTTCCGTTTCGTTGATTTCGAAGATATCATAAGTCGCAAAGTGTTATTGGATTCTACTGTTTGTTAGTATACCCTAAAGTGATTAACTCGATTTAAAAGTATAAAAAACATTATAAAAACATTAAAGTTTGTAGTTTTAGAATATATAGTTGAAGATTATTTATTGTTTAGAGTAATAACATTCTAAAAGTTATTTTCTCATATTTTAAAAATATGGTATGTGATTGGAGATGGTCTTAGGATAACAACAATTTAAAAAGTAACAACGTATAATCTAAATACTTTTTATACTTTTGTTTAATTTTTAAAACCAAGGTTGTGAATAACGCAAGACATGGTGTGGCGGCGTGGTTAAACCTCAAGACATGACGAGACAAGACGTTTTTCTAGGCGTGACGATACCGTCGAATTTTAATATATTTTATAACTTTCTATATGATTTTTTTTAAATGTTTTTACTATTTTAAGTTATATAACTATAAAAAAATCTTTGTTTTCATGTTTTAATATATATTTAATCTAAGATATCATCATCAATATACAGTTAAATGGTTGTTTTAAACTATTTTTAGTTTTTTTTTTTTTTTTAAATTTTCGTAACGCGTTAAAACGCCATGACACGTTTTTTAAACGTCACGTCTAACAAAAACGCCTTTCATGTTTTTTGTGAATACAATCACGCCTTATCGCCCTTTTTTTAGAACCATGGATAGAGACAAGATAAAAGATTTTCTGATCTAACATATTCAAAACGTTACCGTTCCCAAGAAATCTGTGAAGATCCGTGGTTACCCTACTCAATCAATATTTTTGATTTATCTTTCACAAAAACCCTTATTCCTCATTTTCTTCTTCAAATAATGTCTGATATAATCTAATCTCAGTTTATCATCATAGATGTATGTCGTTATAGATTGATTCAATTTTATATAGCCAACCCCCTGCATTTTGGGAATAAAAAACCTCGACTTAAATGCTTCCAAACTTAATTATTTAATACTTTCCTTTTATTCCAAAAAAACAATGTAAAATTACATTGATAATGTATCTATGTTAGCTACATGCTAATGTAGCCAAGTTATGCCCTATATATATATATATATATATATATATATATATATATATATATAGGGGTGGGTTAATGTAAAAAGGTTTTAAAATAAAAAGGATAGGAAGGATTGTGGACCACTCATTTAGTCAACAAAAAGGGGATCCAAAAAAGTCAACGCGGTGGCATTTTCGTAATACTTTCCAACTTTCATGCCCTTTTGGTAATTTGCAGAAATCTGTTTTTTTTTTTTTTTTTTTTTTTTTTTTTATTTTCCCAGATTACTCATTTTTTTAATCTTTGTGCATAACTATTTCAATCTTTGTGCATCGATTTTCTTGTGCATCGATTTTATCAAAAATAACGTGTGTATTGATTATACAAAACATATCCACCGCCGGAAAATCCACCGGAAAATCAATCCACCAAAACAAAACAATCAATCCAGATGCATAAAGAAATCAAATGTGCATAAAAAAAACATATGCATAAAGAAACATGTGCACCGGAAATATATTTAAAAAACATGTGCACCCACAAACACTAGCAATTGTACACAACTTTGTTGCAATTGTACACAACTTTCTTGATTACGGAATAAAAACATTAAACATTAAACATAACAACCTTCATCGTCGCCGGAAACCACCAGCCACAGTCGCCGGAAACCACCACCATCTCCGCCGCCGAAACCACCACCATCTCCGCCACAGTCATCATCACCGTCGCCCCCCCCCCCCCCCCCCCCCCCCGGAATTCACTGCATCTCCGGAGCAGATCGGAGAAAATCACCGGAGCAGATCGGAGAAAACCACCATCATCGTGATCTGAGAAGTCACCGGAGCAGATCGGAGAAAATCAGATCGCCGGAGTTCTGTTGTACAATAAACGATGCATAAATTCACGTCAACTGACCCGAAGAAGCAGCCGCAGCAGCAGGTGGTGGTGGTTGTGGTTCGCCGTCGCAACAGGTGGTGGTGGTTGTGGTTTGCCGACGGGATTCTTGAGAGAGAGAGAGAGATTTGTTAGGGTTGAGTTTTAGATTTAAAATTAGATTTAAAAGTAAAAGTGTGTATTGTCAAATGACCATTATACCCTTATTGATATAATAATGGGTTTTTTTGTTTCCTGCCACGTGTCACCTCCTCCTTCCTTCCTATACTTTTTATTTCTAATCCCTTTTTATTATATCCTAATTCTATATATATATATATATATATATGAGTTAATTACATAATTGGTCTCTGAGCTTGTCTCAATTTAACGGGTTCAGTCCCGGGGTCGAAAATCTTTCGGGTCCTATCTCTACTGCACCTGTTTCTTTAAACGCTTGGTCCCTCTTCCTAACGTTCGTTTATTTTGGTTGTTAAGTGAGTCATGTGCTTCTCACGTGAGGGGTATTATAGACATTCTATCTTTTACAAGGATCAGTTATGTACCTACAAATTTGTCTTTTACAATAAGTCTTTTACAGGGATCAGTCAACCTTCAAAATACAACACAATTTTAAAACTCTACTGACGGCGAGGCGGTTGTGGTGATGGCTCCTGGTTGAACTTCTGCGTCGGTGGTCTTGCCCATCTTCTTTGTTCTATGCATTGGGTGGCTGGTTTGTATCTATGTTTTGTGCCATGCGAAAATCACCAAAACTTTGAAATTGAACCTGGCTACTATCAGCCTAGGTAGACCGGTGTGCAACCATGTCAGTATCAGGATTCGTTTGGAAATTTGGTTGTACCCAGTAAGTTACTGTACTCCCCAGGAATATTGGGTGACAACGAAAACCAGGTAGGGTCAAGGTAGGATAGGGTCAGGTGTAGCAAGCAATTCTTTGATCAGGTCTAGCCCAGACTACCACTACCTCCAGCTTGAAACTGTTGATATTGAAACTGCTGATATTGGGAACCGTTCCCACAAGGCTAAAACTGCTGCCTATAATGGAAACCACTACCACTAGCCTAAAACTGCTCCCCGTACCGGGGACCATTCCAACCACCCTGAAACTAACCTCCATAGACCAAGTGTACAATGAGTTGGGGGACGTGGATAATAGGCAGGTGGGGGAAACGCATATCGTTGCGATCCGTAATTCATCTGGTCCGGATTATGTCCATATTCCATAGCTTGAGTATTGTCTCATGTCGCTGTTATCCACTCCACTATCGATGCTATGTTGTGCACGATCGTGGATTTCCCTAAATGCATCGTTCTGTAAAATAAATTTAAATATATATATATATATATATATATATATATATATATATATATATATATATATATATATATATATATATGTATATATGTATGTATGTGTATATGTATATATGTATGTATATATGTATATATATGTATGTATATATATGTGTGTATATATATATATACACATATATATATATATATATGTATATATATATATATATATATATATATATATATATATATATATATATATATATATATATATATATATATATATATATATATATATATCGTATAAATATATATATAAATATTTGAATATAATATGAAAATTTAAATTTAATATATAATATAAAATAGATACACGTTAGGAGCGTTATATATATATATATATATATATATATATATATATATATATATATATATATATATATATATATATCGTATAAATAAATATAAATATTTGAATATAATATGAAAATTTAAATTTAATATATAATATAAAATAGATACACGTTAGGAGCGTTTTGTGCAGCCGGAGACGTGATAACTAAGATAGTGCGTTTATAAAACCACTGCATGTAACTCGGTAGAACATCGCCTCCTGCTGGTCCGAAAAAATGATAAACATTGTTATGTCTACTATTCAAACACCTACCTCAGCCTCCTTCTTTTCTATCCAGTTTATACTTCATCCACCCGTAAGCTTACCATCGTGGATTTTTTGTGTTGTCTAACTGTGAATATGTACAAATCATCAGAAACCCCTTGTACGTATGCAAACTATCTGCATACTCTGTTCGGTACATGAGGTTCGGCAACAACCCAACAGACAAGTCATCCAATGTATGTCCATAACTCGGTGTCTCGAGTGCAATCAACCGAAAGTTGTCCCAATACCGCACTATAAGGACACCATATAAGTTGGCCCTCTTCCAAGGCGGTGTAAGTAGCACGGTATGTAACCAACACATGAGCCGGTGTGGCTGTGTACCTAAAGCTAATAAACTGCCGATTCCACCTAATATACAAAATAATACTCGTAAAAATTTAATTGTAATATTCGTAATCTAAATTAATCAAAATAATATTTATAATAATAAAATTATAATGCTATAAATATTACCTGCTAATGTGTAAAATCTAGTCTTAAAACTAAACCTACTATTTCACGTAATTACACACTTATAGGCAGTGGACCTATTCGTATGTAATATAGTTTAAAGCAAGTAAAGGTTCGAACTCAGGGACTAATTTGGTTTTAAATTTTCGAGTTAATAATACTGGTTCGTTTGTGGGTTTTTATTGTGACAAAAGGCTTGATTAAAATTGCAAAGTGATTTTGTAAAAAGGTGATTATAAAAATCGAGTGAGAAAAAGTAATTGAGATTTATCAAATATTGGAGAAAATACACTTGTTTGACATTTCACTTATTTTTCATTTAAGTTTACGAAATTGATTGTATATTAAACTTCTAATATATAGCAAAACTCCTCTCGAATATTTTACTAACTTTAACTATCTATAATTATAATGTTCCTCTCGAATACAGTTATAATTATTAACAATTAAGCATTAATTGACAAGCTGGTATTTAGTGATTTAACCTTATAGAGTTTCTTCTAAATTTTAAGTCCTCTCGAATCTTAACAAATAGACTTACTCAGTTTAAGTTTAATTACCTAAGTTGTTATTACTAGGTCCTCTCGAATCCTAACAATTTTAAATTAATTAAAGACCGATTGATTATTTCATATAAATTATTTAACCTATCTAGATTCCTCTCGAATACCTAGAATATTGATTAATTATATTATATATAAACAACTTTATGATAATATATTAAAACTTAGACAAATAAGGATTTACGATTAAACACAAATACCTAAACAATCAATAACGAAAACATAAACTTCAAATAAGATCTATAAATCAAACAAGCGTAAAAAGTGTTTAGCTACTCATGATAGTGTTAAAAATAGCAAATAAAAGAGTAGAAAACATACTGAAAATAGTCTTAAAAAGGAAAGAAAAACAAACTAAGAAACTGCGAAACGTGTCGTGACCGACGTTGAACGAAAACCGAATTCCTAGCTTCAATCCTTGCCTCCAAACGATTACTTCAACTCCAATACTTGAGAATATGAATTGATGATTTTTCTGGCCGAATTGAGGCTGTATTTATAGGCAAAAATCGAGAGAAAACCCTTTTGTGTTTGGAGGATTCATGATTTGATTCAACTCGAAATATAACCTTTTTAAAAAAGAATAAACATAAAAATAAAAAAGAAAATCGAGTTATTAAATAAAATTGTTATACTAATAGACCTATATAAATTACGGGAGTAGTATTCTTGGTGTTTGGTGTTTGTTAGTTAGTTAGTATCCGAGTCATAATTTATGTCGTATTTACTATTTAGGTTCAAGTTGAGGTGTTGAAAATTAAGAATATTGAATGTTGAGGTAAAATAGTAACACTTGCAATTATTGATTATTTTTTCTCATATCCACTAGTTAGGAGCTCAATCATGCATGACTAATTAAACACGATAAGCTAGATAAATGTCACAAATATCGATAGTCATAAGTTGAGATAGCATTTGCTCTAGTTGAAGTAAAATATTTTTCTGGTAATGTGTAGGCGACAATAGATTCCACTTGTTTTGTAAAACTTCTTGCTGAAGCTTGTGATGGCAAATACATGAGCATGATTCCACTTGTTTTGTAAAACTTCTTGCTGAAGCTTGCGATGGCAAATACATGAGCATGATTCCACTTGTTTTGTAAAACTTCTTGCTGAAGCTTGCGATGGCAAATAGACCCAATTCTTTCTGGTAAAATATTTTGGACCAAAATATTTTGGACTAAATTTGTTGTCATGTATACAAAGGCCACACTACAGCTTGTGACTGCCGACTATTGTGAAATGTACGGCCATGCCCTCCGTAGGTTTTACTACGAAATGCTGGTAACACTTTTTTTCCGTGTTTTTTCCCTCACCTATTTGATTTTATATACATTTTGTGGTTTGCAGGATCAAAATATTTCGTTAAGGAATCTTAATGAGCTTGTATTTGTGTGTATGTAAAATGAGTTGTATTTGTGTGTATGTACACATACTTTGTGTGTGTGTGTTTATGTGTGTTTGTGTATATGTATGCGTACATGGTGTGTCTGTGTGTGTCTGTTTGTACGTGTATTTGTGTATATGTATGCAAATATTTAAAAATAATTCTTTCAGTACATGCCTTTTACTACTAGTAGTAGGGGTTTTATATGTGTGTATCCGTGTCGTTGCTAGCCAATCCATCCCAATAATCACATCATTTTCTTAACACTGTTTTTTTTCGTGTTTTTCCCCTGACCAATTTGATTTCATATACATTTTGTGGTTTGTAGGATCAAAATAATCCTTAGAGGAATCTTAATGAGCTTGGCAATGTGATGAAACAACTTCATTCAATATTCACTAACCAGCCCTACTTAGCGAAGAGTTTTAATAAGGAATCTAGCACTAGTGTCGTTTCGGACACTCCTAGAGATCTGGTGATCTCGAACCAGGATAATCCGCGACCGCTCAGTTTCGCTCTTTCAGCTGAGATGGAGATGGAAGTACAGACTATGTTGGGTGGTTTGGCAAGTCGTGATTTAGTGAATCTTAGAGATATTGCTGATGCTCAATCTTATCTCTCTATATCAAATTTGTCAACTTAATTTAGTTGGTAATTAGATATCTTCGATTTCTTGGCTAGTCTCCATGAGATAAAAACTGTAAATGATAGATAAAGAATCTTACGAAATCTTTGGTTCATAAGATCGACTAACAATAATAAAATAAGACACATTCAAAATTATATCAGTATATAAAATTATAATAATGATTAGTATCAAGGGTCGGAGACATTAACTTCTAAAAGTCAGGAATACTCATGAGTATATCAAAGGATAAACTGAGTTAACAATTACAGTTTCGGATTGGGCGTTAAATTACCACGGATTTTGAAACGACGTTTATTATCAATTATAGTTGAGGTTTCCTTTTTTTCTTTCATCCTATTCTGAGTCGAGGATATTGTAGCCTCACTTTTTCCTTTAACCTCTGCTGCTATCTTTAATCCGAGTGACAAACAGCCGTCCCGCCTCTTCTTTGTCTTCTTCTTTGGGGAACAAGCGGCCGACTCTTCTTCTTGTTGTTCTTCTTCTTCTTCTACCTGTCCTTTCCTGCAAACATATACAGTAGTCTCGGGGATAACTTCTACCTTTCTTTTCCTTTTATTCTTGCGAACATATACAACATTCCCGAGGATAATGTGGGGGTCTGCACTTTTGGGGGGATCTGAACCTTAAGAAAACTTATTTAGTAAAATATAAGCTAATCCATACATTGGCAAAGAAAATCACTGACTGGGCAGCTAACTTACCGTTGAAAATATCATGAACATTATTTTGTTGGTCGGTTTGAAGTGTACCACAATCGTTGAGGTCATAACTGAATGAGGTTCCCCAATCATCTGCAAAGTATAAAAAAAGTGAGATTCACTTGCATATAAAATCGTTGACTAGGCATGTGTCTTACCATCATCATCATCATCATCCTTTTGAGGTCCAACAGAATCATCATTTTTGGCCTACGCAAAAGGAAGTGAAAAAGTAGGACAATGGTCCTTGATGCAGCTGCTATCAAGATGTCGATTTTCCCACATTTGGATGTAGGGACTATAGCGATCCATCAGATTTCTCTGTCGACACCCCTTGGATGACTTAGTATTTAGAACCTCCAATCTTTCCACAGGTTGTAGATCAACAATTTCTGGTTGGTGGGCACCCTTTTCTGGCTCATGATATACAATTTGATCAAAATTGAACAATGGAGTTCGAGAAAAGAATATTTTCTGACGAATATATCCTGGATAATCAAGATACGGAGTCCAGTTTACGTCCTGAAATAGAGGTATTTAAATAGTAAAAGAAATATGGTGCTTGAGAGAGGCCAATAAAGATCGGAAATTTTAAGAAAAACATACCTTACTCGTCATCCGGTCACGGATAAGGACAAAATCTTGCGGTTGTGGCCTTGTTTTAACCTTAACCGGATATACCATGAGTGGAGACCAATATTGAACAAGAGGGATTGCTTTTGGGCTTGATTCCAATGAATCAACCGCGTTCGACAATTTTAGGAAATCTTTCCATAAAAAAGAACTACAAATAGCAAATATAGCTTAAATTGTAAGTCGGAATAATCCTAGAAATAGTTTATAAAAAAAGTCATTTACAAATTTAACGAATACCTCAAGAATCCACATTGGTCCTTTCAAATTAAGAGAACATTGGGATTATTCCGACTTACATTTTAAGCTATATTTGCTATTTGTAGTTCTTTTTTATGGAAACATTTTCTAAAATTGCCGATCTTTATGTGGGGTCGAACGCGGTTCATTCATTGGAATCAAGCCCAAAAGCAATCCCTCTTTTTCAATATTGGTCTCCACTCATGGTATATCCAGGTAAGGTTAAAACAAGGCCACAACCGCAAGATTTTGTGCTTATCCGTGACCGGATGACGAGTAAGGTATGTTTTTCTAAAAATTTTCGATCTTTATTAGCCTCCCTCAAGCACCATATTTCTTTTACTATTTAAATACCTCTATTTCAGTCCTATTTAAATACCTCTATTTTAGGACGTAAATTGGACTTCGTATCTTGATTATCTAGGATATATGTCAGAAAATATTCTTTTCTCGAACTCCATTGTTCAATTTTGATCAAATTGTATATTATGAGCCAGAAAAGGGTGCCCACCAACTAGAAATTGTTGATCTACAACCTGTGGAAAGATTGGAAGTTCTAAATACTAAGTCATCCAAGGGGTGTCGACAGAGAAATCTGATGGATCGCTATAGTCCCTACATCCAAATGTGGGAAAATCGGCATCTTGATAGCAGCTGCATCAAGGACCATTGTCCTACTTTTTCACTTCCTTTTGCGTCTGCCAAAAATGATGATTCTGTTGGACCTCAAAAGGATGATGATGGTAAGACACATGCCTAGTCAACGATTTTATATGCAAGTGAATCTCACTTTTTTTATACTTTGCAGATGATTGGGGAACCTCATTCAGTTATGACCTCAACGATTGTGGTACACTTCAAACCGACCAACAAAATAATGTTCATGATATTTCCAACGGTAAGTTAGCTGCCCAGTCAGTGATTTTCTTTGCCAGTGTATGGATTATCTTATATTTTACTAAATAAGTTTTCTTAAGGTGCAGACCCCCACATTATCCCCGAGGCTGTTGTATATATGTTCGCAAGAATAAAAGGAAAGGAAAGGTAGAAGTTATCCCCGAGACTACTGTATATGTTTGCAGGAAAGGAAAGGTAGAAGAAGAAGAAGAACAACAAGAAGAAGAAGAGTCGGCCGCTTGTTCCCCCAAGAAGAAGACAAAGAAGAGGCGGGACGGCTGTTTGTCACTCGGATTAAAGATAGTAGCAAAGGTTAAAGGAAAACGTGAGGCTACGATATCCTCGGCTCAGAATAGGATGAAAGAAAAAAGGAAACCTCAACTATAATTGATAATAAGCGTCGCTTCAAAATCCGTGGTAATTTCACGCCCAATCTGAAACTGTAATTGTTAACTCAGTTTATCCTTTGATATACTCATGAGTATTCCTGATTTTTAGAAGTTAATGTCTCCGACCCTTGATACTAATCATTATTATAATTTTATATACTGATATAATTTTGAATGTGTGTTATTTTATTATTGTTAGTCGATCTTATGAACCAAAGTTTTCGTAAGATTCTTTATCTATCATTTACCGTTTTTATCTCGTGGAGACTAGCCAAGAAATCTAAGATATTTAATTACCAACTAAATTAAGTTGACAAATTTGATATAGAGAGATAAGATTGAGCATCAGCAATATCTCTAAGATTCAGTAAATCACGGCTTGCCAAACCACCCAACATAGTATGTACTTCCATCTCCATCTCAGCTGAAAGAGCGAAACTGAGCTGTCGCGGATTATCCTGGTTCGAGATCACCAGATCTCTAGGAGTGTCCGAAACCACACTAGTGCTAGATTCCTCATTAAAACTCTTCGCTAAGTAGGGCTGGTTAGTGAATATTGAATGAAGTTGTTTCATCACATTGCCAAGCTCATTAAGATTCCTCAAAGGATTATTTTGATCCTACAAACCACAAAATGTATATGAAATCAAATTGGTCAGGGAAAAACTCGGAAAAAAACAGTGTTAAGAAAATGATGTGATTATTGGGATGGATTGGCTAGCAACGACACAGATACACACATACAAAACCCTTACTACTAGTAGTAAAAGACATCTACTGAAAGAATTATTTTTAAATATTTGCATACATATACACAAATACACGTACAAACAGACACACCATGTACGCATACATATACATAAACACACACATACAAAGTATGTGTACATACACACAAATACAACTCATTTTACATACACACAAATACAAGCTCATTAAGATTCCTTAAAGAAATATTTTGATCCTGCAAACCATAAAATGTATATAAAATCAAATAGGTCAGGGAAAAAACACGGAAAAAAAGTGTTACCAGCATTTCTTAGTAAAACCTACGGAGGGCATGCCGTACATTTCACAATAGTCGGCAGTCACAAGCTGTAGTGTGGCCTTTGTATACATGACAACAAATTTGGTCCAAAATATTTTACCAGAAAGAATTGGGGCAAGAAGTTTTACAAAACAAGTGGAATCTATTGTTGCCTACACATTACGAGAAAAATATTTTACTTCAACTAGAGAAAATGCTATCTCAACTTATGACTATCGATATTTGTGACATTTATCTAGCTTGTCGTGTTTAATTAGTCATGCATGATTGAGCTCCTAACTAGTGGATATGAGAAAAAATAATCAATAATTGCAAATGTTACTATTTTACCTCAACATTCAATATTCTTAATTTTCAACACCTCAACTTGAACCTAAATAGTAAATACGACATAAATTACGACTCGGATACTAACTAACAAACACCAAACACCAAGAATACTACTCCGTAATTTATATAGGTCTATTAGTATAACAATTTTATTTAATAACTCGATTTTCTTTTTTATTTTTATGTTTATTCTTTTTTAAAAAGGTTATATTTCGAGTTGAATCAAATCATGAATCCCCTAAACACAAAAGGGTTTTGAAAATTTTCATCTTTTTTATCTGGGTTTGATCCAGAGTGACCAAAAGATTCAAACTTTGAGAGTTTTTTTTCCATCTGGGTTCAATTGAATTACCAAAGATTCACAAAAAAGATTCCTAACTTTAAAGAGTTCACCTAAAGAACTCAATAGATTTTTTCATAATCGAGTTCTTTTTAAAACGACAACCCTACCAGTGTAGCAACATGCAATATTCTTAATTTTGATCCAAATCCACAAAGTAAAAGACATAAAGAACTCAATAGATTTTGGTTTCATTCCCCTCGTTTCATAAAGAACTCAAAATAGACTCAAAATAGGCGATTGTAAAATATTTTACCTCCTGAAACTAAAATCAATTTTGTTAATCTTTCTCACGAGTAGTACGTGACTCAAATGACTCAAATCAGATGAATATGGGCGGAGCTTCTCAACGGCTAAAGGGGGTGAAGGGGGTCTCTCATCGTCTATTGAACTATTGATCAAAGTTAAGCTTAAATTATTATACTTCCTTTTTCGACTTTGCCTGGTTTGCATATTTGGAGTAATAAAGAGGGAGAGAGAGAATATAATCGGCAATCAAAGAAATTGAAATAGGGGTGAAATAGGGGGAGGGAGTCACAGTCACCGGATGAAATGACAACACGAGGGAAAATCAGATTGAAATGACAAAAGGAAATATAATAAATAGGGTAATAAACACTAGTGTTGCCTTTTCCTATTGCCTTTATAGCTTATATTTTAGAATATTACTTTTTTGTTTTGATTCTTTAGGTAACTGGCATTTAAGTGGAGATAGATGACATTGAAGAGGCTTATTGTTCGGGTTTGGTGGGTATTTATTAACTTTGAAAAAATATAATGTTTTATAATCATCCCTCTTACTTTTTGATAACATAACAGTTTTACCCTCTACTTTTTATCTACTCTTTTATCTTATATATACAATATATACTAGGGATAAAAATAACTTTATCTCCTTGTTCTTATTTATTTATAGAAGTGGACATTTAATTTGATACAGTCCAAAATAAGGTACGTAACAATATATTATTAGTTAAATGTTAAAATTTAACATATGGACAAAAGTTCTTGACCAAATTGGAATCAACTCTCATTTCGACGTTTCTTGACAAAAGGTAAGGCTAAAACCTACATGAGGGGTTGGTATCGGTATTTATTAGGCCACTCCCAACCGTTAACCCAACTGACACGGTTATTTTTTGCCAACTCAGTGTCACGTCAAATGACATTAAACTGTCACAAAACTGACTAAATCACAGCCAATAGTAACTTCGTTAGTCAGCCCCACATATTTATTTTTTCATACATTTAATATATATTAAACAAATTTATTAAAATAAAAAACATTACAATAAAAATAATACTACTACATTTAACTAAAACTTTATATTAATAAAATTATTTCGACTAGTTGACTTATATAAATATAAAAAAATAAACTATTAACACTTATAAAAATTCATCATATATATGAGTAACAATTCCACTTTAAATTAAATAACTTTATATTTCTCTCTCAATCACTTTTTCCGACAACCCCTTCTACATATTCCGGCAACTAAATTATGCATAGACGTCATCTTTCTCTTTATATATACATACACTTATCTATATCTATATTCTATATCTATTTTTTTCTTCTTTTTTTACAACGGTTAATAAAAAAAAAGATTTTTTAATCGATGTGGGGCCCACAAACACACAAAAAGCTCGTCTCTTTCTCCACTCGAAACCGACGGAAAACACACAAAAATCAACCGACGAGGTCGGTGCCATCGGTTGAGCAACCGACGGATATACCGACGGCCAAAGCGACGAGCCGTTGTGAGTGGTCTTATTACATTAGTCCCATTGAAAATATTCACTTTAATTTTGCACGTAGTTTTATGATTATCCATCAACTATACTAAATGAATTTAATGTGTATGTGAAAGTGAATATTTGTTTGTTTACATTTCATTAAAAGTGAATATGTCCACGTAGGTTATGTTGTTTTTACTTCCACATGTTCCATTAATTCCTTGAATTTTGTAAAAAAAATTAACTTAAACAAGATTTGAAAATAGGGAATGTCCGCATCACACTAGTGAATATTAGGAATCAAAATGGTGATTTTTAGGTCCGAAAGGCAGAGTTGTGACAATATTGGTGATATCATAAAAATCATAAGGGTATTTTTTTATGTCAATTATTAACTTGAAAGTCAAACTGATTTAGAATAACTTGATTGTAAATGAGTAACTTAGACTTCCCATCCACCAAATATTTTTGATTAATATTTCATTCAGTAGTTATACTTATATAAAAAAAAAACCTATTTGGTAATAAGACAAAACCCAAAGGCAAACCACGTTGTATTTGTATTGCATATGGAGGTAATATTTAATACTAGTTTTAGTCCCGTGCACTGGCCGACCCATATATATAGGCGGCTTGGGCCTAGGCCCAGGGCATCGAATTTTTTGGAGCATCATAATATTCCAGCTACCTTTTATATAAAAAAAAAAAATGGTGAAGGCGTATACCATTGACACGGGCCACTTTGTGACCGGACCCCCTATCCAGCAAAGGAAGCATTCCCCGGCAAATATCCTAACAATGGTACCCATCACCTTGCTTGGACTCGAACACGAGACCTGCATATTTCAGCACAAGGGTGGGCCCAAGGTTTTTACGGATGCTGGTGGCCACCAGGCTATGCCTGATGGTTAGCTACCTTATATATATATATATATATATATATATATATATATATATATATATATATATATATATATATATATATGGCCCAGGGAAATAGTCCATTTTTCATCAGTCTAACAAAGGAAAAGGAAATGGGCACCAAATCAAACACTTTGTTTGGATAGAACATTGACTTTGGACCGGTCAAAGTTCGTCACATGATAACGATAAAAAAAAGTCAATGCTTCAATCAATCAAATTAACAAATAAACCCTAAATTTTACATGTCGATGAATTTTACCCTAATCAATGGGGGTTGTGTGAGGAGAAGAGTAGTAATGGTGACTGATGAACAATCAAATTAACAAATAAACCCTAAATTTTACATGTTGATGAATTTTACCCTAATCAATGGGGGTTGTGTGAGGAGAAGAGTAGTAATGGTGAATGATGAACAATCAAATTAACAAATAAACCCTAAATTTTACATGGTGATGAATTTTACCCTAATCAATGGGGGTTGTGTGAGGAGAAGAGTAGTAATGGTGACTGATGAACAAGTTGATGATGAATATTACCCTAATCAATGGGGGTTGTGTGAGGAGAAGAGTAGTAATGGTGATTTGATTTGAAAGGGTTTTGATTTGTGATAGTGTTAGTAGTGTTTGGGGCTCAAACCCTACAAACACAGGTCCAAACGTCCAGAACTTAGGACATACCCAAAGCCTAAATGGGCAGCACTGACCCAGATTGCCAAGTCACGTATCCGGACAAGTGTGCCCGAGCAAAATGACCTAAACACATTGCCTAACCAATGGTAAAAATATACCCGAGCCACAAAGATCTCGTGTCCAAGAACATTGAGCCGGAAACACCCGAGTTGCGCGACCAAGGCACTCATGGCCAGGCGCCTGTCACCGAGCAGCTTGGCTACGTAACCGACCTCGTGCACGAGCCGCATAAAGATTACTCGGACAATGTATCCTAGGCAAGGCATAGCCCGACAACCAAGGAGCTTTGCTCGGGCAGCGTGTGCGAGACGCAAAAGAGACCGAGCGACAAGAGAACTTTGCTCGGAGAAGATGCACAAGCCGTGATATTTTACCCGGCTGCACAATCCTTGTCAGGCACACATGCCCGACGGCGCACTCCTTGCTCGGGTAAGATGTCCGAGTGACACAAGAAAGACCCGGCGGCAATGCACCGCTCCAACAATCAATCCTTCCTCTGGAAGGCATGCATCCAAGAGCTACTAATTCGTTTTCCCATCAAGTTACAACTCATGGCATGATAAAATATATATATATATATATATATATATATATATATATATAGAAAACGTGGTCAGATCCTTGTATCCCACAGAAAGTTGAGTGCCATGAGACTTTTCGACCTGCAATGTCCTACTGGACATGCCTGCATTATGAAACTTGGGAAAACTACATCCATCACACATGACATATCCATCCCTTACCCTAGCTGGCATAGCCGCAATTGGGGATTGAATGTCATGTCCTAATCCATATAATTTTTTTTTTTATCACTTATGATGCCTGACAAACTAAAATTCTTTACCCAAGCATAGTCATACTTAAGGGAAAGATCATAGGCAACCATTGACGTTGGCCAGGCACAAAAAATGATATAACGTGGTCAGATCTTAGTATCCCACAATGTCATTGAAAGTTATAAAACTTTCATCGGGCTAAGTACCCGATCGGGCCTATTAAAATATACGTTTGAGGACAGTTTTTGAGGTATTAACGGCCAAACGTATATTTTTTAAAGTAAATAAAAAAATATAATGATAATATTGTGTTTTTTTTTTTTTTTTTATTAAAAATGACATCATATTTGAAATAACTTAAATATAGACATATAGTTAAATATTATAGACAATAATCCTTTCATGTTAAAATTTTAGATGAACTATTAAACTTTTTTATTGGGACACTCATTTATTAAAATTTTAGATTTAGATTTTAGATGACTTATTTTAATTTTAGTTTTTTGAAATTTATCGATTTTGGATAAACTCGAGCTAAAAAGAAAACCGGACGCCAAAACCGATAAATTTTCCTCCTTCCCGAACATTACTACTCTAAGCCAGCCTACCCTTTCCCGATAGTAACATTACTGCTCTAAGCCTTTTAAATCAAAACTCTTTCAAATCAAATCACCATTACTACTCTTCTCCTCACACAACCCCCATTGATTAATCATCAACTTGTTCAGAAGGAGCATTGCGTAGTTCCAACTTCGTTACATAATCTGAAACGTAAGATAAGTATAGTCAAAAAATGTGTTACTAAAATGTGTTAATAAAATGTGTTACTGTTAATAAAATGAGTTCTTGTTAATAAAATAAGTTATTGTTAATAAACAGCATTATTTTAATAAATTAAGTTCAAATTAAGTTCTTGTTAATAAAATAAGAACACACGGAGAAATATTGTAAACGATTTAGATTCATTAATTTTAAAGGTTGGGAAGAATATACATATTTCGATCAATTGTTTTATCTCCGGTTTTCTCTATCTCAGGTACCATTTCGATCAATTGACGTTATGAAAAAAAGTTATTTTGATTGTTTATGTTTTGCACTTAAGGTGTTTGTGAAAATGTCTATTTTGACTTTATGAAAAAAAAAAGTTATTTTGATTGCTTATAAGTTATTTGTTTTGCATAATTTTAAATGGGCAAGACATATGCTAATGGGTGGGTGAATTTCATGTAAGTTGCTTAAAGCTTATATATATATTATATATATATATATATATATAAATATATATATTAGTTAAATGTTGATCATGTTGGAAAATGTGAAATGTCAGGAAAGAAAAAAGGTTAGAGGGACTCACAGTCGATCAACGGAAAGAGATGTGGGGGAAAATGATAGAGGATGAAAAGAAAAAATATGGTGGACCAAATAAAGATGGCAAGCCGGTTCAGATAATGTGCTCCCTTTCATCTTTCAATCAGTTGGTGATAAAGTATAGCTCAATGCATGTGTAGAATTACAAGATAGTCCTTTTGCATTTTTATTGAAGTTAAAAACATATGAGCTCGATCATGATCTTATATTTGAACTCTTGCCGGGATTTGACGTAAAAGAAAAGTCTTTGAAGATAGGCGATAAAAGACATAAATTTTTTCCAGAAGATTTTCATTATATTCTTAAAATTGGCGAAGATCATGCACTAACAAATGAAATATACCAGCCAAATAATGCTATGATCAGACGGTTTATCTCGGGAAAAAACGTGTGCATGAAAAAAGTTACGGAAATCCTTCAAATACAGAAGGATATGGATGATTTAAAGCGAGCTTTTGCTCTAGCCGCTTTGAGGTATGTAGTTTGTCCTCCCTCTAACGGGAGGTTGGGACAAGGGTTCTTGAAGTACGTGGAGCATGTTGAGGACCTTAAATATCAGCCATGGGCAGGATTAGCCATGTGCTCTTTAGTGAAAGGGATTTTATCGTTCAAGCAACCGAGAGGGATTAAAAAGACTTATTTAGGGGGCTCGATGTTATTTTTACAAGTAAGTTTAATTTTTATTTATGTTAAGACTTAAATAGATTATATTAATAGTTTTTTTTATAGTTATATTATCTCAATAAAGTGACGAATAAGAGCTCCGAGGAATTAATTGGCTATAGGAAAGAAATTGTTACATCATTGGTGTGGTCTAATGAGGTCAGTGAAATGTTATTTTGCTAGGTGTTGTATCGTTTTATGACCTATGAGACTACTGTCTACTAAAACTAATTTGTTTGTAATATTTTTATTTTACCAAAAAGGAGGCGACCACAACGACAAATTTGAGAAGTGAGGTCATTGAACAGTATAATGAGATATATCATGACTTTTTCGATCCCATTAACCGAACTGTCAAATCTGTGGATGATATGAAAGAAACTCCAGCTTTAAGGTGTATAATCTACGAAGCACTTAACGAGATGGAGGAGGAGTATGATGAGGGCACGGCACGTCTTGGTCCTTTTAAAGTTCGAACTACACAAGCTCCTACTGATGATGACCGCAAATTGTTGGAGACGTGTTTTGGAATGGATGAGGATACAAGGATTGTAGCTGGTGTTGTAGATAATCAAGCGTTTCAGATGACAAAGAAAGATTTCTTCGATTGCATTAGCCCAATGCAGTGGTCATCAACTGCATTTATAAACTGTGTGACCGACATATTGTGAGTACAAGAATGCATTAAGGGGGATATTCAAAGATGGTTTTTTCCTATTCGTATGCGAAAATATAGAATATGTTGCGGACAAAGAAAAGCATCAACGCATTATATCTCTAAACAACAACTACAATCTGTGAAGCAGGTACGTTAATTATGTGAAGTTAATAGTGACATTGTTATTATGTAAATATATATATATATATATATATATATATATATATATATATATATATATATATATATATATATATATATATATAGAATACCCTTATGCGCTTGGTTTTTTGTATAGATATATTTTCCTATGTACAATGAAGATCGCAAACACTTCTACTTGCTCGTATTCAACAATATAGAACAAAAGGTGGAAGTTTGGGATACATATAGTATAGATATAAAACATTATATGCATGAAATCAACGGTTTGGTAAGAAACAATATCTTTTGATCGTGTTCGACACTAAAGAAAACAATTTGGGTACTTATCAAACTTTGATTTGTAGTATCGCTTCCTGGTTGATGACATTGGAGTTGCAAAGTTCCAATTCAAGCATTATACCCCGGTTATAATAGACATGCCATATCAGCCTAATACGTTCGATTGTGGGGTCTTTACTATTCTCTAAATGGAATTTCCTAACGATGTGATGAAATTCAATGGGATGAATAATGTAAACCCAAAATTCCATTATTTTGTTCCACGGATTTAATATATGAAATTTAACACACTGAAAATTGGTATTGCAGTGGATCACTGAAGAGCAAAGATGCAATATGGCTCTCAGAATATTAAAAGCAACTAAGAATACTTGGTTTCCTAGTTTACATGTTAGGGGAAACCAATGCAAATATTATACGGAGTAAATCGTTAACCATTAGTAATATAATAGACAATGGTCCTCTGTTTTATTATCTTTACCCACTCAAATTCTCAAATTACTTGAATGTTGGCTGTAGGAGAATTAGCAGGCCAGAGAGTAAAAATATAACAATGAACCACAAGTAGACCACACGTTATATTTTGACACCTGTGGTCCATTGTTATATTTTGACACTTGTGGTCCATTGTTATATTTGGACTCTCTGGCCTGCTAATTCTCTTATAGCTTCTCCACATGACGCACCTTCATCGTCAAACATTCATCCCAAAGCAGGTATCCTTTTGAGGTCAATATAATATTTTGACACTTGTGGTCAATTGTTTTATTTTGACTCTCTGGCCTGCTAATTCTCCTACAGCTACTCCACAAGTCGCATCTTCATCGTCAAACATTCATCCCAAATCAGGTATCTTTTTGTGGTCCATTGTTATATTTTGACTCTTGATGTCATACTTTGAACCACGTGCACATTATTTTAAGTAGGTGACCACGTGCATATTTTTTTAAGTAGGTGAAACCGATGTGTTAGGTAATCCCGGGTCCGCCACAGTCGCTCCTGAACAGAATTGTCATTAGTGTAAGAAAAACACTAGAAGTACAACTACTTGCACCATGTGTAAACAAAAGCTCTATTGTATCAAGTGCATCAATGAATGGTAATTTTGAAGTGCCTTTCATATAGCGTTCATCATTTTGTTACATTTTAAACCAAATGTATCTCTTGAACTTTTAGGTATTCTCATTTGCAATTCAATGTCCATTTTGTCGTGGTATCTGCAATTGTAATGAGTGTTTACAGTCAAGAAATAAGGTTTGTAATGTGTTTTACTTGCAGGATTATGTGGATTTCGGTTCACATGCTTACTATCTAATGTTTTAATTTTTCAAAGCAGATATCGGGCTTAGACATTGCCGATGATGAAAAGTTTCAGAATTTTCACTACATATTGAAGTCACTTCTTCCGTTTCTAAAAAGTATCCTTGATGAACAAACGGAGGAGCTAGTCATGGAAGCACGTGCTAAAGGTAATTGTAACAACATGGTTTTCAAAATTCACACTTTCCAAAAACTCAAAACATAGACACAAATATTCACACGCAAGAATAAAAATGAGTGTCTGCACATACCAACTCTTAACAACTACAATCACATGTAAATTCCAAAATTTTCATATTTAACCCAAAACTATACTTAAATGATGATATAAACCAAATATCAACAATTCATTACATACATGGTCCATGAACCCAAGCTATTACAATAATAGTCCTTAAATCATAAATTCGGTACGTTACAGTAATCATCTAAAGGAAAATTATGTTTCTCATTAAAAAAAAAGATTGTTCAAAAAGATTACGGCGAGCACATGCTTTGGTGACTCTTCTCCATTTGTTCAAATTTTTTTATGTAGGGGTACCATTGCGTTCTCTAGAAACCAAGTCCAGCAACTATAGCATTGACGAACCCATCCATTGGTAATATTCGCACAACTATAGCAGTTGCTTATTTACATTCTTCTCGATAACTTACCCTGTCCCATTATTCTTTGGACCAGCGACTACTGCCAAACCTCAATTGTTGATCTATTTCGACGCTGTCAAAAATGCAAGTACGATATTTGTCTTACATGCTGTCAGGAAATACGAGAAAACAGGCCTATTCAAAATGAAGTTAAATTCAGTAGATGTCGTAAATATTCTGGACACTTTCATGTGGGAACTCAAGTAAAAAGAAAGAGAAATAATTGGGGGAAAATTTCAATTCGCTCAAAACGGACATCTGAAGTCAATGTCATTTGTAGAGGTTGCGATTCATTGTTGGAGCTCATGCATATCTTTGATAAAAATTGGATCTCAACATTGAAAGAAAGAGCTGATTGCTTTTTGAAAACAATTAATGATCGTTTTGCGGCAATTGTGTCAGACAAGTCAGCTCCGTTGGAAAGTAATTGTGATACACTCATCAGAGCACCTTATAGGGAATTAGATGATTATCTGTATCGCCCTTCATCAAAAGAAGTCTCAAAGAAGAATGATCTAATTTCTTTTCGTCAACACTGGACGAAAGGTCATCCGGTAATTGTCACGGATGTATTGAAAAAAACTACCGGTTTGAGCTGGGAGCCGAAGGTGCTGTCCCGTGCAATTAAGTTACACTTGAATACTTCAAAAACGTCAAAACTCAGTACCATTAATTGCTTTACTAGTTGTGAGGTAACTAGTTTTCTTTGAAGACCGAGTATATATTTGATATTTGGATGCTAGAAATCTTGACATTTAACCGTGATTTTCAGGAAGAAATTTCGAGTTCATGTTTCTTCGATGGTTACACTAAGGGAAAACTAATTAAGAAATCATAGCCAAAGCTGCCCAAGCTAAAGGACTTTCCCCCTGATCATGACTTTCACGATGCGCTTCCAAGACATTTTGATGAGTTCATCCGTGCTTTGCCGTTCCCAGAATACACTAATCCAGAGACAGGTTTTTTGAATCTTTCTGCAATGTTACCAACAACTATAGTTGAATCTGATAAACCAGATTTGGGTCCAAAAGCATACATTGCATATGGAAATGCCCAAGAACTTAGAGAAGGCAACTCTGTGACCCCCCTTCATTGTGATATGTCAGATGCGGTATTATTACAATCCCAAATTTGGTATATTCATTGTAATGAATGAATTTTGATGTGTGTAATGGTTTAGGTGAATATATTGTTACACAACAAGGAAGTATCATATAATGACAAGGAAGAAACAGATGGGGAGGAAAAAGGTGGTGCTCTTTGGGACATATTCCGAAGGGAAGATGTGGAAAAGTTAGAGAAGTATCTACTTGATCATCACACAGAATTTCAATACTCATGTGGTTGTCCCGTGGATAAGGTACATTTCTTTTTTCTTGATTTTTGAGTTATTTAGCAACTGATATAATCTTGATATATTTTGGTTTGTGTAGGTTTATGATTCTATTCACGATCAAACATTTTACTTGAAGTTGGAGCATAAAGAGAAGCTAAAAAAGTATCATGGTTAGTATTTACGTGTTACTAAATATTATGCAAAAACTGAAAAATTTGTTCGGGTAACTTTAATCATGTGAACCTTTCAGGTGTGGAACCATGGACATTTGAACGTCTTAGAGAAGCCATTTTTATTCCTGCCGGATGTCCACACCAAGTGCGAAATCTCAAAGTAAGTTCTTTTTTACTTTAATATAATCACCCCCTCCCACTCAAAATGTTGTATTAATAAATATTTCGCCTATATTTCTTATTTTCGTGCAGTCTTGTACGAAACTTACCATGGACTTTGTTTCCCCCGAAAACATACAAGAATGCATCAGGGTAACAAACGAGTTTCGTAAGCTTCCAAATGGTCATCCTTCAAAAAGAGACAAACTAAAGGTAACGAAACTAACGAAACTAACGAAACTCTACCTATTTACATTAACATAAATGTAATCGTATTTTTCAAGTAAGAGAAACTTCTTGTTTAATGGAACAGATAAAGAGGCTGATCTTGTATGCTGTGAACAAAACTCTAATACAAATAAATTCAATGAATACCTAACCGATCTACTTCCTCATGTAGCCATTTTTCATCTACCTCCTCATGTAGCCATTTTTCATCTACCTCTTCACTGCCATCAGAGGTAAATGTTTAGCTAAATACAAGTATGGTTGATTTTGGTATTTGAATAAGGTAAAACGAGTAAAATGGGTGTGTTTTTCCACTTTGACCCGTCATGCGTATAAATGGGTCAAAATATACTTGGAGTGTTTTCATAAGTTGGATCAAGTCCGATTATTGTGAATATTACTTTAAAAAGTGATTTTGTTTAAAAACTGTTATGATGAATTGGGATGGCTGATTTTGCTGTAATTATATATTTATTTTGCTGTAATCCATATTTGGTCTGAGATTGGTCACTTTAATAGGTTTAGTATTGATCTTTGATTTCAATGGTGAGGGATAGTGATATCGCATATTTATACGTTTATTTCTATGCGATATTCGGTCATTTTTCATATTAAACATGATGGATAAGATAGTTTTTTGCATTTAATCGTGTAGAAAAGTTGTTTTGTCTATTTTATAGGTTTATATGATTGGGAAGTGGAAATGGTGGAAGAAATGAGTTTAAAAGACGAAAAATGGTGAAATATGACAAGGAGAACGACACAGTACCACCTCTACCGTTTTGATCATAACTTCTTCATACGATATCCGATTTAGGTGATTAAAATTGGAGAATAAAGAAGAAAGAGAGAGCTACATTTTATAAATTTTGAATATTGGGAAATTTGGCACCCACTGCGCCGTCCTAACCATCACAACGACGCACTGCGCTGTTTTCAGCAAAATTGGAGTTCGACTCAAACACGAATTCTATCGATTTTTTGCCAATAAATACCAACCCAAATCATCCAGAATATCATTCATTTGGTTCTTATCAATATTTGAAGCTGGAGATCTCGGTTTGGAAGCTTGGAGAGCAAGGAAAAGAGTTAGAGTCGGAGTACGATTACAATTCGATCACGACACGTTTTGCAACTTTCCTAGTTTGTTTCTTACTCTTTTATTCCAGATTTTTAGTATGTTTTCTCTACTTTTATTTGCTATTTTGAACTTTAATATGAGTAGCTAAACACTTTTGAATGCTCGTTTGAATAACGGATCTTGTTTGACGGTTTTGTTTCGTTTTTGAATGTTTAGGTGTTTATGTTTAATCGTAGATCCTTATTTGTTTAAGTTTTAATATATTATCATAAAGTTGTTTATATACAAATTAATTAATCAACATTCTAGGTATTCGAGAGGAATCTAGATAGGTTAAATAAATTGTATGAAATAATCAGTCGGTCTTTAATTGGTTTAAAATTGTTAGGATTCGAGAGGACCTAGTAATAACAACTTAGGTAAATAAACGTGAACGAGTAAGTCTAATTAATAAGATTCGAGAGGACTTAGTAATTAGAAAAGTTATTCGAGAGGAAAGTTTATAAGATTAAATCATAGAACACCGGCTTGTTAATTATTGCTTAATTGTTGATAATTATAACTGTATTCGAGAGGAACATTATAGTTCGAAATAGTTAAAGTTAGTAAGGTATTCGAGAGGAATTTTACTATACATTAGAAGTTAAATATACATTCAATTACGTAAACTTTGTTGGGTTATAACATAGTCAATATCGTTTAATCATAAACAATACGCTTAACAAACAAGAAAAGTAACTTAAACGATTAATGCGGAAGACATTAAGAGTTACTACGGAAGAACAAGTTAGTGCGGCTGTCCAACAGAGTTACTACGGCTGGTCAAGTTACTACGGCTGATCAAGTTGATACGGAAGAAGTCTAGTTGATACGGAAGACCAACTTGCCGTGCATGTATAATCTAAGTTATAGAATTATAATTAGATTATGTTTCCTTTTGTTAATAGATATAGTTTCCTTATTCTAGATAACGATATGTTTAGATAAGGATAGTTGATGTTTCCTAGTTTATCTAGGTCGGCCTCAAGGTCTATAAATAGATAGATCCTTGTATTGATAAAAACACGTTGTATTGATAATTTCATTAATACGATTGAGGCTTATAATTCGACTATATTCTGTTGTTCTTATTGTTATTCATATAACATTATATTGTTCGAGAACTCGTTAATATTGAAGTGTTCATCCGCTGCTGAACTTCTTCAATAGATCACGGTCTTAACGAAGGCAAACTTATTGGTTTACATTAACTAATACGATCCTGACAAGTGGTATCAGAGCACAGGAGGTGCTTTAGATCCATTGATCCAACGAGTTTATAATCCTCATAAACAAAGAATCAATCATCATGACTGAAATTGAAATCGGCAAAGTTCCTGTTCTAAACAACAACGAATTCGACTTATGGAAGCTACGAATCAAGCAACACATTCTACTCTCTGACTATACAGTTTGGGACGTGATCATTAATGGTAACAAACGACCTACTCCCCATGGAGCTGATGGAGAACCTGGAATTGCTGCTCGCCCACCTTTGTCCGACTTTGAACGGAGAGAAAAACAAACCGAAATCAAGGCTCTGAGCATTCTTCTAAGTGCAATCCCCAACGAATATCAATCGCAATTTGAAGAATATCAAGATGCAAAATCGCTATGGGAAGCTTTGGAGAAAAGATTCAGCGGAACAAAGAATACAAAGAAGAACAAGAAAGCGCTTCTTAAACAGGAGTATGAAAACTTCAACTCCCTGAATGGCGAACGAATGACACAGACGTTTGATCAATACAAAAAGCTCACCGGAGAGATGATCAGCGCAGGCATTAAGTACGACAAAGATGATCTCAACAGAAAGTTCATAACAGCTCTAGGAAAGGAATGGAAAGTATACACCGTTTCCTACAGACAAGGAGACACCTTAGAAGAAATGGAATTGGATGATCTTTACAACGACTTAAGAGTCTTTGAGGCAGAAGTGGAAGCAGAAAAGGCTGACAATAGCAGCCCCAGTACTACCAATGTTAATACTGCACTTGCTACAACATCTGGAGGACCGAAACATGAAATCAGTGAAGAGATTTCATTCGATGCTTTTATATCTAAATGCTCAAGTCTCACATGTGAAGATGTAAAACAGATGCATCAAGATGACTGTGATGAAATCGACCTAAAGTGGCAATATGCTATGTTGGCATTACGAGCACAAAGATTTGTAAACAGAACAGGAAGGAGATTCAATCCACGAAACAACGAAAGAATCACTTTCGACAAAAGCAAGGTAAAGTGCTACGAATGTAACGAATTAGGTCACTTTGCTAGGGAATGTCCAAACAAGTCAAGACCCAACAATCCACGATCCACTCAAGATACATATCAGAGTGCACTTATGTCGCAAGACATCTTTGGATATGATTGGAGTGACTTAGCTGAAGAAACAAGTCAAAATAGGGCACTAATTTCTGAAGAACAAAATACTGTTCACGTAGAAAATATTACTACTGTTCACCATGCATGCATAGCAGTAGTAATGGATGATGCAGACATTGTTTCTATGGAGGAAGTAGTTCCTACGGAGGAATTAGTTTCTACGGACCTAGTTTATACTGACCTAGGAATTACTGAAATCGGCACCAACGTTCTTGGATACGACTGGAATGATGATGATCAAGGAGCACCTCAAGAGGATGCTCTAATGGCTATTGAATCACCATCACCAACTCCTGACAATCCATCTCTTATGGCCGAGGTAAATTCTAAACTTTGTACTTCTGAATGTAAAGATATAATTGTTAAATATAAAAATCATAATCAATTGATGAGTGATTCAATTAAGATCTTAGAAGAACAAAGACAATCAGCTCATAGAGTAATTGATAACTTAGAAAATCAGATCAAGTCACACAAAATTAATGAACAAAGTTATCAAGAAAAGATTAATTTAATTGAATGGCAAAAAGAGGACTTACTCCTTAAACTCAAGATGGCTAGGGACGAAATCAAACGACTAGAACAAGAACATGATAAAGTTGAGTTAGATGTAGGGAAATTAGAATTTGCTTCAAAATCAGTAAATGACCTATGTCAAAAACAAATACATGGCAAGGTAAAAGCTGGTTTAGGTTACAAAGAAGTTGCCCCTCCATTTAACCAAAACTATATCCCCCCATCCTTAGATGAACCAAGGATTCCCATCTCTCAGACACCTCCAAAAGAATCATTCAATGTTGATCCAATCAACTATGATGAAGTTCTAAATGAGGACTTAGTTGAAGAAAGTAAGATCCATATTGTGAAAAACAAGGATATTCCATTGGAAAATCACTTACTTAAAATAGAAGGCATAACTCTACCTTCTCCACAAAGTCTAGTGTCTATGCCACCTTCTGACCCCATTAAAATTGTTAAAACACCTACTAAAGGTAAGAACAAGATAGTCCCTAAGGAAAATGATAAGGCTTGGAAACACATAGGTAAAAGAGGAAACCAAAGAAATATGAACCAAGTAAAAACACAAAAGGGTCAAATTGTCAAAAGTTCTGGGAAGGGATGTTTTATTTGTGGTAAATTGAATCACTATGCAAAAATCTGTTATCACAATCCTCAAAATCAAGTGCAAGTGAGTCAAAAACCACATCATGGGATGGGATACACAGGAAGGGTTGCCCATAAAAATAACTTTGTCAAACAAGTCTCTACAGGAAATCAAAGTGTTAACAAAAGAAACGTAATTTCTAACAAGAAGAATAGAGTTCCTACTGTCAGACAAAAATTTGTTTCTACTGCTAAAGTTAATACGGCCAAACATAATGGTGTTACTACTGCCCGTATTAATACTGTGAAAATTAACCGTGTTAATACTGCTCGTGTTAATACTGCCAAAAGTAACTTCGTTACTAAGGCTACTATTAACACTAAGAAACAAAGGCAGGTCAAACTAGTACTTGTTCCTATTGTTAAATCAAAAATTGTTAACACTAAAACTGTTCAAAAAGCAAAATCTTTCAAACAAGTGTGGCAACCAAAGATCCAAGTAACTCAACCACCTATCCCCATTGATTTCTCAAAACTAGTACAAAGGAAGGTGAGTTACTTTGATGAAATGGGCAAACCCAAGTCAACTTTGGCTTGGGTTCCCACCAGAAACTAATCTCTATCGTTTATGTGCAGGTTCAGCCAACAAAAGAAAGTGAGAACAGTTGGCATGTAGATAGTGGCTGTTCCAGGCACATGACGGGCAACATGTCATGTCTTCAAGACTTTGAAAAGTTCAATGGAGGATATGTTGCTTTTGGAGGCAATCCAAAAGGAGGAAAGATTACTAGGAAAGGAACAATAAGCAATGGTACACTACACTTCAAAGACGTGTACTATGTGCAACAGCTTCAATATAATTTGTTGAGTGTCTCTCAAGTCTGTGATGAGAAACACACACCGATCTTCACTGCTACAGAATGCATTATAATGAAGCATGGGTATGTCATAGATGAAAGTATGATCTTACTCAGAACACCAAGGAGAGACAATGTCTATTGTCTAGACATGTCAAAGGTTCAAATCAATTCACCTGAAGCATGCTTGCTCTCAAAAGCTACTTTAGATGAATCCACTTTATGGCATAGGAGGATGTGCCACATGAACCTGAAGAACATCAATAAACTAGTTAAATCTAGTTTGGTTAGAGGTCTCCCAAACAAGCAGTTCAACCTTGAAGACAACTGCTTAGCATGCTTGAAGGGCAAGCAACACAAGTCATCTCACAAGATAAAGGAGATTAACTCTAACACCACTCCTTTACATTTACTCCACATGGATCTCTTTGGTCCTACTAATGTAAAGAGTATAGCAAAGAAGTCATATTGCCTTGTCATCACTGATGACTTTTCAAGATATACATGGGTATACTTTCTTGGTACCAAGGATGAAACAAGTCAACTTCTCATCACTTTTATCACCAAGATTGAACTTCAACTCAACCTGAAGATCAAGAAAATTCGATGTGACAATGGCACGGAATTCAAGAACCAAGTAATGAATGACTTCTGTGACAAGAA
>CAJVGC010000060.1:31340058-31411290 GCA_910822075.1 Senecio squalidus | reverse complement strand
TTTGGCATGATCTATTTAATCTGTTGTTTTGCTTATCGGTTATATTGTTGTGATCTTGACTTTGATATTATAACTGGAACATCCCGTGTTTCCGCTTCCTAGCGGGGTGTGACAGAAGTTAATGGTAACAAAGAAGTTGTTACTCTATCTGCTGATGGAACGCCTGGAATTGTTCATCGTCCTACAACTGATCAAGAAAGAAGAGAGAAGCAGACTGAGATCAAGGCACTGAGTATCCTTCTTATTGCTATTCCCAATGAATATCAATCACAATTTGAAGGATACAATGATGGTAAGTCCTTATGGGAAGCCTTGGAGAAGAGATCCAGCGGAACTAAGAATACAAAGAAGAACAAGAAAGCTCTTCTCAAGCAAGAGTATGAAAGTTTCAAGGCACTGAAGGAAGAGAGAATGACCCAAACCTTTGACAGATACAAGAAACTTACTAGAGAACTGGGAAGTGCAGGAGTTAGGATAGATAAAGATGATCTTAATAGAAAATTCTTAAGATCATTGGGTGATGAATGGGTCATCTATAATGTCTCTTAGAGAAAAAGGTGATGTGTTGGAGGTGATGGAGTTGGATGATCTATACAATGATCTAAGGGTTTTTGAAGCTGAGGTTGAAGCAAAGAAGCCAAGAAGCAGCAACAACAATATTAACAACTTTAATACTGCTCTTATCACACCTTCTGGAACAAATCAGAATGAAAATCAAGAAGATCTGACCTTTGAAGTCTATCTTTCACAAAGTTCTTGTTCTGGATTAACCAATGAAGATCTGAGATAGATTCATCAAGACGATTTGGAAGAGATGGATCTCAAGTGGCAGCTGGCCATGCTACCATTAAGGGCAAAAAGGTTTGTGAACAGAACTGGAAGAAGATTCACTCCAAGAAACAACGACAGAGTTGGCTTTGACAAAAGCAAGGTGAAGTGTTATGACTGTGGTGAACCTGGTCACTTGGCTAGAGAATGTAAGAACAAGACAAAGCTCAATAATTCAAGAAACACACAAGAAAGTACATCAACAACCCTGATCACACAAGACGTGTTTGGGTATGATTGGAATGACTTAGTAGAAGAAACCAGTCAAAACAGAGCATTAATGGCTTTTGTGGTTCCTACTGCTGTTTCTACTGCAACCACTTTAAGTATTGCAGCTTCTGTTTCTACTGAGACTATTAATACTGAAGATGTTGATTCTACTGCAATTGGTGTTTCTACTGCTCCTGTTTCTACTGCTTATGTTACTACTGCATTAACAGAAGACATTCTTGGATACGAATGGAATGGAGATGAACAAGAATCTACTGTCATTCAATCTTTAATGGCAATTGAATCTTCTTCAAAGGACAATGCAACATCATCTCTCATGGCTGAGGTAAATTCTAAACTCAGTTCTACTGAATGTAAGGAAGTCATGCTTAAATATAGAAATCATAATCAACTTATGTGTGACTCACTTAAATCATTAGAAGAACAAACAAGATCAGCTGTTAGGGGTATAGAAAATCTAGAAAATCAAATTAAATCTTATAAAGTTAATGAATTAAGTTATCAAGAAAAGATTAAGTTTGTTGAATGGCAGAGAGATGAGAGATGATTTGTTAGTTAAGCTTCAGGATGCTATGGAGGAAATTAAAAGAATAACTGAGGAAAAAGATAAGGTTGATTTAAATGTAGGGAAACTAGAATTTGCTTCAAAATATGTAAATAACCTTATTCAACAAAAGATACATGGAAAGTTAAAAGCAGGAATAGGTTATAATGAAGTAGCCCCACCATTTAATCAAAATTACATTCCTCCATCATTAGAAGAACCTAGAATCCCAATCTCATAGACACCTCCAACAGAATCATTCAAAGTTGATCCAATTAACTATGCAGAAGTTCTGATTGAGGACTTGGTTGAAGAGAGTAAACTGAATATTGTGAAAAACAAGGATATTCCTTTGGAAAATCACTTGATCAAAATTGAAGGAGTTACTGTACAAAATTCACAAAGTCTGGTGTCCTTGGTGCCCACTAAACAGTCAAAGAAAACAACGTAACTGCTGTAAAAACACAAAAGGTCCAAAGAAAAAAGAAGAGTCTTGGGTTCACATAGATACACGAGGAAATCAAAGAAATAGGAACAAATTGAAAATTCAAAAAGGACAACTTCCTAAAAGACCTGTAAAAGTGTGTTTTATCTGTGAAAAATGAAATCATTATGCTAAAATTTGTTTTTATAACCCTGAAAATCAAGAGGAAATGCTTCAAAAGCAACACAGGGGGTTGGGGTATAATAGCAAGTTTGAAACATATAAAAAGCATGGAAAATATGCAGCAAAAACCATACCAGTAGTTGAAAGAAAACCTATCTTTAACAGTAGAAATAGAGTTAATACTGTAAGGAATAACTCTGTTAATACTGTATCGGGTAGAAGAAGTGTTAACATAAACTCAAATTCTTTTAAAAACAGTAGAAATTGAGTTAATACTGCTAAAAAAAGTTTTGTTAATACTGCACGTGTTAATACTGCAAAACAGAATGGTGTTAATACTGCAAGTGTTAATACGGCAAAACGTAATTCTGTTACTACTGCAAGTGTTAATACTGTAAAACGAAATTTTGTTAAAACAGTATATGTTCCTACTGCTAAACCAAAGTTTGTTAATACTGCACATGTTTCAAAAAAAAAAACAACTAAACATGTATGACAACCAAAGATCAAAGTAACTCAACCACCTATTCCACTTGATTTTTCAAACCTTATCCAAAGGAAGGTGATGAAATGGGCAAACCCAAGTCAAATTTGGCTTGGGTCCCCACCAGGAACTAATTCCTTTGTTCATGTGCAGGAACAACCAACAAAAGGTGAAGGGAGCAGTTGGCATGTAGATAGTGGTTGTTCCAGGCACATGACGGGCAACATATGTTGTCTCCAAAACTTTGAGAAATTTAATGGAGGTTATGTTGCCTTTGGTGGAAATCCAAAATGAGGAAGAATAACTGGAAAAGGGAACTGTTAGCAATGGAAGAATAAGCTTCAAGGATGTCTTCTATGTTCAACAGCTGCAATACAATCTACTGAGTGTGTCACAAGTGTGTGACCAAAAGAATACTACAATTTTCACTGAGACTGAATGTTTGATAATGGAGCCTGGCTATGTCATTGATGAGAGTAAGGTTCTGCTCAGAACACCAAGGAAAGATAATGTCTACTGCTTTGATATGTCTATGGTCCACCCAACTGGAGAAGCAACTTGTTTTGTCATTAAAGCAACACTTGATGAATCTACACTTTGGCACATGATGATGTGTCACATGAATCTCAAGAACATCAACGAGTTGGTGAATCCAATCTAGTCAGAGGTCTTCCTAACAAGCAATTCTCCCTTGAAGATAATTGTGTTGCATGTTTGAAGGGAAAACAACACAAATATTCTCACAAGACAAAGGAAGTCAATACCATCAATACTCCTTTACATTTGCTTCATATGGATCTCTTTGGACCCACAAATATAAAGAGTATTGCCAAAAGGTCATACTGCCTTGTCATCACTCATGATTATACAAGGTATGCTTTGGTATACTTCCTTGCTACTAAAGATGAGACCAGTGAACTTCTCATATCATTCATCACCAAAGTGGAACATCAAATCAATCTGAAGGTGAAGAAGATCAGATGTGACAATGGAACAGAGTTCAAAAGTCAAGTGATGAATGAATTTTGTGAGAAGAAGGGAATTTAAAGACAATTCAGTGCAGCAAGGACTTCAAAACAAAATGGAGTAGCTGAAAGAAGAAATAGGAGTCTCATTGAAGCTGCAAGAAGTATGTTAGCAGACTCCAACTTACCTATCTTCTTTTGGGCAGAAGCAGTTAATACTGCTTGCTATGAGCAGAATAGAGTCCTATTGGTGAAGTCCCAAAACAAGAATCCTTATGAGCTACTACATAAGAGACAACCCCTAATCAGTTTCTTAAGAGCATTTGGATGTCCTTGTACAGTTCTAAACTCTAAAGACCATTTGGAAAGTTTGAGAGCAAGGCAGATGCTGGATACTTTGTTGGATATTCCTCACAGAGCAAAGCCTAAAGAGTCTACAATCGTAGGACAAGCATTATAGAAGAAAGTGCCAATGTATCTTTTAATGAAAGCACCTCAAACACCCAAGGCCAAGGACCAACATGGCTATTTGATATTGATGCTTTAACTAGATCATTGGACTTCAACCATGACTTCCAACACTCATCATCTGTTCCTACTGCTCCTGTTCCTACTGCACCGGTTACTACTGCACCTATTCCTACTGCTACCCCAACTACACCCCCAGTTATTGGTATTGAAAGACTGGATGTGATGGAGTATGTCTATCTTCCTGTCTCTCAAGAAGATCCTCTCCAAGTTTATGATACTATTGAAAAGGAGCTAGAAGACGAAGTCTCACACACTGTAGAGGATGATAGCAGCAGCAGTAACACTGCAGAGAATAACACCACTGAGATTCCTACTCCATCTTCACCAACTGCTACAAGATCAAATGGAGTACATCACATGGTAGAGGTTGATTCTGATGGAGTTGAACAGATAGTTGAGGATGAAGAGAGTGATACTGAAGTCTTCACTCCCAAGGGTACTCCCCAAAGCACTGGACCTTCTTCATATGGATATGAGATGCCAGAGCTCAATGAAACAAACTAGGGCAATTCCTTAAGAGTGTAGAAATTTCCTACTTCCAGAATTCACAAGAATCATCCTATCTCTCTAGTATTTGGTGATTTTGAAATACCAATGCAAACAAGGAGTCAAACAAAGCCACAAAAGGAACCTCACATGGACATAAACACTTGTTTATATGCCTTCTTTCTTTCTTAGCTTGAACCAAAGAGAGTACAAGAAGCCCTTCTAGATCCAAACTGGATTGAGGCCATGCAAGAAGAGCTTCTTCAGTTCAAAATACAAGATGTCTGGAAACTAGTTCAACTACCAAGAGGGAAGAAAGTGATAGGCACAAAGTGGATTTTTAGAAATAAGAAGGATGAACGGGGCATAGTGATCAAGAACAAGGCTAGACTGGTAGCTCAGGGATACACACAGAAGGAAGGAATTGACTATGAATATGTGTTTGCACAAGTAGCAAGGATGGAGGCTATAAGACTCTTCCTTGCTTATGCATCATTCAAGGGATTCAAGGTATTTCAGATGGATGTGAAGAGTGCATTTTTATATGGAGTGATAGAGGAGGAAGTATATCTAAGATAACCTCCAGGCTTTGAGGATCCTCAACATCCTCACTTGGTGTACAAATTGGACAAAGCTCTCTATGGGCTTCATCAAGCACCAAGAGCTTGGTATGAAACTCTCTCAGATTACCTCCTAAAGAACAACTTTCAAAGAGGCACCATTGACAAGAAACTCTTCAACAAGAAAGTCCATTCTGACATTCTACTTGTCCAAATCTATGTGGATGATATCATCTTTGGCTCCACCAAAGATGATCTGTGCAGAGATTTTGAACAACTGACGCATACCAAGTTCAAAATGAGCTCAATGGGTGAATTAACTTTCTTTCCGGGTTTACAAGTCAAACAGAAGCCTGAAGGGTTATTCATCAGTCAGTCCAAGTATGTGAAGGATATTTTAACCAAATTTGGGTTCTTAGAGGCCAAGACAGCAAGCACTCCTGTAGAGACTCACAAAAAGTTGACTACAAATCTTGAGGGGGAGGATGTAGACATACATAACTACATATCCATGATTGGTTCTCTCATGTATCTCACAGCTTCAAGACCTGACATCATGTTTGGAGTCTGTGTCTGTGCAAGATATCAAACCAAGCCTAAGATGTCACATTTTCATGCAGTCAAGAGAATATTCAGATATGTGAAAGGCAAACCTACTCAAGGTTTATGGTACCCCAAAGACTCTCCTTTTGAATTAATTGCTTATACTGACAGTGATTATGGTGGTGAGAGTTTGGACAGGAAGTCTACTTCAGGAGGATGCCAATTTCTAGGGTCAAGACTGATGTCATGGCAGTGCAAGAAGCAGACAACTGTGTCAACTTCTTCAACAGAAGCTGAGTATAAAGCTGCATCAAGTTGTTGTGCTCAAGTATTGTGGATACAAAATCAGATGATGGACTATGGATATTCATTCATCAACACTCCAATCTACATAGACAACAAGATCACTATAAGCATCAAAACAATCCTATGAAGCATTCCAAGACCAAACACATTGAGATTCGATACCATTTTATAAGAGATTGTAATGAAAAGAAATTAATTCATGTTGAAAAAGTCCATACTGATAATCAGTTTGCTGATCTTCTCACAAAAGCTTTTGATGTGGGAAGATTTACATTCTTGATTACTAGTATTGGCATGATCAACATGGATTAAACTACATAAATTGGTCCCTTAAAATCTCAATAAATGTCCCTTCGAGTAAGTAGTAGTAACGTTCACATGAAATAAGTGCTCTACTCTTTAGTATTGTACTATGTTACTACTGCAAAATTAACAGTAGAAACACATTTAGCTAAGTAATATTAGTAAGGTTGGTATTTTCATTACTACTGCAAGTTTCATTGATACTGCCAGTAGTTTTGTTAATACTGCTTGAACGGTTAATACTGCTAGTAAAGTCATTACTACTGCATAACTGATTAATACTGCAAGTAATTCACATCACTACTGCCATATTAGTTAATACGGCGGTTTTGTCATTAATACTTTGATTACCTCATTACTACGCCCAAATGTGTTAATACTGCAACGATTGGTACTGCAGAGGAATACTTAATTAATAAGATTACTCTGTTAATACTGCGTTGACAAGTCAAATCTCAAGTTGGAACTAACTTTTAACACGTGGCAGGTAACGATTGGAACTACAATTTAAACTACGGCGCGCGTCCAATCCAACAGGCCCAAGTTGTTACAAAATTAAGCGTATAAAAGGGGTTTAATTTAATCTTTCAATTAATTAACTTTTCTCAAATCAATTGAACCCTAATTTTCTTCAAACAAAGTTGCAACTGAAAATCAATTTCTTCATAAAATCTTCACTCAAAAACAACAATGGCTGAGTTACAATTCGTTGATAGCCACAACATGGTTGCATATTTGTTCAAGAACAAAGAAAACCAAGATTTTTATCAAATAATTGACTTCTTGAAAAATTCTCATATTAACTTTGCTTTAACTGTGGGCCCTGAATTACATGAAGAACACATAAGGGAATTCTGGGGAACTGCTGTCCTATCCTCAGAACAAGAAGTGCCAATCATCAATGCAACAATAGATAGCACCAAACTCACAGTTTCAGAAGCAACATTGCATACCCATCTTCAACTGCAAGATGCAGAAGGCATATCTTCTTTGCCCAATCAAACACTTTTTGAAACTTTTCAAAGAATGGGCTATGAGGGGACTCTTACTACAACAACTATTCCAAAAGCTCTGTTGTCCCCTCAATGGAAGTTTTTGTTGCACACTTTACAACAGTGCATTTCACAAAAGAGGACTGGCTGGAATGAAGCAAGTTATTCTTTGGCTACATGCATGGTATGCCTTGCTACAAACCAGATGGGATGTTATAGAACTTGGGACATCCTAATAAATTTTTTTTGATGTACCCAAGATTCATTCAATATTTTTAAAATTGTGAAATAATGGATCTTTCAAGATCCCAAACTGTTTTCCCAGCCAAATCTCATGGAAAGAAAGTTTTTGCTAACATGAGAAGGAAAACAAAGGTTTTTCAAACCATGTCACCCCACTATTCTCTACAATGGTGGTGGTAACTCCATCTACAGATGAGAGACAAGTTACTCTACCTCTGTCTCAACCCCCATCTATCTGCTGCAAGTACCTCTAGAGTCTCTACTGTAAGTACTGCACCTTTTTCTACTGAGGGTACTCCTACAGTTTCTACTGTAAGTACACCTCCAGTTACTACTGTACCACCAGTCACCACTATTGTGACAAAACCTATAATCTCCTCTGCTTCACACCCTCTTCAAACAACTCCACCAGTTGCAACTTTTTCAAGAGAGGCAAAGAGAGTTCCTCATTCTATTAAGCCTAAACCTACCCCTGCACCAATTCTTTGCACCACCTTACCTGAACAATCTTCAGGTGAGGAATTTCAATGGGAAACCAATGAGCTATTTCCCAAGCTCCATGAGGTGGTCTATAAGGAGAGGGATGACTATGTTAGAAGGGCTCAAACTACTGTTGCTTCACCAAGTGGAGCACATGCCAGTTTGACAGGTGCTAAGACCCAACTAACGGCAACACTACCTGATGATGCTTCTTTTGAGGCAACATTAGAAAGTGGACCCAGGTGCCAAGAAACCTTGGGGGAGGGAACAGATTATGCTGGGCAGAAGGGTCCCTCTGTTACTTCCTATGATCCACCACTTGTCGGTACTCAACAGGCAAGGAGTGAGGATAGATATAACTACTCAAATATTGAATTGTTGGAAATGTGCCAAACCTTTATCATTAAAGTTGATAAACAAGGGGAGTGATATCGCATATTTTAGTCATATTATTATATGCGATATTTGTCTTTTTAAAGTTTAATTCATAACCGATTTTGGGAATTTCGGGCAATTTTGGTATTAAAATGTTATACAGGTATTAGCCGGAGTTCTGGAGCGGAAGTGACATAATTGGAGCTGAAAATGAAGAAAACGGGTCAATGTTGTATTCCCGTTATATTTTGAGACTAGAATGAATTGGTTACGAAAGATGAGGCAAAAACGAGCAGCAAAACAAGAAAACTGAAAAAGAGCGTGGGACGCCCGTCCCAAGGAAGGGACGCCCGTCACGCGGCTTTATGGACCTACAGCTGTTTGTTACGTTTAATAAAAGAGTTTTTAGGTTTTTATCATCATTATTATTATTATAGAACATATTGGAGAGTATTGAAACCCTAGTTTTGAATCGACGAATTTTTGGAGCTATTTGGTGTTTTTAGACACTGCAATTTCGTTGTTTAAGCATTCGGATCATTGGTACTATAATAGTTTTCGTTAGTTCTTTTATTATAAAAATGTTTCATTCAATTCTATTGTGTTGCGTTTTCATGATTATGAGTAGCTAAATTTCTTAACGTTCACTTGGATGATGTGACCAATTATGTAGGTTATTGTTTAATTACGTATATGTTGAACTGGATTTTATGTTTAATCGAAAAACCAATTGTAATCAATTTTTGAATCTTGTTTAATCTTTATATAAACTGTTAGTAATTCATCATAGGTATTCGAGAGGAACTTGTGACATTACAAAATAGTTTATGAAATAACTAATCGGTCAATAATTAGTTTAAAGATATTAGTATTCAAGAGGAACTAGTATTAAAGATTTAAACAATAAAAACGTGATTGTGGTTGTTAATTAACTTGATTAAGAGAGATCGGTTTAGTTAATTAAGAAGCTATTCGAGAGGAAGCTTTATAAGATTAAATCATAAGATCGGCTTAGGTACTTATTGCTTAGTTGTCAAACGTAGAAATTATACACGAGAGTGGTAATTATACATGAGACGATTAAAGTTTTAATGGGAAACGAGAGTTCAAGTTAAATACCTTTTAAGTAGTTCAACATTGTTAGTAATTAAGTGATAACCGTAGTAATTGTGATCAAGTCCAAGTGAATGTATTTTTCATCAATTGTTTACAAACAAAAATATTTTCAGCGATTTATCTGAATCATCAAGTTTCTTAAATTTAAGTAGTTTAAGCACAGTGACAATTCGGTCAAAACAAACCCACTTTTTGTTTTATTAATTATTAATTATATTTCAAACATCAGTCCCTGCGAACGAACCCGATTTACCTAAAACTGTACTATACTTGATTAGGTCCACTGCCTAAGATTGTGTAGTCGAGTCGTAGGTATTTCTTGTTTTTAAAATATACTCGATTTCGTACATCAGGGAGGAACTTTCCACTTTAAAGAAGTTAGTCCTTCAGCTGGTTGAGCAACAGGAGAAATTAACAACTCAGTTGATGAAATAGAAGCCTGAAAGCAAGAGTGTTGGAACCTCTCGCATTAATTCAAGCTCATCTACCTCTTCAGATGATGCACCAGATGTTGACAAAAAGGGGGAGAAGGTTGATGTTGATGTTTTGTCGGAGGAAGAAGGTAATGAGGTTGAGATGGAAAAGGGGGAGGAAGAAAGAAAAATGAGTGATGAGACTGTAATTACTGCAACTACAGATGTTGATATGGAAATTGATATGGAAGTTGTTACAAATCTGGATCATTCAAACATGGAGATTGAGGTTGAGGAGAAGATAAATGAAGATGAAGTTAAGGGGGAGCAATAGATTGAGGAGAAGATTGATGATGAAATAGTTGAGGGGGAGCAGGATATTGTGAAGGGGGAGCAGGAAGAAATTGAGGAAATAATTAAAGTATTAATTGGAGAAGTAGTTAGTACTTATATAAATCGAGAAGCAGCTGTTTCTACTGAAGATATCATTTCTACTGCCTTAGTACCTGAAGTTGTTTCTACTTCAGTCCTGGAGGATGTTTCTACTAAGGAATTGAGCATTGTTTCTTCTGATTATGTTTCACTGACTATTCCTACTGGAGAAACTCCAACTGCAATATTCACAGAAGCAACAATCACAAAAGCCATCCCTCTTGATCCTGCAACATCTACAAGTGAAGCAACAATTTCAACCACCATTCCTATAGCAACATCTACAACTGTTCCTACAGCAGATCCAACTATAGTTCCTACTGCAGTATCCACTCCAGTTGTTGAATCATATGTGGAAGAACAAACAATTGCTGCAGAGCTTCCAAAGAACAAGAGGAGCAAAATAATCCAACAAAGAAAAGAGGAGCAAGCTAAAAAGCCACAAGAAAAAGGAATCACCAATCCTACTATTCCTACTATTGATCAAAGCTCAAGGATAGTTGAGGGTGTGGACTACATTGTTGATCCTACTGCTAGATATGGAATTGATGTGCAAAATCTAGTTTTCCGAAAATAAGCTTTTAAGTAGATCACAACACCGGGCAGTGTACCCTTTCGTTTGTAGTATAGTTTGGGCAAGTTCGGGTTCGAACTCAGGGACTTTCAATTGGGAAATTTCAATCGTCGTTTATGAAACAGATATAAGTAACAAAGTGGGGGTTTTCGAAATTAACTAAAAGTGAGAAGTATCGTCTTGTGATAAATCAAGATATGGGAAAAACACTCGTTTGGATTGGTTTCTAGTTATCCGATTGTCACTTTGGGTTGTTTGGTTGAATTAACTTCTAATGTTATAACACGATTCCTTTCGAATACCGAGCTAACTTTAGACATCTAAAACGAAACACCGTTCCTTTCGAATACGGTAGAAACCTTAAACATCCAAGTCATTAAGCAACAAGTTTATATACTCGATTTAATCTTATAAAACTTCCTTTCGAATAGTTTCTTAGCTAAAATCAAATTCATTTTATCAAATCATTATATTACCAGTTCCTTTCGAATAATAATAATTTTAGATTAATTATACACCGATTAACCTTTTCGTAAAACGTCTAATAAGTTATTATAAGTTCCTTTCGAATACCTACAAAATGTGTTTGTCACTAACACCTTACTTACGTTTTATATAAAATGACTTTGATAATGATATGAACCTAATTACAACTAACATTCAAGTTTTAATCTAAATGTTTGATTACTCGTTAAGATTCCCTTCGAATATCCTAAGCCTCAAATCAACTATAGACCGGTTGATTATTTCGTTCAATTCATCAATCAAGTTCTAAAGCTCTTTTCAGATACTAAAGTTCTTAATCAAATCATGAATATAAGTTATCTAACACTATTAAGAATTTAAACCCGAATGGTTCTTCGATTAAGCGAACATAAACATTCAACCAAAAACAAATATCCCAAAAACTCCAATCATCTAATCTAGTTTCCAATCCAAACAAGTATTATTTAACTACTCACTCATAATAGAAATTAAAAACAAATTATAAAAGAAAATGATATTCATACCATTGATTCGATGAAATGTCTAAAGAGAAATGAAAATACGATCAAAGATTCTTCCAAAATAAACTAAAAATTACTATGATTGTTGTTTCCAATGATTGTGTGATGATAATCTGGTGATTAGGGATGGAATACGGTGATGGGATGATGCCCAAGATGGTGAAAAAGATGTTTTTGAAGTCCCCAAAATCGTCCCCTATAAGCTGCTCCATAAGACTTTTCACTTGCACTTTTAATCAGCATTGAAAAACGATATAATTGTTGTTGGGAGGCTGAATGCGGTGCATGGAGTGCCTATTGCGGCGCATTTGAAGGCCAGTAGGTCCATTATATAGATTTTTTCGTTGCAGTCGTTTTGGCGCTGACCGGAGGTCTTTTCGAGTTCGTATGCTCCCGATACATCCGTTTTACTATCAGCTGCATTTTAGTACCGAACTGATCCTTTTTCATCCCAAACATATTAAAACACCTAAAACATAAACTTTACACAAAAATAAGTAATATGAGGATATCCATTACGTTTCGACACAAAAACATAACAAATATCGCGAAAGAATACGCGTATAATCGAGCGATATCAGGAATTGTGCCAATCATTCCTCCAGATACAAGACAATTAATCAAACCAAGACCACAAGCTGAGTCAACAGTCAAAGATAAGGGCAAAAATATTGTAGTGGAGGAAGCTAAAAAGTCAAAGAAAGAAGAAAAGAAAGAAAAGAAGGAGCTTAAGTTTGATGAGTTATCTGCCTTACATTTGGCTTCAGAAACTATGGATGTTGGCAGTGATCCTGAAACTGTTAAGAAAGTTCATGCTCATCTTCAACAAGCAGAGTTGGATAAAATTGCAAATTTGGAGAAGGAAAGATTGTTTCAGTTGGCTGAATATGAAAGAGATTTAGCAATGCTTAGAAGAGCTGAAGAAGCAAAGAAAAAAAGGTGATGGTGAATAAACAAGATAAGAAGGAGAAGTTGGGGAGTGACAAGCAGAAGTTCATGACCTACCTGAAGTCAAAGGGCTACAATGGTAAATCTCTAGGTCCAATGAATATGGGTAATTTGCTTAGTCTGGTGGAGAAGGAGAGAAAGAAGGAGAAAGATAGGACTGCCAATCTAACTAAGAAGTAAGAACAGGACAAGTATGAGAAGAGGTTGCTGAAGAAAGCTCATGAAGTTGGAAAGTTTTGTTTGATCCTCAAGGAGAACAAATTCCTAATCCATTTCATACCAAGACATTTAGTCAGTCTCAGCAGCCAAAGAGAAAGAAGTCTTTTGCTATAAAAGTACATACCAAGAAGTCAAGGTTAGGTGATACAGTTGAGAGAGAGTCACCTGCAGTTATGCCTATTAAAACAGAGCCAGTCAGTACATCAGTTGTGGGAAAGAAGGGAGACATTGAAATATCAGAAGATGACTGTTCTGCTCTAATAGTTCATGAAGAAGGTATGCATGTTGAAACTCTAGCTGTGGAGCTTCCATAGATAATAGATTGGGGATACATTGGAGGAGCTAACAAAACAACATACTTGGTGTCAAGAGCTGATGGGAAGAAGTATGTCATGCCTGCTTCTATAGGATGATCAAGGAATTTTCTAGACAAGATGTGCAGAAACTGTATGATATTGGTGTTATAAAGTACTCTCAAGACAGATGTACTTGTTCCGGCACAAATCTTGCCCTTGATTGGTTAAATGGTATATTTGATCCTGAAGCAGAGATGGTGAGTGATGTATTTCATAAAGGAGGAGTTGATAATCCTGTCCTCAGATGGTATCTATATGAAAGAAGTGGAATCCATTCAATTGTTAGAAGATATGGTGCAATGAGATTCTACTTGGCTGATAGAAGATATGATCTGGATTTTGGAACTCTCCATGAGATGGTCACAGTTAGATTGTATGTTGTTAGAACTTCTCAAATGGCTCATGACTTGGTTTGGAGCATTGTACGACAGAGAAATGAAGTACAAGCAAAATTCAAGGAAGAGAGGGAAGCAAGAAAGAGATAGTAAATGAGTGTTGTAATCATCAGTATTAATCTTGTAAAAACTTGTTACTTTAATGAAATATAAAAGTCCAAGTTAGGGGGAGATTGTTGGGATTAAAATTGTTTAGTTTAAATAGTTTAGTTTCAATAATATTGTTCAGTAGTAATGTAGTTTATACTGCTTAGTTAGTTAATACTGCGAGAAGAAGGTTACTACGGTAACCATGCATGAAGACAGTTACTACTGCTCAAGTCAGGTTACTATTGCTGAAGACAAAAGGATTGTTACTACTACAACAACTCATTACTACTGCCCAATATGATTGTTAATACTGCTGGAAGACTTTTAGATAAATATGGAATCATCTTTTCCATAATTTAAGCAATTGTAATTGGTATTAAATTGTAATTGTTTTTAGACGTTTCCTAGTTTAGCTAGGTTTAGCCTCAAGGTCTATAAATACATAGATCCTTGTATTAAGAAAAACACGTGTATTGATCATTTGTTATTAAAAATATATTGAGGCTTAACATTCGACAAACATTATTGTTATTCGTTGTTCATACATATTCATATATACAATATTTTTTTGATCGTTAAACTTATACTATCAAGGTGTTTATCCGCTGCTAAACTTCCTTGATAATGAAGATCTTACGTTTAACTTACTTTGGGTTTATACAGCCTAAACGATCCTGACAAAGAATGCCCCAACCAACACTGGTGGAAACCAGGCAGGGCAAGGTCTGGGTCAGGCATTCGTTATCGGTGCCGAAGAAGCAAGGCAGGACCTGGATGCGGTGACATGTACCTTTCTCTCGAATAATCATTTCGCCTCAATCTTGTTTGACTCTGGGGCGGAAAGAAGCTTTGTATCCTTAGAATTTAGACTCCTAATTGACTTAAGATCTGAGGTTCTTAAGCATTGTTTCACCATAGATTACGCTAACGGTCAAGAATTCGAGGCTAAGGATGTGATCGTAGGTTGTTCCTTACTCCTAGCGGATAAATCGTTTACCAAAGATCTTATTACCATAGAGCTGAAAAGCTTTGACGTTATAGTGGGAATGGACTAGTTAGCCAAAGTCCGAGCTAAGCTTGTTTTCTTCGACAAAATAGTTCGGATTCCCCTCGAAAACGGAGAAACTCTTATCGTTCAAGGCAATAGACCTGGTAGGCAATTAAGGATAGTTTCGACCATGAAGATGCGTTGATACTTGGAGAAGGAGTGTGATGCCTTCTTAGCGCACATCGTGGAGAGGGAACCCAAGGAGAAACGTATCCAGGATATTCCCGTAGTGAGAGATCATCTCGAAGTCTTTCCAGAGGATTTACCCGGAGTTCCCCCACCTCGACAAGTTGAATTCCGAATCGACCTGGTTCCTAGAGCAGCACCGGTTGCTAAGAGGCCCTACCGCCTAGCACCATCGGAAATGCAAGAGCTATCTGAAAAGCTACAGGAACTCCTGGATCACGGTCTAATTCGACCTAGTTCATCGCCATGGCGAGCCCCAATCCTTTTTGCTAAGAAGAAAGACGGATCTTTCCGAATGTGCATAGATTACCGTGATCTCAACAAACTGGTAGTCAAGAACCAATACCCACTTCTCCGAATCGACGGTCTATTCGATCAGTTTCAAGGCGCCAACTTCTTCTCAAAGATTGATCTTCGATCAGGGTAACATCAGGTGAGAGTGAGTGAGGAGGATATTCCTAATACTGTCAGGTCATGAAATCCTCACAGCTCACAATCTATGAATGGATTCAATCACTAGCCGCGGAATAACTAGTAATTGATTGAAAGCTAAACAGATTAAGAACACGATATCAGTGAATTGGGAGTTTTTTTTTGAAAGCCTTAATTGGCGGGAGAATCAGTTACATAAAAAAATCTAACCAACTCGTACATTCTGCATGACTATCTCACCTATTTATAGGCTACTCTGCCTAACTATTACATTACAGACACCCTTATGTTTATTAAAAAACACTTCGGGTGAACTATAAATTTACTTCTCAGTTGACTTTATTTCGGGTGAACTTGAACTTAACTCTGGTAAAGAGTTAGTTCACTCGACCTAAATTCTTCATGAATTTACACTTTATTATTTATTTCGGGTGATGAACATAGTTCACCCGAACTAAAACTAAACTACACAAAACTATGATTTAGATCTTTGGAAGCGTCACCATCACTCTTGTATGCTCCAAATATCTGCCCCTTGGATGATGCTTCCAAAATCTTCATCTTGCTATGATAAGCTCCCTTCCCATCTTCAAATCTTCCAACAAATACTATCTTCCTTTTCTTTCACCTCTTTTGATCTTATCAGTTTCAACAACACATTCTACTGCCATTCTTCCTTCCTTGTCATCAGGTCTCATTTTTTCAAGTGGAAGGTTGATCAGAGTAATAATGTCTTCATTTGTGAGCTCTCTGATATCAGCCATATCATACAGTCTGTGTTGTTCTCCATCCTCTCTGACTAAAACCCATTCATCACTCACATAATCATCCCACCATCTTCAGATCTTTGCTCTCTGTTGTATAACTTTGACTCTTTCTAGAGGAGCAAGGTGCATGGTCATTCTCTTCCTCTTTGCCATAAATTTCTTGCCAAAGTTTACAAACCCAGTCTTGGCACATTCATGAATAAAATTCTCATATTCATGCCTGATGTGCGAAATCTAGTTTTCCTTTTTTGCTTTTGCTAGACCACAACACCGGTCAGTGTACCCTTTCGTTTGTAGTATAGTTTGGGGAAGTTCGGGTTCGAACTCAGGGACTTTCAATTGGGAGATTTCAATTGTCGTTTATGAAACAGATATAAGTAACAAAGTGGGGGTTTTCTAAATTAACTAAAAGTGACAAGTATCGTCTTGTGATAAATCAAGATATGGGAAAAACACTCGTTTGGATTGGTTTCTAGTTATCCGATTGTCACTTTGGGTTGTTTAGTTGAATTAACTTCTAATGTTATAACAAGATTCCTTTCGAATACCGAGCTAACTTTAGACATCTAAAACGAAACACCGTTCCTTTCGAATACGGTAGAAACCTTAAACATCTAAGTCATTAAGAAACAAGTTTATATACTCGACTTAATCTTATAAAACTTCCTTTCGAATAGTTTCTTAGCTAAAATCAAATTCATTTTATCAAATCATTATATTACCAGTTCCTTTCGAAGAGTAATAATTTTAGATTAATTATAGACCGATTAACCTTTTCGTAAAACGTGTAATAAGTTATTATAAGTTCCTTTCGAATACCTACAAAATGTGTTTGTCACTAACACCTTACTTACGTTTTATATAAAATGACTTTGATAATGATATGAATCTAATTACAACTAACATTCAAGTTTCAATCTAAATGTTTGATTACTTGTTAAGATTCCTTTCGAATATCCTAAACCTCAAATCAACTATAGACCGGTTGATTATTTCGTTCAATTCATCAATCAAGTTCTAAAGCTCTTTTCAGATACTGAAGTTCTTAATCAAATCATGAATATAAGTTATCTAACACTATTAAGAATATAAACCCGAATGGTTCTTCGATTAAGCGAACATAAACATTCAACCAAAAACAAATATCCCAAAAACTCCAATCATCTAATCTATTTTTCAATCCAAACAAGTATTATTTAACTACTCACTCATAAGAGAAATTACAAAGAAAATGATATTCATACCATGTATTTGATGAAATTGTATCCAAAGACAAATGAAAATACAATCAAAAATTCTTCCAAAATAAACTAAAAAATTACTATGATTGTTGTTTCCAATGATTGTGTGATGATAATGTGGTGATTAGGGATGGAATATGGTGATGGGATGATGCCCCCCCCGAAACCGTAAGATGTGTCCCAAATCGTCCTTAAGAAAGCAGCCAAAAGTCCCCTCACTTCCCCTCTCATTAGCCATTAAATACGTCTCTTGTAACTGTCAGCTGATGGTTTGCGCCGCAAAAGGTGATTCATGCGCCGCATTTGGGACTCAGTAGCTTAACTAGTTCGTTCCACGTTTGAAATTCAAAATCAACCGCCGCGGCGCGGTGGGATGACCGCGGCGCGGTCATACTGCATGCAATCCACTTTCTTTTGCTTTGCTGGTCCCTTGCGTTTATTAGTCCAAATCTGTCCCTTCTTGTTCCAAAACAACATAAACATCTAAATACAAACTTACATACAACATTAGTATAAAAGGGTTATATCCATTACGTTTTGACACAAAAACATAATAAATATCGCGAAAGAATATGCGAATAATTGAGCGATATGAAACCCCCCATACTTAAACATTTGCTTGTCCCTAAGCAAATCCGACTCAAAACTACTACCAAATTTACAAAACATACAACTTAAGAAAAGATAAGGAATCACGGGCTCAAACATTTAACTAAATTCCGGTGTTAGTAATTAAAAATATGCGTGAAATTGCTAGATCGTAAAACCGACTCCGAACATCTAAAGCTACTAAATTACTTAAGCGAACAAAAACCGCAATTTCCTAATGCTAACTCCTAATTTATCCCCTAGTTTAGATATGTTTAGATAACCACCCCTTTTCCCTCACTCTCCAACCGAAGTTGGAGCGATCAGCCTTTAGGGCCGACCCCTATACCGTCTTGCTTTCGGGGGAAACCTTAAAATATCACAAAACCGTTTCTTCATTTTGGTTCTTCTTTCTTTGAGAATTTTTGGTTAGTCACTTCATTTATCTTTCCTCTCACTTTCGTTCACTTCAAATACTATAGATTTATATTTTATATTTTCTTTGAAGTGAACGGTTTTGTATAGTGAGGTTGAGTTCAATTTGTTGACGGGAAAGACCTATGACCTTTTTCTTTGCCTCTAACTCTCCAATGGGATTAGGTGATACTAGGATTCCCCAACTACCCCCGAAAGGGTGCAAGAGACTACAAGGGCTCGGTACTAAGGATATCTAGTGGTTATCCGGATTTTAGATTTTTCGGGGAAACTTAAGGAGCTAAAACTAAGAAACCTAAATTCTTACTTACAAATATTTTATTAACTAAAGATGTTCCTAAACAATTTCACGTTAAAGTACCGGAGTAAAGTTAAATATAAAAGCCCCTATCATCTTCCTAAACTACGTTTAAGCGTTTTTTTAATTTTTAATTTTTTTTTTTTTTTAATAAGACTCAAATGGGACAAAATGACAAAACAAGATCACGTAATGGATATATAAGAGGGAAAATTAAAACTAACAAATTTCCCGACGCCTAACCCCCCATACTTATTTAACGCATTGTCCCGAATGCGTTTCATTAAAATTAAAAAAAATAATACAAACCTAAAGGAAATTTATACTAAAAATACAAAAATAAAGAAAGGAAAAGAAATACAAAACCGTGTGTAGTCGATTTGATGTTGCTCCTTCTTTTTTCGATTTGAATCCACACGCGCTGAACTTAATGCCAGACTTTTCATCATTTTACACACCACAATAAAACAAACGAGTTAATTAGTAAATTAAAATCTAACAAACAAAAGAAATAGGAAAATAGTTCAGACATCCACCCCGACTCGACAAGAAACTAAATAGTTCAAAAGTCTAAACAACAAACAAACTATAAAAAACAAACTCCATAAAAAAATATCTCCACTGCCGCGGCGCGGTGGGGTCTGAGAACTGCTTCAAACTTCATCTTCGGTATCCTCGTCATCATGTTGCGGTGGGAACATAGGTGGTGGATTGTACGGTCCCAATCCAGTGGAAGACAACCCTGGAAAGTTGGCATGAAATTGTTGTGTCAAAGCCTCCAACATCGGTTGATACCTCGCTATATGATATCCCATATAATTTCCCAGGCTATGCAAATCTTGACGATGGGCATCCATCTCCCTACCTATACGAAACATCTCATCCCTCATATTGTTACCACTATGTCTCGAAGGTGGTGGCGGTGCATATTCCTACTCCTCCTCTTCTTCCCCTTCAACAGGTTCCTCCGCAATCTTTCCTGTTGGCCCAATCGCCTCAGCTATTTTTAAATCTTGCTTCGTGATCCATCGCCATGTTATCGGTGGACTACACATGTTGATGTTTTCTGCTGTAGCAAAACCTAAATTTTTCGCTATCCTTGTAATGAAATGACCACATAAGATTGAGCTATTCTTTTGTCTACCCGCTCCTTTCTCATTCATGTAACATGCCAATGCCCAAGGCACATTTGCATACCTTTGATCGTCCTTCCATGAGAATAAATCTAATAGCCAAACGTCCTCGACGTATACCTTGTCGTGTTGAGAAGCGCTCTGTAAAAAAGAGTAGGAAATCATTTTCTGGATTACCTTAAGAACTGGTGATTTGATACTCTTTGCTCGACTCAAGCTTGACAAGTATTTGTCTTTACCCGATAACTCATGCCAAATTCGATCAATCCTTTTCTTCACCCTATCTCCATTCAATTCAGCCCAACTCTCATAACCCGCCATATATTCCATCCTCTCCTCCTCCGGTGTATACAAACCGGTTAAAACCCCGAAACGAGCAATTGCCACCTTATGTTCAACTCCCCCAACCTAAAGCTAATTACTGGAGTTCTAAACAACAATTGCGACTTAGGAAGTTTATCAAGTTTTAAGTTGGAGTAGAACTCTAAACACATTTCCCGATATATATATTCCCTAATCTCGAAAGCTTTTTTCCATACCTTAATTTCCACAGAGTTCTCCTCATCCTGTACAAACCGGGTTAAAAACAAACGATCCAACTCCTCCCCTATACCTATCTCGTCACAAACATCCCAATCTATGAAACGTTGCTGAGCAATTGGTTTTCCTTGTATAGATGCCAGTTTATTATCCAATTCAATCCTTCGGTTTGGCGAAACTCCAGGCCAATTCAGCCATGGGTGTTGTTCCGGTCTCATCATCCTAGCCTCCATCGTAGGAGTAGGAACCCTTCTTGCGGTCATTTCTTCCTCAACCGTATCAACTACAGCTCTGCGTTTCCCCTGAAATTATTGTTTACATAAAGAAAAACAAATACCGTTAATAATACAACAACAGTTTCAACAAAACAACGATGGAAAGTAGTCTGTCTCACCGCCGCGACGCTGTGGTCTGGGCGCGGCGCGGCGGTGATGTTCCACCGAAATCATTTTTCGTTTATCATTGTTGGTCGTAAATCCCAATCAAACACCCCGGATTCTTACAACTAAACAATACCAAGGATTTTCCCCAATTCAATTTTCACAAATTAAGTGTAACAATTAAAATCCCCCAATTCAATTTTACGATATAAACCCTAATTAAACAAAAGAGAATAGAAAGGATTGATGTTAGAAATCAGTTACTGCTCTTTTCATGTTGTTAATTTGGTTGAGTTCTTGATGGAAAATTAGAAGAAAATCGTGTGGTATTGTGTGTGTTTTTTTTTCTCCTAGCCGTTTGCCCCCTTTTTTTTTTCTTTGTTGACTGCGTCCGTTGACCGCGGTGTATAAGGCCCAAAATTTTTATGACCACGGCGCGGCCATTGCCCAGACAACAGCATTTTTTTTTTTTTTTTTTTTTTTGACTCGATAAACTTCTGACTTACTTAAAACTACTGAAAATGTAAAAAGAAAATAAAATCAAAAATAAAGGGAATGATACAACAAACCGGGTTGCCTCCCATACACGTGTCAATCGTGTCATCCAAGATAAAGAGATCGTTGGAGGCATCAAGCACATCATTCCTTTTGACCCATTCGTGTCACACCCCGCTAAAGCGGAAACACGGAATGTGAAGAGCTGGAAGATCATTACACAGGTCATATAAAACATAACGGCATTCAAGTCATTGATTAAAATAAAAGTGTTTATAATCCAAGATAACCAAGATGTTTAGTACACTATACATAGTTCAAAGATTTCATTAAAAATTCCCAAAAGAAAAAGTGGACAAGTCTTTTCCCGAAAAGGTTCTCACACGATCGCCTCGACCCGTCCATGCCATGCATTCCATACTTACACTAATTTCCTGAAACATAAGATAAAGTGTCAACTACGAAAGTAGTGAGTGAGTTACAGTTTAAGTAGTTCGGTAAAATATAAGTAAAGTATATAAAAAGTCAAAGTTTCCAAAAAAGAGGTTAGCGGAGAAAAGTCGCTTAAAATTCATATACTCTTTAAAGTTCAAGTAACGGGCGAGTCGGTGCCCTAAGTTTGTAAAGACTAAGTAGTGTCAAATTTAGTCAAAATGTAGTTGCGGAAATCAATCGCTAAAAGTTCGTAATTTATGCATAAGTAACTAATTAGATTTCTTGTATCAACCTCTTGGCATCTATAACTTAAGTGTTCACACTAATCCGTTTGTTCAACCGTGAGGCCCCTCTTCCCGCCTATCCTACGGGAAGTTGTTCAAGTTCTTAGTAATATGTACTTAGACTGCCATCTAAGCAAGGAACGGTTCTTTCCTAAGTATCGATACCCATAATTACTAAACGGCTCTGTAGCTAATAGTGTGTAAAGTTCTAAGAAAAGTAGTTGGGCACTAAGTAGTTTTGTTTTAAAGAGAGATAGTTGTTCCGTCACTTAAGATCATGTTATAGTTCCATCAAGGGTCGGTCCGCATACAAGTGTCAATAATTAGTTTAGCCGAAAAAGGGGGCAAGCCCGTAAGTTCAAGTAGTGTAAAAAGTATTTTACGCATAAGAGTTCAAAGAGTTTGTTCAAAATAGTTCCATAAGTTCCAAAGTTCCAATTGTTCATTAAGTTCCAAGTCAAAATAAGTCAAAGTTCATAAAGTTGCAATTTGATTCATAAAGTTTTCAAATACGATTAATCTTATGTTTCCCCCAAAAATTCATGCAGAAATACATATAAAATAAGGGGTTGTAACTCACGGATTGCGAAGAGTAAGATACGGAAACTCGGTCGGAATGGAAGCCGGGAATCACGGATTGCCTAATAATACCAAGATAGTTTAATTAGTTATTATATTATTATGTTCTTATATAATAATATAGATAAAATGTTATTAAACTTTAAGTGTTAAGGTTAAGTATTGTTAAAATAGTCCGAAAAGGTAATTGTCACGTTTTTGTCCAAAAGTCAGATTTAACGTTTTTGATTATTATGTCTTAAGTGCTTTTGCTCGCTGAAGTGATTTACATTTTTCTAAGGAAATTTGGGCAGCGCTTCCGCGCCCAAATTTCATATCCAAAAATGTAACATCCACTTCCGCTCACAAATCACCTAAAACACGATAACATATATAATATAGTCCAATATAAGTCCAAATCGTCCGTACACGTCTTAAATGTTATTTTTTTTTTTACATAATCAGTCCCAAGATGTAATGTGTTCAAAAATCAGCGGTTCAAATATAGTCCAAACGTGCTAAAAACGACAAAAACGACGAGTTTTGAAAATCCAGCAGCTCTGTGCGCCGCTGTGAGCACCTCAACGGCGCACAGAAGCTAAAATTGTTGCCCGCTGCGCCGTTGTGAGGTCTAGGACGGCGCAGGCTTCGGGTGTTTTCGAGTTTTTGTTGCAAAACGTATTTTAAGCTCTAGATTTCGACATGCAAATAGTTTAAACTTAATAAAACATCATTTTAACAGTTTATAAAGTATTTTTAGTTACAAAACCGTGGATCTAAAGGTTATTTCGGTTAAAAACGTTTTTGAACATAAAAGTCATAGATTTTCATAAAAACTCATTTTTAACCGTTAGATCTTACATGCAATTGAATATTTGTATAAATAATAGTAAAAAGGAAGAAATCTATCGAAGGAAAAGCTCGGATGATGAGTTTTGGTCGGATTTACGCTTCAAAAATCTTTACAAGCTTGGTCCTTTTTGAAATAAACGACACCCTTTGCTTCCCTTGAGGTTTGGATCGATTTGTATTGATAAAAGATGGAGTTTTATGGTGGAAAAGCTTTGGAATGGTGTTTTGTTAGAGAGAGTTTAGAGAGAAGTGTGTGTAAGTGTGTGTTTTTGTTTAATAAAAGTGATAATGAAAATGAATAAAAGAAAAGTGGTGAAGTAGGGCATTGGTACTCGTATAAGGTCAGTAATTATGACATATTCTCGAGATTGATTGGTCTAAAAATGGTGGAAATCGAGACATGCAAGTTTTTCGAAATTATTACAATTTTCGTCCTATGGGACGGCGCACAAAGCGTGTGTGCGCCGTCCAGGACCATTTTTGTAACAAATTTTGTATTTTGGCTGTTGTTGCACAAGTGTTTCGTTGGACCTTTTCGTTAACTAATGTTTTAAAGTATGTTACATTATGAACTTAGGAAAGTTCATTAGGGGTTTTCTTGGTATTAGGACTTATTTAATTTGATTCCGGTTGTGATTCCGACGTTGTCGCGGTTCCGATTAATTGAAAAGTTAAAGACTAGTTAGACCGAAAGAGACATAGAGTAAAATGCACCTGGAAATTAGACGGTTGTCACATTCTCCCCGGGTTGAAAGAAATTTCGTCCCGAAATTTAGTTCGTCCCATCATGAAGAAGAGTTATCGAATAGATGTGGGTATTTCTGACGGAATTGGTCTTCACGCTCCCATGTGAACTCGTGACCACGTCGGGAATTCCACCGAACCTTGATTATCGGAATACGGCTCTGCCTGAGTTGTTTGACCTCGCGGTCAACAACTTCGAGCGGTTCCTCGATGAAGTTTAGCTTGTTGTCGATTTTGACCTCGTCAAGAGGGACGACGATGGTCTCATCAGACAGACACTTTTTCAAGTGTGAGACATGGAATACATTATGAACGTTCGCGAGAGCCTGGGGGAGTTGGAGACGATAAGCAACGGGACCGATACGCTCAATGACTTCAAATGGACCGGTGTACCTTGGACTTAGTTTACCGCGCTTTCCAAAGCGGACTACCCCTTTCCAGGGCGATACTTTGAGGAGTACTCTGTCGCCAACTTGGAACTCGAGGGGTTTCCTTCGGTTGTCAGCGTAGCTCTTCTGTCGGGTACGGGACGTCTTCAGCCTTTCACGGATAGTGGTGATCTTGTCGATGGTCTCCTGGACGATATCGAGTCTTGTAAGTTGTCGATCGCCAGCTTCTAGCCAGCATAGCGGTGACCGACACTTACGTCCATAGAGAGCCTCGAATGGTGCGCACTTGATGCTGGCATGGTAGCTGTTATTATAGGAGAACTCGACCAGGGGAAGGTGAGTGTCCCAACTTCCTCCGAAGTCGACTACACATGCCCTCAGCATGTCCTCAAGTGTTTGGATCGTCCTTTCGCTCTGGCCGTCGGTCTGAGGGTGGTATGCAGTACTGAGATCTAGCCGAGTACCTAAAGACTTCTGAAGAACATTCCAAAAACGGGAGGTGAATCGACTATCCCTATCGGAGATGATGGAGAGAGGCGTTCCATGACGAGAGACGATCTCGTTGATATAGACTTGAGCTAGCTTCACCATCGAGTGATTTTCTCGAATCGGCAAGAAATGAGCGGATTTAGTCAAACGGTCCACGATTACCCAAATCGTGTCGTTACCCTTAGCCGTACGGGGCAACTTAGTGACGAAGTCCATAGAAATTTGTTCCCACTTCCACATGGGAATTTCCGGTTGCTGGAGTAAGCCCGAGGGCTTTTGATATTCTGCCTTGACCTTGGAGCAAGTAAGGCACTTGGCTACATACAAGGCGATATCCTTCTTCATGCCCGGCCACCAGTAGTACTCCCGGAGGTCCTTGTACAACTTGTCGGATCCCGGATGGATAGAGTATCTAGATCGGTGGCCCTCGTCCAGAATGAGTTTGCGAAGATCCTCGGATTTTGGAATCCATGCTCGACCCTTAAAGTAGTGGATTCCGTCGGACTTGCGTTCGAATTCTCTTTCATGGTTATGAAGCGTCTCGACCTTAACGTTCTCGGGTTTCAACGCCTCTTGCTGCGCGTTTGAAATCTGCGTTCGAAGGCTCGTCTGAACTCGAATACCCAATGCTCGAACTCGAGATGGCTTTACCCTTTCCTTCCGACTCAGGGCATCTTCTACTACGTTTGCTTTACCCGGGTGGTATTTGATCTCGCAATCGTAGTCACTTAGCAGTTCTATCCATCTACGTTGCCTCATGTTGAGCATTCTCTGATCTAAAATATGCTGAAGGCTCTTGTGGTCAGTGTAGACCGTACACTTCGTGCCATACAGGTAGCGTCTCCAGATTTTCAAAGCAAACACGACGGCTCCCAACTCTAAGTCGTGCGTTGTGTAGTTCTGTGCGTGAACTTTCAGCTGCCTGGAAGCGTAAGCGATGACCTTGTCCTTCTGCATTAGGACACACCCAAGTCCTTGGTGGGAGGCATCGCAAAACACTATGAAGTTATCCGTGCCCTCTGGCAGGGTCAGAATCGGCGCGTGACAAAGTTGGTACTTGAGCTTCTGGAAAGAATCCTCCTGATCTTTTCCCCAGATGAAGTCCTTGTCTTTATGGGTGAGCTCGGTGAGGGCTTTCGCGATCTTCGAGAAATTCTCTATGAATCTTCGGTAATAGCCAGCCAATCCTAGGAACTGACGGATTTCCGTCGGGGTCGTCGGAGCTTGCCATTTCTCGATCGCTTCGATTTTGGCTGGATCTATATGAATCCCTTCTTGGTTGACCACATGACCAAGGAAGTGTACCTCTCGGAGCCAGAATTCACACTTCGAGAATTTGGCGTACAATTTCTGATGTCGGAGGAGTTCTAAAATAAGCTTAAGGTGTTTCGCATGATCTTCCTTGTTCCTCGAGTAGATGAGAATGTCGTCTATGAATAAGATTACGAATTTGTCTAAGTATGGTCTACACACTCTGTTCATTAGGTCCATGAACACTGCTGGTGCGTTGGTGAGACCAAAAGGCATGACAAGGAATTCTTAATAGCCGTATCGAGTGCGAAATGCGGTTTTCGGAATGTCGGTCTCGCTGACACGAACTTGGTGATAACCCGAACGGAGGTCGATCTTGGAGAAGTAAGTTGCACCCTGCAACTGGTCGGAGAGGTCATCGATCCTCGGGAGAGGGTATCGGTTCTTGACGGTCAGCTTGTTCAGCTCTCGATAGTCAATGCTCATGCGGAAGGATCCGTCTTTCTTTTTGACGAAGAGGATTGGGGCTCCTCAGGGGGACGAACTCGGGCGAATGAGACCATGGTCTAAGAGTTCCTGTAACTGTTTCGACAGTTCTAGCATTTCGGGTGGCGCCAGACGGTACGGTGTCTTGGCAACCGGTGCTGCGCCAGGAATGAGGTCTATCCGGAATTCCACTTGTCGTTGAGGTGGCAGCCCTAGCAAATCCTCGGGAAAGACTTCGGGATGATGCTTGACTACTGGAATATCTTGGATTCGAATCTCTGAAGGTTTACGCTCGACGACATGGGCAAGGAATGCGTCATAGTCCCTCTGAAGGTACTTGCGCATTTTGATGGAAGATACGATGCGAAGTTGTCGTCCAGGCTTGTCTCCCTGAACAACAAGAGTCTCTTTTTCCGAAAGAGGGATACGGATGAGTTTATCGAAACAAACGATTTCTGCTCGAAAGCGAGATAGCCAATCCATTCCAACAATAATGTCGAAACTTGAAAGCTCGATAGGAATTAGATCGATGGGAAAGATTTTATCAGACAGGCATAATGAACACCCTAAGATTATGTCCTTAGCTTCAAACTCTTGGCCGTTAGCGTATTCGACGGTAAAACTATCCTTAAGGACTTTAGATTCTAATTCTATGAGGGGTCTAAATTCTAAGGAAATGAAACTTCTCTCAGCTCCTGAGTCGAATAGTACGGAAGCAAAATGATGGTTGAGGGAAAACGTACCAGTAACTGCGTTGGGGTCCTGACGTGCTTCCTCAGCCGTTAGTGCGTAAGCGCGGCCCCTACCCTGCCCTCCTTGATTCTGTGGAGTCCGACTGAGCTTGGGGCAGGCATTGCGGAGGTGCTGGTCGCTTCCGCACTCGTAGCATGTCAGTTTCTGGGCTGGAGCAGTTGTCTTGTCAGGGCAGTACTTGGCATAGTGTCCCACCTTTTGGCACCTTAGGCATAACGGGCAGTTCCCGAGATGATGGAAGTTGCACTTGTTGCACTTCGGGTGTGGTCCGGAGTAGGACCCAGATCTAGGAGGTGGTGCTGGTGCAGGTGCAGGTGCAGGTGTGGCAGTCATGGCGTAGTTTCGGGTGCTACGAGTCTTCTTGTTGCGGTCACTTCTCCTTGGGGTTGACTCGGCCTTTCTCTTCTCACCCGACTCCTTCTTGGAGGATCCAGGAGCGTTGAGGAGGTTGCTGGTGAGACGATGAGCTAGGATGATTGCGCTTTGGAGTGTTCGGGGCTCAGATGTGATTACCATACCACAGATTTCTGGAACGAGACCGGAGATGTAGAGATCGATCCGGTTCTCTTCGGGGGTTACCAGTCTTGGGACCAGTCGGGCTAGTTCGTGGAACCGGGTGGTGTACTTCTCAATGTCGTTTCCGACCATCCTGTGATCCCACAGCTCAGCCTCGAGCTTCTTGATTTCCCCCTTCGGGCAGTACTCTTCGATGAGTAGATTCTTGAAGGTGTTCCAGGGAAGAGCATAGACATTGTCACGTCCTCTGGTTTGGACAACACTGTTCCACCAAGACAGAGCTCGGCCATGGAATACGCAGGACGCGTACTCCACCTTGCTTGCCTCAGCACATCGGCTGATGTGTAGGACAGATTCGATACTCTCGAACCATTGGATCAGTCCTACAGCACCAGTTGTGTCGTGGAACTCTTTTGGCTTACACGCCATAAAGCTCTTGTAATTGCATGGAGGAGGGTTCGGGTGCTGGTTCTGGTTCTGATTTTGGTTTTGATTGTTCTGCTGCTGCTGCTGTTGCTGTTGCTGTTGCTGGTGGTGGTTGTTGACATTGGCGTTGATTCCGGCGGTGATCTGAGCGATCATGTTGGGCATAGCCGCATTCAACTGTTCAGCAACTTGCTCGGCAATAATGCTAGCATTGGTGCGAGGAGCCATGATTCTACAATCAGAAGAACAGATTTAGTTTAGAACGCACGAATGGAATATGGTAAGAATGCAATTTAGTGACCATATATAATTATAGCACGAGATTAAGATGAATGATCAAGTAGTACACGCAAGATTATGATTCAAGAGATAGAATTTTAATGATTGTCACAAGTACAAGATTCATAAGATATGATAAGTATAATGATAAAAGATAGAAATTCCATTAATAATAATTAAGTTTGGTACAAGTACTGAAATGAGAAATATTGTTACAATACATGAAAGGAAAGATAATAAAAGTCTATGTCGTGTACAGTGAGAAAATTACGACTAGACTAAGTACAGTACAAAAAGAGAAATAACTAGTGGCGCCTCTCTAAGAACATCTTGGCCGCCATAACCATAATCAACGTGCCCATTACCAGACACACACCAATGAGGCGCTGCACAGTCTGGGCCATAGCTCGGGTCGATGCGATGAATCGCAACGCCTGCTCTGACAACTGCTGTGCAGAGTCAGTAACCTCACTGATGAGGTGTCCCTGGTTCTGGGTCTCATGCGCCAGTCCCCGCACTTCGCGGTGCAAGTGAAGGAACGCGGCCGGTGGGGGAGGTTGAAGGGTAGGAGGCATCCTCTGCCTTGCGGCCTCGGCGTCTCTGGCGCGCTGCATCTCTTCGCGCTCGAATTGCCTTTCCCAGGAGTAGTGGTCCATGGTAGGGTTCCGTGGGACCTCTGGAGGGTGACCAAAGGGTAGGTCTGATGGGGTAGGCTGGGATGGTCCCTCCTGGCGGGCAGCCATCCTATCCGGCAGACGGCCCGGGAGGATGACCTGCTTTCGCGCGGTCAACCTGGTGCGCGGGCCCCGGTAGTGGAGTGTGGCGGCAACGGGTGCCGGTGGAGGGGGTGGTAGAACAGCCCTCGGGCTGGACCCGATGCTGCTCGAGATCGCCATGGAGGTATCTTCCGTGGGATCGGTAGTCTGGTGTCGCTGGCTCTCCGAGGCGGTGTGGCCCTCGGAAGGCGAAGCGGCTCTGGGCAGGGAGCGGGACTGTGAGTGTGACGGTGAACGTGAGCGTGAAGAGTGAGACATGACGGATCTGTGAATATCGAGTTTCGTAAGTATAAGAAGATACAAAAGAGTAATAAAAGAAATGTGTAATGAAATGCATGTACGGGTCAGTCATGTGAGAATCGGGAAAAGACAGTACCGGGAATTTTCGACTCAAAACCGTTAACAATAGTAATTACGTTCCGTCCTTGCATAGTCCATTTTGAACTAGGCATGGGTGATCAGGCCATGCGTAGTTAAAGATAAACATGCAATCGCGAAATTGATTCTCTAAAGTTTAGACCCATAAATGATTTTCCGAAAAGCCTTGGTTATAGTTTGGTTTCGAAAACTTTTGAAAATGTTTAAAACCGTTTTTCTCTATAACCGGTGCTCTGATACCAAGTCTGGCACACCCCGCTAAAGCGGAAACACGGAATGTGAAGAGCTGGAAGATCATTACACAGGTCATATAAAACATAACGGCATTCAAGTCATTGATTAATATAAAAGTGTTTACAATCCAAGACAACCAAGATGTTTAGTACACAAATACATAGTTCAAAGATTTCATTAAAAATTCCCAAAAGAAAAAGTGGACAAGTCTTTTCCCGAAAAGGTTCTCACACGACCGCCTCGACCCGTCCATGCCATGCATTCCATACTTACACTAATTTCCTGAAACATAAGATAAAGTGTCAACTATGAAAGTAGTGAGTGAGTTACAGTTTAAGTAGTTCGGTAAAATATAAGTAAAGTATATAAAAAGTCAAAGTTTCCAAAAAGGAGGTTAGCGGAGAAAAGTCGCTTAAAATTCATATACTTTTTAAAGTTCAAGTAACGGGCGAGTCGGTGCCTTAAGTTTGTAAAGACTAAGTAGTGTCAAATTTAGTCAAAATGTAGTTGCGGAAATCAATCGCTAAAAGTTCGTAATTTATGCGTAAGTAACTAATTAGATTTCTTGTATCAACCTCTTGGCATCTATAACTTAAGTGTTCACACTAATCCGTTTGTTCAACCGTGAGGCCCCTCTTCCCGCCTATCCTACGGGAAGTTGTTCAAGTTCTTAGTAATATGTACTTAGACTGCCATCTAAGCAAGGAACGGTTCTTTCCTAAGTATCGATACCCATAATTACTAAACGGCTCTGTAGCTAATAGTGTGTAAAGTTCTAAGAAAAGTAGTTGGGCACTAAGTAGTTTTGTTTTAAAGAGAGATAGTTGTTCCGTCACTTAAGATCATGTTATAGTTCCATCAAGGGTCAGTCCGCATACAAGTGTCAATAATTAGTTTAGCCGAGAAAGGGGGCAAGCCCGTAAGTTCAAGTAGTGTAAAAAGTGTTTTACGCATAAGATTTCAAAGAGTTTGTTCAAAATAGTTCCATAAGTTCCAAAGTTCCAATTGTTCATTAAGTTCCAAGTCAAAATAAGTCAAAGTTCATAAAGTTGCAATTTGATTCATAAAGTTTTCAAATACGATTAATCTTATGTTTCCCCCAAAAATTCATGCAGAAATACATATAAATAGGGGGTTGTAACTCACGGATTGCGAAGAGTAAGATACGGAAACTCGGTCGGAATGGAAGCCGGGAATCACGGATTGCCTAATAATACCAAGATAGTTTAATTAGTTATTATATTATTATGTTCTTATATAATAATATAGATAAAATGTTATTAAACTTTAAGTGTCAAGGTTAAGTATTGTTAAAATAGTCCGAAAAGGTAATTGTCACGTTTTTGTCCAAAAGTCCGATTTAACGTTTTTGATTATTATGTCTTAAGTGCTTTTGCTCGCTGAAGTGATTTACATTTTTCTAAGGAAATTTGGGCAGCGCTTCCGCGCCCAAATTTCATATCCAAAAAATGTTACATCAACTTCCGCTCACAAATCACCTAAAACACGATAACATATATAATATAGTCCAATATAAGTCCAAATCGTCCGTACACGTCTTAAATGTTATTTGTTTTACATAATCAGTCCCAAGATGTAATGTGTTCAAAAATCAGCGGTTCAAATATAGTCCAAACGTGCTAAAAACGACGAGTTTTGAAAATCCAGCAGCTCTGTGCGCCGCTGTGAGCACCTCAACGGCGCACAGAAGCTAAAATTGTTGCCCGCTGCGCCGTTGTGAGGTCTAGGACGGCGCAGGCTTCGGGTGTTTTCGAGTTTTTGTTGCAAAACGTATTTTAAGCTCTAGATTTCGACATGCAAATAGTTTAAACTTAATAAAACATCATTTTAACAGTTTATAAAGTATTTTTAGTTACAAAACCGTGGATCTAAAGGTTATTTTGGTTAAAAACGTTTTTGAACATAAAAGTCATAGATTTTCATAAAAACTCATTTTTAACCGTTAGATCTTACATGCAATTGAATATTTGTATAAATAATAGTAAAAAGGAAGAAATCTACCGAAGGAAAAGCTCGGATGATGAGTTTTGGTCGGATTTACGTTTCAAAAATCTTTACAAGCTTGGTCCTTTTTGAAATAAACGACACCCTTTGCTTCCCTTGAGGTTTGGATCGATTTGTGTGGATAAAAGATGGAGTTTTATGGTGGAAAAGCTTTGGAATGGTGTTTTGTTAGAGAGAGTTTAGAGAGAAGTGTGTGTAAGTGTGTGTTTTTGTTTAATAAAAGTGATAATGAAAATGAATAAAAGAAAAGTGGTGAAGTAGGGCATTGGTACTGGTATAAGGTCAGTAATTATGACATATTCTCGAGATTGATTGGTCTAAAAATGGTGGAAATTGAGACATGCAAGTTTTTCGAAATTATTACAATTTTCGTCCTATGGGACGACGCACAAGGCATGTGTGCGCCGTCCAGGACCATTTTTGTAACAAATTTTGTATTTTGGCTGTTTTTGCACAAGTGTTTCGTTGGACCTTTTCGTTAACTAATGTTTTAAAGTATGTTACATTATGAACTTAGGAAAGTTCATTAGGGGTTTTCTTGGTATTAGGACTTATTTAATTTGATTCCGGTTGTGATTCCGACGTTGTCGCGGTTCCGATTAATTGAAAAGTTAAAGACTAGTTAGACCGAAAGAGACATAGAGTAAAATGCACCTGGAAATTAGACGGTTGTCACAATTCGTCATTCCACTCCCTCGTTTCCCGATAAATTAAACAAGTCACAAATGGTCGGAAGTGGAGTCATGAACATTTTCAGGCTCTTCTTTGAAATAACTCCTAACCGGTTTCACATATATATTCTTATAAAAATCCCAAACCGCAACATGCGTATCCCCCTCAACCTCCTCCATGATAGTTTCCCAACACTCTATTTCCTTGTTTACACCATCGCCTATTTCCCGTTCTTTGTGGTACTTAAGTCGACATTTGAATCGAACATTCTTTCTAATCCGTCCCGCGTAATATCTCCATAGTCACCAATAACTGACCCATCCGAGATTCCTATATCCAATCCGAGGAAGTCTTCCACTTCCTCATCTAAACTCTTTACCCAATGCATTTTATCCCAAAATTCAGCTTCTCTTGCAAACGGTTTTGGCGGTTCGGGTTGTACCTTCGCTTCCTCCTCTTTAAGTTGTTGAAAAATTTTCGTGTCATAAACTTGAATCGGTGGAATAGTAGCTGATTCGGATGTGGCTATATATATTTGAACTACCGGGTCCTCCCATTCTTCCTCGTCCGACTCAAAATCACTATCAAAATCGGAAACGGGTTCTGAGATAACACTGCGTCGCAGTGAGTGTGACTGCGGCGCAGTGGGTTCAGGTTCAGCTTCTTCTTTGTTTTCAGTTTCTTCATCCCAATACTCATATCCCCACCGTGTTGAAATTGCATTTACTTGTTCCTCTTGTTGACCCCTTGCTCTTTCTTCCAACTCCTCCAACTGCCATTCTAACCGTTGTTTTGTGACATCAAAATCCTGACGATCAAGTTCAAGTCGAAGATTTAGCAATTCCAATTGTTTAAGAATCCCATCATCAAACTGTTTTTTCATTTCAACAAAGGATTTAAACAAGTCTTTCAACTCTTGCTCTTCTTCTTCCTTCGGTTGATTTTCCTCATACCAAAATTCCCGTTCGTAAGATTGGTTGTTCCCCCTTCCTTTATCATATCTATAACCATATCCAAAATCACATATTGGGTCTTGGTAATTCCCCTTATCCGAATATCCATAATAGTTTCTATAACTCCTGTTCCTCGTCTAATATCTACAACCTGTAAATCATAACTAAACAAAAACCAAAACGTGAAAAGCAACTGAAAATAAATAAAACAAAATCTAAAAACTAAAATAGATTAAAACAAATACTTTGAACAATAAACGACAAATAAAAATTCCAATTATCCCCAGCAGCGGCGCCAAAAACTTGATGTGCGAAATCTAGTTTTCCCTTTTTGCTTTCGCTAGACCACAACACGTTTGTAGTATAGTTTGGGCAAGTTCGGGTTCGAACTCAGGGACTATCAATTGGGAAATTTCAATTGTCGTTTATGAAACAGATATAAGTAACAAAGTGGGGGTTTTCTAAATTAACTAAAAGTGACAAGTATCGTCTTGTGATAAATCAAGATATGGGAAAAACACTCGTTTGGATTGGTTTCTAGTTATCTGATTGTCACTTTGGGTTGTTTGGTTGAATTAACTTCTAATGTTATAACAAGATTCCTTTCGAATACCGAGCTAACTTTAGACATCTAAAACGAAACACCGTTCCTTTCGAATACGGTAGAAACCTTAAACATCTAAGTCATTAAGCAACAAGTTTATATACTCGACTTAATCTTATAAAACTTCCTTTCGAATAGTTTCTTAGCTAAAATCAAATTCATTTTATCAAATCATTATATTACCAGTTCCTTTCGAATACTAATAATTTTAGATTAATTATAGACCGATTAACCTTTTCGTAAAACGTGTTAAGTTCCTTTCGAATACCTACAAAATGTGTTTGTCACTAACACCTTACTTACGTTTTATATAAAATGACTTTAATAATGATATGAATCTAATTACAACCAACATTCAAGTTTCAATCTAAATGTTTGATTACTTGTTAAGATTCCTTTCGAATATCCTAAACCTCAAATCAACTATAGACCGGTTGATTATTTTGTTCAATTCATAAATCAAGTTCTAAAGCTCTTTTCAGATACTAAAGTTCTTAATCAAATCATGAATATAAGTTATCTAACACTATCAAGAATCTAAACCCGAATGGTTCTTCGATTAAGCGAACATACACATTCAACCAAAAACAAATATCCCAAAAACTCCAATCATCTAATCTAGTTTCCAATCCAAACAAGTATTATTTAACTACTCACTCATAAGAGAAATTAAAAAGAAAATGATATTCATACCAGGTATTTGATGAAATTGTATCCAAAGAGAAATGAAAATACGATCAAAAATTCTTCACTAAAAATTACTATGATTGTTGTTTCCATGATTGTGGTGATGATAATATGGTGATTAGGGATGGAATATGGTGATGGGATGATGCCCCCCCCCCCCCCCCCCCCCCCCCCCCCCCCCCCCCCCCCCCCCCCCCCCCCCCCCGAACCGAGATGTGTCCCAAATCGTCCTTAAGAAAGCACCAAAGTCCCCTCACTTCCCCTCTCATTAGCCATTAAAAACGACTCTTGTAACTGTCAGCTGATGGTTTGCGCCGCAAAGGTGATTCATGCGCCGCATTGGGACTCAGTAGCTAACTAGTTCGTTCCACACGTTTTGAAATGCAAAATCGACCGCCGCGGCGCGGTGGGATGACCGCGGCGCGGTCATACTGCATGCAATCCACTTTCTTTTGCTTTGCTGGTCCCTTGCGTTTATTAGTCCAAATCTGTCATTTCTTGTTCCAAAACAACATAAACATCTAAATACAAACTTACATACAACATTAGTATAAAAGGGTTATATCATCTCCAACCAATAATTGGTGGAAGAACGCCCTTCTTCAGATTCATCAGCTCCTCCCTCTCTGCCATTAATTCCACCTGAGATACATTCTTAATCCTTGACCCAGAAGAACTGCCTCACCTTGAATAGGAATATTAACATTATCAACATGAAATACATATTGGTCTAGATCTCCTCCATCATCTGCTGTCTCATCCATCCACTGAGAAATTTCTTCAATCATTGCAGTTACTGCAGGGTCATCCATATAATAATCTTCAGGTAAAGCAGATTGTAAAGATTGAGCAGGAATAGTTGATTGTGCAGGCTGAGCAGCTTGATCTTTGTGTTTTTCTTCATACTGAACAAAAGGATTCTCTTCTTGCTTCACCTTGGTCTTTGAATGAACATTTTGACTCTGCTTTTAAACCAGAGACTTCAATGTCACAGTTTGACTAGGATCTGCAGTCTTTAAAGAGGAACCTTCTTCATTTTTCTTTGGAGGAATCACTGGAATTTATACTTCTTCTCTTCTTGTACTCTCCACATTCAGATTAGCCTCTTCATTAGTCCCGTCTGCTTGTCTTTTCATTACCTATTCCATCTTCTTTTCCTTCTTTGATTTCAAATCTCTTATCATCACTTTTGTCTGTACATCAAGCCAGTTCTTTTCTAAAGTTTCGAGCTTCATTTGGCCAACTGACCTTGATGACATACCACTAGCAGTAACAAGATAACTCTTTAAATGTAGTTTGTACTGTTTTTTTTGAGAGCATCTGTTTATACCGAAGCATTTGTTTTTAACTCACAACCTTAGAAGGAACCAATTTAGAGGTTTTCAATGCTACACTTTTTACTCTCCCTCCAAGCTTAACATTGCTTGTACCTACATCAAGGATTTCCTCATAAACTTTCTCAACTTCTTCCTCCTTCACAATCACTTCCACACTTTCTTCCTCTTCAAGATTACTGTCAATATTTATAATAACCTTCTCCACCTTCTCTCCACCTAGTTCCTCATTCCACTGATTCATAAACTGTGTATCCCTCTCCTTAATGAACACAGTAATCTATCTTCAGCAGATTCATCAAACAAGCTTTCAAACATAACTTCATAATATTTTTCAAATGTAGCCTTGTCCATTGACTCTCCATATTGATCCACAGCTCTGAATCTCTTCTCATTTTTCTCTACATTCAAGTCTTCATCATCATCCGAATTATCTTTCTCTTCACAAGATTTAAAACTTTCTTTATCCGAGATAAACTTTTCTTCCCCAAATTTAAATCCTTCTTCACCAGACTTGAATTTCTCCTCACTAGACTTAGATAATCCTTCACCAGAACTAAATTCTACCTCACCAAACTTACACTCTTTTTCACCCATTTTTTCTTTTCCTTTACTACTTCCAACCTCCATTTCCATATCCTTCATGATTTTCCCAATAATTGTCAAATCAACATCCATACTTTCATTTATACTTTCAATGCTTTCCAACCTTACTGCAGATTCACTTTCAATATGCACTTCAGTCTCTTTTTCAGCATCCATCATGTCAATATCAACATTGTCTCCCCCTATTTTAGATGCATCATCCATAGGAAAAGATTTCTTGTTCTTAGCCCTCAAATTACCCATGATTACACCATTAACAGCTTGCCTCCATCTCAATTGATTTATCAATGTAGCTTGCTTCCTTACCCACTTCTCTAACTCCTTAGTTTTCTTTATCAGTTCCAGAATCTTCAACATAACTACTCCCTACGCCTTTTGATCTGGAAGTATAAACACGAATAGGAGAGCTAGTTTGCACCTCTGTTTTCACAATAGGAGAAGGAACAATTGGAGAAACTGTTTGAAAAGCCAGATTAGGAAATGATTGACTTTGTTCAGCAAGAGGTGATCTAGGAGGAGGAGAAGGAATAGGAATTGTTGTAATCAGGACCTTATTTTCTTTGTCACAAACCTGAGAAACACTAACCAGATTGTAGTTCAATTCTTGAACAAAAAGAAAATTTTCAAAAGTAATGGTACCGTTGTTGATCGTTCCTTTCCCTGTAATTCTCCCACCACGTGGATTCCCTCCAAACGCAACATAGCCCCCATCATATTTAACATAGTCTTTGAGCTGTACCATGTTGCCTATCATGTGCCTAGAGCAACCACTGTCTACATGCCACGTCTCTCCTTTCTTGACACCTGGCTTGCTCTGCACATGAAAAAGAAATTAGTTTCTTTTAGGAACCCAAGCTAAAGTAGTCTTGGGTTTGCCTTCTTCATTAACATAATCAAAACGTTTAAAATGATATGCAGATTGTTTGTTTTGATAATGCAGTGAGTTACTACTGTCAGAGTTACTACTGGTGGAGTTCCTGTAGTTTCTTCTGGTAGATTTGCTACTGGTAGCTCTCCAGTAGTTTCTCTTGGCAGTAGTATGTGGACCACTAAATTTTGGTGTTTTTGCATTCACATTCATTGTGCTCACAAATTTTTGAGTTGTCCTACCAAATCTAGGTGCTTCATTCGATTTGTTCTTTTTAAAACCAATTTCACGATGATGATTTCTATTGTAGAAACACTCGACAGTCAAATGATTATTCCTTCCACAAATGTCACAACTAATGAAAGTTTGTTTTCCTCGCTGTTGGATGATTTTTTGATTTCGGTTTCGAACATTTCCCCTTACTCGAGGTGTACAATTCATTTGACACTTACACTGACATGTTTTTCCCTGAGGCATTGGACCCACCCTATAAACTTCTGGTCGATTTTTGAGATTTTTGTATACCTTTGGAATCTGACCTTGTTTCAACTTTTGATGTTCACTAGACTCGGAATCACTAGATTTATCCTTGGTCTCAGGTGATTCATTGATTTGTGCATTAGTTTTGGGTCTAGTTAACAAGATTTTATGTTTTATGGGATCAACATTTGCAAAAGTATTAACAGCTATTTCTTCATCACTAAGTTCCTCACTTGACTCAGCCTTAGGTGGGATATAATTATTGTTAAATGGTGGTGACACATTGTTATACCCAACCCCCTCTTTGCTATTCCCATGGACTTGAGATCTAAGAATTTGATCAACTGTTTTAGAGGCATTTTGATACTTCTTGATACTAAGCTTGATTTGATCATTTTCTATTTTGATCTCTTCAACCTGTTCTTCCATCTTAAGAACTTTAGTTAAAGCATTTTCTTTTTCCCATCTAGCAATTGCTAGATCTTCTTGATATTTTGATTCGTTTTTGACATATGCTTTAACCTGTTGTTCATAACTAGCAATGACAATTGCCATTTCTCTTCTTCTTTCTTCTAACTTATGTAAAGACTCACACACAAGTTTGTTATGATCTCTATATTCCCTAACCTGTTTAATACATGCAGGAGTACAAATTTCAGAAAGTGCCTCAGGTGGGATATCGTCTTTAGGAGTGTCTGCCATAAGAGCTTGATTTGTTGTTTCTTCATTTGCTTGGAAGCTCCAATCAAATCCTAGTCCATCTTGAGTAACTAGAGCGGTGGAATTTGATGACCTTCCTTGATGGTTGTTATTTGATCCAGATGAAGTGTGTTGAGTTGTTTGCATCTGTTGTTCATCTTGGTTTTCTGGACATTCTCGTGCAAAATGACCTATCTTCTTGCAACCATAGCATCTTACTTTGATTTTATCTATTCCAGTTCTGTCACCTTTTCGTACTGCAAAATTGTTTCTTCCTGTTCGTTGCATGAACCTTCTTGTTCGAACGCTTAGCATAGCAAACTGCCATTTTAAGTCCATTTCTTCCAAGTCATCAGCATTCACTTGTTCTAAGTCTTCAATAACTAATCCAGAGTTTCCATGACTAGCAAAGAAAGCATCTTTAACACTTTCTTCATATTTGTTTCCTTTAGATTCACTTGATATGAATCCGGTTTCAGAGGGTGTTACACCAGTAGAAACAAAAGCTGCATTCTGTGTTGATTTATTGCTTGGTCTTTTGATTTCTGGTTCAAATACCCTCAGTTCGTTGTACAGCTCGTCAATCTCCATTGTATCAAGAGTGCTTCCTTGCCTATAGCTGACTGTGTACATTGCCCATTCTTCTCCTAGTGCTCGAAGAAACTTCCTGTTAATATCGTCTTGAGCAGTATTAACTCCCATGCTTGATAGTTCACCAATCAGTTTGTTGAATCTGTCGAAGGTTTGAGATAGAGTTTCTCCCTTCACAGCCATGAAGTTCTCAAACTGTTGTTTCATTAAGTCCTTTTGATTTCTCCTTGTACTTGCAGTTCCACCAAACCTTTTCTCCAAAGCCTCCCATAGCAATTTAGCATCAGTATAGTTCCTGAATTGATGTTGATACTCATTAGGGATAGCAATGAGTAGAGTACTTAGTGCTTGACATTCATTATGAGTATCTCTTCTCTCTGATTCAGTCAATGGTTGAACTGAACCTTCAGCAGCTGCTTTGTTCTTGAGATCTGGTCTAGGTAAGGGAGCATGTTTCGCACCATTCTTCACCACTTGCCACATGGAGTAGTTGGTTTGTAGCATGTATTGATACATGCGACTCTTCCACATATCATAGTTTGATGATGTGAGAACAGGAACCCTATTTGCTTGAACGCCTTCAGTAAGATCAGACATCTTGTTTTTGTTTTTTTTTTGTGAAACACCTTGTTTAAACGCCTTGTTGATCGTAGATCTAGAGCAACCTTGCGCTCTGATACCACTTGTCAGGATCTGTCGAACTATACTTGTACGAATACAATTGTGTAGATCTAGATCTATCAAAGAAGTTGCAGCGGATCAACACTTTGATAATAACAAGAGTTAATTGATTAACATTTTATGAATAACAATGAATAAATCTTAACAATTAAGAACACAAGAGTTTTCACCAACAACCTCAATCTATTAAGAATAATGATCGTTAATAGACGTGTGTTTACCAACGACACAGGGATCTATTTATATAGACCTTGAGGAAACCCTAATAACGATTAGGTTAAATCTAAAGAAATCTATGAAGATAATTATCAATATATTGTTTACATAATTATCTCCTTACAATGCGCTAACAATATCTATCATATAAACAGTACTAACAAGCGCGTCAGTAGAAACTCTTCTTCATGCACCCCATGCAGCCAGTATAAACTATCCACCAGTCTTATGTTAATAGTATTAGTCCACCAGTAGTAATCTTCAACATTATTATTATTCATCAGTACTAAATAACATGACCAGTAGTAAAACCTTATGAACCCAACAGTCTTACTTGATAAATCTTGGGTGTTAGTCCAAGTGCTTATTAATCGATTGATCTTGGGTGTTCGTCCAAGTGCTTATTCATCGATTAATCATGGGTGTTAGTCCAAGTGCTTATTTATCGATTGATCTTGGGTGTTAGTCCAAGTGCTTATTCAATCGATTGATCTTGGGTGTTAGTCCAAGTGTTTCTTACTCGATAAATCTTGGGTGTTAGTACAAGTGCTTATTTCTCGATTGGTATTGAGTGTTAGCTCAAGTACCCGCTACTCGACGGATCATCTTTTCGCGAACGCTTACGGTCATATTATATCAAGGGATCAATGTTCTTACTAGTACAATCATATATTTTACACGTATATATAGAGATATATGCGGTGCCGAAAACCATATTTTCAAAACTTTTTTCTGTTGAGAAAACTCTTAAAACATATTTTACAAAGTATTGTTATATTTTGCCGAAACCGCTTTTAGTCAAGGACTAATAAAACGGTAACTCACTCACTACTTTTGTAGTTGACATTTGTTCTCATGTTTCAGGAAACGCAATGTAAGGACGTTAAGTGCATATCTCTTGTGAAGGGTCAGGAAGGTCACGTGATTATGAATCGGGAAGACCTTATTTATTTACTTTGGGAATGTATTTTGAAGTTTGCATATGTTATCTCGTCTGTACTGTATTGTTAAATACTTGGTTATCTTTGAAGTTTGTAAACGTTTTATGATTTCAATGACTTAAAAACCGTTTGTATTTGTTATATCTCGTGTAATGATATCTTTACTCTTCACATCTCGTATTTCCGCTTTAGCGGGGTGTGACAGACTTGGTATCAGAGCACAAGGTTATAGTGAATACGGGTTTTCAAAATCTTCAAAATTTTCAAAACCAAACTATAACCAAGGCTTTTTTTTTTTGAAAAATCATTTCACGAGTTTTAAACTTTAGTGGATTAATTTCGCAAATGCATGGTTCATTACTAACTACGCGTAATTTGGCCAACTACGCCTAGTTTGGAATAAATTATGCAAGAACGGAACGTAATTGCTATTGTTAACGATTTTTTAGTCAACACTTCCTGATTCCCCTGATTCCCGATTCCCACGTGACTGACCCGAACATGCACTGTCATATTTACATTTCCCTTTAACTATAATTACTCGTTCCATCTTATCGCAACTCTCGTTATGTCTGAATCGTCGTATTCACCCCGTGCACTCGTACTCTCGAACCATATTCTCGACTGAGGTTCCTGACGACGTCACCGCGTCGAGAGCTCAACACCACGACCCTCCCGACTCTTCGAAGGAGAACTCTAGAGCCATTGCAAACAGCCACTATAAATCCAGCCCGAGGACTGCCCTAACTACCGCTCCACCGGTTTCCCGTCGCATCTCCACAACAACGAGAACCGCGCATCCGTACGACTGCTCGTAAGCAGGTCATACTACCCGATCGACTACCATACCACCTGACGGGACAAGAGACTCCCAACCCAGTCAGAGCTACACCTCCCCATGTTCCACTACACCCCGAGGATCCGTACGCGGCATCGCCTACGCCAACCATGGATCACTACATGTGGGAGCAAGACCATCTCGACCACCGCTCACGACGACCCCAATTCGGAGGTTTACCCCAGCCGAATACCATACACTCCGCAGAGACCTTCAGGGACTTACTAAGGAAACTGAGCAACAGGCTCATCTTCTGTTCCAGGTCTCCGACTCCGCTCTCCGTCTATCCGAGCATTCCCTTCTAATCGTCTCTTCGACTCAGTCGACACCAAGGACTAATCAACACCTAGTGAGCGTGTGTCTGGTGATGAGTACCCTGATCATCGTAATTTTCCCGAAGATGTCCCTAGACATGCTTCACTAGCTTATTTCATGTCATGTATTGTACTCTAGTTTAAGTTGAAATTTCTCTGTATCTGTAGCAACTTAAAACTCACGTTAGTATTCATGTTTCAAATTTTCCCTTGTTATCTCTATGAAACATGTAAGCGATTTACAAAATGGAACTTCTTTCACTATTATCCTTACTTTCTGTTGTGGTTGAGTTGTATTATTATTCTGTAACCATTATCGTGCGTGTGCTATTTATCCTTCCTTGATTCTTCTTATGTTATCATGGTCGTTAGTCATTCTTTAAATTCTTATCACTTGTTCCTATCCGTGCGTTCTAAACTGGTTTTCCTTTTTCTGTTGTAGAGACATGGCTTCTAAGCGAAGCAATGCTAGCCTCATAGCCGAGCAGGTCGCTGCTCAGCTTAACGCTGCCATGCCCAACATGATCGCCCAGATCACTGCTGGGATAAACAACAACCAAGACCAGCAACAACAACAACAACAACAACAACAGGGAGATAACCAGAACCAAAACCGAAACCTCCCCGTTTGCACATATAAGGGCTTTATGGCATGTAAGCCAAAGGAGTTTCATGGAACGACTGGTGCTGTAGGGCTACTCTCCTGGTTCGAAAGCATCGAATCAGTCCTACACATCAGCCGCTATGCTGAAACTGATAAGGTGGAGTATGCCTCCTGCGTACTCCACGGACGGGCCCTGTCATGGTGGAACCTCGTGGTCCAAACCCGAGGACGTGAAGCTGCCTATGCCCTCACTTGGGACGAATTCAAGAAGCTCCTCATGGAGGAATACTGCTCCAACGGTGAGATAAAGAAGCTCGAGGCAGAGCTTTGGGATCACACGATGGTCGGCAACGACATCGACGGATACACTACCTGTTTCCATGAGCTCGCCAGACTGGTACCAAGGTGGGTAACCCTAGAAGAAAACCGGATCGACCGATACATCTCCGGCCTTGTTCCTGAAATCAGAGGGATGGTGATCTCTGCTGAGCAGCTGACGATACAGAGCGCAGTTGTCCTCGCTCATCGTCTAACCAACAACCTCTTTTCCTCTCCAGGGTCTGTCGAACGAGAGGAAAATGATAAACAAAAAGCTGATCAACAACCAAATACAGATGACCACAACAAGAAACCCAAGACCGCACACAACCTTGCAATAGTTGCCACCCCCACAACCGGACCCCGAACTTACACCGGGCCGCACCCCAAGTGTGGCGAATGCAACTTCCATCATATTGGAAGCTGCCCAGTGTGTATAATATGTAACAAAGTGGGACACTACCCCTGGTGCTGCCAAGAGGAAACTGGTGGTAAAAGGAAGAAGTCAGTTTGCCACAAATGCGGAAGCGACAAACACTTCCGAAAGTCTTGCCCCAAGTTGCGAAATGCTAAACGAAATCAGGTTGGGCAAGGCCGAGGACGTGCTTCGTAATCATTGCCGAAGAGACAAGGCACGATCCCAAAAGCAAACGACATGTAAATTTCCTATGAACGATATTTCGCATCTATATTGTTCGACTCAGGAGCTGAGAGAAGCTTCGTGTCCTTAGAATTTAGACCCCTTATCAATTTAGGATCTAAAGTTCTTAAGGATAGTTTCACCATAGAGTATGCTAACGGTCAAGAGTTTGAAGCTAAGGATATAATCCTAGGATGTTCAAGGTGCCTAGCTGATAAGACTTCCCCCATCGATCTGATTTCCATTGAGCTGAAAAGCTTCAACGTCATCGTCGGAATGGACTGGTTATCTCGTTTCCGAGACGAGATCGTCTGTTCCGACAAAATTATTCGAATACCCCTCTCAGATGGCGAAACCCACGTTGTACAGGGAGACAACCCTGGACAACAACTCTGTATTTTCTCGATTATGAAAATGCGCAAGTACCTCGAGAAGGACTGCGATGCATTCCTAGCGCATGTTGTCGAACGTAAACCTAAGGAGAACCGAGTACAAGACATCCCCGTAGTCAAGGATCATCCAGAGGTCTTTCCAGAGGATTTACCTAGGCTACCTCCGCATCGACAAGTGGAATTCCGATAGACCTCATTCCTGGCGCAGCACCGGTTGCCAAGACCCCGTATCGTCTGGCACCACCTGAAATGCAAGAACTGTCGAAACAGCTGCAGGAAATTTTAGATCATGGTCTGATTCGTCCAAGCTCGTCCCCCTGGGGAGCCCCAATCCTCTTCGTGAAAAGGAAAGACGGATCCTTTCGAATGTGCATCGACTACCAAAAACTGAACAAACTGACCGTCAAGAACCGATACCCACTCCCGAGAATCGATGATATGTTCGACCAGTTGCAAGGAGCAACTTATTTTCTAAGATCGATCTCCGCTCTGTTTATCATCAGGTTCGAGTCAGTGAGACCGACATTCCAAAAACCGCATTTCGAACTCGATATGGGCACTACGAATTTCTTGTTATGCCTTTCGGCCTGACCAAAGCACCAGCGGTGTTCATGGATCTGATGAACAGGGTGTGTAGACCGTATCTAGACAAATTTGTGATCGTATTCATAGATGACATCCTCATCTACTCAAGGAACAAGTAGGATCACGCGAAACATTTGAAACTCATTTAGGAACTTCTTAGAGATCAGAAGTTGTACGTCAAATTCTCGAGATGTGAATTCTGACTCAGGGAAGTACATTTCCTTGGTCATGCGATCAATCAGGAGGGAATTCACGTAGACTCAGCCTAAATCAAAGCGATTGTGAAATAGCAAGCCCCACCGACTCCTACGGAAATCCGACAATTCCTAGGATTGGCTGGCTACTATCGAAGGTTCATTGAGAATTTCTCAAGATATCACCTTGGAAAGGGGTAACCCGTTTCGGGAAGCGCAGCAAGCTAAGCCCGAGATACACCGGATCATTCGAGATGTTAGGACGAACCGGCCCGGTAACCTACCTACTCCAACTCCCTCAAGGACTCTCTAGCATCCGCAACGCTTTTCACGTCTCGCACTTGAAAAACTGCCTGTCTGATGAGACCATTGTCATCCCACTGGACGAGGTCCAGATCGACTATAAGTTCAATTTCATCAAAAAACCACTTTAGGTTGTAGACCGAGAGGTCAAACAACTCAAGCAGAGTCGTATTCCTATCGTCAAGGTTCGGTGGAACTCCCGAGGAGGTCACGAATTCACGTGGGAACGTGAAGACCAGATTCGTCGAAAATATCCACAATTGTTCAAAGACTCTTCCTCCCGATGGGGCGAACTAAATTTCGGGACGAAATTTCTTTTAACCCGGGGAGAATGTGACAACCGTCTAAATTTCAGGTGAAAACCGCATTCTCTATCTTTGAGTTATCTATGAATTTATTTTAACTATACTTGTATCGTAAACGGGTGCGAGTCGGAATCGAAAACGGAATCATAAAATAAATCCTAATACCAAGAAAACACTTAGTGAACTTGCCTAAGTTCCTATCTAAACTAAGCGTAGACTTTCAACTAACGAAAATGCTTAACGATGGAACAAATGAAAAACGAAAAATTGCTGAAACTGACCCAAATGCGCCGCATAAGGACCTTATGCGCCGCATTCTGGGTGCAGGCCAGCAAAAATTTTGTAAACTTTCAAACTCAACTAAACGGATTCAAACCCGAGCCCAACTCTTTGGCTCCGGGTTAAACTTGTTGGAAGGCCTCTTACAAGTCCAGTAAGCTAACATAAACACCCCCACAACTCTTGGTTCATAAACACCAAACAGAAACACAAACACACACAAACACTCTCATTACTCACTCTCTCTCTCTCTCTCAACAAATACTCTCGCAAGAACACACTCTTTTCTCTTTTCATTTACAGAGAATTACCACTCCAAAAGTCACAGAAAAACCCTCATTTTAACACATAAAAATCGTGCATAAACAAAAGGAGGAAAGGAGCATTCATCCATTTGGGTTAAAAATCGATTTCTAGCATTTTGGGTAAAAAAATTACCAAGAGAACACTTCAACCTTCTTCAAATCACCATCTATTCGGTATAAATCTTTCAAATTTTCTGTTTTTACAATATAAACTCTTTGCATGTATGATCTAACAACTAAAAACAAGTTTTTATGAACATTTATGACAATGGATGTTTAGATCTATGAATTTGTGGTTAAAAACTCAATATAAACTTTAAAACATCAAGTATTTGGATGTATCTATCATTGCATGTCGAAATCCACCACCAAAATACCATTTTTAGCATAAAAACGATTTTTGGCCATAAACCTGTTAGGGAATGCGGCGCATTCCTCGATCAGATGGCAGAAAAATTTTCATTTTCGGTATAAGACGTGATCTTGAGCTTATTACTTAAAACCGTACAGAAGAATCTGTGATAAGCTAAAACTTGAGTATAAAGTGACTAATTTGACATATAAACAAACTATTAATTTTGATGAATTAGTATAATTAGTGCTATGAAAATTGTAAAGCGAGAAAGTGTTTAAAAATTGGACTTAAAGATTTTGGCGCGGAAGCGCTGCCCGATTTTTGTTAGACTTAAACCCAACACTTATATTAAAAGAATTTTCGTTGACTAACGACATTATAAACTTATAAACAATCGTACTCATTCAATCTTGGTATTACTATAGGATTTCCGTGATTCCAACCCGTTTCGACCACTTTCCGCACTCGTATCATCTCTAGCAAACCGTGAGTTACTTCCCCACCTTTTAATACTATTTTGTACATCTTTTGGGGGCGACATGAGAACCAACCAATTTTACTACTTATATGCGTATGCCTTTTTCGAATTGTTACACTCAAAATGTTTATAAACTAAATAGTTGATTGTATGTCTTTTAAAACGCCATGATTTCGGCATCTTTGTTAATTCTTGATAGAATTATAACCATACGTAAATGCCTACAATCAAAACAGTAAAGGGGCCTACCATGGACGGATTATTGTTAGTGGGAGCATTTACAGTCATATTACACCACGAGGTCAATGATCACTTTTACAATCAATATTTTCTATACGCATATATACTTTTCAATCGACACGCTCGATGTATTCATGAACGCAACGATCTATTTTATGTCTTTTAAACGCCGTAGCTCCGGCATCTCTATGGACTCTTGATGGTAATATTGTCAGACGTAAGTGCTTACTGTCAAACAGTGCCCGGTTTCTTTACATACTATTAGCTTGTTCAAGCCGCTTAGTATGGGTATCGATACTTAGGAAACAATCGTTCCTTACTTAGGTGTTGGCTTAAGAACAGGTTACTCAGATCCTTACTTAGGTGTTAGCCCAGGTACATATTAGGTGTTAGCCTAATTACATACTTAGGAGTTAGCCTAAATCGTTTCTTACTTGGGTGTTAGTCTAAGTACGTCTTACTTGATAAATCTTGGGTGTTAGTCAAAGTGCTTATTAATCGATTGATCTTGGGTGTTAGTCCAAGTGCTTATTCATCGATTAATCTTGGGTGTTAGTCCAAGTGCTTATTTATCGATTGATCGTGGGTGTTAGTCCAAGTGCTTATTCATCGATTGATCTTGGGTGTTAGTCCAAGTGTTTCTTACTCGATAAATCTTGGGTGTTAGGCCAAGTGCTTATTTCTCGATTGGTATTGAGTGTTAGCTCAAGTACCCGCTACACGGATCATCTTCTCGCGAACGCTTACGGTCATATTATATCAAGGGATCAATGTTCTTACTAGTACAATCATATCTTTTACACGTATATATATAGAGATATATGTGGTGCCGAAAATCGTATTTTCAACACTTGTTTCTGTTGAGAAAACTCTTAAAACATATTTTACAAAGTATTGTGATATTTTGCCGAAACCGCTTTTAGTCAAGGACTAGTAAAACGGTAACTTACTCACTACTTTTGTAGTTGACATTTGTTCTCATGTTTCAGGAAACGCAATGTAAGGACGTTAAGTGCATATCTCTTGTGAAGGGTCAGGATGGTCACGTGATTATGAATCGGGAAGACCTTATTTTTTTACTTTGGGAATGTCTTTTGAAGTTTGCATATGTTATCGTGGTTGTACTGTATTGTTAAATACTTGGTTATCTTTGAACTTTGTAAACGTTTTATGATTTCAATGACTTAAAAACCGTTTGTATTTATTATATCTCGTGTAATGATATCTTTTCTCTGCACATCTCGTGTTTCCGCTTTAGCGGGGTGTGACACAAATGTTGAAGATTCTTCTACTCAAGATACTGAACAGTTAAGAGAAATATCAGTGCAATATGCTAATAAATTGTGAAAACTGAAGATGGTCAACCATGGTAGTTATTCTCATGGATATGAATATGAAAATTTCATTCATGAATGTGCCAAAACAGGATTTGTAAACTTTGGGAAGAAGTTCATGGCCAAGAGAAAGAGAATGACTATGCATATAACACCCGTGAAGAGAATCAATGTGATACAGCAGAGAGCTAAAACTCTAAGGTGGTGGGCTGATTATTCTAGTGGTGAATGGGTCCTTGTTACAGAGGATGGAGATGAACAAAGGTTATATGAGATGGCTGATATCCGGGAGCTTACTAATGAAGACATCATTACACTGTTCAAACTTCCATTGGAAAAAATGAGGCCTGATGATATAGAGGGAAGGATTGCAGGGGAATGTGTTGTAGTGGAATTGGATAAAGTCATAAGAGGTGAAAGGAAAGGTAGATAGGCTGAGATAGCAGTTTGAAGATGGGAAGGGAGCTTAATCATAGCAAGATGAGGATTTTGGAAGCATCATCCAAGGGTGAGATTGTTGGAGCAGACAAGATTGATGGTGAAGCTTCCAAAGTATCCAAGTCATAGTTTAGTGTAGTGTTAGTTTCAATTCGGGTGAATTGTGTTCATCACCCGAATTGTATAATAAAGTGTAAACTTAGGAAGGATTTAGTTCGGGTGAACTAACTCTTCACCAGAGTTAAGTTCAAGTTTACTCGAACTAAATCTAACTGAGTAGTAATTTTATATTACACCCGAAATGTTTTTTAATAAACATAAGGGTGGTCGTAATGTAATAGTTAGTTAGAGTAGGCCTATAAATAGAGGTAGGAGTCATGCAGAATGAACACGTTTAATGAAATATAATATTTGTAACTGATTTTCCCGCCATCAAAGGCTTTCTAATAAACTCTTTCGTTTTCATTGATTTCGTAAATAGAATCTATCAAAGCTTACATCAATTTCTAATAATTCCGCGATTAGTAATTGTATCCATTCATTGATTGTGAGCTGTGAAGATTTCAAGACCTGACACGTTATTTAACTGGAACTCTACGATTAGTTTGGGCATAAACTTTAAGACATAATCAAAAAGGGAGATGAAGAGTTTGGAGGCCCATCAAATTGGAGAGCTGCTTGAAAGCAGTATGAAGATGGAAAATGCAATCGTCAATTTCCTTGATTATATGATGGTGATTCAAAGATACGAAATGTATCAAAACACCCGGGAAAAAAGATACTCGTTATTTGCAACAATAATAGCTATATGAAATGCAAAAAGAACGAGAAGAGTGTGAAAATCTCTACCCCAAACAAGGTTCAAAGGATGCTACTACTTCTCAAGCACATGAAGAAAATGAAGAACGGAGTTTAATTCTTGTTTAGAATGTTTTGTAATCTTTGGGCATATTTTTCTGGAATAAATATTAAAGGACGAAATTTAAGATCATGATTGTAATTAATAGTTTTTTTTGGGCTTAATTGTAATATTCTCATAGACTATAACACTACCTCATTGCATATAAAATTTTAGTAGGGGTGTAACATCGTTACTCGATGCTTAATGAATATCTTTGTTTCCTTGATTCTTAGACCCGAAATCGTATACTTATGTTTATAGTCCAGATTTTTTATCCGGTCCTAGTAGAGATTGGCCAACATGGCCCGAGTGGGCAAGACGTGACGAGTGATCGTGATTTTCGTTGGTGGTTGTGATGGATGATCAATTGAGTGTGATTTTATTTTCTTTTTGAAGAGTATTGTATTATAATTTGCGTGGTTGATTCTTATTTTGTGATAATTGTGGAATTTTAATTCGTTTGAGTGTTTACCCAATTTTAGAATGTCGATAATTTAACAAAGATCATGCAAAATTTTCATTAAGCAAAAGGATATTCGGTGATTTCTAAAGACGTCATGCCAGATTTTCGGACAGCACAACTATCTTTTCTACTTCTTTTCTCCTCATCTATTCACGACATCAAATGGGGGAATCCTTTTCTTATTTTCTATACTTATTTTCTCACTTATTTGTTTAATTTTTAGTACATTGAGGGAATTGTCTAATTCAACTATGGGGAGGGGTTCGAAAAGAAATCTATTTGTCCATAGGAGCATTTAAATAATTCAAAATTCTTACAGTTTAACCCATGGAAACCTTAGTCGACGGGTAAATGATGTTGTTTGGAATTTTATTTTTTAAAAATGTTTAATTAGTTTAACTAGTTGTATAACTGAGTGCACCGACCCTGTTACATTTTTGTGAGGATTTGAGTCATTTATATGTTTTTATCTTCATTTTTGTAAGAATGTGCCAATGACTTGTAAACTTTAGAACTTGACACTGTATATCTATCGAGACCACCTTAATGAGCATGATCAGTAGCTAGGAGGAGAGAACTTGGAATGTTAAATTATTGATTGGCCTATTCGTTTCTTGATTATACTCAATAGATATACCGGTTACGTGACACCCAATGCCCTATCAATACTTATTTTTAAGGCTTGAGACATTTAGATATCATATTTGTGTCATACCTTTTTCTCTTTTATCACTTTTCTATAAATTGAGCCTAAATGTTTAAAGAAGATTAACCCAAATATTTATATTGAAACTTTTCCTTTTCTATAAAATTAATTGATTATTAAGTTTTGAGAGGTTTGTAAATTAAAGATTTAATCTAGGAAGAAAATGGGTAGGTGGGGAGGAGAAAGAGAAAAAGAAAATAAATTAAAATGTGTATCGGTAATTTGTTAGTTCATGTAGGCCTGTGACAACTATCACTTTCTCCGTCTCAGTTTAGTCTAGTATGCTTGTAGCTCTTATCGGATTTTACAAAAACTTTAAAAAAAATTAAGTTCTTTATACTTTACTTATGATGTTTATTACTTTAAACATGTGTGTATACCTCTGTATGTGATTGATGTCGTGTTAGGTTAGGTGCACAATTAGTTAGTACCCACTAGATGAGCTCCTAGATGACTTAACGATTAATCCCGTATTGTATATTACCGTCTCATTTTGTTACGTAAACGATGGTAAATTGATTTAGTGTTCGTGTGTCAATGATTGTACGTGATGTACTTAAATCACATTCTCGTATTACGCTCATCTTATGATCTATGCTTTTGAGAAACGTTCGTTGCTTGTGTGCGAAAATCAAAACTTTGTTTTTACTTACCCAGTGCGTCGCACTAGCTACCTAGTGCGCCACAGTCGCGTCCCAGGTCAGCTTTGTTAAATCGTTTGTTGGAGTGTTTGTGTCGAGTTGAGCCTTGTGGGTTAGTCCTCGAGCGTGTAGCTCGAGCCATGGACCCTAACCAGTGTTAATCTTTCTTAATCTAACATTCACACACATACATAAACATATAATCAAACCCTAACCCTAATTTTCTTTCACTCATCTCCCTCTCAATCCAATCGCCCCTCTCCCTCTCATTTCCAGTCGAATTGCTTAGGGTACAACCACCATCATCAACCTTGGATCTTCCTTGATTCATCAACATCATCGTCCCTGCCTTCATCAATCATAGTGTGTAAGTATTTTGGTTATTTCAATTGGTTATCCTCTCATTTCTAGCTTGGTCGGATCCTATCATCATCAATTGTTAATTGTTGTTTCGAAATCCGGTAACAATCACATATTGGTGGTGTGTGTAGGTCATCAACACCTATTCATTCAGTCCTAATCGAGCCATCACCATCCTTGGATCATCATTAATCAATCGTGTAAGTGTGTTGTTTTATGTTGGTATCGTTACCTCCATTTTAGCCGATTCATATGTCATTTGGTGTAACCTTGTGATTTGTTTTTGTAGCAATCCTTGTGTGACCTTGCTGCTGACTTTCAACATTCGAAATCGTCTGCAAGTCATCATTATTCATCAATTGTAAGTTTGTGTTAGTGATACATCTCCTAGCCGATCCAAGTTCAAGTTAAGCATAAGTTCTAATCTCGTGGTGTTGTTGTTGTTGTTTCTTTGTTTTTGGGTGAACTCTAGTTCGATCCCAGCAGATTCCTTGATGCTCCTTTCGTGTTCTATTATCACCCTCGTGTTCGTGGCTAGGAGCAAGAATCAATTGTTCATAAATCGTTGCAAATTGGGTATAAACCCTAAATCCGAATTACCTTTCAATGTTTCGTTGTGTTATCTTTGGATCGTGTTATGGATGTGTATGAATCTGATCTTGGACGTTTACAAACTGAATCAACATCACATAAAATGTTTCTACGAGTTTCGTATTCCAAACCGTCACAAAGACCTTAATCTAATAAGCTTATACGTTAACTTGTAAATCTTGCTGAATTGGATTTTGACCTGTCTTGTTCGGTTAATAACTTTCGTATAACTTTGAATTTGAATCTGTGATCTAAACCAAATTTGTAGGTCTCGGAGTCTAGTTTTTAGATATATAAGCCTCGTCGTTTAATTATTTGTAGAATGCTCAGAAACTGTAATTTGGTAAACCTTGGTCAAATCTGAATTATTAAAACGGTTGGATAGGTTATTACGACTTGAAAATGTGTAACGATTTAGCAAAACTAAATGTTATTATTAAACTGATTATTATGAGTCTACAGAAGTTCTAATACATCACCATAAGGTTCTAGATCGTTTGTGTATTCGTTGGGTGTTTTAAACTCGTTATAAACTTAAACTATCAATGTGACATTTTTTGACAGATTATTAAACCAGTTTTGTTTCAATCATAACTCTTTCATAAGTAACTCAAATGGATCAAACCCATAGTTTAAAATGTATCCCTCTGAATCTAGTTTTCGTTTATATAAGATTCATCGTTTAACTCTTCTAAAAACTCTAGATATAACAACTTTAATGGACATAGGTACTCGCTGAATTTCTATCGTCATACCTACACTTACCGATTTCTCCCAATCGTATGAAATCAAGTTTATAAAACAGACATCTTAATCATGATGTTCAATCGAGTCTGTAACGAAATAAACATATTTGTACGATTCATTACTATCTTTATCTAGGGGAGCTCTATATCTAGTCGAGACTTAGCTTGTGACCTACGTACCTTTATATACACATATTCGCACTACTTGAGTAGTGTCATGTACTTGCGATAAGGTTAGTTCATTGCCCCTCTTTTACTATCGTATACGTTCTTACAAATCGGGGGAAAGTGAAGCTCAACCAAAAACTACTTTTGAGAAAAACGGATTTCGATAAACGGATTTTATTCCATTACTTACTACATATGGAAACCTTTCTATTTTTGGAAACTTACCATAAATAGATATTTCTATTTATGGAAGCTTACTACTTTTAGAAATAATGAAATGTGTAACAAACCTAATGCATATTTTTAAAACTTAACGAGACATTGGTTTTGAGAGTTGTTCACAGTATACCTTTCGTACTGGTGAAAACTCTGGTCAGTATACCTTTCCTACTAACATATCATTATACCTTTCCGCCTGATACATGCACGCTCATTAGTATACCTTTCCTACTAATGAGATGTACTTACGGTAGAGTGGCTACTGCGGATGAGATAGTCAGTATATCTTTCCTACTGACAGTACTTGTTACTAGTTACCTTGCCTACTAGTGATACTTGCTTACGTTGTGTGATTGTGGATTATGATTTTCTCACTACTTACATGCATTAGTTACACGTCCTTTTTGCTAAACTGGTGTTGATATATGTTTTCTTACTTATACATTTCATACTTACTCAATGAACTCGCTCAACTTTATGTTGACTTTTCGAGCTTTATTTTCAGGTAACGAGCACGCATAGGACGTAGCTTTGAGATTTGACTCTAGAAGACTTCTAGATTGTTGCATTGCATTAGCGTACTCTCTTTATTTAATCATTGGGTTATTTCGGGTTTGCATGCCTAAGTCTTTCCATTTAATATACTTCGTTACCATTTACGTATATTGAATATTTCTGTTGTAGTGTAAGACATGTACATGAGACAATGATAACTTTCTTGTTAAATGGCAGTGTCACAACACTTTTCTTATATTTTGCATGTAGTATTTCTCTATTTTATTTATGTGTTGTGATGATTGCCAATCGGCCACACCCCGCGTTTCCGCCGCAGGCAGGGTGTGACAAGGCCTGTGCAAAACCGGTCCCTTTCACGGTCAACATTTTTCTACTAATCGGGTCCTGATCTTAGACCGGTTCAACCCGGTTCCAACCTGAACCTATATTTTTTCTTTCAGAGGGTTTTGTAATAAAAATGTATGTAAATTCCATTGCCAGGGATCAAACCCAGATTCCTTGGGAACTAAAAGGATACCCTACCACTACTATAACAATATTTTGATGTTACATCTGAACATATATATAATTTATTTAATAAAGTAGAGTTATTAATTTAATAACTATAAATAAAGGGGGTGTTTATGTAACTTTTTTATATTACCAAAATCCCAGAAAAAAAATCTAGCCGAAAACTTAATTGTCGACTCCCATAACCTGCCACAACCAATGATAATACTTTTACATCATCAAGAAAATTCTAGCTATAATATATATATATATATATATATATATATATATATATATATATATATATATATATATATATAAAAGAAGATCCTAAAATGTCAAAAATGCTAAAGTAGGAATCATTAGATGTATTAATCTTTTAATATACATTAGTGGATCATCTTTTATGATGTCATTATTTATTATTTTCATGTTAGCACTTATAACTTTATAATTACATCATTTAACTTTAAACTAGTGAAGAATCGTGCGTTGCACGAGTTCGTTGCCCTGATATTTGATAGTGTACGTAGATACAAAAGATGTTGTTTACAAGTGTTATGGTAGTTGATGTTCTTTACAAATATTAGATAGCAATGGTAACTATACATCTGTAATTAGCACAGTAAAAAGACACCGAAACTCCAACATATTTACTTTATCCATAAAAAGTTAAAAAAAATCGACCCAATTTTGGGACACATAAACTAACACTGTCAATATGCCATAATAAACAATGCACTTGCAATAAATTTACATGTATTTATTGATAGCATAAAGTCCGCATACATTAAGATATAATCTGATGTTAACGCAAATCAGCAAGAGCTGTTGCAAGTCGTTCCACAAGTGTCGGGTTGCTGCAGATTTGATTAATCAACTCATCATGCGTTAATGGGGTCGCATGCAAGATGAAGCCATGGCGTTACTTAACACGCCAACAATAACACAATAGGAACTTCACATTTCAGTTAACAGAAAGCATCTCAACAAAGAGAATCCAAAATGAAGAAAAATATAAATACAATTATACATCAGAACGGAGGAGTCAAGATGGGGAATCGCACAAAACAAACAGAAATATAGCACACAGCAAGAGGAAAATAAATTCTTAATATTTTTAACGGTATTTTACCTTCTGCTCAAGATAAGCACATTTAGCTTCAAGCGACCGCACTCTCTGCAAGCAAAAAATTGGCTCTAAATCAGGATAACGAAATGCTAGATCTTCATTGTTTTTTTTTTTCTTACAATCAGTTTCAAAGATATTACCTTGCGTAACTCTTCGTCAGCAACACAAAGACGAGATGCATAAAGTACTCTAACATCATCCGAAGTGCATAACTGATTGCATTGAGGGCACTGATTTTTTCCCAAATCCGCAGCTACCAGTTACAATCTAAATTCATCAAAAAAGTCAATAACGACATAACCTAACGCCTAATAATGTCACACCCCGCTATAGCGGAAACACGGAATGTGAGAGTTGGAATATCATTACACGGTTATAAGCAAATTAAACGATTCAAGTCATTTCATTTAAATTAAAAACAGTTCATAATTCAAAAACAACCAAGCAGTTCAAAGTTTAATCCAAGTACAAATACAAGTTTCCCAAAATAACAAGGTCTTTCCCAAGGTTTGCCTCACGTGACCATATCGACCCTTCCTTGCATTGCATCTCGACACTTACACTAATTTCCTGAAACATAAGATAAAGTGTCAACTACATAACGTAGTGAGTGAGTTACAGTTTTAAGTTTCGATAAAAGTTTCCAAAAATAGAAATATATGTAATTACGTCATAAGTAAAAAGGAACGGAGCGACGCTAGAACATATATATAAATAGTAAGGAGTTTCGTACACACGTAAGTAAAAGTAAGACTCGTATGATAAAAGTTGAAGCGGAATCCATCGCTAAAAATAATGTATATGCGTAGGTAATATGTGCTTAACTAAATTAGTAACTTGTATCAATCACTTGGCATAATATAAATAGTAAGTTTACACTAAACCGATTGTCTGGTCAGGATCTAGCCCCAAAATGTTTCATTGAGTTTCCACCTGAATCTAGTACTATGTACTTGGGTCGCTAACCCTGAGCAAGGTGTGACCTCTCCTAAGTATCGATACTCATAATACTAACGGCTATTGCTAATAGTGTATACAGTTTCGAACCAAAAACGGGGCAATTGAACTCAGTTTCTAAAAATAGCAGTAAGCACTTACGGGTTTATATTTTCATCAAGGATTGGTTTCTCTAACAAGTATCCTAAATTTAGTTAACCAATTAAGGAGCATCAACACATATACGCATAATAGTTTCACAAGTTTCCAAAGTTTCCAAAGTTTCCAAGTTTCCAAGTTTCCAAGAGTTTTAAGTTTCGTACAAGTTTCCAAAGTTTACGAGTTTCATGAGTTTTAAAAATGTTTCAAAGTTTCATACGTGTTTCCAAAGTTTCAATAAGTTCCAAGTTTCACACAAGTTTCCAAAGTTTCAATAAAGTTTCATCGTTTCAAAAGTACCAACGAATAGCAAACAGTTTCGAAAGTTACATAGCATACAATCTTATGTTTCCCCCAAATAAATATTTAAAAGCATAATAGTAAAACAAAGTGGGGTTGTAACTCACGGTTTGCGAAGAAAAGGTACGAACAAGCACGGATGGAGCGGAACACGTCGGGAATCAAAGATAACCTAAAACACCGGAATGTTGTATAAGTTTTATTAGTATGATTTAAGTTATGTTAAGTTCCAATTTAACATTTTAATCCCCAATTTCTTATACTTTAGATTCTGTCCCAAAAGATTATCACGGAAAGGTTATATGATTAAACGTGTTCGTGCACATTTTAAAGTCCGATTAGTCCAATTAAATCCAAAAAGTGTCAATGTCCAAGGTCAAAGTGTATAAATCCCGAAAATATTAAGTTACTAAATTTGGAATATATTTTAGGGTGAAATTTGGGCAGCGCTTCCGCGCTATAAAAATTAAGTCCATTTTTCAAATCACTTTCCCGCTTTAAACAAACCATTTAACAAACACAAACCATAATACACATGTTTCAATTCCTCAATCTTTCCCAAACAGTTTCTTTATTAAAAACAGTAAGCTTTTCAAAATATATAATCTGTGGTAACTTATTTTAGCTTATTTTTACGTTTAAAGTTCTCAAAACGACAGTTTTTACGAACAGCAGGATCCAGACAGCGGCTGGAGACACTCAGCCGCCGGCTGGACCTTAGCCGCCGGCTGAGTGCCTTCAGCCGCCAGCCAGAGGCCTTCTGCCAGTTTCTAGATTTTCGTTATCTTTCGATTTTTAGCCCGTTTTAGTGTTAGATTCGAACATGCAAACTGTCATTTATCAAATATAGGTATTTTTAAGCAAAACTTATAGTTTCTTTTAGATTTATATCATCAAAATGTAGATCTATTAGAAAAACTAGTTTTTAAGCAAGAAAACGTTTTAGACTTTTGTAAAAACCACTTTTTAGACTTTGGATCGTCCATGCAAGTAAATATTTAGATAATAACAGTAAAACAAAAGGGTTTTACCGGAGGAAAAAGCAAGGTGACGGTTGGATGTGATTCTAGCTCCAAAATGATAGAGAAAACCTTCCAAAAACCCGATTTAAAGCTTTTCCTTGATACCCCTTTACTCTAGAACGATTTTGTGTATGATTGATGGTGTTTATTTGCTGTTTTAATGGTGTTTTAATGGAAGAAATCACTGGTTTAGCTTAGTGTGTTCTTGAGGACTTAGAGAGAAAACAAAAGTGTGTGTGTATTGATTTGAAAAGTGAAATGAAAATGAATATAGAGAGTAAGAGAGTGGTTATTACTGCCCTAGGGAACCCAATTGACAGATTTCTTGGTCCAATCCCGTAATTAAAAGGTTGGTCCAATCAGATTACATGCAAAAATGAGTCACCATCCACTGGACAGCGGCTTTCAGCCGCCGGCTTTCAGCCGCTGGCTGACAGCCTTCGACGGCTGGAAGGCTTTTCCCAGCTCGGTGACGTTTTAAGTTTTCCGTTAGTTAGTTCAAGACCAAAATCTTTTATTAGTTTCCGTTATGAACTTAGTCAAGTTCTTGTGTAGTTTATTTGGTGTTAGGATTTATAAGTTGATTCCGACTTTGGTTCCGACAAATAATGACACAACATATGTACGACTAGAACCATAAGAACACGATAACAAGAGTAACTAGAGATTCGAACCGATATAGTAACTGAGAATCACCTGAATTTTCGACGGTTGTCACAAATAACCTCAAAAAATATTAGATAGAAAAAAATCAGTTATACAAAACAACAGCCAGACGAAATAAAAAACCAAAACGATAACCTGAACAAACACCTATTACGCATGCAAAGAGAATAAAATAACAGAAAGTATCAGAAAAAAACGCTAACCTAAGAACATTTTGGCTTGCGATAAAGAGAAACAGGACTGGAAACAAATCTGAGACAACTCCGCTAAATTCTTTTCTCAGCGTGTTACCCCGCTTATTCATTAGGGCGAGCGGCTTTGCACCTCTTTCCAAACCATTTGACTTATCTTTTAACCTAACGTTTATTATTTTACACTGTGCCTCGTTAGAAATAAAATATAACTGAAAGTGACCCTTTAAAAAATAAGACCCGAATTCTTACAATGAGCATCGCGTAAAGCTTTCGTAAGGCAGGAATGTTCATGTGGAGGTCACTTCGTTGCCTTGTAACCATAACCTGTTCACATTGCATAACTTAGCACTTATAAATATGTCGATTTGAAATTTAATTTGTTGTTATTATACCACATAGAATCAAACCATTAAATCCTTTTAGAAGAATACATATAGATCGATATAGAGAAAGATATTATATTTACCTCCATTTCTACACCATTTGTGTTTTGTTTTGAGGCCACAAATTCAACAATGTGATCAGTAACAGATAATAGCCAATCCATTTCTTTCCGCCACCTTGCTTTTCTATCCGCTTGCATTGGTTCTAACCGTGATATTTCTCCAAACACAAATGCTGAATTCATTGAATTGAAGACAAATTAAAGTTAAACATACAGGGAACATAAACCCGAATCAGTGATCATAATTCATGAATCTTGAAAACATCAAACGTGTAGTACCTGCAAGATTTGTAATGGCATTCGACAAAGCTAAGGACGATGAAACACCCTTTCCTCCACCCGACATATCCTCGCCTAAAAGCAATTTTGCAAACTTTTCCTTCATCATCTCCATTTCTGAAATCCCACATATCAATATTCAATAAAATCATATATTCATCAAATTTGGAAATATTCATTTAGAAAATGCAATTACCCGAGTTTTTGTTGTCATTGTTTGTGGCGCCTTCGTCACCTAATCCAGCATCCACATTTTGTTCTACCTCAGCTGCTCGAATGATTAGCAATTTCATCCACCATCTTTGTTCAAAATTTTAAGCAAACTAAACACAACCTAAAGCTTTTTATCAGATCCAGAGTTGTAAACTGACATACACTACAACAATTCTCAAGAAATTTCATCATTTCACAACTCAAAAAGCGACAAAAGATTTAAATTTAAAACACATTTCACCATTTAAACCTTACAAGCCTAAGCATCAAAGTAATGAAACAGAATAATTAATAATAAGATTGTTCAGAAGTGTACTCTTTCCTGTCATAAACATAAAGTCAAAACTTGCATATAATGCTATGCAATCTACTTGAAGTATGATTACGTTGTTATCGCTAATATTATAATTAATTCTTTATAACAGAAAAGGCTCAGTAAAATGTTAATAAGTTGACTTTTCGACAGATTATATACCACTGCTTTGAAGTCCTATGATGGCAACAACAGCATAAAAAAGTCCACATTCCTCCATTTCAACTTGCTTGATAAAACTATCAAGTCCTTCGCCATTGAACGTGCCATCTCCTTCTATGAGGTGAGTCGAACAGCAACCAGCTTCGTTATCTACAGAATCCACATTAAAGTTTTCATTTATTTCCAACACAAAAGTCACTATATAATCTTAAGAAACCTTAACTTTACTTTACAATCGTCATTCTTACTACAGTTTTCGTGTAAACAATTATCAATTCAAATTCAATTCAACTTATCACATCCTTCCCAATCATGATCAGATTTTAAAAAACTAACAGTTCCGTTTTACTTACTAAACGAAATATCATATCCATCAAATAGACTACTACTCACGGTGCCTAATTACTAACTTCAGTTGCTAGTAATAGTGCAATAAGTATTGCAATTACATAATTACTTTGCATAACGCTAATCGAAGCACGATAGTTCATTTTACCAAAAAAAAGACATATATCAATAGTACGAAATACGCAAACAAACGAACCCGAATTTCGCCAATTTGACGATTCTTTGAGTTTTCATAAGCATCTACACCTACTTCATCAATAAATCAACCCAATTACTTTCAATCTTTTACAATTATCATAATCAAAATTCATAAATAAAGAGATCTTTACCTGAAAGAGGCCAGTGAGCAGCCGAATTTTCCGAAAACACTACGTATAATTTAAACACACAAATTGGGTTAATCACCAATAAATTAAACCATAATTACTACAAAGATCCATTTTTCAAGATCATAACATGCATATCAAACTTCTATATAAAAAAATAATTATTTATAAATCAACCAATATATAACCATAATTAACAAAAACAAAAATGATATTAAATTAATATAAAAACTGTACCTGATTCTTTGAATCCATCAAAAGCTTCTTCTTTGACCATGATTACTGAATCTTTTGAATTCAAACCCATGAAATTAATCGATTAACCGACATAAATTACAAAAAATCGAAATGAATAAAACGAAATTGATCGATTAAGCAACACAAATTACAAAATATCGAAATGAATAAGATGAAATTGATCGATGATTATTACCTCTGGCTTTTTTGCCGATATCAGGATAGAGCGATAACCGAGTGTGAAGAAAAAAATAATCCAAAAACCGCATGTCCTCTTATACACTAACTCCCCAATCAAACACTATAGAAATCAATAATCCAAACCGATTCGACTATTCCATTATCTCAATCCCTTCTAAACTAGTAAAGAAGAAGACGCAGTGAAAAAAAACCACAAGAAGACACGTGTAATACACATCACCTCCTTCTAACAGACGCGACGGTGGAAAAAAAAAACAGCCCAAAAGAATGGGCCCAACAAATAATCGGGTAAATGGCCCATTTAACGGAAAGTCCACAAATTTGCACGCATAGCAAGACGAAGACGCCATTTAAATTAGAGGTTAATTAATATTTAAATATAAATCTTTATCTAAAATTTATAACTAAAGTTGTCTTGGAACCCCACTATGACAAAAAATTAAAATTGATATTTTTAATATATAATTATCAATATTTTTTTAACGTATTTTTTATTTAGAAAAATTGTTTAATATAAAAAATCAAAAATATACATTCTGTTAAGTAAGAGTTTATTTTGTATTGAAGATACGTAGATTACTAATATTGTGTTTTTATAACATAGATTTTTCTTTATTCATAACACATGAATCATATATATCAATAAGAACGTAAGCTATGATTGTATTTTCTTTTTACTCATTAAGTCAAGTATAGATATGATATTTACCGAGATAAATGTTGTTTATATCAAGCAAAAGTAATTGCGATTGTATTAGGTGTTGAATATTGTGTCCGAATAATATAAAATAAATATACTAAAGGAAAACAATAAAAAAAAGAATGAATTAACAGGAAATACAACACGCATGACCTTTTCGGAGCCGTAATGTTGTCTGGTTTAAGTCATAAACAAACACGAACCTTATGACTTACCATATTAAGCCCTTTTCTTAATAATACAATTAAGTAAAAATCAAAGACCATCGAAGTAGTATTTGTTTAGGTTAACTTTGTGGGTTTACGATATAGAGGACTGGAGGAATTTTGAGATACTAAGGTGACATCTATATAATGATACATGTAAATTTTATTATTTAAAAAACTTAATCATTCAATAAATATATTCGCGTATAACGCAGGTATATAAGTCAGTGATACTAATATTTATGAATCTTTTATATTTAAAATAATACTATTGTAATATAAATGTATATATCACTATTTTATATTATCTGAAAATAATATTCATTTTTATTTTTTTAACAATTGATAAAGGTTTCATTAATTTAAAGATATTATAGTCTGACGATATATAAGTGACCAATTGATCTATAAATTATAAATTTAAATCACATAAAAGATAAAAACGATATAAATACATATGTCTTATATAATATAATCTTGGTCTTTCTATCTTGGTCTTTCTAAAAAAACAAAAATGGTTTTTGTGGATAGAGAAAATATCAATAAAGACAAATAATTTTTTGAGTATTTAAAGACACAATCTTAACTATTCGTTTCACTTTAATCTAATGGTTAAGATTTAAACTAAAACTCAATTTTATTTAACTTTTTAAAATTAAGTTATTTTACAAACCGTTAATCGTTAGACGAAATAAATTAAACCCTTGCGACCGTCTCGTTTTTATCTTTAATTACAGCAGTTGTTTTATATACTTTCGACGATTTTTTTTTATTTCTTTTTTTGGGTATTGAAATTGTAACGATTAAATCACATGTGACATTCACACCAATAGGTAAAAGTTTATAAAAGAGAATTACTATAAAACGTATAAATCATTGAATTTAGGAAAACAAATATGAATTTTGAAGACTATAATCACATGTGTTAATACTACAATGACATGTGATTTTAATGTAAATCATATATGATATTATTATGGATATAAAAAAAATTAAAAACTCGTTAAACAATAAACATGTGATTTTAATTCTAAATATAAATTTTAAAACACAACAATGTTATATGATGTATAACCTATCTGGATTCGGAAAAAAGGTCAAGTTCTAACGACTTTTTAGTTTTTTCGTTTATGGCCAAATGTTAAAATTCGTAATGTAATATCACATGTGATTTGAACCAAGGTTGTTAAGATCGAGATCTTACTATGGGTCATTTTTTTCTTTGCAAGATCACGATCGAAAGATCGTATAGGGATCGGAATCAGGATCGTAATATCATAACACTAGGTTTTAGTCGCATTCCTATAATATATAATTCATATCAAATAATAATAGAGCACCATAATTGTTAATATATAAATCGATTAAACGAGTTTAATAAAAATCATGGAGATTTAGATTACTTAATTGAGTTAGAATTAATTTTGTTATACGATTTGTTGTTTTAAATTATTTGAACACAGTTAGTTAATTTATATTTTTTTGGCTCTATAATTAAAGTAAAGTAAGATCGAATATGTCAGGATAGGATTAGCCAATATAAACTAACCAGTTCGCCTACGTTAAGATCGTGATCTATTGAAGAAGTTCAGCAGCGGATGAACACTTCAATATTAACGAGTTGTCGAACAATATAATGTTATATGAAAACAATAAGAACAAACAGAATATAGTCGAATTATAAGCCTCAATTGTATTAATGAAAAGTATCAATACAACGTGTTTTTATCAATACAAGGATCTATCTATTTATAGACCTTGAGGCCGACCTAGATAAACTAGGAAACATCTTCTATCCTTATTTAAATATATCGTTATCTAGAATAAGGAAACTAAATCTAATTACAAAAGGAAACATAAATATAATCTAATTATAACTCTAATTAGATTATTCTTGCACGACAAGTTGGTCTTCCGTATTAACTTGTTATGACCGCATCAACTTGTTATCTTCCGTAGCAACTTTAACAGCAGTAGTAACTTGTTTGAACAGCCGCACTAACTTGTTCTTCCGTAGTAACTCTTAATGTCTTTCGCATTAATCGTTTAAGTTACTTTTCTTGTTTGTTAAGTGTATCGTTTATAGGTTAAACTGTTTTGTCTAAGTTATAGCCCAACAATCTCCCCCTAACCTTGAACTTTTATGAATAATCAAAAGTACAAGTTTCATGCTCCAACCGTACTAACTGTTTTCATTAACAAAACATGTTTAACTATTTAATTACAACTATCTGTTTTGCTAATCAGACTCTTCTCCTTTTGTCTTCTCTTCTATGCGTTGTACCAGAATTCTCCAAATCAGTTCATGAGCAATTCTTGAATCATGGAGTCCATTTAGCTTTACTTTAATCATTTCATCCAATGTATTCAAGGTATGTGGATATTTAACATCCACCAAGAAAAATTCCATGGCTCTATGTCTTCTTCTAAGTGAATAGACACCACTTCTTTCATAAATGAACCACTTGATTACTGGATTACTTGGACCTCCTTTCTTGAATACTGAACTCTTCTTCTTGTATTCTGATTCGAACAATCCACATAGAACGTCCATAGCAAGATCTGTTCCTAAGCATTGACCTCTTTGATGAGAAAATTTGACTTTTCCAATCTTGTACATTCTTTCCAAATCATCTCTGTCAAAATCTCTAATTGCTTGGTGGAAGGCTTGAAGCACTTTCTTTGATCTGTCTTGTCTAGTGACTTCATACTCAGTACCCATCTGCCCACCAAGGAACTTCCAATCTATGATTACTGGAGGTTTCACTGCTAATGGAGTAAACCTTAGTCCTTCTTCATTGTTGATGTACGAAGAATAATCTGCTTCAGGATTGATAAGTGCTTATTCTTCTCCAGCAGGATTTGGACTTTCTTGAGTTGCACTTGGAGCAGTAGATGTTTCTACTCTCTGTTTCTTAGCCAACCCATGTACCCTCTTGGATGCTAGCTTCTTTCTTTTGTGCTTCTCAACTGGTTCATCCACAGCAGGAGCAGTACTAACTTGCTCTTGCTCAAGTATAATCTTCATGCCAGTAGCAATGGCAGCCTTTAGGACTTTGTCTGCATCTTGCTTCTTCTTTTCCATTAGTCTTGCAAGTGCATCTTTTCGTTTGGCTTCATTCTTCTTCTCTTCCTTCACAAGATCTAAAATGTTAGCCAATTTCATAGGACCTAGCGACCTACCACTGTAACCTTTGCTCTTGAGATAGGTGGTATATTTCTCCCTATCGTCATCTAGCTTGGCACTTGTGGATTTGGACACTTTCTTCTTCTCAGGCTTGGCTTTGGCTTTGATTTTCTGTTCATCTTCCTGCATCTTCATTGCAAGCAATTCATCTGACTTTACCAAACCTTGTCGAACTAGGTCATTCAAAATCTCCTCATTTTCCATCTCCTTAGCATGAATTGCATCCTCCTCTGCAATTCTGTTTAGCTTTTCTCTCTCAGATGGAGTTGGAGACTGATTCAATCTTGCATGAAGCTCATCCTCTTCAGGTATCTTCCTTTTTCTTTCCCTTTCAGCCTGCTCATGCTCAACAGCCAATCTGAGCATCAATACTGCTTCTTCTTGCTCTTGCATTATTCTTTCTTTTTCTTGCTCTGCTAGAAGATTTTGAAAGTCTCTTTCTTCTGCAGCTTTCTGCTTTGCAAGTCTTTCTTCTTCCTGCTTTTCTTCCTTTGATTTCTCCACAACTATACTTTTGCCTTTGTTTTTGTGCTATGGAGCATCAAAGTTGACTTTCTGTATCTCCTTCTTCTTATCCACAGTAACATAGCCCCATCTACCTATAGAAACAGATAAGCTAGAAGGTTGTTCAGGTAAGGTTAATGAAGTTGCTTTGGGTTGAGCAACTAATGCAGCTGCTGCTCTTTGTCTAGCAACTAGTTCAGCTATCATCTTCTTCCTTTCCTCTTCTGCTTTCTCCTTTTCTTTTTTCTGCTTTTCTTCTTTGATCTTAAGCAGCTGTGATGCTATAGTGTCTTCATCATCCATGACAGTTGTTCTTGTCATCTCTTGTTGGATTAAGACATTTGCAGCTTCTTGTTGATTAATGGTAGGAACAGGAGCTTCAGTTGTTGTGGTTGAAAGTGTTGTAGCTTCAGAATGTATTGCTTGAAAAGTATGTGAAGCTTGATAAAATGTGGGAGGAGTGGTTGTGAATAAGTATGATTGATCATCATCTGCACCTGGACTGGTAACCATAGGGTCAGTATCAACTATGTCCGTAGCAACTGGACTAGTAACAATAGGATCAGTAGCAACTGTGTCCGCAGCAACCATCTCATCATCCGCATTAACTGTATCCGCAGCAAGTGAGTCAGTAGTAACCATTGGTTCAGTAGCAACTTCAGGGTTGATATCTGCTTCTATCTCCCTTTGGTATACTGTTTCTTCAACCATTTGCTTCACTTCTTTCTGCTGCTCCCCCTCAACCACTTGCTCCTTTTCAGCATCTATTAACATTTTCTCTCCTTCCTCATCCACCACCATATCTTCTGTTTCTAACTCTACCTCCCCCTCAAGTGCACTGGCAATTTCCATATCTTCGTCATGTTTGAAAGTAGCAGTGATCACAGTGTCTTCACTTCTCTTATCTTCACCCTTGCTCTCCTCAGATGAGAAAAGATGTATGTGTTCTTTCTCCCCCTTTTGATCAGCTGCAGGAGAGTCATCTGAAGATGAGGAGCTGGAGGGCCTGGGTGAGTTTCCAGCACTTCGTGTGGTGATTCTTTTGGGCAGTAACTGGGCTGATAATAAAGCTTGTTGTGCCAGTACCTGTTGCACCAAAGATGTGAGAGTAGAAAGCACTTCACCCTGTTTTTCCACCTTCACCATTAGAGTTCGGTACAAATCCATCAATTCCAAATACTGACCACTACTACCCTCACGCCTTTCCTGTTGGGTACCAACAGGCGGTTGATCATAGGGAAAAGAGAAACTCTCCTGCCTAGCAGAAGCATGTAACTCTCCCATGGTCTCTTGGCGCCAGGGACCACCTTCCAAAGATGAGAACAAGTCCTCAGCAGTGGATGGTGTTGCCGTAGTTTGGGTCTTAATTATGTTGATACTGTCCTGAGCTTCACTATGAGAAGTGAAAGCTGCAGTAGTATCAGCCCTCCCTACATGGTCTTCCCCCTCCTTATGGACCAACTCAGTGAACAAGGGGGTGTGTTCAATGTTTTCCCCTAAAGTTTGTGTCATTCCTGAAGATGTTTCAGGTAATGATTTTGAAGTGTGAGAATGGGGGATAGGTTTAGAAACAGGAGGCTGAGTAACCCTCTTGATTCTTTTGAAAGCAGCCTTTGATGGTTTGTGAGGTGATGAAACTGTGGGGGTTGTTACTATAGAAGTAGTAACTGGTGCAGTAGCAACTGGAGTAGAACTCACAGTAGCAACTGGAGGCACATTGGCAGTATCAACTGCCGTAGTAACCTCAGGGATTACACCCTCAGTACCTGCTACAGATATGGCACTAGTGCCCACAGATATTGCAGTAGTACTGATGGTGGCAGCTGGGGGTTGGGACAGAGGTGAAGTCACTAGTCCTTCAGCTGGAGGAACAGTGATCACCATCATTGTAGAGAACAATGGTGTCACATTGGATGAACTGCCCTTATTAACTTGCCTCATATTTGTAAAAACTTTCTTTGAATGAGCATGTGAGAAAAAGCATTTTTCTGATCTAGTAAGATCTTTAAGCTCATAGTTAAAAAGGTGTTGAAGAAAGCGAGGATACATTAAAAATTTAAGTTTTGGGTTTAAAAGATTCCATCGCATTACTTCAAAAATCATGTAAGAAAAATTGTAAGTTCGTTTTGTTGCCAAACAAACCATGGCAGTAGCTAGAGCAGAGCTACCTTCATGCCATCCAGTTCGTTTTTGGGATATACATTGTTGCAAAGTATGCAACAGAAACTTCCATTGAGGGGAGAGTATTGCCTTGTGAAAGGTCGAAATATTTAAATCCCCCTCATATCCGAGTTTTGTAAAATTGTCAATCAGGATGTCATAAGGAAGTTTTACTCTACCTTTTTCATCTTGCAGTTGTAGATGTTTGCGCAAAGATGACTCCGTAACTTTGTTTGCTTTGCCATCCACTACTGCATTAATGGCCGCCGCTTCAGGATCAAGTTCAGCGGATGTCCAAAAATCCTTAATGTGAGATTCATTGATTTCTGGATTGATGGTTAACGCCGTTTTGATTTTCGATTGATTCAAGAAATCAATAATTTGGTGGAAGTTAGCGTTTTCATCATTTTTTTCCAAGAAAGCTACCATGTTGTGTGTTTTGTGAAACTTTAGTTCTGCCATTGTTGTAATTTGAGGGATGATTATGAGAGTGATGAACAAGAAGGCAAACAGTTAGTCACAAAAGTAAAGAAAATTGAGAATTTTGAGTCTAACGGTAACTTTTTATGAAGATTTAGGGTTCTTAAGAAAAGGTAATTCTTAAACAGTTAAAAGAACCCCTATTTATACTGAAAATTTGTAACCACTTGAGGACTCCGATTAGACGCGGGTAATGATTTAAATGTAACGGTCCAATTAAAAATCGCCACGTGTCAGTAGTAGCTATGCCTCGCGCCTGAATTTTAAAAATTAGGTCCAATCGGAACGTGCCATGTGTAAAAGTTGGTTACAAGTTGTATTTTGACTTGTCAAATCACCATTAATTAGGGTATACTTATTGTTTAAGAAACCTATTAATATGGTAATTTGCATTATTAACAAATAAGTCCGCAGTAAGTTGGTTAATCGTCCGTAGTAATGGTTCATGGGCCGTATTAACTGGACTGTCCGTAGTAATGTGAGTTACTGGCAGTATTAATCCAGAGGTCCGTAGTAACACATTATTTGTCCGTATTAACCATTCCGTCCAAATTAATAGACTTAGGGCAGTAGTAGTTAAACCTTCCCTTAATACTAATCTTTTGGACGTACTAATCATACTTTGGTCAAGATTTGTTTTTACTATTAATGTTGCAGTAGTAACATAGTACAATACTAAAAAGTAAGGCACTTGATTCTCATCATAAGGTTACTACTGCTTCTCTAAGGGACTTAATAAAAATAGAAATACTAAGAGAAAAAGGATATCGTTATCAATCCATATTGATCAGTCCAATACTTGTGATCAAGAATGTGAATCTTCCCACATCAAATGCTTTAGTGAGAAGGTCAGCAAGCTGATTGTCAGTGTGGATTTTCTCAACATGGATCAATTTCTTTTCGTTGCAATCTCTTATGAAATGATAGCGTATCTCTATATGCTTTGTTTTGGAGTGTTTGACTGGATTGTTGATGATGCTAATGGTGCTTTAATTGTCAATATGGATTGGCGTGTTCATGAAGGAATAGCCATAGTCCATCATTTGATTTTGTATCCAAAGTACTCGAGCACAACAACTAGCAGCGGCAATGTACTCAGCTTCTGTGGAAGAGGTTGACACCGTTGTTTGCTTCTTACATTGCCATGACACCAGTCTTGAACCAATAAATTGGCATCCTCCAGTCGTTGATTTCATGTCTAAGTTTTCACCACCATAGTCACTGTCAGTATAAGCAATTAAATCAAAAGGAGAGTCTTTGGGATACCATAAGCCGTTAGGTAGCGAAAAATTCTCTTGACTGCAATGAGGTGTGACATCTTGGGCCTTGTTTGATATCTTGCCATATACAAACTCCAAACATGATGTCTGGTCTTGAAGCTGTGAGATACCTGAGAGATCCAATCATTGATCTATAGTTATGTATATCCACATCCTCCCCCTCAAGATCAGCCGTCAATTGTTTGGAGTTTCAACCGGAGTGCTTGCAACTTTGGCATCCATAAGTCCAAATTTGGTTAGGATGTCCTTGACATACTTGGATTGGCTTATAAAGAGGCCATC
>CAJVGC010000060.1:31306540-31339958 GCA_910822075.1 Senecio squalidus | reverse complement strand
TTAGATTACTTAATTGAGTAGAATTAATTTTGTTATACGATTTTGTTGTTTTAAATTATTTGAACACAGTTAGTTAATTTATATTTTTTTGGCTCTATAATTAAAGTAAAGTAAGATCGAATATGTCAGGATAGGATTAGCCAATATAAACTAACCAGTTCGCCTACGTTAAGATCGTGATCTATTGAAGAAGTTCAGCAGCGGATGAACACTTCAATATTAACGAGGTTGTCGAACAATATAATGTTATATGAAAACAATAAAACAAACAGAATATAGTCGAATTATAAGCCTCAATTGTATTAATGAAAAGTATCAATACAACGTGTTTTTATCAATACAAGGATCTATCTATTATAGACCTTGAGGCCGACCTAGATAAACTAGGAAACATCTTCTATCCTTATTTAAATATATCGTTATCTAGAATAAGGAAACTAATCTAATACAAAAGGAAACATAAATATAATCTAATTATAACTCTAATTAGATTATTCTTGCACGACAAGTTGGTCTTCCGTATTACTTGTTATGACCGCATCAACTTGTTATCTTCCGGTAGCAAACTTTAACAGCAGTAAGTAGTAACTTGTTTGAACAGCCGCACTAACTAGTAACTCTTAATGTCTTCCGCATTAATCGTTTAAGTTACTATTCTTGTTGTTAAGTGTATTGTTTATAGGTTAAACTGTTTTGTCTAAGTTATAACCCAACAATCTCCCCCTAACCTTGAACTTTTATGAACAATCAAAAGTACAAGTTTTTTTATGCTCCAACCGTACTAACTGTTTTTCATTAACAAAACATGTTTAACTATTTAGAGTTAATTACAACTATTTGTTTTGCCAATCAGATCCTTCTCCTTTTGTCTTCTCTTCTATGCGTTGTACTAGAATTCTCCAAATCAGTTCATGAGCGATTCTTGAATCATGAAACCCATTAAGCTTTACTTCAATCATCTCATCCAATGTCTTCAATGTATGTGGATATTTTACATCCACCAAGAAAAATTCCATGGCTCCATGTCTTCTTACAAGTGAATAGACACCACTTCTTTCATAAATGAACCATCTGATTAATGGATTACTTGGACCTCCTTTCTTGAACACTGAACTGTTCGAACCATCCGCATAGAATGTCCATAGCAAGATCTGTACCTAAGCATTGACCTCTTTGATGAGAAAATTTGACTTTTCCAATCTTGTACATTCTTTCCAAATCATCTCTGTCAAAGTCCCTAATTGCTTGGTGGAAGGCATGAAGTACTTTCTTTGATCTATCTTGTCTAGTGACTTCATACTCAGTTCCCATCTGCCCACCAAGGAACTTCCAATCTATGATTACTGGAGGTTTCATTGCTAATGGAGTAAACCTTAGTCCTTCTTCATTGTTGATGTATGAAGAATAATCTGCTTCAGGATTGATAAGTTCTTGTTCTTCTCCAGCAGGACTTGGACTTTCTTGAGTTGCACTTGGAGCAGTAGATGTTTCTACTCTCTGTTTCTTAACCAACCCGTGTACCCTCTTGGATGCTAGCTTCTTTCTTTTGTGCTTCCCAACAGGTTCATCACCAACAGGAGCAGTACTAACTTGCTCTTGCTCAAGTATAACCTTTCTGTCAGTAGCAATGGCAGCCTTTAGGACTTTGTCTGCATCTTGCTTCTTCTTTTCCAATATTCTTGCAAGTGCATCTTTTCGCTTGGCTTCATTCTTCTTCTCTTCCTTCACAAGATCTAAGATGTTAGGCAATTTCATAGGACCTAGTGACCTACCACTATAACCTTTGCTCTTGAGATAGGTTGTGTATTTCTTCCTATCTTCAGCTAGCTTGGCACTTGTGGATTTGGACACTTTCTTCTTCTCAGGTTTGGCTTTGGCTTTGATTTTGTCATCTTCCTGCATCTTCCTTGGAAGTAGTTCATCTGATTTCACCAAACCTTGTCGAACCAGGTCATTCAAAATCTCCTCATTTTCCATCTCCTTAGCGCGAATTGCATCCTCCTCTGCAATTTTGTTTAGCTTTTCCCTCTCAGATGGGGTGGATATTGATTCAATCTTGCATGTAGCTCATCCTCTTCCGCTATCTTCCTTTTTCTTTCCCTTTCAGCTTGCTCATGCTCAGCAGCCAATCTGAGCATCAATTCAGCTTCTTCTTGCTCTTGTCATATCCTTTCTTTTTCTTCTTCTGCTAGAATTTTGAAAGTCTCTTTCTTCTGCAGCTTTCTGCTTTGCAAGCCTTTCTTCTTCCTGCTTTTCTTCCTTTGATTCTCTCCACAACTATACTTTGCCTTTGTTTTTGTGCTATGGAGCATCAAGGTTGACTTTCTGAATCTCTTCTTCTTCTTATCCACAGTAACATAGCCCCATCTACCTGATAGAAACAGACAAGCTAGAAGATTGTTCAGGTAAGGTTAATGAAGTTGCTGTTGGGTTTAGCAACTAATGCAGCTGCTGCTCTTTGTCTAGCAACTAGTCAGCTATCATCTTCTTCCTTTCCTCTTCTGCTTTCTCCTTTTCTTTTTCTGCTTTCTTCTTTGATCTTACGCAGCTGTGATGCTATAGTGTCTCATCATCCATGACAGTTGTTCTTGTCATCTCTTGTTGGATTAAGACATTGCAGCTTCTTGTTGAGAACAGGAGCTTCAGTTGTTGTGGTTGAAAGTGTTGTAGCTTCAGAATGTATTGCTTGAAAAGGGTGTGAAGCTTGATAAAATGTGGGAGGAGTGGTTGTGAACAAATATGATTGATCATCATCTGCACCTGGACTGGTAACCATAGGGTCAGTATCAACTGTGTCCGCAGCAATTGAGTCCGCAGCAACCATCTCATCATCCACAGTAACTGGATCCGCAGCAAGTGAGTCAGTAGTAACCATTGGTTCAGTAGCAACTTCATTTTCTGCTTTATCTCCTTGTTCTACTGTTTCTTCAACCATTTGCTTCACTTCTTTCTGCTCCCCCTCAACCATTGTTTTCAGTCTATTACATTTTCTCCCTTCTTCATCCACCACCATATCTTCTGTTCTAACTCTAACTCCCCCTCAAGTGCACTGGCAATTCCATATCTTCATCATGTTTGGAAGTGGCAGTGATCACAGTGTCTTCACTTCTCTTATCTTCACCCTTGCTCTCCTCAGATGAGAAAAGATGTATGTGTTCTTTCTCCCCCTTTTTATCAGCTGCAGGAGAGTCATCTGAAGATGAGGAGCTGGAGGGCCTGGGTGAGTTTCCAGCACTTCGTGTGGTGATTCTTTTGGGCAGTAACTGGGCTGATAATAAAGCTTGTTGTGCCAGTACCTGTTGCACCAAAGATGTGAGAGTAGAAAGTACTTCACCCTGTTTTTCCACCTTCACCATTAGAGTTCGGTACAAATCCATCAATTCCAAATACTGACCACTACTACCCTCACCCCTTTCCTGTTGGGTACCAACAGGCGGTTGATCATAGGGAAAAGAGAAACTCTCCTGCCTAGCAGAAGCATGTAACTCTCCCATGGTCTCTTGGCGCCAGGGACCACCTTCCAAAGATGAGAACAAGTCCTCAGCAGTGGATGGTGTTGCCGTAGTTTGGGTCTTAAGTATGTTGATACTGTCCTGAGCTTCACAATAAGAAGTGAAAGCTGCAGTAGTATCAGCCCTCCCTACATGGTCTCCCCCTACTTATGGACCAACTCAGTGAACAAGGGGGTATGTTCAATGTTTTCCCCTAAAGTTTGTGTCATTCCTGAAGATGTTTCAGGTAATGATTTTGAAGTGTGAGAATGGGGGATAGTTTTAGAAACAAGAGGCTGAGTAACCCTCTTGATTCTTTTGAAAGCAGCCTTTGATGGTTTGTGAGGTGATGAAACTGTGGGGGTTGTTACTATAGAAGTAGTAACTGGTGCAGTAGCAACTGGAGTAGAACTCACAGTAGCAACTGGAGGCACATTGGCAGTAGTAACTGCCGTAGTAACCTCAGGGATTACACCCTCAGTACCTGCTACAGATATGGCACTAGTGCCCACAGATATTGCAGTAGTACTGATGGTGGCAGCTGGGGGTTGGGACAGAGGTGAAGTCACTTGTCCTTCAGCTGGAGGAACAGTGATCACCAACATTGTAGAGAACAATGGTGTCACATTAGGTGAACTGCCCTTATTAACTTGCCTCATATTTGTAAAAACTTTCTTTGAATGAGCATGTGAGAAAAAGCATTTTTCTGATCTAGTAAGATCTTTAAGCTCACAGTTAAAAAGGTGTTGAAGAAAGCGAGGATACATTAAAAATTTAAGTTTTGGGTTTAAAAGATTCCATCGCATTCCTTCAAAAATCATGTAAGAAAAATTGTAAGTTCGTTTTGTTGCCAAACAAACCATGGCAGTAGCTAGAGCAGAGCTACCTTCATGCCATCCAGTTCGTTTTTGGGATATACATTGTTGCAAAGTATGCAACAGAAATTTCCATTGAGGGGAGAGTTTTGCCTTGTGAAAGGTCGAAATATTTAAATTCCCCTCATATCCCAGTTTTGTAAAATTGTCAATCAGGATGTCATAAGGAAGTTTTACTCTACCTTTTTCATCTTGCAGTTGTAGATGTTTGCGCAAAGATGACTCCGTAACTTTGATTGCTTTGCCAATGGCCGCCGCTTCAGGATCAAGTTCAGCGGATGTCCAAAAATCCCTAATGGGAGATTCATTGATTTCTGGATTGATGGTTAACGCCGTTTTGATTTTCGATTGATTCAAGAAATCAATAATTTGGTGGAAGTCAGCGTTTTCATCATTTTTCTCCAAGAAAGCTACCATGTTGTGTGTTTTGTGAATCTGTAGTTCTGCCATTGTTGTAATTTGAGGGATGATTATGAGAGTGATGAACAAGAAGGCAAACAGTTAGTCACAAAAGTAAAGAAAATTAAGAATTTTGAGTCTAACGGTAACTTTTTATGAAGATTTAGGGTTCTTAAGAAAAGGTAATTCTTAAACGGTTAAAAGAACCCCTATTTATACTGAAAATTTGTAACCACTTGAGGACTCCGATTAGACGCGGGTAATGATTTAAATGTAACGGTCCAATTAAAAATCGCCACGTGTCAGTAGTAGCTGTGCCTCGCGCCTGAATTTTAAGAAATAGGTCCAATCGGAACTTGCCACGTGTAAAAGTTGGTTACAAGTTGTATTTTGACTTGGCAAATCAACATTAATTAGGGTATACTTATTGTTTAAGAAACCTTTTAATATGGTAATTTGCAGTATTAACAAATAAGTCCGCAGTAAGTTGGTTAATCGTCCGTAGTAATGGTTCATCGGCCGTATTAACTGGACTGTCCGTAGTCATGTGAGTTACTGGCAGTATTAATCCAGAGGTCCGTAGTAACACATTATTTGTCCGTATTAACCATTCCGTCCAAATTAATAGACTTAGGGCAGTAGTAGTTAAACCTTCCCTTAATACTAATCTTTTGGACGTACTAATCATACTTTGGTCAAGATTTGTTTTTACTATTAATGTTGCAGTAGTAACATAGTACAATACTAAAAAGTAAGGCACTTGATTCTCATCATAAGGTTACTACTGCTTCTCTAAGGGACTTAATAAAAATAGAAATACTAAGAGAAAAAGGATATCGTTATCAATCCATATTGATCATTCCAATACTTGTGATCAAGAATGTGAATCTTCCCACATCAAATGCTTTTGTGAGAAGGTCAGCAAGCTGATTGTCAGTGTGGATTTTCTCAACATGGATCAATTTCTTTTCGTTGCAATCTCTTATGAAATGATAGCGTATCTCTATATGCTTTGTTTTGGAGTGTTTGACTGGATTGTTGATGATGCTAATGGTGCTTTGATTGTCAATATGGATTGGCGTGTTCATGAAGGAATAGCCATAGTCCATCATTTGATTTTGTATCCAAAGTACTTGAGCACAACAACTAGCAGCGGCAATGTACTCAGCTTCTGTGGAAGAGGTTGACACCGTTGTTTGCTTCTTACATTGCCATGACACCAGTCTTGAACCAATAAATTGGCATCCTCCAGTCGTTGATTTCATGTCTAAGTTTTCACCACCATAGTCACTGTCAGTATAAGCAATTAAATCAAAAGGAGAGTCTTTGGGATACCATAAGCCTAAGTTAGGCTTGCCCTTTAGGTAGCGAAAAATTCTCTTGACTGCAATGAGGTGTGACATCTTGGGCCTTGTTTGATATCTTGCACATACACAAACTCCAAACATGATGTCTGGTCTTGAAGCTGTGAGATACATGAGAGATCCAATCATTGATCTATAGTTATGTATATCCACATCCTCCCCCTCAAGATCAGCCGTCAATTGTTTGTGAGTTTCAACCGGAGTGCTTGCAACTTTGGCATCCATGAGTCCAAATTTGGTTAGGATGTCCTTGACATACTTGGATTGGCTTATAAAGAGGCCATCCGTCTTTTGCTTAACTTGTAGACCCAAGGAAAAGGTAAGTTCTCCCATGGAACTCATTTGAAACTTGGTGTGCATGAGGTCTTCAAATTCCTTGCACAAAGAATCTTTGGTAGAGCCAAAGATGATGTCATCAACGTAGATTTGAACAAGAAGAATATCGGAGTGAGATTTCTTGAAGAATAGTGTCTTGTCAATTGTTCCTCTTTGAAAGTTGTTTTGAAGAAGGTAGTCTGAAAGAGTGTCATACCAAGCCCGTGGTGCTTGATGAAGCCCATAGAGAGCTTTGATCAATTTGTATACCTTGTGAGCATGTTGAGGGTCCTCAAAGCCAGGGGGTTGTTTGACATATACCTCTTCTTCAATGACACCATATAGAAATGCACTCTTTACGTCCATTTGATAAACTTTGAAACCCATGAATGAAGCAAAGGCTAGAAATAATCGAATTGCTTCAATCCTAGCTACTGGAGCAAAGACCTCTTCATAGTCAATTCCCTCTTCTTGTGTGTAGCCTTGTGCAACCAGTCTTGCTTTATTCTTAACCACAATTCCACATTCATCCTTCTTGTTTCTGAAGATCCATCTTGTACCTATCACCTTTTTGCCATATGGGACTTCCACTAATTCCCATACTCCTTGAATCTGGAACTGGAGTAGCTCAGCTTGACATGCCTCGATCCAATGTGGATCTAGTAATGCTTCTTGGATTTTCTTGGGTTCCATTTGAGATAGAAAGCATGCAAATAGACATGTGTTGATAAGAGCAGTCGTTGGATCCTTTTTGGACTTGGTTTGACTTCTAGTCTCCATTGAGAGGTCAAAATTTCCAATGATTTGAGTAGGAGGATGGTTCTTTGCAATACGAGAAGATGGAATCTTCTCAATCCTTACTTCATAGCCTAAGTTTGTGTCATTCAAATCAGGCATATCATTGGTTGGAAAATAGGCAGTGTTTGGAGGAGTAGTAACTGAAGTAGGTATATCGGTAGTGTAAGGCTCATATTCTTCAGTGATAATTTGTTCAACGCCATTTTCATCCTCTTGGACTAGGTGTGGAACGCCATCGGGGCGTGTTGGACCATCCTTAGGAGAGGGTGTTTCATCTTCATGTGTGGGTTCAGGTTGAGGATCTTCTGTTTCATCTGGGGAAATGGGATCAATGACATGAATGGGATCCTCCATTGAAACAGGAAGATTGATGTATTCCATCACATCCAAACGAGCAGTACCAGTGGTAGGAGCCGCAGCAACTGGCTCCGTAGTAAGTGGAGCAGTAGGAATAGATTTTGCCGCATTAACAGGATCCGTATTAACTGAATTGGATTGAAACTCAAAGTTAGAGTTCAATGACTTGGTCAAGGCATCCAAATCTAAAACCCAATCTGGTCCATGTCCCTTCTTGGTGTAAGTGTGTTCATTGAAGGTTACGTTGGAGCTTTCTTCTATGATCTTCGATTTGTGGTTGTAAACACGATATGCCTTGCTTTGGGAGGAGTATCCAACGAAAGTTCCTTCATCAGCTTTTCTTTCAAACTTACCAAGATAGTCTTTGGAGTTTAAGACTGTGCATGGACATCCAAATGCGCGTAAGAAACTGATCAAAGGTTGTTTCTTGTGGAGGAGCTCATATGGAGTTTTGTTGTGTGCCTTGACTAGAAGAACCCGATTCTGAACATAGCAGGCAGTGTTAACTGCTTCTGCCCAGAAAAAGATGGGAAGGTTGGAATCAGCCAACATGCTTCTGACTGCTTCAATCAATGTCCTATTTCTTCGTTCAGCAACTCCATTTTGTTGAGGAGTCGTAGCAGCACTGAATTGTCTCTTTATTCCTTTCTTGTCACAGAAGTCATTCATCACTTGGTTCTTGAATTCCGTGCCATTGTCACATCGAATTTTCTTGATCTTCAGGTTGAGTTGATGTTCAATCTTGGTGATAAAAGTGATGAGGAGCTGACTTGTTTCATCCTTGGTACCAAGAAAGTACACCCATGTATATCTTGAAAAATCATCAGTGATGACAAGGCAATATGACTTATTCGCAATGCTCTTTACATTAGTGGGACCAAAGAGATCCATGTGAAGTAAATGTAAAGGTGTGGTGTTGGAGTTGATCTCCTTTGTCTTGTGAGAAGACTTGTGTTGCTTGCCCTTCAAGCATGCTAAGCAGTTGTCTTCCAGGTTGAACTGCTTGTTTGGGAGACCTCTAACCAAACTAGATTTAACTAGTTTATTGATGTTTTCAGGTTCATGTGGCACATTCTTCTATGCCATAGGGTGGATTCATCTAGAGTAGCTTTTGAGAGAAAGCATGCTTCAGGTGAATTGAGTTGAACCTTTGACATGTCAAGACAATAGACATTGTCTCTCCTTGGTGTTCTGAGTAAGATCATGCTTTCATCTATGACATACCCAGGCTTCATTATAATGCATTCTGTAGCAGTGAAGATCGGTGTGTGTTTCTCATCACAGACTTGAGAGACACTCAACAAATTATATTGAAGCTGTTGCACATAGTACACGTCTTTGAAGTGTAGTGTACCATTGCTTATTGTTCCTTTTCCAGAAATTCTTCCTCCTTTTGGATTTCCTCCAAACGCAACATATCCTCCGTTGAACTTTTCAAAGTCCTGAAGACATGACATGTTGCCCGTCATGTGCCTGGAACAGCCACTATCTACATGCCAACTGTTCTCACTTTCTTTTGTTGGCTGAACCTGCACATAAACGATAGAGATTAGTTTACGGTGGGAACCCAAGCCAAAGTTGACTTGGGTTTGCCCATTTCATCAAAGTAACTCACCTTCCTTTGTACTAGTTTTGAAAAATCAAGGGGATAGGTGGTTGAGTTACTTGGACCTTTGGTTGCCACACTTGTTTGAAAGATTTAGCTTTTGAAACAATTTTAGTGTTAACAGTTTTGGATTTAACAATAGGAACAGATACTGGTTTGACGTGCTTTTGTTTCTTAGTGTTAATGAAAGCCGTAGTAACTAAGTTACCTTTAGCAGTATTAACTCTAGCAGTATTAACACGGTTATTTTTCCCAGTATTAATACGGGCAGTATTAACACCATTATGTTTCGCCGTATTAAGTTTTGCAGTAGAAACTGTGACAACCGTCTTATTTCAGGTGAAAACCGCATTCTCTATCTTTGAGTTAACTATGATTTGATCTTATCTTTACTTGTCTGGTAAACGGGTGTGAGTCGGAATCGGAAACGTAATCATAAAACGAATCCTAATACCAAGAAAACACCTAGTGAACTTGCCTAAGTTCCTATATAAACTAACCGGAAACTTTCAACTAACGAAAACACTTAACAATGGAACGAACGAAAAACGAACGATGCTGAAACTGGCCCCAAATGCGCCGCATTATGCCCTAATGCGCCGCATTCTGGGCGCAGTTCAGCAATAATTGTGGACTTTAAAACTTAACTAAACGGGTCCAAACTTTAGCCTAACGTTTAACTCTTGATTCTTGGTACCCAAAAGCCTTTTAAAAGTCCAGGGATTCTGTTTTTATGCCACTATAACTTAACACAAAACACCAACACATACAAACACACACAATCACACTCCTTTTGCTAGCTCTCTCTCTCTCTCTACATAATCCCCTCAAGAACACACACACACCACTCTCATTTACAGAGATACTTCACACAAAAACACAGAAAAAACACCACAATAATCACATATAAATCGTTCATAAACAAAAGGGAGAAAAGGAGCATTCATCCATTTGGGTTAAAAGTCGATTTCTAGCATTTTGGGTCAAAAATCACCAAGAGAACACTTCCACCTTCTCCAAATCATCATCCATTTGGTATAACTCTTTTAAATCTTCTGTTTTTGAAAGATTAACTCATTGCATGTATCATCTAACAACTAAAAACAAGTTTTTATGAAGATTTGTGGCTATTTATGAACAAAAACGGGTTTTTATAAAATGGATGTTTAGATCTATGAATTTGTGGTTAAAAACTCAATATAAACTTTAAAACATCAAGTATTTGGATGTATCTATCATTGCATGTCGAAATCCACCATCAAAATACCAATTTTTAGCATATAAAAGATTTTGGCCATGAACCTGTGTGTGAATGCGGCCCATTCCTCCTATATCAGATGGCAGAAAAATTTGTATTTTCGGTATAAGACGTGATCTTGAGCTTATTTCTTCAAACCGAGTTAAATAATCTGTAATGGGCTTAAATTATGTATAAAGGGACTTATTGAACAAGTTTATATAACATGTGTTTGGTATAAATATATATGAAATATGTTTATGAAAATCGTTAAGCGGGAAAGTGTTTAAAAATGGGATTTTAAGGTTTTGGCGCGGAAGCGCTGCCCGATTTTCGGTAGACTTAAAACCAACACTTATACTAAGAGCATTTTCGTTAACTAATGACATTATAAACTTATAAACATTCGTACTCATTCAATCTTGGTATTACTATAGGAGTTCCGTGATTTCCGACCCGTTTCGACCCGTTCCGACCGCTCTTTCCAATTTGTGCTATTCTTCGCGACCAGTGAGTTACTTCCCCACCTTTTATTACCATTTTGTACATCTTTTGGGGGAGACATGAGAACCAAACACTTTTACTACTTATATGCGTATATCCTCTTTCTCGAGTTGTTACACTCGAAACGTTTACAAACTAAATAATTGATTGTATGTCTTGTAAAACGCCATGTTTCTGGCATTTTTATTAATTCTTGATAGAATTATAACCAAACGCAAATGCCTACAATCAAAACAGTAAAGGGGCCTGTTACGGTCGGACTATTGTTAGTAGGGACGTTTACAGTCATGTCTTACACCGAGGGGTCAATGTTCACTTTTACAATCAATACTTACTATACGCATATATACTTTTTCAATCGACACGCTCGATGTATTCATGAACGCAACGATCTATTATGTATCTTTTATGACTCTTGATGGTAATATAGCCAGACGTAAGTGCCTCATGTCAAGCAACGCTCGGTTTCTTCACATACTATTAGCCTGTTTAAGCCGCTTAGTATGGGTATCGATACTTAAGAAACAATCATTCCTTACTTAGGTGTTGGCCTAAGTACATGTCACATAGATCCTTACTTAGGCGTTGACCTAAGTACATGTCACTCAGATTTCTTACTTAGGTGTTAGCCTAGGTACACATTAGTGTCAGCCAACTTCATAATTGAGAGCTTTTAGTCATTTCTACTTGGGTGTTAGCTCAAGTGCTCATCAATCGATTGATCTTGGATGTTAGTTCAAGTGTTTATTCATCGATTGATCTTGGATGTTAGTCCAAGTGTTTATTAATCGACTAATCTCGAGTGTTAGCTCGAGAGATGGTTAATCGAATGATCTTGGATGTCGGTCCAAGTGATTATTAACCGATTGATCTTGAATATTAGTTCAAACGCTTATTCATCGGTTGATCTTGGATGTTAGTCCAAGTGTTTCTTACTCGATAAATCTTGGGTGTTATCTCAAGTACGTATTTTTCTCGATTGGTATTGAGTGTTACCTCAAGTACCCGCTACTCGACGGTTCATCTTCTCGCGAACGCTTACGGTCATATTATATCAAGGGATCGACGCTCTTACTGTTACAACCATATTTTCAACACTTGTTTCTGTTGAGGAAACTCTTAAAACATATTTTTTTAAAATATTGTTATATTTTGCCGAAACCGCTTTTAGTCAAGGACTAGTAAAACGGTAACTCACTCACTACTTTTGTAGTTGACATTTGTTCTCATGTTTCAGGAAACGCAATGTAAGGACGTTAAGTGCATACCTCTTGTGATGGGTCAGGAAGGTCACGTGATTAAGAATCGGGAAGACTTTATTTATTTACTTTGGGAATGTCTTTTGAAGTTTTACATATGTTATCGTGGTTGTACTGTATTGTTAAATACTTGGTTATCTTTGAACTTTGTAAACGTTTTATGACTTCAATGACTTAAAAACCGTTTGTATTTATTATATCTCGTGTAATGATATCTTTGCTCTTCACATCTCGTGTTTCCGCTTTAGCGGGGTGTGACAGAAACAAAGGTTTGTCTGGCAGTAGGAACTCTATTCTTATGGTTAGAAAATGTGTTACGTTTGTTTACACTAGTTTTTTCTGAATTCATAGTAACAAATTTATGATTTGCTTGATTTGATTTGTTACTATTATTCATGGATTTATTTTTATGAGCAACCCTTCCTGTGTATCCCATCCTATAATGCGGTTTTTGAATCACTTGCAATTGATTTTGAGGATTGTGATAGCATAATGATTTGATTTACCACATATAAAACATCCCTTCCCTGAACTTTTGACAATCTGACCCTTTTGAGTTTTTACTTGGTTCATATTTCGTTGGTTTCCTCGTTTACCTATATGTTTCCAAGTCTTTTCGTGTACCTTAGGGATTGTTTTGAGCTTTCTTTCAGTGGGTGTTTTGATCTTTTTAATGGAGTCAGGACGTGGCATAGACACCAAACTTTGTGAAGATTGTTGAGTACAACCTTCTATTGTGATAAGGTGATTTTCTAAAGGAATGTCCTTATTTTTCACAATATTATGCTTACTCTCTTCAACTAAGTCCTCAATTAGAACTTCATCATAGTTGATTGGATCAACATTGAATGATTCCTTTGGAGGTGTCTGAGAGATAGGAATTCTAGGTTCATCTAAAGATGGTGGAATGTAGTTTTGGTTAAATGGAGGGGCAACTTCTTTGTAACCTAAACCTTCTTTTACCTTTCCATGTATTTGTTGTTGGCATTTACTGATTTTGAAGCAAATTCTAATTTCCCTACATCTAACTCAACTTTACCATGTTCTTGTTCTAATCTTTTGATTTCATCCATAGCCATCTTAAGCTTAAGTAGTAAGTCCTCTCTTTGCCATTCAACTAGACTAATTTTCTCTTGATAACTTTGTTCATTTACTTTGTGTGACTTGATCTGATTTTCTAAGTTATCAATTACCCTAGCTGCTGATCGTCTTTGTTCTTCTAAGATTTAATTGAATCACTCATTAATTGATTATGATTTTTGTATTTAACAATTATAGCTTTACACTCAGAGGTACATAATTTAGAATTTACCTCGGCCATAAGAGATGGAGTTTCTGGATTTGGTGAGTCAATAACCATTAGAGCATCATCTTGTGTTGCTCCTTGATCATCATCATTCCAGTCATATCCAAGAACGTTGTTGCCAATTTCGGTAATTCCAACATCAGTATAAACTAGCTCCGCAGTAACTATATCCTCCGTAGGAATAATGTCCGCATCATCCATTACTACTGCTATGCATGCATGGTGAACAGTAGTAATGTCTTCTACGTAAACATGATTTTGTTCTTCAGAAATTAGTGCCCTGTTTTGACTTGTTTCTTCAGCAAAGTCACTCGAATCGTATCCAAATATGTCTTGCGACATGAGTGCACTCTGATTTGTGTCATGAGTGGATCGTGGATTGTTGGTTTTAGACTTGTTTGGACATTCCCTAGCAAAGTGACCTAATTTGTTACATTCATAGCACTTCACCTTGCTTTTGTCGAAAGTGATTCGTTCATTGTTTCTGGGATTGAATCTTCTTCCTGTTCTGTTTACAAATCTTCGTGCTCGTAACGCCAGCATAGCAAATTGCCACTTTAGGTCAATTTCATCACAGTCATCCTGATGCATCTGTTTTACGTCTTCACCTGTGAGACTTGAGCATTTAGATATAAAGGCTTCGAATGAGATCTCTTCACTGATTTCAGGTTTTGTTTCTCCAGAAGTTGTGACAAGTGCAGTATTAGCATTGTTAATACTGTGGCTGCTATTGCTAGACTTTTCTACTTCCACTTCTGCCTCAAAGACTCTTAAGTCGTTGTAAAGATCATCCAATTCCAGTTCTTCCAATGTGTCTCCTTGTCTGTAGGAAATTGTGTATATTATCCATTCCTTGCCTAAAGCTCTTATGAACTTTCTATTTAGATCATCTTTATCATACTTAATGCCTGCGCTGATCATCTCTCCGGTGAGTTTTTTGTATCGATCAAACGTCTGAGTCATTCGTTCGCCATTCAGGGAATTGAAGTTTTCATACTCCTGTTTAAGGAGTGCTTTCTTGTTCTTCTTTGTATTCTTTGTTCCGCTGAATCTTTTCTCCAAAGCTTCCCATAGCGATTTTGCATCTTGATATTCTTCAAATTGCGATTGGTATTCGTAGGGAATGGCAATTAGCAGAATACTAAGAGCTTTGATTTCGGTTTGTTTTTCTCTTCGTTCAAGATCAGACAATGTTTGTCGAGCGAGAACTCCAGGTTCTACATCAGCTCCATGGGGGGTAGGACGTTTGTTACCATTGATGATCACGTCCCAAACTGTATAGTCAGATAGTAGAATGTGTTGCTTGATTCGTAGCTTCCATAAGTCGAATTCGTTGCTGTTTAGAACAGGAACTTTTCCGATTGCAAGTTCAGTCATGATGGTTATATTGATTCTTGTTTATGAGGATTATGAACTCGTTGATCAATGGATCTAAAGCACCTCCTGTGCTCTGATACCACTTGTCAGGATCGGATTAGCCAATATAAACTAACCAGTTCGCCTACGTTAAGATCGTGATCTATTGAAGAAGTTCAGCAGCGGATGAACACTTCAATATTAACGAGTTGTCGAACAATATAATGTTATATGAAAACAATAAGAACAAACAGAATATAGTCGAATTATAAGCCTCAATTGTATTAATGAAAAGTATCAATACAACGTGTTTTTATCAATACAAGGATCTATCTATTTATAGACCTTGAGGCCGACCTAGATAAACTAGGAAACATCTTCTATCCTTATCTAAATATATCGTTATCTAGAATAAGGAAACTAAATCTAATTACAAAAGGAAACATAAATATAATCTAATTATAACTCTAATTAGATTATTCTTGCACGGCAAGTTGGTCTTCCGTATTAACTTGTTATGACCGCATCAACTTGTTATCTTCCGTAGCAACTTTAACAGCAGTAGTAACTTGTTTGGACAGCCGCACTAACTTGTTCTTCCGTAGTAACTCTTAATGTCTTCCGCATTAATCGTTTAAGTTACTTTTCTTGTTTGTTAAGTGTATCGTTTATAGGTTAAACTGTTTTGTCTAAGTTATAACCCAACAGAATAGGATCGAGATTCTATGATTTTATGATCAAGATCGAGATCCTACTACGATCCTATGCTTTTAGAGATCTTATAAAGAGTCGGATCTTTTTTAGTAAACGAGATCGTAAAATCGCAAGATTTTAAAATCTAGATCGTGATCTTAACAACCATGATTTTGAACACTAAATATGAATTTCAAAACTTAGATTTGTCATATTATATACATTCAACTAGAATCAAAATGAAAAACACAAAAATAATATGTGAAACTATTGAAATCACATTTGATAAATAGTGATTTTTATAATATAAAATTTCAAAATAATTAAAAAAACCGAAATTTATTTTTGTCAAAATAAATTGAGTGAGGGGTCTACAGAAAATTTGAGAAAAAACTCATTTTTTTTATGTAATTATTCGTTTAATACATTTATCGTTTTCTGATAATTAATTTAAAAAAAAAAATAAATTATAATAGATTTTGAAATTGAGAGTTCCATTTTCAAGTTTTTTAATGATTTTTAATCAACTCAATCTTTAATGGATAATAAGTTATTATATATATTGAAATTTATATTTATTATTATTCTTAAAGTAAACTTTGGAAAGAAGTAAATGGTTAATCGGAAATAATCTATTTGATTGATAAAATAAATAAATAAAAAACCATGATATAATAATAGAAGTGTAATAATGTAAAAAGAAAAAAGAAAAAAAATAATAATAATAATTCACGTCTGCATCATACACTCATGACCCTCAACTTTCTCTCTCTCTGTTTCAGATTCCTTTCTTCTCTCTCTCTCTTGTTCATCCCATCCCTTCCTCAATCTCTCTCTCTCTCTCTCTCTCTCTCACCCACAAATCACACACAACAAAAATATAGATAGTGTAGTATCATCAATTAATCTGAATGGTAATTAGATTTTCGTTTTGATATTCATTTCATCACTGTTTTTTAAATTAAAAAAATAGAAATTAATAATTAGTGAGGTTTAGTGGAATACATATAAATGGGGAATATAAATGGACGAGAAGATGGTGTTGGTGGCGATGGTGAGGGTGACGGTGGTAGCACATCTTCAATTAGTAACGATGTAACTATTGCACCTGCTCCTGCTGCTGCTGCTACCCCTGATGATGCTGACTTCATGGGTCACTCTCCCCCCCCTAGCCCTAGGGTTTCTGGCTCCCCATTGATGTTTACTCCCCAGGTTTAATTACCTTCTTATCCCTTTTCCTTTTTTATTTTTATTTTTCTAGATCTGGAAACTTTATTTCTTATTTTCTTTCAGTAATAGATTATTTAGATATATGTGATGTCACTCAACTCTAATATGTTACTACTTTTGTAACTTAATCTTGTCATATTTTTTAAAAAGGCCTATTCTCTGCACGGATATAAGCGTGTGCGTGTGTGTAGCTGTTAAGAAGCGTAATCCACTTTGCACATACTTAAACTTTTGATAAAAAGATCATATGCATTTTAGAATGAATATTATCAAGCTTTGATTGTGTTGTTTTGTATGTTTTCAGTTACCTGTTGCTCCGTTACAAAGGCCTGATGAAATGCAGTCAAGTAATTCATGGATGCACACCTCCTCCAGCTATGAAGACATGATCACTGAGCAAGGAATTCCAACAATGATTACATGGAGCTATGATGGAAAGGAAGTTGCTGTTGAAGGATCATGGGACAATTGGAAAACAAGGTATCCGTTTCCTAATGTCAACTCTTTGTTTTTGACGAATATTGGATACAATATATAACTGTTTGATGCTGTCTTGTTGACCAGGAAGCCCTTGCAGAGATCAGGAAAAGATTTCATCATATTAAAAATTCTCCCTTCCGGTGTTTACCAGTATAGATTTGTTGTTGATGGTCAGTGGAAGTATTCCCCTGATTTGCCCTGGACACAGGATGAAGCGGGCAACACTTATAACATCTTAGATTTGCAGGTATTTTTTTTTATTTAATTTTCATGAAAACTACATATGTCAAGTCAGTTTGTCGTGTCCGGGAAGATGTAAAGGGTTACATCAACGCATATATAGTGGCTTTTTGTTTAACTTATAAATCCAACTGCAAGGATGACCAAGTATGTAATAATTGGTCAAGTACGTCATACTTTTGAAGTCTTCTTATCTTCCGGTCGTAAAATTGAGCCTTTTTCCATCAAATCTTTTACAAGCAACCCTTTTCTGCAAGAAATTGATGATAATTATTAAGTTGTGCTTTTTGTCTAGTATGGTATCTATCTTAAGTCAAATTTAAACAATACGAGATCGATGTATACATTGTTTAAATTTGTCTTAGTTTCTATTGCTTTGTATCTCATTTTTTCTTGTGTAGTTGTTAGTTGTGAGTCTTTATATGTTTGCTTATTAATGGACAACTAATTGATTCAGTGACTTCTTCACTACGACGTCTTTTCATTAAGGGGGTGTTTGTTTTAGCTTATAGAAGGGGCTTATGAGCTTATTAACTTATGTAAGAGAGATAGACCTATTTTAGGTGTTTGTTTGAGCTTGTTAGCTTAGGCTTATGAGATTATGTAAGGGGGTTTTCATAAGCTCCTTTTGTGTGGCTTATGAGCTTATCAAACATTTTTGCCTTATCATAAGCTCATAAGCTACTCGAAACACTTCATAAAATTTTAAAAACTTATATTTTATAAGCCATAAGCTACTTATAAATCATAATCATAAGCCTAAGCCCAAAAAAGCTTACACAAACACCCCCTAAAACAGTTTACCACCCTAATGAATTTTAACCATTCTGGAATTATTAATCCCTCGTCAATATTCATTATGTTTCATCTAATGGCACTTAAGTCACTTGTAAAATGGAACCTCCAGTTCTGATGCCATGAGCCATAATTATAACTTGGTTAGTCTAAGATCTGTTGAATGTCCAATTTCACGTAACCGTTTCATTTGTTTTTAGAAGTTTGAGGTTTCTGGACTTTGAAGTGGTCCTGTTAGATAAATGGTATCATGTGGTGACTTATTTATATTTATTTTTTTGTTACTTTATAAAAGTAGTGTGTGGATACTTTTTATATAGTTAACTCCCTACGTCCCAGTTTTATATATGGCCATTCTTTCCCTTTTAGCATTTCATATTTTGATCTTCTATAGTAGACGATATGAGCCATTCCCATGCTCCCGGTAATGGCACTTAAGATGAGTTTTAAAGTTATTTTCAGTTATCAGATGGGTATATTTTGACTTCAAAGTTTATAGAATTTGCTGTAACTACTCAAAAAGTGGTACGATAGAAACTTTTTGATTAAAACACCATAGTAACGAATCCATGTTAATATGGAGCCTTGAATGCTATAACTTTGAGGTTCTGGTATACTCCAACTAAGGTATCTCTATATCACTAAGAATGTGTTTTGATGAGCTACTAAATAGTCATATTCGGGTTATCAAATTTGGATGTGCTTCTGCTCTTTAAAGCTTTAACATTTAATAATCAGATGTTTAAGATTTTGAGTCATTGAAATTCTTAATTACTAATGTTTAATAATGAATTAATAGATTTAATGACCAAAAATAAGTATTTTGTTAAAAATGATTGTGAAATGGAAGAATAATATATTTTAGGCTGTTTAACTCATGAATTTAGTTTTGTCTACTGAATATGAAACTGATTGTCCGATCAAGCAACATAATTGTTTACCACGTATTAGAAAAGCACTTGAGATTTGCAATAAACCAGCTCAAAAACGAAAATCTAAACACACTGTCGTAAATAGCATCGAGTATAGAGAAGATGTGAGGTTTTGTGTTGGTTTTGTCATAAAGTTGATGTTTTGAGCTTGGTGTATTGTTTTGATGTGGATTTTCATGTCTAATTTGCACAGGAATACGTACCGGAAGACATTCAAAGCATATCTGGCTTTGAACCTCCTCAGTCCCCAGATTCAAGCTACAACAATTTACAACTTGGGTTGGAGGATTATGCAAAGGAACCCCCATTAGTACCACCGCATCTCCAAATGACACTGCTTAACGCTCCTTCACCCCATATGGAAATCCCGCCTCCGTCATCCAGACCTCAACATGTGGTTATTAATCATCTTTACATGCAGAAAGGGAGGAGCAGTGACTCGGTTGTGGCCCTTGGATCCACTCATCGGTTCTTATCCAAGTATGTTACTGTTGTACTCTACAAGTCTATGCATCAATGACAGCAATAAAAACCTGCCCTGTCTCAAAGTGAAGAGAGCCACCAGAAATGCAATATCATATGCCAATGACCTTGTGTTTTCGGGATTTCAATCCTTCTTCGTACTTAACATCATCTCTTCCTTTTATGACAATGTAGCCATCGGATTATTGAGCTTTATATGCAGGAAATTTATCATTGGGAAATAGCTAATGGCTAAATGGTAGCAGGATAATAGATGAAAGGCTTGGTTATCGATTACTTAAATAGCTCGTGAACTATTTAAACTAAATTTCAGACCCCAGCTACAACACCCATTACATAGTACAAAATAATACGGAGTAACAGATTTTGATGGACATGTGCAATCTTTGGGTTTTAATAAGTGTCAGAGTCTAAGTCCTCCGAAAAGGATCCCAACGTTTTCTTTTATAAGTTTTTTTCTCAAGCAAATACTCGGTATAATTTCTTTCTGAACCTGCAACCAAATGGTTAATGGTGAATCCCCAATCAAATTGTTAATGCTACAATATGGGGCACCTTTGGTGCAACATGGCCAAATATCCACCTCATCTGGATCGAATATAGATTAAGCAGCAAACAATCCAATATTGCTTGAGCTTAAACATAATAGTACTAGTTTTTCTATTGCAACAATCTATATATATATATATATATATATATATATATATATATATATATATATATATATATATATATAGGGGAAGTGAATATGGGGCTGTTACACATGTAAGCTTACATGCGAAACTCATTAAAAACTATGTCGTTTTGTGGTTTAAATGCTTTTCAACGCTTGATTTGTCCTATATTCATCAAGTGAGAGGTGATCCCCAAAATGCAGGGGGTCATTGTTTATTATGAAGAAGTTATAAAAAGTGACTTCGATAGATGCCCAGTGATGACAAACAAACTTATATTTTTAAAAGACACGATTAATGAAGAAAAAGATGTGACTAGATAAAAATTTGTGAAGTTAGTTTAATAAATATGATTAAAATTATATAGATTTGAAGAATTTTTAACAAAACGACATCTTGTTTGATGAGTTTTGCATGTAAGTTTACATGTGTAACAGCCCCATATTCACTTTTCCCATATATATATATATATATATATATATATATATATATATATATATATATATATATATATATATATATATATATATATATATATGTGTGAAAAGTGAATATGAGGCTGTTACACATGTAAGCTTACATACAAAATTGATTAAAAAATATGTCGTTTTGTTAAAATTTTTTCAAATCTATATAATTTTAATCATATTTATTAAACTAACTTTACAAATTTTTATCTATTCACATCTTTTTCTTCATTAATCGTGTCTTTCAAAAATATAAGTTTTTTTTGACATCATTGGGCATCTATCGAAGTCACTTTTTATAACTTCTTCATAATAAACAATGACCCTTGCATTTTGGGGATCACCTCTCCCTTGATGAATATGAATACAGGACAAATCAAGCGTTAAAAAACAATTAAACCACAAAACGACATAGTTTTTAATGAGTTTCGTATGTAAGCTTACATGTGTAACAGCCCCATATTCACTTCCCCCTATATATATATATATATATATATATATATATATATATATATATATATATATATATATATATATATATATATATATATAGGGTGAGGTTCAGGGTAAGAACGGCCCAAAGTATAGGAACGCTAAGAACCAATGCTGACCGTCCGATTACTGATCAGCAACAAATTCTGGCCGTTCAATTAAGAATTTTATATCAAAACTCGCAGTGCTGATCAGTAGTAAGTGGTTACTACTGATCATCACCTTAATCGGACGGCCAACATTGGTTCTTAGCGTTCCTATACTTTGGGCCGTTCTTACCCGATCCAATTACTATATATATATATATATATATATATATATATATATATATATATATATATATATATATATATATATATATATATATATATATATATAATAACATGTGTACAAGATCGCTTGAGCTAATGTCATATAAACTTTACTTCTAGTGATTCGAATTTGATGAAGTTCATAATATTTGTATGGCATCTCTAAGCAGGTTTAAGACTTAAAAAAGTTAAAAGATCATGGATTTTTTAAGGCTTAATGCATATGTGGCATGAAGTGAAGTGGTATACGATAATGAATTCTTTTAGATAATTAAAATCTTTCTTAAACCCGTAGTCGAATGCACTTTTTATTGTCTAATTTAGAGGTAATTGTATAAATCGTCTCCTAACATTTGCTCAAATTGCATGTTCGTCCATAAAGTTTTCAATGTGCGTGAATCGTTCCAGTATGTAAATCTTTTATATACACATATCATCACTAACATGAATGGTTTATTCAATCAACAAATCTAAAACTTTTAAACAAACCGTCCTCGATAGAGACGGTGTTCCCTCAAAATATCTAGTACACGGATTATACTTGCACTTTAAAAATTCTTTACAAAAAATATGCAGTTTATTAAAAGTTCTACAAGGTTTACAACATAATGGAGAGAGTTGTTAGCCAATCGATTGTTTCTTTAAAACATATTTGCCAAAAGTTACTACTTTTAAAAGTATTTGCTAAAAGACAGTTTTCTTAAAATTTTATTTTATTTTACTTTTGTAAAAAAGCCTCCTTAACAATGTGTGTGCAAAACAATTTTAGTTTTCATAAAGAACCTTTTCTTATTATTCTTTTTCACTCTTTTTAAATACTTTACTATAGTATAACTACTTTAACAGCAAAACAAAACCCACCATGTTTTACTTATCTTTTAGATTTATTTATGAAATAGATATTACAAATAACACAATTACAATGAGAGGTCCTACGAGGTACCCACTACTCGGAGTACCCTCTCCAAAGGAACATGATATCTCTAAATTCAATAACACAAATTCAGTGATGATTTATAAGTTAAGATGCGAAATCTCTTAATTGGTTGAATACTAAGTCAAAATTGATTGAGACTTTGTTAATTTGAATATTATTTTCATTGATCATTATAATAGGTTTGGACGGAAAAACCCGTTACATAAAAATATCTCTTTAAATACACATAACTTCTCTAAGTGATCCGGTATTTATAGACTTCTAAACTATACGTTGAATACATTATAAAGACACATGCTAATTAAAACATTTGGTCTTCATTCTTCAAGATCAGGTCATTCTTCAAGTTCGGAATTCTTTTAAGTCTTTTGCTACGTCTGATGACGTTTACTTCGTCTTCAATATATTTTCTTCGGCTAAGTAAATTTACTTCTGCCGAAGTAAATTCTTTAAGTCTTCAGTTTGCTACGCCTTTGGTTGGTTTACTTCAATTGAGGAAATTACTTCAGCTGAAGTAAACACTTAGCATTTTTTCTGAATTTTTAACTTTTGGTAAATCATCAATTTATATTCTTCAACAATCTTCCCCTTAGATGATGCTCTAGAAAGAAAAGAAAGTAAATGCCAGGAAAGATACACATTCTTGTGTTCTTTAGTTTTTATAAAAAGGAAAAGAAAGGGTTGACAAGGAAAATGGGAGGGAAAAATGGACTAAAGTTAGCCGCCCATTTTTGGGAGGATTAGCCAGGAAAGAAAAGTACAATTCTCATATTATAGGTAAAATGACTATACTACCCTCACCTCCTACTAGATAAATGACTAAACAACTCCCCACATCTACTATATACTTGATCAAATAATTCACTCAACAGGTGGTTTCATCTTCATCTTGAGGTAACATTTTATTTTATTTTCTTAAATATTATTTGTGGCTAAATTCCATATATGGTTGATGATATGAAAGTATGAATTATTAGAGTATGTGATGATGGCTTTGATTAACATGTCTTTGATATTAGAGTATGTGATGCATGATAAATGTCACAACTTATGCTGGATAATTTCGAAAAAGTGTTCTAATCTTTTAATACTCTATATAGTTAGCAACGAGAATTTAACATTATAAATTTATACGTATGACTTTAGATCCCCTTTAAAATCTTATTATGATGTGCTCATCCGTTTGGGGAAAAGTTGTACAACTTAACTTAGAGGCCAATCCAATTATAATGATGTCCACCATGTGTCTTCGATCACTAAATCAATATATCTATTCTCGTGTTCAGACTGCACTTTTGGATTTTGGCTCTAAATTTTCGACGTTGGATAATTCACGTAGGTGTTTGATGAAATGCTTAAGAGAGATGTTGTAAACTATTCGATCCGAAATTTTATTGGCTTTGTTAATCGATGATTGTGATTTTATTCTGTAACAAAAAGACTAATACACAATAGGGGCATTATAGTAAATTGTCATATATACATTCCTTTCCTCCCAACTTGAGAACACAAAACAAAATTCACTTTCCTTGCCTTTCCTTTCCGTTTTGTATTACTAGAGAACGCAAGCAAGATTATTTAATATCCTTTCTTTTCTTTCTTTGCCTTGCCCTTTCTTTTCTTTTTCTTTCACCCCAAACTCGAGAACGCAGCGTTAGTATTCATTTAGTTCCTTGCATCATTAGGTACTTCTCTAAATACCTTCATGAAGAAAACACCTTCAGGATCATAATCATAATTTCTCAAAGCCAACTTCATTAGTGAATGAATTAGAAAGTACCTTGTTTGAAGATAAAGGAGTAACCTTTATTAGTGCATGATTTCTAAAGTCTTTCTCATTCATCTCATCCTATTCTCCAACAGTTTGAGTGATCAAAGCATTCTCTCAAACATTTGATGTGTGTAGAATTGGAATTTGTTAGGATCTGTCGAACTATACTTGTATAAATACAAATGTGTAGATCTAGATCTATCAAAGAAGTTTCATCGGATCTATTAAGAATTATTGTTCGTTAACAGACGTGTGTTTACAACGACCCAAGGATCTATTTATATAGACCTTGAGGAAACGCTAATAACGATTAGGTTAAATCTAAAGATATCTATGAAGATAATTATCAATATATTGTTTACATAATTATATCCTTACAATGCGTTATCTAAACATATCACATAAGCAGTAGTAATGAGCGCGCCAGTAGAAACTCCGTCATGCACATCCATGCAGCCAGTATAAACAATCACCAGTATTAAGTCAGCAGTAGTAAATCACCAGTAGTAATCTTCAATACTTGACCACCAATACAAACTATAGTCACCAGTATTATTATTTACCAGTATAAACAATGTTACTCCCCAGTACTAACTGCCTCTACCAGTACTAACTGCATTCATCTACATTGCATAAGTTTCTTCATTACTAACCTTGGAGAATGTTGCCAATATTTCTACCTGACTACATCGAGTTTCTGTGATCTGTGAGCTGGCATCTGATCTTCCACAATAGTTGAATAGCTTCTTCTGAATCTTGATTAGCCTTCAACTTAACATTCAGCATATTGATCATCACATTAATACCATGCTTGTACTTCTTCTCTACCAAAAAGTAATCAGTTGAGCCATCACTTCTGCTCAATGAGTAAAATCCGTAACTCTCATAATGTATCCATTCAAGAACAGGAGTAAACTTTGATAACTTTTCTGGTACATTCTCGGGCTCAAACATGACCTCCAGTACTTCCATAAGTATATCATTATGATCTAGAATAGTACCTTGGCCATTTGTCCACCCCCAAATCTCGTGTTCCCGAGACTCGAGGTGTTGACTTCATGGGTCCCAGATAGCAATGATATATAGACGAACGACCTCTATATGAGTCGTTTTTAAAAAGAAACATACATTCATTGATATTAAAAATTCAGAGTCTTACATGATTAAGGAAAAGTGTTACCAGAGTTCACAAAACAAAGATTTACATTACATAACTTAAAAGAAAATAAGTAATGCAAGGGAAATCTCTCAAAAGCGTGAGTTTGAAATATGCGACTCTGACATATCCCAAAATCCCTCTGTTGAAATCCCTTTCGACTAAGCACCTGAGACATACATGCTAAAGTCAACATAAAGTTGGTGAATTCATAGGTTTAGTTTAGTAATGAAGTGGCCCACAAGATTTCTATTTAAGTAAAGTTTTACAGTTGCACCTAAGCTCATGACATCGAAGCGTAACAAAGTTCCTTACCCCATAAGTATTCCTATGTTATAGCCAATAACATATATAGTTTCAAAAGTAAAGCACCCTACTCGAGTCCACGAGTTAGTTGTGGTAAACTTGGGTTACATCGTCTAGCCGTTGGGTGAGGGTTGTCAAACCCTAATAGATCTATCCAATACAATCGCGCTTAAGTCCTTAACTAACGATTCATGACAGGGAATTTCCTTTGGCTTAGTGGTAACTTAGGCAACTAGTAAAGGTTTTAAGTACTTGTGTCCATAAGTAAAAGAGCATGTAATCTCACCCCAAGTATGTTATAAAAACAAGTAAAAAGCGGGGCTATGAACTCACCTTAGCAAACCAGCTAAAAGTATTGTAAGCCAACTCGTAGGAGTCTCAAATCCGAGAATCAGGTAGGTCTAACCTTGACCTATTAAGTTTTGGAATTAAGGTTTTTATATTCTAGTCCAATGCACATGAAAAGGTATGTATATGTATGAATAAGGTAGGGTTAAGGTTCGGGTTTGATAATAATAAACTAACACCGTTCGGGCCATTATATACAAGATCATTCTATAATCGCATGCGGAGCTAGGACACTTTAAATCGTAAATCCAGCAAGCTCGGCACTACGAACTATCGAGATGTAATCATTTCATACAAAGCTCCCTAGTATTGTGTTATCACTATTATTATCGAGTTTGTTTTAAAAGTTAGTTTTTATAAAAGTTTATAAAAACTCAGCAAGTATCTTTAAGTTTTACCCAACTTTAAAGTAACATATCTCGCCCGTTTCTTATCCGATTTTAATGAATCTTATATAGAAACGACCGTGTTTGAAATACCTTTTTAAATGGTTTAGGCCTTGAAACCAGACTGAAAGTATACTGATATTTATAACAGAAATACTAACAGTAGGTTTTAGGGTTTTCTCAAAGTACATGTTAACTTGAAAATATCATAAATCCTTGGTCGTTTATCCGTTTTTAGTGTTCTTTTTATGGAAATGTAGGCATTTGATTTATCTTTCAAATGCCACAGGTCTTATGGCCCCATTAAAAACCATTTTTCTCTGATTTAATAAAAGGTCCGCTGGTATGCAGTTTGGGGGTCAAGGAATTAGGTCAAACTTCAAAATGGTATATCTTGCTTGATATTTATCCGTTTTTAACGAATCTTATATCAAAACGTTCTTTTTTGTGTTAAATTTAACATAGATAAGGTCTCCTATTATGTTTTAATGGTCGTTTTCCCAGATTTCCCAAAAACAGTCCGTGTAGACAGTTTATGTAGCTGAAACGTATGTTGTTGCGTAAAATACCTTTAAAATACTTAAACATATCCAAAAATTATGATTTTTTTTGTCTAAATCTTCAGAAAATATAGAAGTATCTTTTTTTTAAAATGGTTTATCCAAACCATTTGGTTAAGATGGTTAAAAAGTGTCTACAAGTCGGTGTAAGTTTCCGGTTAACAAAATAACTTAACTTCTCTTTATTTAGCCCATGTTTTTGTATAAAAGACTTAGATTTTATGAAATGTAAGTATGTAAATATGATGCATGAGAAGGCTTTATAGAACATACCTAGATGTATATGAATGCAAGACTTGATGCTTCTTTTTATGATCAAAGCTTAGAACTAGGGTTTTGATGTATGGAATGTGTGTTGGTGATTTCTTTCTTCTTCTTTCCTTTTGCCAATTTTAGAGAGAGAGAGAGAGTGGGGAGGTGATTTGTGAGTTTTGAGAAAGGATAAATGAATGCTAGAGACTTCTATTTATAGAGTGGATATTGGGTAAGAATTTAACCATAGTTAGTCATTGTTTCAACCATGGTTAAGTGTCATTGATTAGTATGGGCAATTTAGTTCAATAGTGATATTCTATTCATCCATGTGACCACCAAATCTAGCCAACAAGTCAAGAATCCTATGGGGACCCCCTTTTGGCCGGCCATGGTGAAGTGGGAGGGGGGTTTGGGTGGTTTTTGCAAAGTCTAGGGTGTTTATGCCTGTTTTGATGACTTAAGGGTTATTCATGTAAGTTTTGGTAACTTATACTACATGCATGCAACAATTCATGCAAAGATGATGAATGTAAGGTTAGAGTTTTATGCCTTTCATGTTGGACTAGATATATACTATAAAAATATATATACGTTTACGTAAAGTGAATACCGTACCTAATTCCGGTACCCGTATATGTTTAGACATAGTTATTAAGCATCATTTATGTATAGTGTGACCTACCGGTCGTACATAATTGAAATCATATACTAGTGGTTTAAGAGGCCGAGTTGATGTGAACCTGGATTTTTGTGGGTTGTCATAGTCTCCCCTTGTTATGGAAATTTCGTCCCGAAATTTAGTTGGTTTGTTCTGGAGGTTGAGTGTCTGAGAAGAGATGAGGGTACTTGAGTTTCATCTGGTCCTCTCGTCCTCAAGTGAATTCAGGTCCTCGGCGGGAATTCCATCGAACCTGTACGATAGGTATTCGACTCTGTCGACGTTGTTTGATCTCACGATCCATGATTTCGACGGGTTGTTCGATGAAGTTTAGTTTGGTGTCAATCTGAAGTTCCTCTTGTGGGATTATTAGAGTTTCATCCGAAAAGCACTTCTTCAGATTACTGACGTGGAACGTGTTATGTATTCCGTCTAGTTCTTGTGGTAGGTCGAGTCGGTAAGCTACCGGTCCAATTCTTTCCAGAATTTTGAAGGGTCTGATGTATCAAGGGTTTAGTTTTCCTAGCTTTCTGAAGCGAATGGTGCCTTTCCATGGTGAGACTTTGAGCATCACCTTGTCTCCAACTTGGAATTCTAGTGGCTTACGCCTTCGGTCTGCGTAACTCTTCTGTCGGCTGCGCGCCGTTCGGAGTCTCTCCTGAATTTTCACGATCTTTTCTGTGTTCTCGTGAAGAATATCTGGACCAATAAGTTGGCTATCCCCAACTTCGATACAAAATACGGGTGATCGGTACTTTCGTCCGTAAAGTGCCTCAAATGGTGCAACCTTGATGCTGGTATGATAACTGTTGTTGTAGGAGAATTCTGCTAAGGGCAAGTGTAAATCCCATCGCTTTCCAAAATCGATGACACATGCTCTTAAAATATCCTCCAACGTTTGGATTGTTCTTTCACTTTGGCAGTAGGTTTGTGTTTGATATGCAGTGCTCATATCCAGATGCGTTCCTAGAGCCTTTTGCAATGATTGCCAGAATCTAGATGTGAAACGACTATCTCTATCAGATATGATTGAAACAGGAACCCCATGCCTAGAGACGACTTCTTTAAGGTATAACCGTGTTCATTTTTCCATTTTGTCTGTCTCTTTGATGGGTAGAAAATGCGCGGACTTTGTTAGACGGTCAACTATTACCCAGATAGTGTCGTAACCGTGCGGGGTTTTGGGTAGCTTTGTGATGAAGTCCATTGCTATTCCTTCCCATTTCCATTGAGGTATCTCGGGTTGTATCAATAATCCAGATGGTTTTTGGTATTCAACCTTCACTTTTGAGCACGTTAAACATTTACTCACAAAAGTAGCGATCTCCGATTTCATATTTGGCGACCTGTACAACATCTTGAGGTCTTGGTACATTTTGTCCGATCCGGGATGTATGGAGTACTTGGAGTTGTGTGATTCTTTCATGATTAACTCTCTTAATCCTCCAAAGCGGGGTAACCAACTTCTGTCCTCAAAACATTTGGTTCCGTTTCTTTTGGTTTTGAATGATTTGTCCATACCTCGCAGGTTTTCGTTCTTTATGTTTTCGTCTTTAAGGGCTTCGATTTGAGCATCGCGGATTTGTGTGGGTAGATTCGATTGAATCGTCATAACCAAAGCTCGAACTCGTAATGGTTTAGCTCGCTCCTTTCAGCTTAGAGCGTCTGCCACTACGTTGGCTTTTCCAGGATGGTAACGGATGTCACAATCGTAATCACTAAGTAGTTCGATCCAACGACGCTGCATCATGTTCAATTCTTTTTGATCAAGAATTTGTTGCAGACTCTTGTGATCTGTGAACACTGTACACTTAGTGCCGTATAAATAGTATCTCCAGATCTTTAGTGCGAACACTACAGCTCCTAACTCTAAGTCATGTGTTGTGTAGTTTTCTTCGTGAGTTTTGAGCTGTTGTGAGGCGTAGGCGATAACCTTTTACCTTTGCATTAACACACAACCTAATCCTTTGTGTGATGCGTCGCAATATACCTCAAAATCTTCTGTTCCCTCGGGAAATGATAGAATCGGTGCACTACAAAGCTTCTGCTTCAATAGTTGGAATGCTGACTCTTGTTCTTCACCCCAAACGAACTTCTCAGTTTTCTGCGTCAACCTCGTCAAGGCTTTAGCTATCTTGGAGAAATTTTCGATGAAGCGTCGGTAATAACCGGCAAGACCTAAGAATTGGCGTATCTCCGTTGCGGTTCTAGGGACAGCCCAATCCTTAATGGATTCAATTTTTGTTGGGTCTACGTGGATGCCTTGACTGTCGATAACGTGGCCAAGGAATTGAACCTTCTCGATCCAAAATTCACACTTAGAGAATTTTGCGTACAATTCCTCCTTTTTCAGTAATTCGAGGATTAATCTCAAATGCTCTTCATGTTCTTTCTTACATTTTGAATATATCAAGATGTCGTCAATGAATACGATCACAAACTTATCCAGGTACGGTTTACATACCCGATTCATAAGACCCATGAATACCGTCGGTGCGTTGGTCAAACCGAAAGGCATAACCTGGTATTCGTAGTGACCATAGCGAGTTCTAAATGCGGTTTTCTGAATATCTTCGTCTCGTACTCTAAGTTGGTGATAACCTGACCGTCGGTCTATTTTAGAGTAGATACTTGATCCTTGAAGCTGGTCGAAAAAATCGTCAATCCTTGAAAGTGGATAACGATTCTTCACGGTTAGCTTGTTCAGTTCTCTGTAGTCAATACACATCCTGAAGGATCCATCCTTCTTTTTGACAAAAAGAACTGGTGCTCCCCAAGGTGAGGAACTTGGACGAATGAATCCTCGATCTAGTAACTCTTGGAGTTGGTTGGACAACTCTTCCATTTCCGATGGAGCGATTCGATACGTTTCTCGAGCCACTGGTGCGGCTCCTGGCACTAAATCGATGTGAAATTGGACTTGTCTTGGAGGTGGAAGTCCGGGTAAGTCTTCTGGGAGGACTTCGGGAAATTCTCGAACAATCGGTTCGTCGTTTAGTTGTTTCTCCTTCGTCTCCGTCTCCGTCATGTAAGCCAAATAGGCGTCACATCCTTTCTGGAAGTACTTTAGCGTTTTTAAGTTGGATATGATGCTTAACTTTGATTGGCTCCCATCTCCCTTGATCAAGAGAGTTTTCCCATCGGTGCGGAGAATACAGACAATCTTCTCGTTACATATGATTTCGGCGTGATTTAGAGATAGCCAATCCATTCCTATTACTATGTCGAAACTTCCGAGTTGAATAGGTATTAGGTCGATATTGAATGTGTGGTCAGCTAGGGTTAAGGTACAACCTCGAATGATACTATTTGTTGTTACCAATTTCCCGTTTGCTAATTCTATCGTGTACTTAGCTTCTAAGGTAGTTGGGGCATTATTGATCAGAGTTTTAAATTTTGTAGATACAAAGCTCCTATCAGCACCAGTATCAAATAAAACAGTGGCGAATTGATTATTGAGGAGAAACGTACCTGTCATGACGTTCTGTCCTGGTTGTTCTGCTCCGGATCTAATCACAAACGCCCTGCCCTGAGCTCTGCCATTGTTGTTTTGGTTTGCTAGTTGTGGGCAGTCCTTTTTGAAGTGTCCCGGTTCTCCACATTTAAAGCAGACGTTAGGAACCTTCACATTAGCTACAGGGGCAGCTTTCCTACAATCTTTGGTTTGGTGGCCCGTCTTGTTACAGTTTTTGCAGACCACAGTACACTGGCCGGTATGATGGAGCTTGCATCGGTTGCAAAGTGGTTTGTTTCCCTGATAGTTACCGGAGGCAGCCGTGTAAGCCTTTGTTGTTTCAGGCTTTTTTGTGGGTTGTTGGTTGTAGCTTTTCCCCGAAGTATCCTGCCACTTTCGTTTGTTATCAGATGATTTCTTTTCAGATGAACCTCGACGGAAAAACTGGTCCATCAAGCTACGCGCCATGCGGATGGATCGTTGGCTGTTTGCCGGCTCGGAGGAGGTAACATTTCCCTGAATTTGGGGTGGTAATTCCCAATTGTACCTTTCAACCTTTTTGTATTCCGGGGTTACCATTCCTGCGCACAGTAGGGATAGCTCCTGGAAACGGGTGGTATAACCAGTTATGTCATCTCCCTTCACTGACAAATTCCAAAATTCGGATTCCAATTTTTGGATCTCATTTCTGGGGCAGTATTCCTCCTTCATCATTTGCTTCAGGTCCTCCCATGGCAATAAATATGCCGCATCAATCCCTACAGTTTGAGCGTAGGCATTCCACCATGTTAGAGAATTGTTTTGGAGGGTGCAAGTAGCATACTTGACCTTATGTGCTTCATTGCAGTTACAAATGCGGAATACGGATTCCAACTTCTCAAACTATCGGAGAAGTCCGATAGATCCCTCGGTACCATTGAAGTATTGGGGTTTGCAGTTCATGAATTCCTTGTAAGAACATCCACGATGGGCGTTTTCGTCCCCTCCACTGTATTGCTGGTTCCCGCCCCACCATTGGTGCTTGCGTGGTTAGCTACATAAGCAACAATAGCGTCTGCTACTCGCTGAGCAATGATAGCTTCCGTGTCATCATGGTTTGGGTTTCGTGAGTTCCTGGTGGTCCTTGTGTTTCTCTTTGGCGGCATAATTCTTCAAAACAAATAACAACAACCAAACATCAAGAATAATCACGACCCAAATGCATATGCGAGACATCCAAGCGATAATAAATAAGCAATCATACCACGACAGATAGTAGAATAAAACCCAAATTTCATTAATATAACTTGAATACATTGATTTCAATGGAAATACAACAACATAATGGGTTTATAGAACACCCATTTTAGTTCAAGTACAAAAGAAAATAACGCAGACACAACCTGTCATGGAAGGTTTAAAATGCTACTATCCTATCTAAGTGGATGACCAGGTCTCGTGCTGGTAGATGCACCACTCAGTCCCGGAACCATCTCCTCTAACTCGGCAATGCGCCTCTCTGATGACTCAAGACGAGATGTCAGAGTGGCTAAGTCTCCACGTGTATGCATGACACGCGCATGTGTAGCCTCTGCTGCCCGCTCCGCTAAGGATGCGTCATGTCGAACCATGTCGAAGCTCTGTCTGATGTTAGCAGTGTTCCGAGAGGTATAACTCCCGAAATCCTGCTCAAGCATCCGCTGCTCTCTCTCTAAGTGTGCTAGTCTCGCTACCAGAATGGAAGAAATCGGGACTGGACCGGGGGCAGTAGATGACTCCCCTATCTCGTAGGTACTGGGTACTCTCTCCGCTTTCCTCCATGTTTGGAGGGTAGAACGCATCCAATTCTGATATTGGTAGCTGTGGTCCCGCAGAGGTGTGGTGGTGGTGGGTATGGGAGTGGTGATGGGAGTAGTAGTAGTAGGAGGAATGGGTGTGGTGGTA
>CAJVGC010000060.1:31152456-31306440 GCA_910822075.1 Senecio squalidus | reverse complement strand
AAGGTAGGGTTAAGGTTCGGGTTTGATAATAATAAACTAACACCGTTCGGGCCATTATATACAAGACCATTCTATAATCGCATGCGGAGCTAGGACACTTTAAATCGTAAATCCAACAAGCTCGGCACTACGAAATATCGAGATGGAATCATTGCATACAAAGCTCCCTAGTATTGTGTTATCACTATTATTATCGAGTTGGTTTTAAAAGTTAGTTTTTATAAAAGTTTATAAAAACTTAGCAAGTATCTTTAAGTTTTACCCAACTTTAAAGTAACATATCTCGACCGTTTCTTATCCGATTGTAATGAATCTTATACAGAAACGACCGTGTTTGAAATACCTTTCAAATGGTTTAGGCCTTGAAAACAGATTGAAATTATACTGATTTTTATAACAGAAATACTAACAGTAGGTTTTAGGGTTTTCTCAAAGTACATGTTAACTTGAAAATATCATAACTCCTTGGTCGTTTATCCGTTTTTAGTGTTCTTTTTATGGAAATGTAGGCATTTAATTTATCTTTAAAATGCCACAGGTCTGATGACCCCATTCAAAACCATTTTTCCCAGATTTAATAAAAGGTCTGCTGGTATGCAGTTTGGGGGTCAAGGAATTAGGTCAAACTTCAAAGTGGTATATCTTGCTTGATATTTATCCGTTTTTAACGAATCTTATATCGAAACGTTCTTTTTTGAGTTAAATTTAACATAGATAAGTTCTCATATTATGTTTTAATGGTCATTTTCCCAGATTTCCCAAAAACAGTCCGTGTAGACAGTTTATGTAGCTGAAACGTATGTTGTTGCGTAAAATACCTTTAAAATACTTAAACATATCCAAAAATTATGATTTTTATGTCTAAATCTTCAGAAAACATAGAAGTATCTTTTGTTTAAAACGGTTTATCCAAACCATTTGGTTAAGATGGTTACAAAGTGTTTACAAGTCGGTGTAAGTTTCCGGTTAACAAAATAACTTAACTTCTCTTTATTTAGCCCATGTTTTTGTATAAAAGACTTAGATTTTATGAAATGTAAGTATGTAAATATGATGCATGAGAAGGCTTTATAGAACATACCTAGATGTATATGAATGCAAGACTTGATGCTTCTTCTTTATGATCAAAGCTTAGAACTAGGGTTTTGATGTATGGAATGTGTGTTGGTGATTTCTTTCTTCTTCTTTCCTTTTGCCAATTTTAGAGAGAGAGAGTGGGGAGGTGATTTGTGAGTTTTGAGCAAGGATAAATGAATGCTAGGGACTTCTATTTATAGAGTGGATCTTGGGTTAGAACTTAACCCTAGTTAGTCATTGTTTCAACCATGGTTAAGTGTCATTGATGGGTATGGGCAATTTAGTTCAATAGTGACATTCTATTCATCCATGTGACCACCAAATCTAGCCAACAAGTCAAGAATCCCATGGGGACCCCCTTTTGGCCGGCCGTGGTGAAGTGGGAGGGGGGTTTGGGTGGTTTTTGCAAAGTCTAGGGTGTTTACGCATGTTTTGATGACTTAAGGGCTATTCATGTAAGTTTTGGTAACTTATACTACATGCATGCAACAATTCATGCAAAGATGATGAATGTAAGGTTAGAGTTTTATTCCTTTCATGTTGGACTAGAAATATAGTTTAAAAATATATATACGTTCACGTAAAGTGAATACCGTTCCTAATTCTGGTACCCGTATATGTTTAGACATAGTTATAAGCATCATTTGTGTATAGTGTGACCTACCGGTCGTACATAATTGAAAACATATACTAGTGGTTTAAGAGGCCGAGTTGGTGTGAACCTGGATTTTTGTGGGTTGTCACACCATTGGAGTATTTCTTGCAGCCGATGAGGAAGAGATTCTTCAAGTCCTTTCGACTTAGATTCCTGAAGATCTAAAGATGACTTTAAAAACACTCTGAAACTCTTATCAGCTCTAACAACCTTGTAACCATTCTTACCATTAATAACCACAGCAAACCAATCTACTATGGGTACTTCAGTAAAGGTTGTTGCACACTTCATATCTTCATAATGTATGATCAAAGTCTTCATGTCATCCAAAACTCTGTCAGCAGCCTCATTTACCTGATCATCTGAGATCTCAGGCACATATCCAAACACAAATTTTCCAGAGATAACTTCTTGTTTGATTTGGACAACTTTTGGCTTCTCTTCTTCTTTCTCAGCTTCTTTCTCTTTATCATTGCCCTGAGAACTTTTATTTGTAGATTTCTTTTGTTGCTCAACTCTAGCTTTCTTCACACCAGCTTGAACAATAGAGCTAGTGCTTGCCTTTCTTTTTGTGCCAGTAGTAATTGTTTCTACTGTTGGTTTTGACCTTTTAGCAGTAGGAACATTACCACCTGGATATCTTCGTTTAGATGGCACAAACTGTGGTTGAGCGTTATTCTTCTCCACTCTTGGCTCCGCATCCTTCTTCTTGCCAAAGTGAACAACTTTATATCCCCTATTAAGAGCAGCCTTGAGAGCTCGCTCCTTCTCCAGCTCTTGTCTTTCCCTTTCCAGCTTTGCTTGCTCTTGAGCAGCCTTCAGAATTCGTTTCTCCTTGATGTATAGATACAACACATTGTCTAGCTTCATTGGCCCCAACTGTTTACCACTATATTTCCCAGTTGACTTCAGGAAATCAGTGTACTTCTTTTTGTCTTCAGCTCTTGTTTTGTTTCGCTTTATAGTATTCTTGCTTCTCTCTTCTTCTTTCCTTTTCTTTTGTAACAAGAGCTCATCTCTTTCAAGCATTTTCTGGGCCAACTCATCATCTTTTCTTTATTGAGCTTTGCGTTTTAGTTCATCTTGAATCTGTTCATCAACCATTCTTTGAGCATGAATTGCATCTTCTTGTGAAATTTTCTTTCATCTTTCCCTCTCCGCTTGAGCAGTTGCTTGATCTTCCTTGTTGCCTTCTTGTTCTATGTTTTTCAACAATTCCGCTTCAGCCCTTTCTTGCTCCAATCTTTCTCTTTCTAACTCTGCCAGTCGGATCTTCTCATCTCTTTCTTCTGCTATCTTTTGTTTCTTCTTTAATTCTTCTTCCTCCGGTTCTTTCTTGGACTTCTCAATCACCTTTCCTTTTCCCTTGATTTTGTGTTCTGGGTCATTAAGATTGACCCTCTGAAGTCCCTTCTTGGTTGTAATGTATCCAATGTTATTCTTTGATCCATGTGGAGGATCATCATTTGTACCTTCAGATTTATCAAATGTAATTGGTTTTTCTTTTGGTTGTGTAGCTGCTGCTTTTCTTTGGCGTGCTACTGCAACTGCTATTTGTTCTTTTTTTAATGCCTCAACCTTCTCCTTTTCTTGTTTAGCTTTTTCTTCTTTGATCTTTTCAAGTTGAGAAGCTATTGTTGAGTCATCTTTCATTATATCACCAGTATTACATGTTTGCTCCTCACCAGTATTAACTGGTGGCTCCTCACCAGTATTAACTGGTGACTCCTCACCTGTATTAACTGGTGACTCCTCACCAGTATTAACTGGTGGCTCCATTGTTGTTTCCTTCTCAATTGTTTTCTCGGCTTCTTCTTCAATAGTGATCTTTGCAATTCCAAGCAAGATCTCATCCACTCTCTCCGTAGCCTGTTTGATTTCAGCCTCAGACCCTCCCATGTTCAAAATAATATCATGTATTTCTTGGTCTTAATTTGTCCATTCTGTTTCTGGTTGATCAGATTGTTCTGTAACCACCCTCTCTTCCATATGTTCAACATTTTCACCCATAATCTCTTCTTCAAAAATTGGGACCTCTTTTTCAGCTTCATCCTCTTTCTATGCATTTTCTCCCCCTTAGTGGCAACATTCTTCGCATCTTGGCCTGAAGAACTGGAGCTTGAGCTTGAACTAGAGGGGGTAGGCATATTTGATTGTGATTCACCCTTCTTCCCACCTTTCTTTCCAACTTTCTTACCAACTTTCTTTACAACTTTCTTCTTCATTACTATTCTGCATACTTTTACCTCCTGAACCAAGCGAGATACACGCTTCTTTAAACGTTTAATCTCGTCCTCCTGTCCTTCCACTTTCAAAATAAATTTTTGGCACATTTCCATCAATTCAAGAGTGGTATAGTTATAACTATCCTCCCCACCCTTCTGTTGAGTACCAACATTGGGTAGTTCCTCGGATGTAGAGGGTGCCTCTTGCCTAGCAGTTGCATCACCCTCCCCCTTGGTCTCTTGGCGCCAGGTACCTCTAGAGAATGATCCGGAGAAACATCCTCTTCTAGAGTTGCCGTCGATTGGGTCTTATTGCCTGTCTTACTGCCCTGAGCACCACAAAGTGGTGCATCAGTAGTATGAGCCCTTTCGACATGGTCTCCCCGCTCCTTATGGACCACCTTCTTAACTGGTTTCACCACTGGTTTAAAAGTTTTAGTTTTAGGTCCAATAGGTGAAGGACCATGCTTGGCCTTTGGGGCATACTCCTTCGGAGGTGTACTTTGAGTTGATGGAGTTGGTGCAACAGAGGCACTCTTTTCAGTTTCAGTATCATGTGCAGCACTGGAAGTGGATGGTGTGCTTTGGGACTCAAGTGGGTTACTTGGTCCTTCACCAGATGCAACAGGGACACCCACCATTGTAGAGAACATGGGTGTCACCTTTCCAGAAACTTTGTTTGACGTTCTCCTCATGTTAGAAAGTGTTTTATGAGTATGACAGTCCATAATGAGAACGTATCCCTCCATGGAAAGATTTTTAATTTCCTTATTAAAGATGACAATTAAAATTCTTGGATACATTAAAAATTTGTTTTCCACGTGGGTAAGATTAAACTTCAAATCACTGAAAATCATATTTGAAAAATTGTATACCCTATTTGCAGCAAGACACGCCATAGCAATAGATATGGTGGTGTTAAATTAGTTCCAGGTATACCTCTTTTTGGAGATACATTGTTGTAAAACATGTACCATATATCTCCATTGGGGTGAGAGAAGAGCCTTTTGAAAAGTAAATTTAGTTAGGCTTCCCTCGTACCCCATCCTTTCAAAAATTTCAAATAGTTCATCGTTGGGGATAGATGTAATACCCGACGCATCGTAAAGGGCTAGATGACATCGAATGATTTCCTCTGTAACAACTATCTCCTTTTCTTCACTGATGGAACGAATGCATTCTTGGTTATTTACGTTTTTCAGGGTTGTAGTGGCCCAAAATTCACGAATGTGCTTTTCATTAACCGGAGGGTTTACCGTTAACGCATAACGAATGTAAGATCTTTTAAAGAATCTAATGATCTGATGAAAGTCGGCGGCGTCTTTATGGAGTGTAAGATCAACGGCAATGTTGTGCGCAAGTCCGGAAGTAAGTTATGGTTGTTCTTCCATTGATTTGAGAGTGATTGATCGATTATGGTTTTGCGGAGTGAAGAGGGTTTGTTTAGAGAAAGTTTCCTTTGATTTGGGGTTTTCAAATTGAGAGAGAGCGAAATTTCAATTCGAATGGAATTTAATAAGTCAATTAATTTCCTCATTTATACTAATTGCCCCATGCACTCAAAACATAATAACCAACTTCCCACTTGGCAGTATTAACTTCCCGCCAAATTTATTTCAACTGGCAGTAGTAACAACAGCCAATGGAAAGGATCAGTAGTAACTGTTCTAAAAATGATGACCAGTAGTAACCAACGACAGTATAAACTCATGACAATACTAACGACCAGTATTAACTTTACACACACCAGATACAACATGATATGTTTGAATTTGTCATTTTATCAAGTAAAATTTAAGCATGATTAATCATTCAAATACTATTGATCAAGAATGTAAATCTGCCCACATCAAATGCTTTTGTGAAGAAATATGCAAACTGATTATCAGTATGGACTTTGACTACCTGAATAAGTTTCTTTTCGTTGAAATATCTTATAAGATAAAAGCGAATTTCGATGTGTTTAGTTTTCGAATGTTTGACTGGATTATTGACTATACTAATGGTACTCTTATTATAAATAAAAGTAGGAGTATGTAAGAAAGAGATACCATAGTCCATCATCTGATTCTGAATCCAGAGCACTTGTGCACAGCAGCTTGATGCATCAACATATTCTGCTTGCGTTGAGGATGTGGACACGTTTGTTTGTTTCTTGCATTGCCATGAGATTAAACGTGATCCAAAGAATTGACATCCTCCTGATGTTGACTTTCTGTCAAGATTTTCTCCTCCATAGTAACTATCTGTGTATGATATGATCTCAAATGGAGAATCTCTTGGGTACCATAAACCCAAACTTGGCTTTCCCTTTAGATATCAAAAGATTCTCTTCACTGCAGTGAGATGTGAAATCTTGGGACGAGTCTGATAACGTGCACATACACACACGCTATACATGATGTATGGACGAGATGCCGTTAGGTACATTAATGATCAAATCATTGATCTGTAAAGATGCTCATCCACATCCTCCCCCTCAGAATCGGCCTCAAGATATTTGTGTGTTTCCACTTAGAGTACTTGCATGTTTGGCATCCTGAAAGCCAAACTTTTCAAGAATGTCTTTGACATATTTTGCCTGGTGAATGAAGATACCAGTAGGACTCTGCTTGACTTGTAAACCTAGGAAGAAAGTCAATTCCCCCATTGAACTCATCTTGAATTTCTTATGCATAATTTGTTCAAACTCTTTACATTATTAGTCATTTGTAGAACCAAAGATAATATCGTCGACGTAGATTTGAACAGGCATAATATCACCCCCAACTGTCTTGATGAATAGTTTTTTGTCAATTGCACCCCTCTTGAAATTGTGATTAAGAATATAAACATATAAAGTATCATACCAAGCACGAGGAGCTTGGTGAAGACCATATAACGCTTTGTCTAATGTGTATACCATGTCAAGATGTTCAGGTTCTTCAAAACCTGGAGGTTGACACACATATACCTCCTCTTCAACTTTGCCATACAGAAAGGCGCTCTTGACGTCCATTTGATAGACCTTAAATCCTTTGAAAGATGCAAATGCCAAGAAAATGCGAATGGCTTCAATTCTGGCAAATGGAGCGAACACTTCATCATAGTCAACCCCTTCTTCTTGTGTGTACCCCTGGGCAACCAACTGTGCTTTATTCTTGATTACTATTCCCCGTTCATCGGTTTTGTTCTTGAAGATCCATTTGGTGCCAATTACTCTTTTCCCACTACGGAGCACGACAAGTTTCCATACTGCTTGTAATTTGGACTGTAAGAGTTCCTCCTGCATTGCTTTAACCCAACTAGGATCCTTGATGGCTTGCTCGATCTTCTTCGGAGTCATTTGGGAAAGAAAACATACAAACAGACCTTCATTAAAGCTGCGATGAAGGTGTTTTCTTGTTTTTACTGTGGAGTGAACATCGCCAATGACTTGTTCCAAAGGATGAACCCTGTTAATGCGATGGGTTTGAAATGGATCGTCTGGAATTTCTCTTCCAAGTTTGAATCATTTTGCTCAGGAAGGTCATTTGAATTGGATTGTGGAGTGGGAATCGTTTCCTCTTCTTGAGCAGTACCGGCTGGAGTAGGACTGATGTAATGGTCCTCAGCTTCAGAAAGAGAAATCTCACCGTCCTTAGGACTACTTGAATGATCATCATCAGTATGGGAATCCACGGTGCTTGCAGCGTCTGTGGTGTCTGGTTTAAAAATTCCAGGAGGATCAATGCTTATATATGGAAAGTATACGAATTGATCATGTTGAGTAGTAGGACCAGGTTTTTCATTTGAACTAGTAGAAATGAGATCACCTATATTAACTGTAGAACCAGTAGGAACATTTTTATGTCCAGTATTAACTAGGTGACCAGTTTTAACTGAGGTACCAGTAGTAACTGTTTCATCAGTTTTAACTGAGTGACCAGTATTAACTGGTTCCCCAGTAGTATCTGGTTCAACAGTATTACCCCCTTCTCCCGATTCATTGTTATGTTGACTTATAAAATGAGCATTCAAAGATCTAATTAGTTCATCAATATTAAACAACCAATCTGGTCCTTCTCCTGTGGCATTTAGAGTCTTCTCGTTGAAAGAGACATCTGTGCTTTCTTCCACAATTCTTGTTTTGATGTTATAAACTCTCTATGCCTTGCTCTGAGTAGAATACCCTACGAAGAACCCTTCAGAAACTTTGCAGCCAAACTTCCCCAAATATTCCTTAGTATTTAAGATTGTACAAGGACACCCAAATGATTTAAAGAAACTTATGAATGGATTTCTCTCATTAAAGAGCTCATATGGGGTCTTTGTTTGAGATTTGACAATCAATACTCTATTCTGAACATAGTAGGCAGTGTTAACTGCTTCTGCCCAGAATGTAACAGGAAGTTTGGAATCCACAAGCATGGATCGTGCTGCTTCTATAAGAGTCCTATTTCGACGTTCTGCCACTCCATTTTGTTGAGGAGTGCGAGGAGCATTGTACCGACGTTCAATTCCTTTGATGCTGCAGAACTCATCCATCTCTTGATTCTTGAATTCAGTGCCGTTGTCACATGGGATGATCTTCACCTTCTTTTCTGTCTTGTTCTCAATTCGTGTTATGAAAGATCGTAGATGATCACCTGCTTCATCTTTAGTACCAAGAAAGAAAACCCAAGTATATCTTGTAAAGTCATCAGTAATAACTAAACAGTAATACTTCTTTCCTAGACTCATAACATGAGTTGGACCAAAAAGATCCATATGCAATAAGTGTAAACTTGACAGATTAGAATTTGTGTCTTTGATTTTATGAGAAGATTTATGTTGTTTACCCTTTAGACATGAAACACAGTGATCAATGCAAGTAAATTCCTTATTGCGGTAAACCCCTAACCAACCCATTTTTAACCAATTTGTTAAGGTTTTTGAAATTCATATGACACATTCTTCTATGCCATAAAGAAGATTCATCATGTGATGATTTTGAGATAAAACAAATTTCTTTACCTTCAGGGGTAATTTGATCCATGTTTAAACAATAAACATTCTCTTTCCTAGGTGTTCGAATTAGAATCATACTTTCGTCAGCTATTTCAAACTTAGGATCAAGAATGATACACTCTGTTTTCGTAAACAATACCTTGTTCTCTTTATCACAAACTTGAGAAACACTCACCAAATTATAGTTCAATTCTTGAACAAAAAGAACGTTTTCAAAGGTAATGGTACCATTGCTGATTGTGCCTTTTCCTGAAATTCTCCCTCCTCGTGGATTTCCTCCGAATGCAACATAGCCCCCATCATATTCAACATAGTCTTTGAGCTGCAGCTTGTTGCCTGTCATGTGCCTAGAGCAACCACTGTCTACATGCCATGTCTCTCCTTTCTTGACACCTGGCTTGCTCTACACATGAAAAAGAGGTTAGTTTCTTTTAGGAACCCAAGCCAAGGTATTCTTGGGTTTACCTTTGTCATTGACATAATCAAAACGTTTGAACTGATATGCATTATTCTTGTTTTGAGAGATTCACTACTGTCGGAATTACTACTGGTGGAGTTCATGTAGTTTCTACTGGTAGACTTACTACTAGTGGTTCTCTAGTAGTTTCTTCTGGAAGTAGTATTTTGAAAATTTGATTTTTCTTTCTTTGCATTCACATTCATTGAGCTCACAAATTTCTGAGCTGTCCTACCAAATCTAGGTGTTTCGTTCGATTTGTTTCTATTAAATCCAATTCCATGATGATTATTTTTATTATAAAAACAATCGACTGTCAGATGATTATTCTTACCCCAAATTTCACAACTTTTAAAAACTTGTTTTCCTCTTTGATGAGTGATTTTTTGATTCCGGTTTCTCACATTATCCCTCACACGAGTTGTACTTTCCTGTTGACACCTACACTGACACGTTTTTCCCTGTGGCATTGGACCACCCCAATGCCAGTTTCGTTCCCTATAAACATCAGGTCGGTTTTTGATATTTTTGTGAACAGTAGGATTTCGACCTTTTTGAAATGTTGGACTTTCACTAGACTCAGAATCAATAGATTTCTCCTGTTTGACAGGTAATTCATTGACTTGTTCATCAATTTCTTCCTCACTAAGTTCTTCGCTAGACTCAACCTTAGGTGGGATATAGTTGTTGTTATTTGGTGGTGACACATTGTTGTACCCAATCCCCTGTTTGCTATTCCCATGGACTTGAGATCGAAGAATTTGATCAACAGTTTTAGAAGCATTTTCATACTTCTTGATATTGAGCTTGATTTGATCATTTTCTATTTTGATATCCCCGACATGTTCTTCTACCTTAAGAACTTTAGCCAAAGCATTGTCTCTTTCCCATTTAGCCATTGCTAAATCTTCCTGATATTTTAACTCATTCTTGACATATGCTTTCACCTGTTGTTCATAACTAGCAATTACTGTAGCCGATTCTCTTCTTCTCTCTTCTAACTTATGTAAAGACTCACACACAAGTTTATTATGTTATCTATATTCCCTAACTTGTTTAATACATGCAGGAGTACAGAGTTCAGAAAGTACCTCAGGTGGGATATCGTCTTTAAGAGTGTCTGCCATGAGAGCTTGATTTGTTGTTTCTTCATTTGCTTGGAAACTCCAATAAAATCCTAGTCCATCTTGAGTGACTAGTGCAGTTGAATTAGATGATCTTCCTTGATGATTGTTATTTGATCCAGAAGAATTGTGTTGAGTTGTCTGCTTCTGTTGATCATCTTGGTGTTCTGGACATTCTCTTGCAAAGTGACCTAGATTTTTGCAGTCAAAACATTTTACTTTGTTTTTATCAATACCAGTTATGTCACCCTTTCGTACTGCAAAGTATTTTCTTCCTGTTCGTTGCATGAACCTTCTTGTTCGAACACTGAGCATAGAAAATTGACATTTTAAATCCATCTCCTCTAGATCGTCAACATTCACTTGTTCCAAGTCTTCAATGACTAAACCAAAATTTCCATGACTGGCAAAGAAGGCTTCTCTAACACTTTCTTCATTCTTGTTTCCTTTAGATTCACTTGATATAAACCCAGTTTCAGAAGGTGCTCCACCAGTAGAAACAAACGCTGCATTCTGTGTTGAGTGATTACTTGGTCTTTTGATTTCAGGTTCAAACACTCGTAGCTCATTGTATAACTCGTCAATCTCCATAGTGTCAAGAGTGTTTCCTTTCCTATAATTGACTGTGTACATTGTTAATTCTTCTCCTAATGCTCGAAGAAACTTCCTATTGATATCGTATTGAGAAGTATTAACCCCCATGCTTGACAATTCACCAATCAGTTTGTTGAATCTGTCGAAAGTTTGAGATAGAGTGTCACCCTTCACAACCACGAAGTTCTCAAACTGTTGCTTCAGCAGATCCTTTTGATTCCTCCTTTTACTTGCAGTTCCACCAGATCTTTTCTCCAATGCTTCTCATAATAATTTAGAATCAGTATAATTTCTGAACTGATGTTGATACTCATTGGGAATAGCAATAAGTAGAGTGCTCAAAGCTTGACATTCATTGTGAGTATCTCTTCTCTCTTTCTCAGTTACCGTTTGGCCTGAACCTTCTGCTGCTTTGTTCTTGAGATCCGGTCCAGGTAGAGGAGCATGTTTAGCGCCATTCTTCACCACTTGCCACATGGAGTAGTTGGTTTGTAGCATGTACTGATACATGCGACTTTTCCACATATCATAGTTTGATGATGTGAGAACAGGAACCCTATTTGCTTGAACGCCTTCAGTAAGATCAGACATCTTGTTTTTGTTTTGTGAAAAACTTGTTTATACACCTTGTTGATCGTAGATCTAGAGCAACCTTGTGCTCTGATACCACTTGTTAGGATATGTCGAACTATACTTGTATAAATACAAATGTGTAGATCTAGATCTATCAAAGAGGTTGTAGCGGATCAACACTTTGATATTAACAAGGGTTAATTGATTAGCAGTTTATGTATATATGAATGAATAAACGTTAATAATTAAGAACACAAGAATTTCCACCAACAACCTCAATCTATTAAGAATTATTGTTCGTTAACAGACGTGTGTTGACAACGACACATGGATCTTTTATATAGACGTTAAGGAAACCATAATAACGATTAGGTTAAATCTAAAGAAATCTATGAAGATAATTATCAATATATTGTTTACATAATTATATCCTTACAATGCGCTATCTAAACATATCACATAAGCAGTAGTAATGAGTGCGCCAATAGAAACTCCGTCATGCACATCCATGCAGCCAGTATAAACAATCACCAGTATTAAGTCAGCAGTAGTAAATCACCAGTAGTAATCTTCAATACTTGACCATCAATACAAACTATAGTCACCAGTATTATTACTCACCAGTATTAGCAATGTTACTCCTCAGTACTAACTGCCTCTACCAGTATTAACACTTTATAAACCCAACATAATTTGATCAACTTTAGTCATTTGTTTTTAACCTTAATTCCCAACAACATCAGATTGATAAGAGCCTCTTTGAGAGTTTCCATTGTCTCTCTTTGAAGCTCTACACTCTCTTGCGAAATGTTCATTCTGATCACAGTTAAAACAACTCACTTTGGATTATCAGACTAATTCTTTCACCATTTTCAGTGCTAAAGTTGTTTCTCCTGGTCCTCTTTACGAATTTCTTTGCTCTCAATGTGATCATTGCCATATGCCATTCCATGACCATTTCTTCAAGTTCATCTGCATTAAACTACATTAAACTGCTCCAAGTCATCTCTAGAAAACTCAGGTTTAGTTAATGTACTATCCATAAATGCTTCATAACTAGCAATGATTGCATTGTACAATATCCCATTCTCTTGTGTAATTGATTGCTCGAACTTGATTCAGATGTCATGCAATTTGACTCAATAGGAAAAGAGTGACAATTTGAAGTCACGTCTTGATGATGAACATATCCAGAACAACATTGAGGATGAATTTGACCTTGCACTGTGTATGATGATCAACATATTGAATTAACTATGCACCTTTGATTAGAGAGCATAGCACATCCAAAGTTTGATACATTTGACTTTTCTTTCTATTTTTTCTTTTTATTAAATTCATACGATTATAGAATTCCAATAAGTTACTCCAAAGTCATTGTATCCAAATGTCCAATTCTCTTAATGATTATCACTTGAATACTCCATTTGTTTGACAAAGAGTTCAATAATTTTTTACAAACATCACTTTCTTTCAAAGTCACCTCCATTTCTTTCAAAACACTCACAATCACAAAACAAGTTGATTTGTTCAATCAAACTTTCACCTCTTATCCATTCAAACAACTTATATGATTTTCTCAATCTGTCCCTCCTATTTTTCTTCAACTCAGAGCCTCTTCATATCTTAACTCCTAGCATCTCAAAGTTCCTTTGCAGACTTGCATTCTTTGAAATTATTGTATATTTTATTTGGAAATGCCATTGTGATACCTCCATATTGCTTCAAGTCTCTTGCAATGAGTCTTTTATCGCTCTTAGAATATCCCAGGTTCCATTGGAATCATCCTAGCTTTCACATGAAGAATTCAACACCAGAAATTAGACGTGGAGGTTGCTCATGGTACCTATTTCATTACCATAGTTCACATACGACATGATTGATTAGATTAAATTGAATGAATTCAATGATTTGATTAATTTAGAGAAATTGCTTCAGTCACATGCAGATTTCAGTTCTTCACCAATTCAACATGAATTCAACCTAAATTGTTTATAAATCACATATCAATTTCAAATTCTAACCGTTAACAATAAAAACAAACTTTATCGCTAAAAAATATTCAAAATTTAGCTGACTTTCTCAAGTTTCAACCTAAAGCCTTACGATTAAACAATTTACTCCTAAATCAACTCAATCTCACTCGAATCAAGTCCAATTGATGAACATGTATCAATTAAGCAGCTTAATCGATAAAACCTACTCTTATACCAATTAACATGATCTCTATATCATTCAATGCACTAATTCATTGAAATGCTTATCAATTGTGATGCGGAATCTCGCAAGTGATTGAATTTTAAGCTTAGATTTATTGAGATTAATAGTTTAACTAAATATTATTTTTCATTGATCTCAAACACTTATGACGGAAAAAGTCGTTACATGAAACTCTCAAATCACACACACACACACACACTCCTATTTATACACACACACACACACACTCCTATTATAGACCTTTGAACATGAATATATTATACTAATTTATAGACACGTGCTAATTAAAACACTTGGTCGTCATGTTCTTGAAGTATTCATCTTCTTCAGAATTTTTCAAAGTCTTTGATTCGGCTGATGATGATTTTACTTCGTCTTTAGTATATTTATTTCGGCTAAATATTTATTTCATCCGAAGTAAGTTATCCATGTCATTCATTTTCTTCCTCTTAACTCTCAAGTATGTTTACTTACAGTTGTTGAAATTACTTCTCGGCCAAAGTACGCACTTTCATTTTGCTTCTCATTTTTTCTTTGATACATCATCCATTTATATTTTACCAACACATAACAATTATTAAAATAATTAATGATGTCAATATAAAAAAACGTTACATTTATTAGAAAAAAAATATTCCAACTTTTTTTAATAAAAAAAAATGACTTTTAAACTTATGAGCCCCACTTTTACATCACTTTACTCGTAAAAATAATCGACCATATAACATCGACAAGCCCAACCGAGGCCCAAGTCTTATTTATTCCTAAATTAATACGGTGTTACGAATATTAAGAAGCTACTAGTATGGTACCCGTACGTTGTAACGACAGACAAAAAAGTATATTTTACAAAATTACATTAGTTAACATCACTAGAGAAACTAAATACATAGAATGGTAAAAATAAAAAAAACATGAAAAGGAATTTAAACTACAATGATAATGTGAAAAGTGAAAATACAAAATTCATTCAAAAGAATAAGATTAACTTTTGAAACACCATGTAATTAATTCATTATGTAAAACTTTTAGATAGACAACAGGTCAGGTGTATAAATGTCCCATTTTTTGCAGCTTCACTAAAATATTTGTATTTTCATGTGATATCTCTTTTGACAAAGCGACATAGAGATGTTCCTCAAAAGATAGATTATGTACTTATGTGTAACAATCAAGAGAACATTGTTGTTTTAAACATTGTTGCTCGAAGTATTGTTGTCGGTGGCCGAGGGAAATGTTGATTTGAACATTGTTTCTTGGGGTAGTGTTTAGGCTTTGTGCATTGGTGTTATTGCTTTGAAAGTTTATGTTGAATTGCACAAGGTCTTGCTCACAAAAATATTGAAATGTGAAAATGAACTTAGTGTTTTAGTATGTCAAAATAAATTTTTCATAGTTTGTATGTGTTTGTCATCCATCATCTATTTTTGAGAATTTCTATCTATAAAAGTCGAGGCACACCATCTACTTTTGAGAGTTCCAATTCATAAAAGTTGAGACACATCATCTACACCAATAGAAAAGTATTAATCCTAGAACTTGCTAATGTTACACCAAATTTAAAGTTGAAGTAAAAAAAAATATTAATGATAAATCTCGTTTTAACGTCTCGCCTTGTTCATACCTCAACAACTCCCGCACAACTAAAAGAGAATATTAAAACATAATTTCTTCTCTTAAAGTCTATGAGCAGTCTGCACTCACATAATTTATAAAAACATAATTTAGTAAGCTCGTCTAACGGGTTAAAGAAATATATTATTTGACACGTAAATTGTAAATAATAAGGGATAAAACGTGTTTAGGTCTTTTAGAGAGAACAAAACTTCTTTTCAACTTGAATTGTTCTAGTTCCTACCTATAAGTGGCGAGTGCACATCCTCGTTGTCATTTACAAAACACAGTGAATGGATGAATCTTTACAGTTAGGCCAATAACTTAAAAAGGAAAATCAACAATTTGACATTGATATATATATATATATATATATATATATATATATATATATATATATATATATATATATATATATATATATATATATATATATAACATTTTGTCGAGCTACTCACAAACTATCATGTTGAAAGTTATTTTCAATTTGTAGAAACATGAGTTACTGCAACCTTGCAATTTTCGGGAGAAATCAATTGGCTGCAAGAAAAAAAATGTAACAAAAAATGGAGAAACACTCATACACAAAAAATAATCTTTTCACAATTAAACCAAAATCTTCAGACTAATTAATCAACTTTAAATTTAAATTATATTATTATTATAAAAAGTTAAAAAGAAACAAAAAAAACTTAGGTATCATTTTCAAGTTGAATCTCTTTCGACTTCCCATACTCTATCAAGGTTTATTTATTGTTGTAGAGTTTGTAATTAAATTTGTTTATGAATTTGACCCAAACATTTGTCCCACTTTGTTTAAAAGTAAATTTCATTAATTATCGCATGGACTCAAATAATAGTTTTGGTTTCCAATCATAAATTCCTTAATCAATATATCAATATTGTTTTTAACAAAACATAAAAATAGTTTTATTATATGAAAGAAAATGACTAATAGTTATTGGAGTACTTTAATTATTGTTATTGTGGTAATTAAAGACATACTAATCTAGATCTATAAACTATTATTTGTTTCCTTTTTATTAAATTTAAATATTAACTAACATTAATTGTAATAAGATGTTTTAAATGATAATATGTTGTGAGAGGAATATAAAGGGTACATAAGTAAATTCAATTACTTAAAATTAATAGGATTAAGAGTATGAGGGAAATGTTTTATAATATAGTAAAGATTTCATCAGTAGGAAAGTATAAATCATTGATTTAATAGACTTTTTGTCTCGCGCGTTGCGAGACACTAAAATTTATCTTATACACAATTAGTTGTAAGAAGAAAAAAGATGTATATATGAAATTTAAACTTTATATAATCAATTGCGTAATAAAAAACACAAATGAAGACACAACTACTTTTTTATAATATCGTAATAGAAAGAAAGAAGAAACTAAACCTAAAGTTAACATATAATCGAAATGAATATGTAACTAAGTTATTAAATAGTGTAACTCAAGCACAAAAACGAAACACAAAATCATCATATTATCCGAATGACGACCTTTATTTAATAACGTAATCCATAAATATAAGTTAAAAAAAAATGAAACTGTTTCAAACTGAAAAACTAAAGTTTTAGAGAAAAAGACATAGGCGAAAAAATCAAGAAGTTAAAACTATAAATTAACAAGTAATCGGAATGAAGAGGTAGCTATCATACTAAACATTTAAAAAAAGGTAAAGATAAAAGGGTTAATGCATTTGAGGGTCACTCTACTATTTCAGATAATCCAATTGGGTGATTGAACAAAAAAAAATATAACACTTTCATTCTACTTTCAAAAAACTTTAAAACCATCACTTTCTATTTGCAAACGGATTAAGTTCATCATGTGGGTCCAAAACAACCGGCTAACAGCAGGTAATCTGCACACATAGACCAAAAACAATTTCCATGTCATTCTTTTATTTTCTCCTTAATGCCACATCACTATACCCCCTTTTTATAAATTACCTTTACCCTTTCTCTTTCTACCTCCTTCATCTCTAACCCTAATTCCTTTTTTTATAAATATGGTTCTTTGTGGCTGTGGTGAGAATGCTCGATGTCGGACATCATGGACCGCTCCAAATCCAGGTCGACGTTTCTTAGGTTGTCCCAATTTCATGGATCCAATAACAAATTGCAACTTCTTTCTTTGGATTGATGTCGAATTACCTAATCAGTGGTATAGAACAACGTTTCACCAACTTAATGAAGAAGGAAGGAACCATCGGGCAGAAATTTCAAGGTTGCAGAAAGAGAAATCGGGATTAATTCGCATTGTGTTGTTCTTATCATTTGTAGTTTTTGTTCTCTTGATTAAATAATGTAGATGTATTTCCTTTGAAATGATAAAAAAATTTGGTTACAGTTTCTGTTGATTTGTATTAGTTTATTTTGTCTTGTTTTTGTTGCCAAAAGTGCCAAAAAGACACATGAAAGTGCCAAAAGTACCAAAAAGTGTCAAAATATAACTGCCAAAAGTGCCAATATATTACAACCACCACTTGCATTACATAACAACCAAAAGTGCCAAAATATGGCATTGTCAAAGTGGTAACAGTTTTCACATCCTACCTAAGTGCCAATATACTACATCATACATAACAAGTTCTAAAGACAACATAACAGTTTCAAAAGACAACATAACAGTTTCAAAGGACAACATAACAAGTTTATAAGCTACTACATAACAAGTTTAAAAGCTACTACATAACAAGTTTAAAAGCTAGTCAATGCTGATAGAATCATCTTCTGTCAATCCTGGCCCTGGGATGTAGTCTTTAACTTGCTTTTCAAAATTCTCTCTGAAGGTCGTCTCCTTTTGAGAATTATCTTTTTCTGTGCTTTGTTCTAGGTGACTTGCTTGCACCTTCTCCTGCTGGTGAGCCACAGAATCTTGACACTACATTCCTCACAACAACAGGTGCACCACTTGCAGCAGAATAGACTACAGGCCTGATCACATCATTTGGTGAACCACTTTCAGTTTGAGAGAGGGGTGGTTGAGATTCACTTCCAAGAATTTCATCATTGTGTCTTTGTTCTTGTTCTTGTTCATCCATGAATATGTCCCTCCTCCTACGCTGTTCCCTTTCAAATTGTTCCCTCTCCTCATGTTGTCTTTTCATTTGTGCCTCATGCTCAGCTATACAATCTTCTGGGGTAATACCTGGTGGCCATGCTTGTCTTGGAATACCATCTTTACCCTATCATAACAAAGCTATGTATCAACAAACACACACACACATATATATAAATATCTAAATAGTCAATGTAAAACAACTTACACCACACACACCCTATACCTCTACCTACAACACCACTAACATTTCTATCACCATTTCCAGTTTCAGTTGCTGTTTGAGTCCTTGTTGCAGTTCGACTTTGTTGACCTCCAACACTTTCAGTTTGACTTTGTTGTCCTTCAAACTCAAGTTGTCTTACAACACCCTTCTTCAAACCTCTACCTCTGCTACCTAAACCAATTCCTCTACCACCTTGTACAGCTCTACCACCACTATCTCCACCCTGAACATTCCTTCCACCACTATCTCCACCCTGAACATTTATATCACCACTAACATTTCTACCACCACTAACATTTCTACCACTATCTACACTAACATTTTCAGCAGTTTGTACACTAACATTAGGAATTGTAGTTGAATCAATCCTTGTATCAATTACAATACCTTGTCTACCTCTTCCCCTTGCACCTCTACTTGTTGAACCTCTTCCCCTTGCACCTCTCCCTGTTGCACCTCTCCCATTTGAACCTCTCCCTCTTGATCCTCTCCCAGTTGCACCTCTCCCTCTTGATCCTCTTCCTCTTGCAGTAACAGACTCACCTAACAAAATGAATAGTTTTAAATATATAACAGTTAAAGACAATATGAACTTTGGTTGATGATATACATACCTGCTTGTGCCTCCTCAGCTTCTTTACATGTTGATATGTTATGGCCTTCACATTTACATATTGTACAGTGCATTACTCTCCCAACCTTGCTCAATCTTTGTCTATTACCATCACACTCAGTAGCATCTCTTTTCCTTTTTTCTTTAGGCCTACCTGGCATCCTTCTTGCAATTGGAGTAGGGTTTTTTCTTTATCAACTGAGGGCCATTGACTCATTCCTTTAAGAGGGTATATACAATGATTATATGATGAAACAAACTTAGGTTTTTTGAACCATTCAGATACATATGAGTCAGGGTTACTGTGAAGATGATATATGACAGAAAAACCATGCTCACAGGGGATTCCAGAAAGTTGCCATACCATACAACTACATGTCATATGTAACTCATCAACTACAAAAGACTCAAGAGAAGAACCAAGTGGCCTGACCTCATACTTTGAGCTACCACTAGGAATTACCCTCCAGTGCCTATGCTTATCTTTGATGGCTTCAACCTTCTTTCTTATATTTGGACACAAACCATCAACCCACACTTCAGACTTTTCTCTCATTTTTATGCATCCTTTCCATCATATATACCCTAATGTCTTCCAACATGTTTATTATTGGCTTCCTCCTTGCATCTACCAAGACAACATTGAAACACTCACTAATCCCATTCTCAACAGCATCACATGCCCTTCCTGTTTCTAGAAATGCTCTACTCCAACTTTATGGGTGTCTATCCATTAAATGTTTGTGAGCATCTTTGCTTTCAGTCTTAATATCATGCATGATGGCATTAAATTGTGCTAGGTATGTAGCCTTTGCAGCTTTCCAAAATAGGTTTCTATACAATACCCCACTGAATTTCTTCCTAAAATTTGCATACACATGTCTGGCACACTGCCTATGTTCAGTATCAGGAATCACATCCTTTGCAGCTTCAATGATACCCTTCAAATGCAAATAAATAAAAAAAATTGTTACATATTTATATATATTCTGGAAAGATGAAATGTAAATTAAACAATTACAATATTACCTTGTGTTGATCAGATATGATTGTTATTCCTGATCCATATTCAAACCCAAGATCATCTGCTAGACAATCCATAAACCAGGTCCAATTGTCTTTGTTTTCAACATTCACCACAGCCCATGCTATGGGGTACATCTGGTTGTTGGCATCTCTTCCAACTGCTGCAAGCAGCTCCCCTTTGCAAATGGTCTTGAGAAAACACCCATCCAGACCTATTACAGTTCTACAACCTGCTCTCCAACCATCCTTTAGCCCTTTGAGACACACGTAAAACCTCTTAAAATATAACTTCTCATCTGGCATTATCTCAATTCCCATTTTGACAGAACTCCCAGGGTTTGTATCAAGATAAGACCAAAGCTTACCATAGTGGTCTTCTAAACAAAGCTCATATTGCTTCAATGCATTTATTTTACCTCTCCTTGCTTGTCCCTGAGATACCTTGCACTTATACTTAGACAGTATCATCTCTTGGATTTCTTTGATCTTAATTTTTGGATTAGCCATGATCTTCTTTGCATAGTTTCTAGCAATCCAATTGCAGGTTATTAAAGTCCCAAACTCATAGCATCTTGAGCATAAATGTTCATCAGTCAAAGTCTTCACTTGAAACGACCTTTCTGTCTGCATCCAAGAGGCCCAAAGCCTGTAAGTACATGTCTGCTTATCCCCTCCATAAGGCTTACAACATCTAACTTCTAACCTATCAGTGTCATTATGTGGATAGTACAAGCTGTATCCATTTGCCAATGCATAAAAAACCACACACCTTTTTAGTTGATCAGGGTTATCATATCTCTCACCCAATAGTGGCTTCATATGCTTCCATTTCTTAGTTGGATCATGTATAGGCCACTCATCTCCTAACATTTCATCATCTTCTGGGTTAACTTCCTCACCAGGCTTAACTACTCTCTCACTTACTCTTTCCCTATCTAAGTTGTTATAAAACCTTGCCAAGAACGTATCATCAAACATATTTTTAACTTTCTTCTTCTGAGGAGTCTTTTCCTTTACCTTTTCTATCTTTTCTCTTCTGGTTTCAAACACTTCATCTTCAAAATCAGACAGATGATCAAGAGAATTAGTTTCAGATTCTTCAGAAGTGTAACCAGCATATACATCATAATCATCTTCGCTGTCACTTTTATAAACAGATTTTTCTTCAAAGGGTGAGGTTGCATGTGGACTGTAAATATCAACCACCGAATCATTCCTAAGTGCACATTGCCTTAAATTATGCAAGCTTTCCTCGTCATGTACCAATATCAAACCATCAGCTAATTCCTTTCCTGGTTGTAAGTAGTAGAGCTCTTTGCAAACTGCAGTACTATGGATTTGTTAAAAAGGCTTGAAAAATCAAACCCGTTGATGTCTATCTTCTCTAGCTTCGAAACCATGTCGTACTCATAAATGAGTCTGTCAGGTTGTCGTTGTCTCTCAAATACTCCCCCGTGGTGAAAATAGATGTCTATTACAGCGGATTGAGATGACGAACACATCTGGAAAGATTTAGGGTTACAATTTAAGGTTTTAGAGAACGGAGTGAGATATTTAGGGTTTCAATTTTTTGAAAACGAAGAACACATAGAACGGAGTGAGAGATTTAGGGTTTGAATTGGGATCGTTAAAAGGGTATTATTTAATTGGATACCCGATCCAATTGGGATCGTTAAATAATAACAATTGCCACGTAGATCGCCACGTCATATTTAGAAAACACGTCGGTTGCCACGTAATAAATGAAAAACACGTCATTAGGTAAAACTAACTGGTAACTTGCTATACCTCATAAAGTGATGGTTTTAAAGTTTATTTGAAAGTAGAATGAAAGCGTTATATTTTTTTTTGTTCAATCACCTAATTGGATTATCTGGAATAGTAGAGTGACCCTCAAGTTTAACAAAAAAAAAATAGTAAACAAAAAAGTCAAAACATTTAAGAAGAAGAAGCTAACACTAAAAATTAACAATTAATTCAAATAAAAAGGTTCCTACTTTATTAGAATGTCTAAAAAGAAGATAGAAATAAAATCTAAAAGTCGGATAAAAAGTAGTCAAATAAAAAAAAGTTCGAACGTTAGATTAAAAACTTGTTAGAAGGAATCAACATGTCTAATTCATTATTCATGAAACTTATAGTAATATAAAAAAAGTTGTTAAATGTTAGATTTGTAAGTAAATATCAAGGTTATAGATAACGTAAGGCGTGGCGTGGCGGCATGAGCAAGCCTCAAGCTTTGCAAGAAATGGCGAGACATGGCGTTTTTCAAGGCGTGAAAAAGCGGCAAAAAATTAATATATTTTATACTTTTATATATATTTTTACTATTATTAAGTTATATCAACACCAATAAAAAGTTAATAATTTCATATATCAATATACAACTAATGTAAAATATAGTAACCAAGCTTTACAAAGAAGTTATCCATCATTTCGTGTCGGCTACTCCAAGCCTTGAGAAACGGCGAGACATGGCGGCGCCATGGCGGCTACTCCAAGCCTTGAGAAATGGCGAGACATGGCGGCGCCATGGCGGGTTATTTAGAACACTGGTAAATATACATAATGAAACAAAAAATTACTTTAATACCTATAATAGAAACAAAAAGAAGGACAAAAAAGGATCTTCTAAAACTTCTGTCTACTTTTTAATTTGCTTTCTTTTTAAATGTTATATAATTTTACTCCTCATTATAAGTTGTCAACTTATGTTATTTTGATTTTTTTTTTAAGTAAATTATAAAATAATCAATGAAGTTTGGATATAATTACAAAATATGTCCCAAACAGTGGATGATAATGTCGCGGTGGTGAAATCACGAAAAAGACGATGAAGCAAAACTTCGGATAATACAAAATATAATAAGATTTAGAGGTGTAATGGGGAAGAGGTAATTTGTTTTTTGTTGGTGTTTATAATAAGGGCAAATATTGATTTGGTTAATTTTAAAATTCAAAATGTTAAATTTAACGAACGACACTCTAACACTGTACGAATATAGTGAATGTGGGACAGTACTATATAATAAATTATTAAAGATAAATATCAAACTACAAGGACTATTATGTAACTTACTCTAAAAAGAAAAATCACAATGGAAAAATTTAACAATGAAAAAGTACGTAGAAATTCTAGATAGTCACTCCCTAATAAAGTAAATTACACCGTTGATCTCTATGTTTATATCAAAATCACTAGTTTGAGGCGTTTTTGGAATTAATTATGTCATTAGTTCCCATTGTTGTAAATTTGTTACACCGGTGGTCCATTTTTCAAATGTTATTCTATATTTGACGGATACATGGTCACATGCCCTCCACACGAGGGCATTAAAGTCTTTAACCAACCCCACTCACTTTTCTCTTTGTTATTAACACCAAAAGTCATCCTTTTTATTCAAAACCTCTCAACAAAAAATTTCCCCAATCTTCTCTCTTTAGATCAGATCATCAATGGTTGTTTGGTAGTGTGGTAGACATGCAATAATTCGCAGTTCGCGGACATCACAAAATCTTGGCCACCGATTTTACACTTGTCCACAGCCAGTAAGCTTTTACATTTTATGTAGGATGGTTTGATCCACAGCCTAATATCTGTTTTTTTTTTTTTAACAGGGATCTACTTGCAGATTTGTAGGTTGGTTTAATCCTCCAATGTGTAATGGTCAGTGATGATCACACCTAATGTGTAATGGTCAGTGATGATCATACCTGGTTTGTTGAGGGCAAGAAACACACTTGAAACCGATCTCATTGCAAGTCAAGTTGAATCTCGAAGATTGAAGCACTATTTAGTTGTTAGTTGGATTTTCTTTGTATATTTGGTTTTTCACTGTTTCTCAGTAATTGTAACACATAAACTTGGCAATGGAACTTTAACTTTGGCAATGAAAATTGTTTAGCAATTTGGCCGTGTAACTTTAGTTTTGGCAATTTGACAATATAACAAATTCTTTGGCAATGGTTATTAGTAGTTGTTAGTAAATTACCAAAATGACTAACAAACAAATTAACCAAAAGACAAACATACAATTTCAGTACCAAATGAATTACCAAAAAATACAAAATGACCAAAACGCAAGTTACATAAGTACCATATTGGTTAACCATTACCTATTGAACCATTACAACGTACTAAATTTAAACCATTACAAACGACCAAAAGACCAAGTTATTCAAATTCAGTACATATTACCAAAAGATCAAGTTCAAACCATTACAAACTACCACTACCTTCATTTTGGTGAAACAACTACTCTTATCTTCCTTTTAGTCCACTTTGGTGTTTGACTTCCGCCAGCTTGACTCCCACTAGCTTCATTCCTACTTCCTGCAGCTTGACTCCCCCTTGTAGCAGCTTCACTTCTACTTGCACTACCTCCGACACTTTGACTCCCACCTACAGTACCTTGAGTCCCACCTGCAGTATCTTGAGTCTCACCTTGACCAAGACATGTTTTTTTTTTTGTGTCCAGTATTACCACAGTTTGAACACATTACACTCCTCCAAGCCTTGACAACTTTCCATCCTTTACAATACGTTCATTCTCATCAGGCCCCCTGCACCTTTTCTTCTTTGTCCTTCCCACTTGTTTGTGACGGTAAGGATGTTTGAGTGTTGTTGGGACTGTAGACTTAAACCACATGTTGCTTCCATTAATTGGTTTAGCTTTGTAACTGTAAACCTGTCTCCATGTCTCCAACCAGTAGAAAGGATGAGCCCAAGATTCAATAACTACAATTTTCACTTTGTTGATCACCATATTCCAATTCACAGCAACAACATGCTTGCATGGTAAACCAGTAATCTCCCACCTGCTACAAGTACATGTCCTTTTTTGGGAATCAACAACACAATGATCATTCCAAGGTCCACATATGATCTCCATTAAACAAAACAGTGTACTCAACAACCTCTTTTTAATGTTTCCAAGCAAAGTAGTTGCATTTGGTGCTAAAGGCCCTATGCACTTCTCAGTGGCAGATGTGACATTTACTATTCTTAGCATACAATAATCTCTAATATATTCTAAACAAGTGATGATGGGCTTGTCTCTACCAGTTTTACCATTAAAAACCTCACACATGTTGTTTAGCAGTATATTAGTGTGAGTTTGGCCTAAAACAATAACAACAAACTTAGCATATTAACAATAATAGCATATTAACAATAATAGCATACTTGTGTACTAACTTGAAAAATGTGACATGAACAATGACTTGGTGCGATCTTAGACAACCATTGATGTGCAGCTGGATTATATGCCTTGAATGTATCCATGGCTTTGTTGAAATGTTGAACAGTTGTGTCAGTAGCACATCTCCAAAGATGGTCTTTAAAGATTTTCCATTCCATGTCCTTTTCATGTTCAATGAATGTGTCTCTTGGAAAAACCTTTGCCAAAGCTGGAAAACACCCTACAATACACATATACATTATATTAGTAATTTCATAAATGGACACAACATATTAAAGCTGAGATGGTACCTTTTGTCTGTCACTTATGAAAGTGAAATAGGAGTTCCTTTTCAATCCCAAATTTTCACCAAGACACTCCAAAAACCATGTCCATGAACTGAGGTTTTCAGCTTCCACAATTGAATAAGCAAATGGATAGATTCCATTGTTCCCATCCATACCAACAGTTGACAATATCTGCCCAGGGAATGGACCCCTCATGAAAGAACCATCAACACCAACAAAGTGTCTTTGACAAGCTTTGAACCCCTGTTTTAATGACCCCAAACACACATATATCCTTTTGAATATTCTAGTTGCAGAATGAGGATCAATACCACTTTGGACTTCTACCCTAATAGTTGTTACGGGATTGGTGGTTTGTAAATCCAAGATGTAATCTCTCAACATTGTATATTGGAGCTTGTAATCACCTTTGTTTTGTTTATCTACTTGATTCTTTGCCATGAAAGCTTTCATAAAAGACACACCTAACTCAAACTGTTTTTCAAGTTGATCATTAACTGGTCTAATTGGTATATCAAGATTCCCTTTGATTTGATCTACAATCTGTTTGGAGAGAAAATCATATGTGTATGCTTTGATTTCTCTAGATTGTAGACAATGATGTTCCTCTTTATGTGTTCTAACCACCCAAGTAGATGTCTTTTTGAGTTTATGAATGTACACCATCCACAGGCAGAGAATCTCTTGAAAATTTACTAGTTTATCCCTGCTACTACCAATTTTATCTTATCCCTCACTTTCATTATTCAAACATGTGCTAGGTGGCCCACTTTTCTCATTTGGCCCAGTTTTCACTGTTGGACTTTTGGGCCCACATTTCTCTGAACCTGAATCACTCTCAAATTCTTCATTATCCAGTACATCTAAGTCATCTTGAATAACTGTGTTTTCCTCAAGTTGAATGTTACTTCCAATACTCCCATATCCTACACTCTTAGCAATCTCAAACAAAGTAACTTCAATATTAGGTTCATCATGCACATTGTCAACATCAACTATGATATCATTTTCAACAACTGATTCATCTAGATGTTCACTAGCATTCACATCAACAGTAGGTTCATCTATATGTTCACTAGCATTTGCATCAATAAGGTTCATGTATAGGTTCATTTGCATTTGGTTCAACACTACTTTGATTTGGTTCAATTACTTGACTTACAGGTTTCTCAATTTCATCAATAGTATTTGGTTCATTCCACTCCAAAAAAGGTTCCTAGCACATGGGGTATTCCTTTTTTCCCTAATAGGTTCCTGAATTTCCTCTAATACAACACTACTTGGATTTGTAGGTAAGATATATGTCTCGACACTACTCATTCCATATTCAACATAGATGGGAATAAGCTTATGTTCTACAACAAAGTCAACCATATATAGTGTATCTAAATCATTGCCTATAGCTGCAAGTCCTGTATCTAAATCCCTTCCGGGTTTAAGAAAGTAGTATAATTTTTGGTAAACCATCAACATACCCTAATTGTCTCATAACTGCATCCAACTCAATTACTGAAAACTCATACATATCAACATTATCAACGATTTGAGTAGTACCTCCAATGTATGACCTTCCAGGAAAATCTGTTATATATTCCTCCGTAGTTGATCCTTAACGAACACATAGTAGGTTTGCCATCTACATTGTAAAAATAAAATAACACAAGATCAGTTACGATTATTATAATGGTATAAATTTAGGAGATCAGAAGGTCATTGTAAATTAACGTAGTTGAGCCTTACCATAACTTGGTCCTTCACCAGCCATCTCTTTTTCGCAGTATTAATTACACAATTTTGGAGAATTTAGAAGGAAACATTCTAGGGTTTGCAAAATTGGGGAAAAGTATTTGAAGCGGGAGGTTTTGAAGAAAAAGGATGACTTTTGGTGTTAATAACAAAGAGAAAAGGTGAGTGGGGTTGGTTAAAGACTTTAATGCCCTCGTGTGGAGAGCACGTGACCATGTCTCCGTCAAATATAGACGGGCGTTTGAAAAATGGACCACCGGTGTAACGGATTTACAACAATGGGGACTAATGGCATAACTATTTCAAAAAAGCCTCGAACTAGTTGTAAGGTCTGATCAGGTTAGAGAGAGAAATTAATCTAGAGAGAGAAAGTAGATTTGTCTATTAAGCTCAATTCTCTTACATTACTCACACCCCACACTCCTATTTATATGAGTGTTGGGACTTTACATAGACTTCTCACATATTACAATTAAGCCCCTAATAACAACTATAAATACAATGTTATGAATATTCTATTCCTACCAATTCCCCCTTATTTGTAGTTGTTCAAAATATGAAGTCTTTGTCTTCAAGCATCTTTATTGTTGTTATCTTGAAAGTGTAGATGCTTGATTTGATCTTCAACTGCAACTTTGGATTTCATCAGAGTAGCTTGTTGTAATCTTTGATACTTTTGTATCTAAAGATAAGTTGCTTGAAGAATCATTTTCTTCTCTCTTATAAGCTAGACCTTGATGTTGTATTGAGTATGTCATTGATGAAGTATTCTCGAAGGTCTTGCTCTTTGAAGAAGTCTTAAGAACCTAATCATCCAAAAACTAATTTGGCGAACCATGGATGATAAACTTAATGATCTCCTTCTTTGTCTTCGTGATCTTCAAATTCAACTTTAGATTTTATCAGAGTAGCGTTTAAATCTTTGTATCGCGGAAAGCACACTTTGAAAATTGACTTGAAGAATCTTTCATTTCAAACGAATGTTGAATGTAGACTTGTAGTCTTTGATTTCTTGATTCCGTTGTAAACATAAGATTTGTTTCCTTTGATCGTTTGAACCATAAAGTGGAACGCTCCCCCTTAATTGAGTAGTTTCACTTTATCGTTCAACTTGTATAACCTTGATTGGACTTCTTTGTTTGAAGCTTCTTTTTGCTTGAATAATCATTTCCAAATTCTGTGAAGTTTTGATCTTTCATTTAGCTCCCCTCAACACATAATTCCTCATTCACACGTTCTTCCCCAATCTTTCCTTTTCTTCCACGTTCTTCCCATTTCTTCATTTTCACACGTTTTTCTCCTTGGTACACGTTCTTCCCCCTCTTGATGATTACGGCAAGTTGTAATCATCATGTAAACGTGTAATCGGTCTGAAGTCTTGAAGGTTGAATTCTTGATCGTAAGCTCAAATAGTAACCATGATTGTGAAAATGGGTAAGTAACTACGAGATCACTTAGATTGCTCGTTAACACAACAATCAAAATCACAAAAGAAGTTGATTGTGTGACCTACGTTCAATGTTGGAAAAGCGGAGAGGATTTCCATTCGATCATTGTGAAATACCAAGATCGTTGGTACCACTACAAATGATCCCAACTATATCAAAAAGACATGCTATTTGAAAATTCGTTCGTGTCCTAGAAAATGTTTAAAGATTTTACGCTAGACTCAATAGTGCATGAAACTAAGTCGAGAAATGGAGTTGGTTTTCTCTTGTTTCAGTATCAACCTTGTCCGAGTGAGAATATGATAGAAATGTGCTACTTCTCCGTGTATATTGAAACAAATTCTTGTGAAGAATTTGAGTGGCGAATAGGTATATGTGCATTGCATCACTTGGTCCATGATGTCTTTTTCAATATCTAAAATCAACACATGAAGTTCGATAGAAACTTGGTTACCCGGCGATTTAATCGGTGAAGAAACGGTCTCTCATTCTTTTAACCGTATCCCACACTCCTCACTCAACCTCTCATAATTTTCAACTCCACCCTTATTTTGGCTTTTTGAAAAACTATTTTTTAGTTGATTTTGCAACATTAACCTCCAATCCTAGACCTAAAGAACCCTCACATTCGAAAGTGATTCCTTGGGTAAGTCCCCTCGGCTCTGGTTGTACTATGGGAAAAAGATATTTTTGAAAACCGCTCAAGGTGCATCAACATTTTGCCAAATTTTTGCAATATTTTTGAAAAGACGCTCCCCCTCAATATATGCGTGACAAAAATGTTTTTGATTATGGGAAGTCTTTTTATAAAATATATTTGATGTGTTCATGAAAGAATTATGCATTTCGAAAGATTTATTTGAAAAATTGTTTCGTTTAAGCTCATTTGAAAGATTTAGGAGGTAGTTCGAAAAATGATTTTATGAACTCCCTCTCAAAGTTTGATTCTCCATGTTTGATCAAACAAGTGTTTTGCAAACTAGATAAATAAGAATAACCGCTACTAAATCTTCTCTAAAAGATGAAATAATTCTAGTCGAAATTCAAAATCCGCTATTAAATCATCTTTTTCGATTGAATCTAGTTCTAGTCGAGTTAATCTAAGTTGCTACTTTACAATTTTGAAAAGATTTGTCATTTTGAATACCAATTGTTAATTACGAAAATACTATAAAACACAGAGATAATACTTTGAATGTGTTAGTTCTAGTCGAGAATGAAAATCCGCTACTATTCACATTCATCATATTAAACTTGTATTTAGCTAAATAAATTCGCAATTTTCCGGTTTTAGAACGGGTTTCAATTTGAAATAATTGAAAGCCTAAATAAACTCAAAATATCATATAAGATAATAATACCCAAAAGTGATAGTTCTAGTCGAGATTTAACCATCCGCTACTAAACACTACCGATTATTACGTCTCTCATGTGATAAACTAAGTTTGAAATTTTGTACCGAAATCGTCGTGTTCCACTCCTTCTTGATATCTCGTGTAAGCACTCCATGAAGTTCGAATCCGAAACTGAGGTATTCCGGAGTCATTTCAATGACCTACATTTCTGCACAATCAGTATAAACTTCTTTTGGTACCCATTTCATTTTGGGTCCTTTTTGGTTAGCTTTGTTCGTAAACCATTGATAAGGTGTATTGATTATGTGCAAAGAATATGAATTCCATTTCTTCGGTAAACACACATTCGAAGTAGTTGATTTTGCAATCGGTGTGTTTGTTTTTGAAATTTGTGGAGATTTTGGAATCCATTTCTGTTTAAGAGTTGGTGAAGGAGTTCTTGGGAAAAAAACCATTTGATTTCATTGAAGTTCGTTGTTTAAAGTTAGAAACAAAACTATTCACTTTTTGCACGGAATTTTTAATGTGTGATGGTGCAAATTCAAATAACTCTCGTATTGAATAAGTGAACGCTTTGGTTTCCTTTTTGTTCATTGAAGGAGAAAGTGCTTTCTTTTCAACATGTTTGGTTATGACGATTTTGGATTTCAAACTCGAAGTTTTCAAAGGTGTTGTAAAAGTTCCATTAGGTTGTGATTTCAGAGAATACTTTTGATTCTTTTTCTGGAAAGAATTAGTACTCGGAGAAACAACTTTTGAAAATGGTTTGGAAGATTTACCGTTGAAAACCTTCAATGGAACTTTAACGTCCTTTTTAGAGTCTTTTTCAAGAGTTTTAGATTTCCGTTTCTTCTCATGTGAAAGAATTGGGGTTTGTGGTGAAACCGGACCATTCATTTTCCACATTGAATCAATCTTATGAGTAAAAGCTTCGATATCCTTTTCTTTTGAATGTAACGCATTTTGAAGGAATGATATCTTAGCAACAGATTATTCATTCGAGGAGAAAGATTCCAATGAAGATTTGTCATTTGAAGTTAAAGATTTATCAAGTGATGCTTTTTCAAAAGACACAATTTTATCTAAAATGTTACGTTTTTCATTTTGAAAATAGTTAGTTCGACATTCCAACTCTTGTTCAAGTTCCGAAAATGTTTTTCTAAAATAAGAGTTGGAAGCTATACTTTTTTAAAAACAGTTTGTTTCAGAACATCGTCAGAATGAAGTTCCTTTTCGTCATTCTTTGGAAAGTAATCATTCGAAAGAGAAATTTTCCTAGTTTTGTAACTCGCATTTAATGATTTGTAATCAAAAGATAATTGTGTTTTATTCAAAAGTGGTTGTTTTACATCCTCTTGTTCTTTGAATTTCTTTTGAAGATCTAATGAAAGCTATTGTAACATTTGCTTTTCCCAAAGATTTGTATCGTAAAGATCGGGAGCATTATACATAGCTTTCTTTAGATATTTTGGATTATCATGACCCAAACCTTCTTGTGGATTGAAAAATCGAAACTCTTTTGGTTTGTTTGGAAAAATGAGTTGATTCGTTTGTTCTCTCAAACCATTTTGCTTTAAAGTTTCAACTTCAACTTCAAGTGCTTGTGCTTTTAAAGATTTAATTTCCGTTTTATAATCTTCAATTTGTTTTCTTAAAAGCATAAGATTATCGTTAGCATTAAGTCTTTCATTTCTGTCATTGTTTAACTCATTCCTTAACTCGGTGATTAAATCCATTCTTTCATTCATTCTTTTCATCCTTTCATTCATTCGTTCTTGTTTAATATTCTTAAGTTCCAAAACAACACTTTTATTGTATTTCCTCTTATCAAACGTAATGGTTTTTGATTGTTTTTTATTGTTTTTGAAGTGTATTGATTAACTCCAATTTTTCATTAAGTTCATTTGTAATATTTTGAAGTCGAATCACACTTTGATCATATTTCCTGATGAGGTTAGTAGGGATTACCTATATTTATTGCTTAAAGCCTGTTGCCTACAAGCAAGCCCATGGAGCAAGACACGCCTGTCAAGATTGTACAGCCTGTATGTCATTGCCTGACAGGCGCCCGCCTGACAGGCGCCTGCCTGCTGCCTACAAGCAAGCCCATGGAGCAAGACACGCCTGTCAAGATTGTACATCCTATATGCCATTGCCTGACAGGCGCCCGCCTGACAGGCTGTCAATCGCCTGTTAGTTTCCTGACAGGCTGTCATCGCCTGTCAGGTGGTCGACATAGGTCATCACTTACCAAGCACCGCCTGTTAGGTTGTCTTAGGTTGTGAGACGTCGCATCTTAACAATAATAAAGTAGAAGACAATTAGTATACCACTAATTTATTACTATGGCAGTTTAAGCATTCATGATCGTCATTGATTGATGGACGTTCCCTATGCTTGAAACTGCTAATATAAATACATAGTCTAATCAGGGCTTCAATCTCACTTCAACACACAGAGTTCATATACTCTTGCTTTCATCTTCAACCTTGATCACCCTAGGTTCGTCAAGAGCTTGTTGGGTTTGCACTGTGATCATCACAGGAGATCCAAGGTTGATATCACCTGACATTCGTGTTTGACAATCGTTGCTCAAACATTTCCCCTTCCAAGAAGTTGCTAACTCTTCAAACTCGTCGAGTTTGGAATTGGTAAGGTTTAAATCTTGAAGTTTAGATGTCAAAATTTGAATTTCATTTGAAAGCTCAGAATTCTCATTTAAAAGAGTAGCATTTTCGTTTGAAAACTTTAAAACCAAATCGGTGTTAAGTTTTCAACTTCTTTTCCAACTCATTGATCTTATTATCAAGGGTAGAACGAGATAAAGAATGTACCTCTGCGACGTTGTCCTGACATGATGTTGATAAGTTGGAATGCGATATCGTCGATAAAAATTCGCATTTCACATTCTAACATAAGTATCCCAATTGAACGAATTCACATGTTTTTCTCTTTCATCGCACAACTCCTCTAATTCCTCTAGTTTTGTCCAAGCCTGATCCGGAGGACAATAAAATGTAAGCCCGTCATCTTTGTCGATTGTGAGTTCCACAATATTTCCGGTAAAATCTTTCTTCATAGTGCAAATTTGATGGCGAAAATCTCTTAAAAGTTGAAGGAAAATTTCTCAATGTTGAAAATTTGACGCAAAATCTGGATAATCTTCACCCGTGGTATCTCACGCTTGTACAATCTTTTTGCCGAGAATTATTGAACCAATCACTTAGAATAGCACCGTTGAATTCTTTTTTCAATTTCGATTCCGGAAATATAAATCTCGAATTTTTCCGATGCTTGAATCTCGTCAAAATTCGTCGCGTAAGCTTAACCGGTATCCGAAAACTGTCGGGAAAAATTCAATAGGCGGTTGTAGAAGAGAACTTGTCTGAATCTATCCGAGAACTCTGTCTGAATTAAATTCAATAGGCGGTTGTAGAAGATAAACAAAAGAAAATAGTTTTTTTTTTTTTTTAGGGTTTGGAACCTATTCAAGCTAGGCGGCTCATCTCCACGCCGATTAGGGTTTGAAGAAGAAAAATAGAGACGGGATCAGACCCTCTCTGATACCATATTAGAGAATAATAAAACCCCTTAATTATTATTATCATTGATAAAACGTATATATATGAATACAATGGAAACCCTAATCAGAAACCCTAATGGATCCAAACCCACATATCGGGTTTGGACTTATTATCTAATAGACCGAATAGTAGGATCTTTCTAAAGAGTCACAATTATTGCCCCTTCAACTAACACCATGCGAGTTCGCCTGCAACTACACAAGTATATTCTCTTACGTAGGTGTGTAAATGACTCGGGTCGGTTTAGTTTCGTTATAGACCAAAAGCACAACCATAACTGAATTTTAAGGTAATCGATAATTTTGACCGTTCTTTTTAAACCACTTTTGATTTATTGATTATTTGATATTTGTTTTGTCGCTTATTGGTTAACCAACAAATAATATGTTCAAAGGTTAACAAATCACACAGAAGCTATATAAAAGTAGGATATGAATAGATTGATAAGTTAATAAAAGTTATAATTTATAAAAGGTTGATGTGACCCACCTCAAACAGCTAAGTTATTTAGTCTCTTAACATTTATAAAAATAAAAATAACTATTTCGTAGATAAACTAAAATAGAATTATATTATATAGATACTTTGAAAAATTGAAAACACCAACATTTACAATAGGCGTATTCCCACGCGTTGCGCGTTGACAATTTTGTAAAGTATACCCTGCTCGATCCGCCTCAGGGATTGTCGGGTTAAAGTACACCCTGCTCGATGTAGTGGACCGATAGACTACCTCACCTGCAATTAGAGACAAATTATGAATGTCAATAGAACATGGATTTTACCTACTTAAGGGCTTAAGGGCTAGAGACACACCTTTAAACTTGTTAACGGTCAATGATGTTATAGCTGTTATAACATGCTTCCCATTAGCTGTGTAGGAACTTTAGTCAAATGACTCAGCAAGTTTTCCCCACAGGGTCACGGTCATTACTTTGTCGGTGGTACTATTTAATTAGTAAGCAGCAGGCAACATACAAAAGGGAAGGTTAGTATAAACGTGACAGAAAGAAGTAGGTAGGCAGAAACAAAGGAAAATACACAATAATAACCTGGTAACAGATAGCTTAACGTCGCGTTTCACACTTTTTTTTTTCATTGTCAAGGCGAATAATTTCGCCTGCACCTATCAAACACCCTATTACATCTGTAAACACATAGTCAGATGTCATGTAAACGACAACAACCCACAAAAAACTGGATATAGGAAAGAAAACATAAACATTTAGAGAAAAGAAAAACCGGCACCAGTGGGGAGGGAATTGTTGTTAATTCTCTGTACGTGAACTTCCGTTGGTGTGAAACTAAACACATTCAACGAAAACTCCTCATGACCACCTTCAAGTTTACGAACCGATGTTGCAATGTTGAAACGGATGCGGTATTGATTCGGGACAACTTTATATCCCATTTGACCTTCAATCCCTCTGAACCTCGAGATTTGATATACCTGGACCTCTTCGAGAAGATCCTTAAGCTTTCGTATATGATTTCTAGTGATGAAACCTTGTATCGAACCGCCCTTTTTGGTAAAAAAAAAAAAACATGTAAGAAACTAATTTAACCCCCCACAGTTTCCATCGTTGTACATAAAAAACATGGTAGAAATTATTGTATAATAACTGTTTTTGTGGCGTACCCTTTTTCCGGCTTTAAAAATTTTCAAACAAATTAGAAATTACCTCATCATCATCCATAACCATCTCCAACCCAAGTAACCCAATCTTCTCTAGTTGGGTTAAGGGCGCCAATCTTGGAGTGAGAAATGTTTGTGACAACCGTCTAAAATTAAGGTGATTCTCATTTACTATATCGGTTCAAATCTTTAGTTGCATCTTATCGTGATCGTATTGTTCTAGTTCGTACTTATTATGTCTTTTATTGTGTCGGAATCAACTTATAAATCCTAACACCAAGAAACTATACAAAGAACTTAACTAAGTTCTTAACGGAAACTAATAAAATTCTAGTCCACAACTAAAAATAACGGAAAACTTAAAATGTCACAAAGCTGGAAAATGCCATCAAGCCGACGGCTGGATATGGCCAGCCGGCGGCTGAAACCCGCTGACTGTAACTTGGTGACTCACTTTTGCATGTATCTTGATTGGCTACAAATCATAATTACGGGATTGGACCCCCTTTATGACACTTTTGAGTCCCAAGGCCAGATTTGAACAACCCTTAACCATTTTCTTTCATTTCCTTCATAATTCAAAAATCAAAACACACACATATATTATTTTCTCTCTATTTCTCAAGAACATCCAAAAAAAATCCAGTGACTTTTCCATCAAAACAGCAACAAAAACCCAAAATCGTCCATCAAAAACATACACAAATCGTCCTAAAGTAAAGGGGTATCAAGAGGAAGCATAAAAATCGGGTTTTGAATAAGTTTTTCCACCATCTTGAAGCTATTTCTCATCCAAACCGTCCCATAACTTTTTCCTTCGGTAAAACTCTTCTATTTTGCTTTTATTTCATAAATCTTTACTTGCATGGATGATCCAAAAACTGAAAAATTGTTTTTATAAAAGTTTAAATCGTTTTCTTGCTTAAAATCGGGTTTATCACAAAGATCCACATTTTGATGGGATAGATCTAAAAGAAACTGTGACTTTTACTCTAAAATGAATATATTTGACTAAAAACAGATTGCATGTAAGAATCTATCACTAAAATGGCCTAAAAATCGAAAAAATAACGAAAACATGAAACTGGCCGAAGGCCTCCAGCTGGCGGCTGAATATTTCCAGCCGCTGTTTGGATCTTGTTGTTCACCGAAAATGTCGTTTTGAGAACTTAAACGTTAAAATAGTGTCCAAATAATTTTACTACAGATTATACACTTGGAAACTTACTGTTTTTTTATTAAAGATATTATTTGGATGGGATTTATGCTTAAAAACTATTGTATTATTGTGATATAAGGTTTAAAATGTTTGTTAAAGCGGGAAAGTGTGTTCGAAAATGGATTAAAATTTTATAGCGCGGAAGCGCTTCCCATATTTCACCGTAAATTTATACCGAAACTCAGTAACTTAATATTTTTGTAACTTATACACTTTGGCTTTGGACATCGACTCTTTTTGGACATAATTGGACTAATCGGACATTAAAACGTACTTGAACACGTGTTAACTTATAACTTTTCCGTAATGAAACTTTTGGGCAGAATTTAAAGTATAAAGATTTAATACTAAAAATGTTAAAATGGAACTTTAACATAACTTAAATCATACAATTTATACTTACACAATATTTCGGTGTTGTAGGTCATCTTTGATTCCCGACGCGTTCCGCTCCTTTCTCTCTTACTCGAGACTTACCTCCGCAACCCGTGAGTTACAACCCCACTTAAATTACCATTTTAAATACTTATTTTGGGGGAAACATAAGATTTGTTTGTCTATGTAACTTTTATGAAACTTTTGCAACTCGTATGAAAATCGTGAAACTTTGGAAACTTGTGAAACTTTGTGAAACTTTGGAAACTTGTGAAACTTTGTGAAACTTATATGCGTAAACATTTTTAATGCCCTATTGGCTTACTGGATTTCCCCCTTAATTGGCTAAACTAAATTAAGGTTACTTGTATGCGAAACCAATCCTTGTTGAGAATATAAACTCCGTAAGTGCTTACTACTAGTTTTAGACAAAGAGTTCAAAGTGCCCCGTTTTTAGTTCAGAATCATTATACACTATTAGCAATAGCCGTTAGTATTATGGGTATCGATACTTAGGAGAGGTCACTCCTTACTTGTGGTTCGCGACCTAAGTACATATTACTAGAATCAGATGAAACTCCATTTATTGTGAAACTTTGGGGCGTGTTCTGACCAGACAATCGGTTTAGTGTAGACTTACGTTATATTAAGCCAAAAGATTGATACAAGATACTAATTTAGTTACTCACATATTATTTACGCATATACAATATTTTAGCGATTGATTCCGCTATAACTTTTATGTTACAAATTCTACTCTACTTGCGTGTGTTCGAAACTTTTAAAGTAAATATATATGTTTTAGCGCCGCTCCGTTTCCTTTTCATTTATGATACTCTATAAATATATATTTTAACTTTGGAAACTTTTATCGAGAAACTCAAACTGTAACTCACTCAATACTTTATTGTAGTTGACACTTTATCTTATGTTTCAGGAAATTAAGTGTAAGAGTTGAAGTGCATGGCATGGAAGGGTCGGTATGGTCACGTGAGACGCAATTTGGGAAAGACCTTTTTATTTTGGGAATTATGAATTTGAAACTTCGTGTTATGTATTTGTATTAAACATTTAAACTACTTGGTTGTTTTTGGATTGTGAACAATTTTATTTTAATCAATAACTTGAACCGTTTATTTTGTTATAACCCGTGTAATGATATTCCAGCTCTCACATCTCGTGTTTCCGCTATAGCGGGGTTTGACAATGTTTTTCAAAAGAGACATAATTGTACATAGTTATGGGGATTGTTGATGAAAAAGTAACTTTTCTGGCGAACTAACTTATATAGAAAAACACAAAACCACCAACCTTTGGAGTACCTAAAAACGTTTGTGTTAATAACTTAGGGTAACTCAACAGTTTAAATATCATTATACCTCAATAATTAGTATGCCATTAATCACATTATGGTCGTTCAAACCATTAAGATTCCAAGTGGATACCACTGACTTTTGGAGTACCTACCTGGACCTCTTCGAGAAGAGCCTTAAACTTTCGTATATGATTTCTAGTGATGAAACCTTGAAATCGAACCGCCCTTTTTGGTAAAAAAAAAACATGTAAAAAAATAATTTAACCCCGCACAGTTTCCATCGTTGTACATAAAAAACATGGTAGAAATTATTGTATATTAATTGTTTTTGTAGCGTACCCTTTTTCCGGCTTTTAAAATGACATCACCGAGTTTCGTATTTATTGCCTCCCACATTCTACAAAGTCGTACATGAACAACCCAATCTTCTCTAGGTGGGTCAAAGGCGCCAATCTTAGAGTGAGACATGTTTTTCGAAAGAGACATAATTGTACGTAGTTATGGGGATTGTTGATGCAAAAGTAACTTTTCTGGCGAACTAACTTATATAGAAAAACACAAAACCACCAACCTTTGGAGTACCTAAAAACGTTTGTGTTAATAACTTAGGGTAACTCAACAGTTTAAATATCATTATACCTCAATAATTAGTATGTCATTAATCACATTATGGTCGTTCAAACCATTAAGATTCCAAGTGGATACCACTGACTTTTGGAGTACCTAAAAACGTCTGTCTTATTAACTTAGGGTAATTGAGCAGTTTAAATATCATTATACCTCAATAATTAGTATCCCATTAATACCACCAACTTTTGGAGTATCTAAAAACGTCTGTGTTATTAACTTATGGTAACTGAGGAGTTTATATATCATTATACCTCAATAATTAGTATGCCATTAATCACATTATGGTAATTAAAACATAGGGCAACCAAAGAGTCATGATATGCCATTAATCACATTATGGTAATTAAAACATATGGCAACCAAAGAGTCAGGAGTTTCAAATACATACCATTCCACTATTTGGAATATCTCACACGTTAGATGGTCGACGACTCTAGATTATAAGTAATAATAGATAGATATTTATAACTATTTAATAAATATTTATAAAAGATTATCATATTATATTACTAATTGTTTTACATAATAGTATGTAGTGGAAGTGGTTAGTATTTAGTGCATGAGAGTGAAATCTCTAGGGTTCAACTTACTTTCTCTTACAACTTATGGAATCATTTTAATTTTATTCTTTTCTTTTTACTTAATCTTTAAATTATGAAAATATATAAAAATCATATCTCTATATAACTTTGTCACCCATTTCAATTTAATTGTTTCAGTTTCACTTAAAAGTTATACCACTTAAATCTACTATTACTTATAATCTAAGATTGTCAACCATCTAAGGTGTGAGTTATCCCAAATAGTGGAATGGTGTGCATTTGAAACTCCTAACTCTTTAGTTTCCCTATGTTTTAATTACCATAATTGAGAGTTTTACTATGTCCTAACTCTTTAGTTGCCCCGTGTTAAACTCCTAACTCTTTAGTTGTCCATCTTTTAATATTTGAGTTTAAGTACCATAATGGAGAGTTTTACTATGTCCTAACTCTATAGTTGCCCCATGACCTATAAATAACGGCTTTGTATTCCTCTTGCGAAATGATCCAGGCGTTGGCAGCTATGCAAATTAGTATTGGCAAGTTGGTTGGGATGCCGTTGAACGATGGCCTACAAGACCATGTTTTCACTGTTTTGGCAATATCATTTGCAATAATAATTTGACATTTTTAGCCAACATAGTTACTTTTACAACTACGTGTCAGAAATTCTATTATAATATTTTTTGTTTGGCATTTTATTGAGCAAAAATTCACAAAAATTCGGATTATAATTATAACTAATCATATATGCGGACCCAAAAATTGGCACTTATCCATCTATGCGGACCCAAAAACTCACAGAATCACACTGATTAATGGAAGTGTACAGATGCACTTGAAACTCCTAGCTTTTCAACTTATGCTAATTAATTTTGTTATGTCTATTAAAGTCGACTATAATTATAACTAATCATATATCTCTCAAAAGACGTGTTAGTAATTACAAAATGATCTTTCACTAATCCAAGACTTTAATTCGTGCCTATTGAGTTGAATAATTTTTTATTTTGTAAGTTACTAAAACAAGAGCATTAGTTAGCGACTTTTGGCAGTCTTTTTCATCCAGGTTATTTATAAGCATCTGAACCATATAAGGACCTCATGCTCTATCATATGTGTATCCCCCCACCTATTCCCTATCTAGAAATCATGGTTTGTAAACACGAAACTTTAATACGATTAAAAAGCAGAAAAGGTTTGGTTATTTTATAAAGAAGCGTTTATTGGCATGTCATAGGTGATACCGGATGTTGCAGTGAATCTCATATTTTTATCTAATTTACATGTGGCTTCGATATGTTTCGTATTAAAAATCCTAATTTCTTAGCAAACAATGCACTTTTTCAAGTTGTTTATTGTGTTTTTCAATTTGGTAAAAAGTAATGGAACATATGGAAGTAAAATAAATTCCTTGTAGCATAACTAAAACATAATGAAACTACAGTGCTTTATAATTGCCTAATAATTACCTTTAGTTGTGACCTAAAGCATAAATCGGACAAATCTTATACATTATTAACCTGATTAATTGACAAGTACAAAACCATATACAAATCACAAAACCATTACGCTTCCTAATTTTGTAACCCCTATTTTCCATTTCATTTTTGTTATAACTGCCTAATTAAGACCTTTAATTATGATTTAAATTACACCCTAAGTATAAAAACATAATTTCCTAATAATGACCTTTAGTTGTCACCTATATTATAATTGGGACAAATCCTTATACCTTATAAACCGGATTAATTAACAAAGAGACAAAACTTCCAATATGCAATTTTTATAAATTGTGGTGTAAAACGAAAAATCAGGTAGAGTTTGCACGCTATATGTTTTTGGCTCAATTAGGTATCTAAGAAGACAAAATCAATTCGCGTGGAACATAATGCCCCAACTATTCTTACGGTACCGATTTTAAAAAAGTTAAACAGTCCTCTAAAAAATTGCTTATTGTTGCAATAACCCTAAAACAACACCCCTAATTTTATTCGAAAGATATCAAACCCGGTAAATAAAACAACCCGATTCTAATCATTATTCGTGGCAAATCACTTTAGAAATTGTCACCGCGCAATGCGCGAGAATACGCCTAGTTACATTATATAACACATATAAAAACCTTATTTTTATATAAAACTCAAAGGAAAAAAAGGTTTCTTTGTAAGAAGAAATTAAGGAAAAAAAAATTAATTTGTTTATTAATAAGAAGGTAATATTTTATATTTATACTTATTGTTTGTTATATTATTTGATTTTGGTTTGTTTATTCTAATAGTAAACAAATTAAAAGTTGTGTACATGGTAAAGGGTTAAAAAGATTATTTAGTTTTATTTTCTATATTAAGAATATTTTTTCTTATTTTTTGTTTTTATTTTAAATAGAAATTATTGCTTTATATATAAAAGCTACACATATAAGCTTTCAAATAAAAAAGACTTGACAAAAATTATCTATATAAATAATTATTGCTTAAAATAGTGATAAATTCAAATTAATAATTTTTATTCTTTTAGATCATAAAATTTTATGTTTCAAAACATAAATTTAGCTCTAATTATTTACAAACATTTAATATCATAAACATTACTAATTTTTGTTTACATTCAAATAAGTGATATTTGAAAAAATCTCGTTTAAAACATTATTGGCCTTAGATGGTCTGGTTAAGTCTTTTTGTGTCTAGAGTAGTCTCAAGTTCTATTCTGTCCACATCTTTCATTTTTGCTTGTTAATTAGTTTTAGGCCGTTCTCTCTTTTACCTACTTAATTACATAAAAGTAACCTTACTTTTATCTACAAATTTCTCTCTTTTACCTACTTAATTGCGTAGAAGTAACCTTACTTTATATCTACATATTTATATCTAATGTTTTAAGAGGCAAGAATAATACGATTGTTTTAGGTTTAACTGTCTAGAACCTCTATGTACTTTATGTTTTGTCCATTCCAGACCATCGAACTATTTTATTCCTACCTAATCATTATAAGTTGTCAAGTTGTCCCTTTTTTATTTTTCTTGTTAGACTAATTTACAAAACAGCCCCTGTTGTTTGTATAATTACGAAATTCGTCAATAATTTATTTTTCTTCTACGGATATCGTCCTTTACTCACTATTTTTTAAACGATTTTAGTCCTTTATTTGTTAACTTAACACTTAGTATGTTAAAATAACAAAAGTACTATTTTTCCTTAATAGAAAGCCCTATCAACGAACGTGTCACCCTCTTCCACGTTTCGTCTTCGAATCTTGTTAGATTTGGTAGAATCCAAAGTTTTGTTTCATCATTTTCGTTGTATTTTCACCAAACGTAACGGTCATTGTCTTCCATTTCTAAGAATTTTGGGATTTGCTTAAAGACGATTGGCTAGAATACGACGAAGATGATGAAACAAAACTTTGGATACTACTAAATCTAACAGGATTAGAGATGTAATGGAAAAGGGGGTGATGTGTTCGTTGATACTGTTTTATATTAAGGAAAAATAGTAGTTTTGTTATTTTAAGATACTAATCGTTAAGTTTAACAAACGAGGGACTAAAATCATAAGAAAATAGTGAAATAAAGGACGATATCCGTAAAAGAAAATTAAATTAAGGACGAAATTTGTAATTATACAAACTACAGGGGTAGTTTTGTAAGTTAGTGTACATACAAAATTAAAAAGGGAAAATTTGACAATTTATAGTGACCAGATAGAAAATAAAATAGTTCGATGGTCTGGAGGGACAATTCTAAGCAATTAACTCATAGGTTTAAGAATCGAGAATATTATGATTGTTTTTACTTCTAATATTAAAAGAAATGTAGATTTTCAAGAGTTTAAATATATTTTGCTTTTACTTTGGAAACCATGTATAGGATTATTTGGTTTAATTAAAAAAAAGTCAATGAAAAAGTTATATAAATAAGCTTTTGAAGATAAAATAAACTATCATGATTTATTATTTACAATTAATTATTAATTTTCATCATCAATTTATTAATAGATTACTTGAATTAGATTAAGATGTAAAAAACTATCAAAGAATTTGAAACTAAATCAGAATATTATAATTTTTTATTTAAAAACCCATTTTAACATATTTTCTTTTGGATTAATTATATCAAAATTCGTAAACGTATTATAAAACTTTTTGATATACTTTTGAAATTTTTTTTTTTTGCGGGTTTTTCCTTATCAGTTTTGAAATTTTATATTATACAATCACAATTTTATCAAATAGGATTTTAGTAGTTTCACATATTATGTTTGGGATTTTTTTATTATAGTTGAATTTACATAATATAACATACGTAAGTTTTGAGATTTATATTTAGTTTTCGAATCACATATGATTGTAACTTACGGATATTAATATTTGTCCTAAAACGGATAACTAAAAGATTGTCACATCTTAATTTTTTTCCCAAGGTGTATATAGATTATAACTCATATAATATTGATATTGATGTATTTTAAAATTCACAATTAAAGTTGAAATTATGTGTGTTATCGCCTTATGTGTTTTAGAAATTTTACATTCATAATAAAATCACATATGATATATTGTACAAATCATATGTGATTGGCGTACTATCACAGATATGTCAAAAAACGAAGAAAAAAATTGTCACAATTCAATATTGTTTTCTAAATTTAGGTCATTTATACGTATTATAGTAATTCTATTATATAATATTTAACTTATTGATGCTAATATGACATGTGATTTTATCGTTATAATTTCAATACCAAAAAAAAGTCGTTGAAAGTATATGAAAGGTCCTCAAAAACCTCCTCTCACTCAGCGAATCGAAATTGAAACAGGTCATGATGCGGAATCTCATGACCTGAGTTGAATCAAACGCAGAAACATGAAATTGAAATTGAATTTGAAGCTGATGTCAAACAATATATGCGTAACTGTTTAAGATTTCATTAATATTGTGAACTGGTTTTGGATCGAGCTGTTACATCTGACATTGACAAGCTCAACGACACTCAAACTGAGCTCGGGTTCAAAGACAACAAACTCTAACAACCTATCACACTATTTAAAGACAAAATCTAAACACTACGAATTAAATATTACAACATGCCATCATCTTAATTTCAACTCGGAGAGTTCACTTCAATTCGGAATCAAAGTCTTAATCCTCCGAGTTAATATCTTCAATGTTGACTTGAGTTGACTTAGGTTACTCTTCAGTTTAATTTCAGTTCGGAGGAACTTCATTTAGTTCAAAGTATCTGAACTAACTTGTTTCCCGAACTGAAAATTTCACCTCGGATTATTCATGATTTTAGTTCGGACCCTCCACGAACTAAAATCCTCTTTATTCAAACACACTTTCAGACTCCATAGCTTCATCCAGTCAATTTCTCACCCCAACAGTATATAACATCATTTCTCTAATTAAAGATAAAAATGAGACGATCGCAACGGTTTATTTTATATCGTCTAACGATTAACAGTTTGAAAAATAATTTAATTTTATAAAATTAAAGAAAAGTGAATTTTGGTTTAAGTCTTAGCCATTTGATTAAATAAGATTAATGACCAAAATTATGTATTGATTATTTTTCTACTCAAATTAGTAATATATAATTCTTAACCAATACATGTAATAGAAGAAGCTTGGTTAATGAAAACTTTTAAATTTTTCTTAGATTGATAAACATTTTTGATCATGTAATTTATTATTAAAAATGGTTAACAAGAAACCTTTTTGTAATTTTTATCACTTAAAACATCTAACATGAAGTATATTTTTGTATGAAAAACATTACGATTCTTCAACATAACAATCAAATGTTAATAAACAACAATCAAGACTCATCTCAAATTTGCATAAAACAGCAATAATATGGCGATATAGTGTAATAGTTGTAGAACTTTATCCCAACAAAATATTTAATTAAAGATACAATAAAAATTTTAACCAGTTTTATTCAATTTTCAAATATGTCGATATTTGAAGTCGTCGATTGTTGGTATTTGAAAGATTTTAGAAAATATATGTCCGTAAATGTGTGAACCTACGGCAATGCACGCATTAACATTTAGACCTGACTATACATTTATTATTTGCTAATTATTAATTAAATGAGTTAATTGTAATAATTAATAAATGGGAGAATATTTTAGGTAATTATAGAGGTTTCCTAATTATAATACAACTTGTGTTGCAAGTAAATATCCCATATATAATAAACCTTAGGTTTATTATTTAGGAGACCTTGAAACTGATCCCCTCCCTCTTTGTCTGATCGGTTGAAACGCTAAAGGGGTGTTCGAGATTTCGATTAAAGCCAAAGAAAAACAAGTGTTGTTCGACAATTGTTGTAAAATCAGTAAACGTGTACTAGCATACAAGTCTGTTGCTAAAGTAGGTATCGCGTACGTAACTGTGGAAAAATCATATACTTAGATCTATTGCTTACTTGATATTAATTCAAGACATAAGGTATAACTTATTCCGATTTAATTGTTCCTATGTGATCCTGTTTTCCGCTACCATGTATTGTTTGACAATATGAATCGTGTTGTATACCTATAGTGGTATCAGCCAAAACATAGGTTAATTTTTATTTTAGATGTTGTGTTTTGTTTATTTGATATACGGATTGTTCACAAACTGATAGCTTACGCAATCCAAACTTGTTTATTTGGACGGATGTATGTGGTCCGTTTCCTTTAAAACTTGAGTGAATCAAAATGTGAACAATGACCATAGAGACTTTTTATTTTAGGGCTCATCCAATTTGTTGCGTAGATTAATTAATTTCATGTTAATATTTTTGTCAAATGTTTTTTGAAAGAAATAAATTTTAATGTGACTAAAGAATTATGTAACGAATTTTTTGATTTATTTTGACTCTTTTTTACGTTCTAAAAGGCATTGGGTTGGGTTTTACCGTCATTTGCTCCAGCGGCGGAACGTATTAAATTGCAAAATACATTAAAAAATCGAAACTTTAAAACATATGTGATTGGTAATTCATAATAAAATGCACAACCTTAGTGTATAATTCCCAACTAGGCTCACCTACATAAAGGAATATGTCTAGGAGAGTTTTGCTCATGTATTCTACTCCTAATGAGGTCAGATTTTAAGAGATGCTTTGTCATCCTCTACCCTCAATTTCTTTCCTGGTCGTACCTTTTGTAGAGCTACCGAATGGGTTTTATGATGACGATGGTACGTTTGGTTATTATATACACTTGGTGTATAGGAATTAGGCAATCATAGAAACACGTTTAAAACCAGTAATAAAAACGTTTTACTTTTAAAAAACATCCAAATTATGTGACGAAGTTGTGTGCATGACTCTTCGTACATACATTTTGTCACCCATGGAATTAAGTCATATTGATATCCATATTGCTTAAACAACTTGTACTTGCTCGTCATTCTAAGTGAGACGTAGGTGAAGGGTATCAAAGGTGGATTACCACTCATCGTGAGACGATGGTGGACTATCTTCAGTCTTAAGTTGGACGACTTAAATGGGTTATGTAGTGAGACTATAAACGTCGATGGCAATAAGATGCGACGGAACATGATTAATGTCACGATCACCATTTTGATGCTTGATCGAGCCATGACATTAAGTCCCATAATCTAGGAATTGCATCGGTAAATGCAATTACTGAACGTCACTTACCTTTTGAGTATCATTTAGTTCCTAGGAGATCAACTGATGGAACGGTGATATGTCTTTTGGATCCTAGACCTAACGGAAAGTAAACCATGGGTTTTACATTTCTGTTAAGAAAATTTATGTCGAAATTACTAATGAGAACTTCCTTTCTGTTTTGTAGAAATGACATAAAAGTCCACTACTAATGAGATTTTGGGTGAAACTAAAACAGCGTTAAGAAGCAATAAGCTTTTTGGACCAAACTTTAACGATTGGTATCGATCACTGAGGATTGTCCTTAGAGTGACGGAAAGACTTGAAATTGTTACTACACCTATGATCGATGAGCCGAATGCCACTGTTCCTCAAGCAGAACGTGATCATTATAAAGCAACTTATAAGATTCACGATGAAGTTGCTTGTCTCATGCTTAGCAGTATAACTCCTGAGTAATGTAAGCAATTCGATAGCAAATGGCCCGATCAGATGATCACTGAGCTGCGTGCATTGTATGAGAAACAAGTCGACCTTGAGATAAATGACTTGATTCGAGATGTACATACATTTAAACATGTTTCTGGAACACTAGTGGGGACTCATGTTCTAGCCATGAAAATCTTGTTTGATCGCTTGGATAGAATGCAATACTCATATCATGAACCTGTAACTGTAAGCATTGTCCTCAATTCTCTTTCACCAAAGTTTGAGGAGTTTACACGCAACTATTACATGCAGAGTATGAAAAAGAACATTAACGAACTCCATGCTATGTTTGTGGAATTCGAAAAGATCATTTCCAAGAATAAGGTGATGAAAACCAAATCCTTGTGATTGGTGGTGGCCAGGCCCATAAAAAGAAGAAAAATCAATCGCTACAAGCTAAGGGAAAAATTGCAAAGACTAGTAAAAATAAGCAAGTTGTTGTTTAATCTTCCAAGCCTAAGCAAACACCTCCAGCTAAAAAGGCACATGTCGGAAATATGATGGGTGTCACCATTGTGGTCAGATAGGACCCTGGAAGAAGAATTTTCCTACATATCTATCCGAGGTGCAAGATAAGAAGAGAGTCGGCAATGCCAAATCTTCAGGTATCTTGACTATCAAACTATTTTCTTTCTCTAAAACAAATACTTGGGTATATGACACTGGCTGTGGTACTCATATTTGTAACTCCTTGCAGGGGTTTAGAACAAAGAAGAAGCTGAAGAATGGATCCTTGTATGTGTACGTCGGCAACGACATGCGTGTAGCAGTGGAAGCCATCGGAAGTTATGACTAACAATTACGTACGGGCATAATTCTTGTACTAGACAATTGTCATTATGTTTCTTCTATTGTTAGGGGAATTGTTTCAGTTTCAGTATTGAAAGATAATGGTTTTAATAATGCATTCATAGATTTTGGTATTTCATATTCAAAGAATAATATTTATTATTTTAATTCTATTATTGTTAATCGAATATTTGAAATTGATTTGCATGATCTTTTTTCATATACTAATACAGGGATATTAATGAACCTTTAACTTAAATGTTAATCTAGAGAAGGATGGCGTATCAGGGATCTTAATGAACCTCGAACCTTGAAAGCTGCATTATCAGGCTGACTCTTGACAAATGGCTTAAGGATGCGAATGTGGAGATGCAATCCATGAAAGACAACGACGTTTGGGATTTGGTTGATCGTCCACCAAATACCAAAACGGTGGATTGTAAATGGCTCTTTAAGATAAAGACCGACATGGATGGCAATATACACATCTATAAAGCTCGTCTCGTGGAAAAAGGATTTACTCAAATTTATGGAATAGACTATGAGGAAACATTTTCTCCAGTGGCAGACATTAGGGCTATTAAAATTCTCACACTGGTTGTGGTACTCATATTTGTAACTCCTTGCAGGGGTTTAGAACAAAGAAGAAGCTGAAGAATGGATCCTTGTATGTGTACGTCGGCAACGACATGCGTGTAGCAGTGGAAGCCATCGGAAGTTATGACTAACAATTACGTACGGGCATAATTCTTGTACTAGACAATTGTCATTATGTTTCTTCTATTGTTAGGGGAATTGTTTCAGTTTCAGTATTGAAAGATAATGGTTTTAATAATGCATTCATAGATTTTGGTATTTCATATTCAAAGAATAATATTTATTATTTTAATTCTATTATTGTTAATCGAATATTTGAAATTGATTTGCATGATCTTTTTTCATATACTAATACAGGGATATTAATGAACCTTTAACTTAAATGTTAATCTAGAGAAGGATGGCGTATCAGGGATCTTAATGAACCTCGAACCTTGAAAGCTGCATTATCAGGCTGACTCTTGACAAATGGCTTAAGGATGCGAATGTGGAGATGCAATCCATGAAAGACAACGACGTTTGGGATTTGGTTGATCGTCCACCAAATACCAAAACGGTGGATTGTAAATGGCTCTTTAAGATAAAGACCGACATGGATGGCAATATACACATCTATAAAGCTCGTCTCGTGGAAAAAGGATTTACTCAAATTTATGGAATAGACTATGAGGAAACCTTTTCCCCAGTGGCAGACATTAGGGCTATTAAAATTCTCACACTGGCTGTGGTACTCATATTTGTAACTCCTTGCAGGGGTTTAGAACAAAGAAGAAGCTGAAGAATGGATCCTTGTATGTGTACGTAGGCAACGACATGCGTGTAGCAGTGGAAGCCATCGGAAGTTATGACTAACAATTACGTACGGGCATAATTCTTGTACTAGACAATTGTCATTATGTTTCTTCTATTGTTAGGGGAATTGTTTCAGTTTCAGTATTGAAAGATAATGGTTTTAATAATGCATTCATAGATTTTGGTATTTCATATTCAAAGAATAATATTTATTATTTTAATTCTATTATTGTTAATCGAATATTTGAAATTGATTTGCATGATCTTTTTTCATATACTAATACAGGGATATTAATGAACCTTTAACTTAAATGTTAATCTAGAGAAGGATGGCGTATCAGGGATCTTAATGAACCTCGAACCTTGAAAGCTGCATTATCAGGCTGACTCTTGACAAATGGCTTAAGGATGCGAATGTGGAGATGCAATCCATGAAAGACAACGACGTTTGGGATTTGGTTGATCGTCCACCAAATACCAAAACGGTGGATTGTAAATGGCTCTTTAAGATAAAGACCGACATGGATGGCAATATACACATCTATAAAGCTCGTCTCGTGGAAAAAGGATTTACTCAAATTTATGGAATAGACTATGAGGAAACCTTTTCCCCAGTGGCAGACATTAGGGCTATTAAAATTCTCTTAGCCATAGCGGCGTTCTATGACTATGCGATATGGAAAATGGATGTCATGACAGCCTTTCTGAATAGTTATCTAGATGAAGAGGTCTATATGAATCATCCAAAGATTTTTTTGATCCATTACATCCCAACAAGGTGTGCAATCTTAAAAAATACATTTATGGGCTAAAGCAAGCATCACGAAGTTGGAATAAAAGAGCTGATGAAGAAATAAAAAAAAGGTTTGGTTTTGTTCAGAATTTCAATGAGCCATGGGTGTATCAAAAAGCCAGTGGGAGCAATGTTACTTTTCTAGTCTTATATGTAGATGACATATTGCTAATGGGAAACAACATTCCAATGCTTGAAGATGTTAAATCTCATCTTGGAAAGTGTTTTTCCATGAAAGACTTAGGAGAGGCAACATTCATTTTGGGAATCAAGATCTCGAGAGATAGATATAAGCGGTTGATAGAGTTAAGTCATAATGCTTACATTGATAAAATACTAAATAGATTTAGTATGGAAAATTCCTAGCGTGGATATTTACCAATACAAGATGGACTTAAACTTAGCATCAAGGATTTCACTTCTACACCTCAAGAGGTGGAGCGTAAGAAAAATATACCTTATGCTTCGGCAATAGAGTCTTTTATGTATCCGGTAAGATGCACAAGACCTGATATTGCTTTTTCTCAAAACGTTGTTAGTAGGTTTCAACAGAATCCAGGAGAAAGACACTAGATTGCTGTAAAGTACATTAGGGCAACTAAAGATATGGTTCTGGTGTATGGTGGAAATCTAGAGGCTGAACTAAAAATTACTGGTTAGTGTGACCGTCGGATTTCAAACTGACCATGATGACACCAAATCTCAAACTGGATATGTGTTCAGCATGAATGCAGGAGCTGTAGTTTGGAAAAGCAAGAAGCAATCCACTCCAGCCATGTCTGAACAGAATCAGAGTACATAGCAGATTAGCAACTTCTGAAGCTGTAATGGAAGTTGTTTGGATCCGGAAATTTATTTCCGGACTTGGTGTTTTTCCCACAACCAAATCTCCTATGGATATGTATTGCGACAACACTGGTGCAATTATCATAGCCAATGAACCCAGTGTTCATATAGGAGCTAGACACTTTCAGAGGAAATTTCACTATGTTCGTGAGCAAGTCAATCAAGGTGAACCTCATGATGATAATTACATTTCGAACATGTGCACGTCATGATGATAATTACACTTCTTGCATAGAGGAAGTGTACCAGTATACCCCGATCTCGTAGTGCTGCTAGACTGACCCGAATCTCGCTTAACCTTCTTGAAATTTCCATGCTCAGCTTCACTGTGATCCTTCTTTTTCTCCGAAGTAACGTCGTCTCTGATCAAGTCTTCAGTAATAGACTCCGCACGGTGGATGGCATCGTGTAGTGTAATAGGATCGATACCCCTCAGTGATCTACGAACCTGTGGGTGCAAACCGTGAATAAAACGCTCGACATAATCGAACAAGTTCGTGATAACGGTCGGTGTACTCAGTCAGCTTGGTTCCTTCCAGTATGACCCCAAAGTTCATCCTCTAGCTTCTTCATCTCAGTACGAGAAACAAACTGGTCCAACATAAGTGCTCGGAGACCCGCCCAAGATATAGCCATAGCGACGTCCCTGCCACGGGCGGTGATAACAGAATTCCACCAGTTAAGGGCCTTGACCTTCAAAAGATGCCTAGAGTATCGGACTCGGTTTTCAGCATTGCAGTTGCTAATGTCGAAGACCGACTCAGCTTACTCGAACCATTGGCTAAGAGTTAGGGCCTCGCCCTTTCCGTTGTACTCGGTCGGCTTACAGTTTAAGAATACTTGTAAGAACAAACATGTGCACGTGGAGGTGGAGGAGGTGGTGGAGGTGGTCCATGTGGTTGTTGATTTATAGCTTTTATGACCTGTGTCACGATCGTAGGTACAATCACATCCAGCTGAGCAGCGATCATAGTCGTCACCTGAGCCGGAGTAAGTGCACGAGGAGACATCTACATAAGAAAAGGAATAAGCAAATATCAGTATAATCGAAATCGTGAATTTTAAGGAATAGATATGGTCAGTAACTCAACCATAAGAACTTTAGGTATGTTTTGGATTAAGACTACAAACATGGTCATGTAAACATATATATGACTCGCTATGGATATAATTACGTCGTACGCCCATAATTATAATCACTTCGTCTCATATACATATCCGCTCCCCATGTTCATTATCATAATAATAACATATACAAATTTAAGGAAAAAACAAAAGAGAATCAAATCGAGGTTCCAATAGTAGCAATAGTAGTAAAGATAAAATCAGGAAATCCAAATATAAAGTATAAATCAAAACAAATAAGGTTCCCACGTCGAAAGCTGATATTGGCCGCCGTCTTCCTTGGGTGAATTAGTCGTCGCGTACAAGTAGTGAGACGTAATGAAATCAATGAAAAAGATCCTAAAAAGAATCTATATGAGGACACCTAGTTATAGTCTAGTCCAAACCACCTAGTTCTCTATAACCTGACTCTGATACCAATCTGTCACACCCCGCCAGTGGCGGAAACGCATGTTGTGGTCGATTGGCGATCTTCATAGCAAATTAGTAAATAAAGATATAATCTATATGAAATAAATAAAAGTTGTATGTCGAGACATCGCCATGTCCAAGGTAAAACCCCGTGGTACACAATTACGTCAATCACTACAAAGAGATAATATCCAAGATAAATCCGAAAATGAAATAACGTACTTAGGCATGCAAGCCCGAAACAAAACCAATATATCAATGTCTAAATAAAAGCCACCAATGCATAGTAATAAATCTTCTACGAGTCCAATCTCGGTTAGGTCCTATGCCTGATCATTACCTGAAAATAAACTTAAAAGTCAACACAAAGGTTGAGCGAGTTCATTGAGAATGTAAATAAACATTTTAAATAAACATTTGAAGTTAAGTTTCTAAATTTAGTATGTTTCTGAAAATAGAAAGTTTCTAAAAATAGAAAGTTCTACTTTGAGTAAGTTTCCCGAAATAGTAAGTGCGTAAGTAATCATTCGTATATCATTTCATCAGTAGTAATGGTAAGTAAAGCATACGTGAAATCAATGCATATAAGTAAAGAACATAATCATAACTCACAAACATAAGTAACAGTAGTAGCCATGCTACAATATGAAGACACCATTAGTACTAATGTGCACGTTTAGAAGACTCCGTTAGTAGATCATCTCTACTAACGAGCACGTTTACAAGAATCCACTAGTAGCACCAAAAAACTAGTGAGCACGTTAAAACACTCCATTAATAGAACATATCTACTAATGAGCACGTTTAGAAGTATACCCATAACAGTAATTCGTAATGTTTTGAAAACATGCATAAGATTTGTAAACGTTTTGTAAACTCCAAATGAAGTAAGTTCCCAAGTATAGTAGGTTTCCAAATTTAGAAGGTTTCTATAAATAGTAACATCTATTTATAGTAAGTTCCGAAAATAGTATCCGTTTACGTTTTTAATAAGTATTGAAATAAATCCGTTTTCTTAAAATAGTACGGTTGAGTTTTACTTTCCCCCGATTAGTTTAAAACATGTAAAACAATAAGAAGTAGGGGCAATGAACTCACCTTACCGGATGAGCGATATAATCGGTAATGTGTGTATATGACGTAGTATGTAGATCACAAGTTGATTCCTCACAAGACCTAGAGCTCCCCTAGATAAGTTAATAATGTATAAAGGTATTAGATTCGACGGTTTAATACTTTGGATGTATCGACATAACTTTCAGCGAACACATACGTTCGTTCAAACTGAGATATATGAAGTACTATGAAGAATTAGACGTCAAGGAATATATATTTGAAAACTACACACCGAGGGATACATTTTAGACTAAGATGTTGATACAAAAGAGTTCGTTATGAAGGAGATATGATTAAAATGAAAATGTTTAACTAATCTGTCCAAAAGTGGTATTTTTGAATAAACAGAGTTTATCACGTTTTAAAGTCGTATAATTTAGGTGTAGACAAGATAATTATTTTTAATACCTTTTAGACCTGTTATAAACTCATAATAAACCATTTTAAACATGTTTAAGTTTATCTAAATGGTTACACAAGATAGATTATTAAACCTAGTAACTTTTCTGAAATTATTCAGATTAGACCCCCTGTTGGTATATTACGTTTTTAGGAAGTTCTGCAAAGAGTTAGAAAATGAATCTTACGTTTTTTAAAACCAGACTCCAAGAACTACAACATTAATTAAGGTCTCAGATTCTAATTTTAAATAACTATAGAATTAGACACTGAGGAAGACACACTACCGTAGAATTTCCGAAACTGCCCAAATCCAAGACGTATATAGTTAACGTTTAAAGTGAGTTTGAAACACCTAACGAATACTCAAACGAGCTCGATATTTAATCATCATATTTTATACCAGGGATGAGACATTCCAAATCAAATTCATTTACGTTCTCGTTTACTAAATCGTTACACAATTTCCAATTACGAATCCTTAACAAAACCATTTCAACAATTTCAGATTTGACCCATGTACACCGTTTCATAGATTCTGGGAGTTTGGAAAATAATTAGATAACGTATCTTATATTTTTGAAAACTAGAAATAGAGATCTACGATTCACGTTTATATTACATAATCTAATTCAATAATACCAAGGAGGTATTAACCGATTAAGACATCTTATCATACGAGCAATTAATCAATTAAAATAGATTTTACAACACAGAATCACAATATACATAATATGCAAGAAACGGATTAGAACGGAATGAAATAAACGATTTGTGAGCAATTGAACCTGTGATGATGATGATACAAGCAGGTTGTTTGTGAAATGGAAACCGTATTCTTGGTGTTAACCTCGTGACTGCAAGACAATAACAATTTTACACCGAATGAAAACCCTAGCAAGAAATCGACCAAGAACAATATACAAACTGAATTACTTTACTCACTTGAAGAAGCAACTTGCTGGAACGATTTAGAGGAGGAATACAAGGACCTGGATGTGTGGAAATCGCTGGACAACATCAAAAGACAAGGTTATAAACGATTTACAAACACTCCCAAAAAGGGTTTCAGTTATTGAATAAAAGGAACCACAAATTAAACCAAACCAACCTTGAATAATGATTATGATGACCACGGTGGAGATGGAGGAAGCCTAGAATTTGATTGTGGGATGAGGGTGAATGTCGACGGCCGCAACAAAGGAAAAATAAAATGGGACGGCTTGGAGGATTAGAATAGGACTAGGGTTTGTGTGTTTTGTGAAGTGAAATCAAATTAGGTTAGTTTTAGATTAGAATGGTTTAGGCTAACATGAGTAAGGCTAGGACTAAGACCAAAGTTTAGTGGGTTAGGCTCGGAATGTGACAGAAATAACTTAAACTCGACACAACATCAAACAACACAATTTTTGAAAATCTGCTCGGGGGTCACGGTGCGCCGCACCCCCTTCTGATATGACTCGAATTTTTGTTGCGATTAAACGACGACGATTCTCGGAAACGGAAACCACACGTTAACCGTAATTCATGACTAGAACAAGTACAAAGTTGTTGTAATAACGAAATCGGAAGTTCTCGAAAGTTTATATAAAGTATAACGAATACGTTATAGAATGATTACGAAATCTAGAAAGTTTCTCGTTAAATATCTAGGAGCTCGTCTAGGGAACTATCTACTGTCCACCTAACTAAGACGATAGCATCACATAAAAAGTTATACACACATATAATAGTAATAATAATACATGAAAACATAATTTTAATCCCGAACAACAATAATAAACAAGTTTTAAAATTTTCAGTAATTTACGGTAATGAAATACAGGCATACAAGGCTAAATAAGGACGGAGAGAGTGATTGTTGTCACAGTATACCTCACTTAAGAGAATATCGTCCCAAAATTCAAGTAGAAAGTACCGTCACGAAACAGATTATCGAAAGGTAAGGGCTCATAATCAGAAGGTAAAGTATTAGCATGGATTTCAAGTAATATCAGAATTGAATAAGAAAGATACTAGCATCGGCATCCAGATTCTGCTGCTCCTATGCAGCTCCCAGCATGTAAGCTCTAGCACGAGCCCGAGTGTTTGGTCCACCCTGATTTCCCTGATTTCCCAGATTTCCTTGAGCGATCTGGGGTGGATTAGCTTGACCATCAGTCCCCTATTTGTGAGGGCAATCTCTAATGAAGTGGTCGGTACCCCCGCAACCAAATCAAGAATTTGGCTTCACCGCATTCACCGGCACGGCAGCAACAGGCCTAGAACGGAAATCCTTGGCCAAATGGCCTCTCCGCTGACATTTCGAACATGTGCACCTCATGATTATAATTACACTTCTGACATAGAGGAAATGTACCAGTATACTCCGATCTCGTAGTGCTGCTATGCTAACCCGAATCCCGCTTAACCTTCTTGAACTTTCCTTGCTCAGCTTCATTGTGATCCTTCTTCTTCTCCGAAGTAAATACACCGTCTTTTATCAAGTCTTCAGTAATAGACTCCGCACGGTGGATGGCATCGTGTAGGGTAGGAGGATTGATACCCCTCAGTGATGTACGAACCTCTGGGTGAAAACCGTAGATAACACGCTCGACGAGACGAACTTCTGTATCTACCATCCTCGGACATAATCGAACAAGTTCGTCAAACGGTCGATGTACTCAGTAAGCTTGGGTACTTCCATAGTATGACCCTAAAGTTCATCCTCTAGCTTCTTCATCTCAGTACGAGAAACAAAGTGGTCCAACATAAGTGCTCGGAGATCCACCCAAGATATAGCCATAGTGACGTCCCTGCCACGGGCGGTGATAACAGAATTCCACCAGGTAAGGGCCTTGCCCTTCAGAACATGCGTAGAGTATCGGACTCGGTTTTCAACACTACAGTTGCTGATGTTGAAGACCGACTCAGCTTACTCGAATCATTGGTTGAGAGTTAGGGCCCCGCCCTTTCCGTCGTACTCGGTCGGCTTACATTTTAGGAAATCCTTGTAAGAACAAACATGTGCATGTGGAGGTGGTGGAGGTGGTGGAGGTGGTCCATGTGGTTCCTTATTAATAGCTTATGTGACATGTGTCACGGTCGTAGGTACAATCGCTTCCAGCTGTGCAACGGTCATAGCGGTCACATGAGCCGGAGTAAATGCACGAGGAGGCATATACATAAAAAAAAAGGAATAAGCATATGTCAGTATAATCGAAATCGTGAATTTTAAGGAATAGATATGGACAATAAATCAACCATAAGAACTTTAGGTATGTTTTGTATTACGACTACAAATATAGTCATGTAAAGATATATATGACTCGCTATGGATATAATTACGTCGTACGCCCATAATTATATTCACTTCGTCTCATATACATATCCGCTCCCTATGTTCATTATCATAATAATATCATATACAAATTTAAGGATAAAAAAGAGGAGAATCAAATCGAGGTTCCAATAGTAGCAATAGTAGTAAAGATAAAATCAGGAAATCCAAATATAAAGTATAAATCAAAACAAATAAGGTTCCCACGTCGAAAGTTTATATTGGTCGCCGTCTTCCTTAGGCGAATGAGTCGTCGCGTACAAGTAGTGAGACGTATTGAAATCAATAAAAAAGAACCTTAAAAGAATCTATATGAGGACACCTAGTTATAGTCTAGTCCAAACCACCTAGTTTTCTATAACCTGGCTCTGATACCAATCTGTCACACCCCGCTAGTGGCGGAAACGCAGGGTGTGGCAGATATGCAATCGTCAGAACACATTAGTAAATAAAGATATAATTTATATGAAATAAATAAAAGTTGTATGTTATGACGTCGCCATGTCCAAGGTAAAACCACTTGCTACACAATTACGTCAATCACTACAAAGAAATAATATCCAAAATAAATCCGAAAATGAAATAAGGTACTTAGGCATGCGAGCCCGAAACAAAACCAATATATCAATGTCTAAATAAAAGCCACCAATGCAAAGTAATAAGTCTTCTACGAGTCCAATCTCGGTTAGGTCCTATGCCTGATCATTACCTGAAAGTAAAACTTAAAAGTCAACACAAAGGTTGAGGGAGTTCATCAAGAATGTAAATAAACATTTGAAGTTAATTTTCTAAATTTAGTAGGTTTCCTAAAATAGAAAGTTTCTAAAAATAGAAAGTTCTACTTTTAGTAAGTTTCCTGAAATAGTAAGTACGTAAGTAATCATTCGTTTATCATTTCATCAGTACTAATGGTAAGTAAAGCATACGTGAAATCAAATGCGTATAAGTAAAGAACATAAGCATAACTCACAAACATAAGTAATAGTAGTAGCCATGCTACAATATGAAGACACCATTAGTACTAATGTGCTTGTTTTAGAAGACTCCGTTAGTAGATCATCTCTACTAACGATCACGTTTAGAAGACTCCACCAATAGAAACAATCTACTAGTGAAGACGTTAGAAGACTCCATTAGTAGAACATATCTACTAATGAGCACATTTAGAATTAAACCCATAACAGTAAATCGTAATGTTTTGAAAACAAGCATAAGATTTGTAAACGTTTTTGTAAACTCCAAATGAAGTAAGTTTCAAAGTATAGTAGGTTTCCAAGTATAGTAGGTTTCCAAAATTAGAAGGTTTCTATAAATAGAAACATCTATTTTTAGTAAGTTCCGAAAATAGTATCCGTTTATATTTTTAGTAAGTATTGAAATAAATCCGTTTTCTTAAAATAGGAAGGTTGAGTTTTACTTTCCCTCGATTAGTTTAAAACATGTAAAATAGTAAGAAGTAGGGGCAATGAATTCACCTTATCGGATGAGCGATATAATCGGTAATGTGTGTATATGACGTAGTATGTAGATCACAACTAAAGTCCTCGCTAGACCTAGAGCTCCCCTAGATAAGGTAATAATGTATAAAAGTATTAGATTCGACGGTTTAAGACTTTGGATGTATCGACATAACTTTCAACGAACACATACGTTCGTTCAAACTGAGATATATGAAGTACTATGAAGAATTAGACGTCAAGGAATATATATTTGAAAACTACACACCGAGGGATACATTTTAGACTAATATGTTGATACAAAAGAGTTCGTTATGAAGGAGATATGATTAAAACGAAACTGTTTAATTAATCTGTCCAAAAGTGGTATTTTTGAATAAATTTAGTTTATCACGTTTTAAAGTCGTATAATTTAGGTGTAGACAAGATAATTATTTTTAGTACCTTTTAGACCTGTTATAAACTTATAATAACCCATTTTAATCATGTGTAAGGTTATCTAAATGGTCACACAAGATAGATTATTAAACCTAGTAACTTTTCTCAAATTATTGAGATTAGACCCCCTGTTGATATATTACGTTTTTAGGAAGTTCTGCAAAGAGTTAGAAAATGAATCATACGTTTTTGAAAACAAGACTCGAATACCTTAAACATTCATTAAGGTCCCAGATTCTAATTTTAAACCACTATAGAATTAGACACTGAAGAAGACAGACGACCGTAGAATTAGCGAAATTGTCCATATCCAAGATGTATATAGTTAACCTTTAAAGTGAGTTTATAACACCTAACGAATACTCAAACGATCCCGATATTTAATCATAATATTTCAGACCAGGGATGAGACATTCCAAATAATATTCATTTACGTTATCGTTTACTAAATCGTTACACAACTTCCAATTACGAATCCTTAACAAAACCATTTCAACAAATTTCAGATTTGACCCATGTTCATCTTTTCACAGATTCTTGGAGTTTGAAAAATAATTAGACAACGTATCTTATATTTTTGAAAACTATAAAAGGAGAGCTACGATTCACGTTTATATCACAGAATCTAATTCAATAATACCAAGGAAATATTAAGTGATTAAGACAGCTTATCATACTTGCAATTAATCAATTGAAATAGATTTTACAACATAGAATCACAATATACATAATATGCAAGAACCCGATTAGAACGGAATGAAATAAACGATTTGTGAGCAATTGAACATGTGATTATGATGATACAAACAGGTTGTTTGTGAAAGTGAAACCGAATTCTTGGTGTTAAGCTCGTGACTGCAAGACAATAACAATTTTACACCGAATGAAAACCCTAACAAGAAATCGACCAAGAACAATATACAAAATGAATTACTTTACTCACTTGAAGAAGCAACTTGCTGGAATGATTTAGAGGAGGAATACAAGGACCTGGATGTGTGAAAATCGTTGGACAACATAAAAACACAAGGTTTATAAACGATTTACAAACACTCCCAAAAAGGGTTTCGGATATTGAATAAAAGGAACCACGAATTAAACCAAACCAACCTTGAAGAATGATGATGATGACCAGGATGGAGATGGAGGAAGCCTGGAATTCGATTGTGGGATGAGGGTAGATGTCGACGGCAGCAGTAAAGGAAAAAGAAAAGGCGACGGCTTGGAGGATTAGAATAGGATTAGGGTTTGTGTGTTTTGTGATGTGAAATCAAATTAGGTTAGTTGTACATTAGAATGGTTAAGGATAACATGAGTAAGGATAGGACTGGGACCAAAGTTTAGTGGGTTAGGCTCGTATGGTGGCAGAAATAACTTAAACTCGACACAACATCAAACAACATAATTTTTAAAAATCTGCTCCGGACCCAGTGCGCCGCACCCCCTTCAGATATGACTCGAATTTTTGTTGCGATTAAATGACGGCGATTCTCGGAAACGGAAACCACACGTTAACCGTAATTCATGACCAGAACAAGTAAAAAGTTGTTGTAATAACGAAACCGGAAGTTCTCGGCATTTTATATAAAGTATAACGAATACGTCATAGAATGATTACGAAATCTAGAAAGTTTCTCGTTAAATATCTAGGAGCTCGTCTAGGGAACTATCTATTGTGCACCTAACTAAAACGATAGGATCACATAAAAAGGTATACACAGATATCATAGTAATAATCATACATGAAAACATAATTTTAATCCCGAACAAGAGTAATAAACAAGTTTTAAAATTTTCAGTAATTTACGGTAATGAAATACAGGCATAGAAGGCTAACTAAGGACGGAAAGAGTGACGGTTGTCACACATAGGACTTCGTTTATCTAGTAATCACATGTAAATCCATGAATTTAGTATTTGGACATATGGATGTAATAAACAATTTTATTTATGAATGAAATAATATTTGTGATATTATTCTATTATAATAATTGTTATCCTGTTTTTCATGTTTTATGCTTGAATAATTTTGTGTCATATTATTCTAAATATCCGTTGTTGGTTGGTCATATGGGAATATGATTGAATTAAGACAATATCTGAGTGTTTAGTCTGCTTGGCTCACTAACTCACATGGTATCCATTCTGATGCATACTGGATTATCCCAAATGAATTATTACTTATGAATTTTTGACATTAAGTAAAATTCATAAGGTTTGTTATCCTTAGACTTGAGATACAAGTTGCTACTCATGTACATACTGCATTATTTGATCATAGTCAATACTACTCCTGGATAAGGGTGACAAAAAGGCGGAAACACGGGGCGTGAAGAGCGAGGTTGTCATCACACAAGTGTATAGATATGTACCAAAGTTTTATATAATATAGAACAATGTTTAAGTTTTACAATCGATATAAATTTTATGTTTACAATATGATTTCAGAAAGTCTTCGAATCCAAACCACCCGAATCATTCCCTTCTTGAAGTCGTCAAACCAAACCCGCCATAAGCTATTCTCAAGTATACGTGTCTCCACTACTTACTCGTTTCCTGAAAACACGAGTAAAAATTTAACTACGGGAGAAGTAGTTAGTGAGCTACAACATATTGTAAAAGCATATGACGTTTTAACGCATCAATCATTAGCATAAAAATATGAATAAGTTTTGTGTATGTAGGTATCGATCACATAGTGTACGGCTATGTGATGATCCTAGTATTGCACAGTGATAAAAGAGTTACGTTGCTAAGCCTGTAGTTTACCCGATTAATAATTATGCACCATCGTTATTTGCGATTGTGGTGAGGGTCTCACTACCAAAATAGCACTATCCATAAATTACTAACGATCCCTTCCAAAGGGATTAATAGCAACCAATAGTGGTGACGGGAATTAAAGTGGCTCTCCGTCAATATGTTAGATAATTCGATAACATATGACAGCCATACACGATCACTGGAAATATGAGTTTATGTCGTCATTACCTCAGCGGTGGAACATTAAACATGTGTAAGAATATAAGAAAACAAGTTTGAGTGTCAAGCATATGTTCAACAACGTTTTCAAAGTATAAGTTTAAGCGGATACGCCTCGCGTATAAAAGTATAAATTCCATTAATGTTTCAAAGCATGTAAGTTTCGAATATAACATATCATATAAATAGTTTCAAGCGTTTAACATAACGATTTAAGTAGTGTAAGACTCGTGTTTCCACCACAAAAAGTATATAAAACGTTTAAAAGATAGGGGTTCTGCTGGTTGCGAAGAATCTAACGCGCACTCGGAAGACGCTCGGCAAGTGCTCGGAATCACAGGAATCCTAATTTTACGAACTCTTTCCCGCTTACAATTTTTATAACGATATATTATCTAATTTTACGAACACAAAAAGATGTTTTACAGCGAGTTTGATACGATTCTGGATCTGACAAATTTCAATTTTACAGTTTTTCCAAACTTAACCAAACTCAACAAAATTTATCCTAGTATCATTTAAATCGATAATAACTTATAAATAAGCTTTTTAAACGAGTTTTACCTGAGCCTATAAAATACGGCTACGAATAACTCCGAAATGAACCACCGCGAAACTAACTTTCGCTTATACCGAAATAATCCCCCCGACACCAGAGGCACAAATATGCTTTCCGTTTATTTATCCGACGAAAAATGAACACCGAATCGCCGCCGAAAGTATAGCCGACTTAGTATGCTTTCTTTCTTTTCTTTGTTTTGGCGGTGAACCCAAATGAAACCAAGAACAACACGTCCTAAGCTTTCTTATTCCTTAAGTATGAATTTAATTTCACTATTTTCATTAACAACCCCAAACTTTTAGATAATTACACATTTGGTCCCTCGACTATAACTCTTTCCATGCTATATCTTTTTTTACCACAAACTTAAAAACTTAAGTTCTTTTTACTTAAAAAAACTTAAGTTCTTTTTTTACCACAAAAAACTTAAGTTCTTTTTACTTAAAAATTACTACAAATATAATCCTTTAAGTATTTTCGTTATCGTTACGTTCATGCGTTGTTCCGATTTCCTTCTCGTTTATTTTGCAATGAACTTAGTAAAGTTCATTATGTTTTTCTTGGTATTAGAATTCATTTAATGATTTGATTCCGATTTCCGATTCCGATTCCGAGACACACACGTTTAATGTTTAAGTAACGTAAACTACTGTAAGAAGTTTGTATGAGTTACCACGAGCTTAGCTTATCAAATAGTTACATCTACGTGACCATGTATCACATAAAAGTTATATCACATAAAATATCGAGGTCAAAAGTTAGCAAACTCGACCTACACTTAAGACGGTTGTCACATTCTCCCCTCGAAATTTATTATATTAGTTGTGGGAGAAGTGAAGGGATGAGGATATGTACTCAAGGCCACGCCTTGCGTTCCAACGTACCCTTACAGTGAAAATTCGGCTATGCCTTAGCCTCTTAGTTTCGCGATATATGATTTCAATGAATTGGAGTTTATCATCTAAGTGCACTTCGTCTAAAGGAGTAATTCGTCCGATAGACATTACTTCATGTTTGAGTCATGAAAATATTACTTATGTTGCCAAGATTTTTGCGGCATCTTTAAATGATAAGCTACAGGACCGAGAACTTCGATGGTCCTTTCTATCTTGGACTTAACTTGATTTGGTTTCTTAGCATACTACTTCCTTTCAAGGTGATACCTTAAGGAGTACTTTGTTGCCAGATTGAAAGTCTAAAGACTTTTTATGTGCATATGTGCAGCCTTTCTGGCGAGTTCTCATAATGTAAGACCTTCTCTAATTGTGATGATCTTTTTCATTAGTTTCTTGAACTATTTCCATGCTAATTAGTTATCGGTCACCTGATATTAACCAACATATTGGCGATCGGCATATGAAGCCTTGCAGGTAACGTATTTGATGTTAGCATGGTAATTGTCGTAGTATAAGAATTCTGTCAGGGGTATGTAGCTATCCCAACTACTATCGAAACCAATAACGTGCGTTCGAAGCATATTTTCTAAAGTTTGAATTTGCGCTCACTTGATCGTTGGTTTACGAATGTTAAACGGTACTTATGTTTAACCCAGTGCCAAGTGAATCTTGAAGTGTTTTCTAGAACTTGTAAGGATTTTCCTATCAAGGCTCAAAATGATTGAAGTAAGGACTCCATAACATCTCATTACTTTATTGATGCAAAATTTTGCTCAAGTTTCCTATAGTTTACTTGGATGGAAATAAAGTGTACAGATTTCATTAGTCGATCTATGCTTATACAGATCATCTTATAGCCTACTGGCATATAAGATAGTTTAGTAATAAAGTCTATTGAAGTATATTCCCATTTTCATACAGGAACCTCGTGTTGCTTAAGTAATTCTTTCAACTTTTAATATTTTGCCTTAACTTTTGCTTAAGTTGGGCATTTTTCTAAGTGTAAGGCTATATCCTTTTTCATACCGGATTACCAGTAACGCTCTCTGAGATATTTGTACATTTTGCTAGACCCTGGATGAATGGAATATTGTGTATACTATACTTCATTCATAACGGTCTTTCGCAAGTTACTAGTTATGGGAATCCATGCTCGCTCCTTAAAATGATAATACTTTAGTTCTTTAATACAAATTCTTTGTCGTATCCATGTAAAGTTTCAGCCTTTATATCTTGTGCTTCCAATGATTGGCGTTGGGCACCAGCTATGCACCTTTGCTTACCAGGGTAATACTTAATATCGCAATTGTAGTTGCTAAGGAGTTCTAACTATCTCCTTTGTCTCATATTGAGTAACTTTTGATCGAGAATATATCGTAAACTCCTATAATCCGTAAACACGGTGCATTCTTAATTCCGTAGAGATAATGTATCCAGATTTTTGAAAGCGAAGACTACTGCTCCCAAATATAAATCATGAGTTTCATAGTTGACTTCATGCTTCTTTAATTTTCGAGGTGGATATGCTACGACTTTGTTTTGTTGCATTAATTCACAGCTTAACCCTTGGTTAGATTCACCAGTATTCAACGAAATCCTCATTTTTCTCAGGAAGAACTAGAATAGAAATGTTACACAATTTTGTTTTTAAAACCTCAAAAATCTTCTTTTGCGCATTCTCCAAATTAAATTTCTCATCTCTCTGAGTTACCTTATCAATGGTTTAGACTATCTTAAAGAAATTTTGTGTGAATCGCCGATAATACTTAGCCAATCCTAAAAATTGGCGAATTTCTGTCGGAATTTTTGAAGTTTTTCCAATTCTCTATAGATCTACGTAATTTCATATTCATTAACTATAAGTCCGTGAAATTTGACTTCACGCAGTCAAAATTTGCACTTATAAATTTAGAATAAAGATATTTTCCTCAAGTAGTTTCAACAATAATTTCAATTGATTTGCATAGTCTTCTTTGTTACGAGAGTATGCAATCAATAGTCTAGATATAGTCGGCAAACTCTATTCATTAAGTCCATGAATGTAGCCGGTGCGTTGGAGAGTCCAAATAGTATTTCAAAGAACTCGAAATGTCTATATCTTAGTACGAGATGCGGTTTTTGGAATATTGTTTTCAAAAACAAGGATTTGATGATATCTAGATCTTAAATTGATCTTTTAAAAGTAGATCGCGCCTTGTAATCGGTCGAATAGATCGTCGATTATTGGAAGAGGGAATAGATTTTTGATAGTTAGTTTATTCAACTTAAGGTAATCGATACTTATACGAAACGATCCATCAATTTCATTTTAACATTAGAATGGGCACTTAACATGGTGACAAGCTCCGTGGGATAAAACCTTTATCTAACAATTTTCGAATTTAACTTGATGATTCCTGCATTCTTGTCAGAGCAAGCTGATATGGCGTCCTTGCCACTAGTGCTGCTCCAGAAATCAAATCAATCCTAAATTCCTGTCTCTAAGGTGCTAGTTCTGGTAGTTCTTCGAAGAATACTTCTGAATAGTTTCTAACTGTTGCTATATCCTTAGGATTTTCTTCTTTCGTAGTGAGTATATCAAAATATTATAAGTAATCATGATTACGAACTTGTCCCAATATGGCTTGTCCATTCTGTCATGAGATCTATTCGGAGTTTAATCTTAGAATATATACTTGACTTCTGAATTTGGTCAAATATATTCTTAATCCTAGGACATTGGTTTTTGATAATAGACTAATCGAGTTTACGGTGGTTAATGTGTTTTCAGAGAGATTCGTTCTTCCTTTAGAATCAGGGTTCTTAAGGCAAGAGAATTGACCGCATTAATCCCTTCTCCAAGGTTTTTTATAGTTGAATAGGAGTTTCAAATAATCCCGAAAGTACTAATTGGTAAGGTTCTCGAGCCACATAGCTTGTGCCATGTATTGAGCTAATGTTTAACTTTATTAAAAAGGCTAGTAATAGTTCGGGCAAGTCACCAGGAATTATTTCTGGGTATTTCCTTACTACTAATCAACTTCTTTTGGCACCTTCTTAATTAATTAGAAGGTAATGAGCGATAACCTCTGTCGTAAGTGTTTTTGGATACAAGGTTTAACCTTAATCTACCTATGTCACCTTGTAGGAATTAAACCTTATCGTAAAACAAAGGAGTTTAGATGATTTCCTTGTAGAGAAATACCCTCAACGTGTTTAACAGATAACTATTCCATAATTGCCATCACTTAAGTTTGTGATCATACCTTCTTGACGATCCTTTGTTTTAGTATATTCTTTCAAAACCCCGCTGTTTCGAAGTTACATTAGATTTGTATTCAAGTCTAAGTGTCTATACTAATCAACGATTCCAAAAATAAGTTTACAATATCATCTCGGTTCCATAAATGCTAGTCCCTTAATCGAGTACGATCAATAATGGTACATTACTTCGCATAATGTCAACGAATGAAAGTAAGATATGAAATATACATGCTTATGCTAGGACATATCCTATATTTGAGATTATGAAGATGTGTGTAACGGAAAATTACTATATCGTACGCTCGATTATACCATCCATTGCAGAAAAAGAAGTAACTATATATAATATGGATATATATATATATATATATATATATATATATATATATATATATATATATATAGTTAAGATTACATAGAGTAGTTATGTATTTGTTGTAGAGTAGTACAATGTTTATAAACATTGTACAATGGTGTCACTATCACATAAATACCTATTTGTCTAAAGAGAACGAAAGTTAATAGTGATTTATCAAAACTCTTACATATAGCAATTCCACAGCTAATGTTTAGTTATTCGGACTGCCCAATGTACCATTTATTTGGTATAAAGTATATCGAGTTATGGCTTGTGAATACGGATATCTTAATTCATAAACTCCTAGATCTTCCTCGAAGATCCTTAAACATGTTACCTGAAACGATCATCTTTTTCCACTGTCAATTCTTAACTACCGAATATCTTGGTTGCATCACTCAGTCTGTCGAGTTGCAACTACACTCATGTGTCATATGTGAGAATACTTCTCAGTTTCCATGAAAGGCACAGTCTAAATTTCATTGGAATATGGTGTTGATAGTCGAAAATGTTTTGTCTTAATCTAATGAAGTGGAGATATAGTCGGCATAGGACAGTATAAACCAATCCGGATCCATGTCGTTATATGATATTAGTACATTTGTATGTGTAGTTTACGATGATATTAGTTCAACACTCCTAGACCTCAGTAATGTCACACGAGTGTATATCGAGTTCGTAAGAAAATGTGAGTCCTTATAAGTACGTGTCGAGTATCTACCTCGTTATCTCTTACGATTATGTTCGTTCCTTTCATTGCATAATAGAAAGGTGAATAGGATTTAGATCCATACTAAGCTATATAGCAGTAGTTATAGATGTAGTAGTCGTAGTCGCTAATGGAACCGAATCTTGGTTCCTATATCGAGAAAGTGAGTCGTACGAAGGTTTGAAGTTGTTGTCAAACGTAACTACTCTTTCCCGTTCGACATAATTTAGAGAGGGAACGAGTTAAGTCGATACCAGAGCTTACGTTAGAGTTAGTAATAAGCTGAAGCATATAGTGTATCTTAAGTCTACACGGGTCTGACTTCAAGAATAGCCGGGAATGTTCGTTTACCAATTACGTTCCAACATAATTTAGTCTAAATTATTCGTAGGTGATCAGGCTCCGAATAATTTAAGTTAAACAATGCCTTCACGTTTTGGTTAGATAAAATTCTTTGTTTAGAAAATTCGTTATAGTTTGATTTTTGAAAAATCGGTATTCACTATAACCTTGGCTCTGATACCAAGTCTGTCACACCCCGCTAAAGCAGAAACACGGGGGTGAAGAGCGAGGTTGTCATCACACAAGTGTATAGATATGTACCAAAGTTTTATGTAATATAGAACAACGTTTAAGTTTTACAATCAATATAAATTTTATGTTTACAATATGATTTCAGAAAGTCTTCGAATCCAAACCACCAGAATCATTCCCTTCTTGAAGTCGTCAAACCAAACCCGCCATAAGCTATTCCCAAGTATACGTGTCTCCACTAGTTACTCGTTTCCTGAAAACAAGAGTAAAAATTTAACTACGGGAGACGTAGTTAATGAGCTACAACATATTGTAAAAGCATATAACGTTTTAACGCATCAATCATTAGCATAAAAATATGAATAAGTTTTGTGTATGTAGGTATCGATCACATAGTGTACGGCTATGTGATGATCCTAGTATTGCCAGTGATAAAAGAGTTTCGTTGTTAAGCATGTAGTTTACCCGATTAATAATTATGCACCATCGTTATTTGCGATTGTGGTGAGGGTCTCACTACCAAAATAGCACTATCCACAAATTACTAACGGTCCTTTCCAAAGGTATTAATAGCAACCAATAGTGGTGACGGGAATTAAAGTGGCTCTCCGTCAATATGTTAGATAATTCGATAACATATGACAGCCATACACGATCACTGGCAATATGAGTTTATGTCGTCATTACCTCAGCGGTGGAACATTCCACATGTGTAAGACGATAAGCAAATAAGTTTGAGTCTCAAACATATGTTCAACAACGTTTTCAAAGTATAACTTTAAGCGGATACGCCTCGCGTATAAAAGTATAAATTCCATTAATGTTTCAAACCATGTATGTTTCGAATATAACATATCATATAAATAGTTTCAAGCGTTTAACATAACGATTTAAGTAGTGTAAGACTCGTGTTTCCACCACAAAAAGTATATAAAACGTTTAAAAGATAGGGGTTCTGTAACTCACTGGTTGCGAAGAATCTAACGCGCGCTCGGAAAACGCTCGGCAAGTGCTCGGAATCACTGGAATCCGAATTATACGAACACTTACCCGCTTACAATTTTTATAATGATATATTATCTAATTTTACGAACACAAAAAGATGTTTTACAGCGAGTTTGATACGATTATGGACCAGACAAATTCCAATTTACAATTTTTCCAAACTTAACCAAACTCAACAAAATTTAACCTAGTATCATTTAAATCGATAATAACTTATAAATAAGCTTTTTAAACGAGTTTTACCTGAGCTTATAAAATACGGCTACGAATAACTCCGAAATAAACCACCGCGAAACTAACTTTCGCTTATACCGAAATAATCCCCTAGACACCAGAAGCACAAATATGCTTTCCGTTTATTTATCCGACGAAAAATGAACACCGAATCGCCGCCAAAAGTATAGCCCGACTTAGTATGCTTTCTTTCTTTCTTTGTTTTGGCGGCGAACCCAAATGAAACCAAGAACAACACGTCCTAAGCTTTCTTATTCCTTAAGAATGAATTTAATTTCACTATTTTCAATAACAACCCCAAACTTTTAGATAATTACACATTTGGTCCTTCGACTATAACTCTTTCCATGGTAGTTCTTTTTTTTACCACAAACTTAAAAACTTAAGTTCTTTTTACTTAAAAATTACTACAAATATAATCCTTTAAGTATTTTCGTTATCGTTACGTACATGCGTTGTTCCGATTTCCTTCTCGTTTGTTTTGCAATGAACTTAGGAAAGTTCATTATGTTTTTCGTGGTATTAGAATTCATTTAATGATTTGATTCCGATTTCCGATTCCGATTCCGAGACACACACGTTTAATGTTTAAGTAACGTAAACTACGTTAAGAAGTTTGTATGAGTTACCACGAGCTTAGCTTATCAAATAGTTACATCTACGTGACCATGTATCACATAAAAGTTATATCACATAAAATATCGAGGTCAAAAGTTAGCAAACTCGACCTACACTTAAGACGGTTGTCACATTCTCCCCTCGTTAGGTAAATTTTGTCCCGAAATTTATTATATTAGTTGTGGGAGAAGTGAAGGGATGAGGATATGTACTCAGGGCCACGCCTTGCGTTCCAACGTACCCTTACTGTGAAAATTCGGCTATGCCTTAGCCTCTTAGTTTCGCGATATATGATTTCAATGAATTGGAGTTTATCATCTAAGTGCACTTCGTCTAAAGGAGTAATTCGTCCGATAGACATTACTTCATGTTTGAGTCATGAAAAGTATTACTTATGTTGCCAAGATTTTTGCGGCATCTTTAAATGATAAGCTACAGGACCGAGAACTTCGATGGTCCTTTCTATCTTGGACTTAACTTGATTTGGTTTCTTAGCATACTACTTCCTTTCAAGGTGATACCTTAAGGAGTACTTTGTTGCCAGATTGAAAGTCTAAAGACCTTGAAATCGATCTCCTCCCTCCCCCTTTTTCCGATCGGTTAAAAACCTAAAGGGGTGTTCGAGATTTCGATTTAAACCAAGGAGAAGCAAGTGTTGTTCGACAATCGTTGTAGAATCAGTAAAGGTGTACTAGCATACAAGTTTGTTGCTAAAGAAGGTGTCGCGTACGTAACTGTGGAAAAGATCTTATACTTAGATCTATTGCTTACTTTCTATTAATTCAAGACATATGGTATAACTTAATCCGATTTAATTATTCCTATGTGTATTAGACGTATTAGGCTTTTCATGTATTTGGGCTCAGGACCTTTTATATATATTGTCCTATAGATAGCTTGCATTATGTATTGATATTCATGCACTGTAATTATTCATGATTCCAAAGGTTTATCATATTGAATATACACTAGCTTTCCATTTGCCTTAGCTTTCCATTTGCCTTCATGGTATCAGAGCCTTTTCAAATGGCTCTAACTATCTAAACACTAAAAATATCCCCTACATCAAACAACAAATCCAATCCAACAAACTGCTTCATACCAATCGATCAAATCGGTTCACTATGGTGGACGCCAAATCATCCGAAAAACACTACGGGCTAACCAACATCAAAACACACATACCGGTCACTCTCGACCTAGACGATATGAACTATACCACATGGCGGAAATTTCTCGAAATCCATTGTATCACGAATGAAGCGGAGGGATTTCTCGACGGCACGACCTTACCTAAAGGGAAGGACGACAAAGTATGGCTCAAGAGAGATACCCTCGTAAAAATGTGGATGTATAATACCATTAGCAAACTGATTGCAAATCGTTATGAAAAAAAGCGAAACGGCGCATGACCTTTGGACGGCTATTCACGATTTGTTTCAAAATAACAAAAACGCCCGTGCAATGAAAGACCTCACCGTCTCTGCTTATTGTCACAAAATCAAAGTTATAGCCGATTTACTCGATAACATGGAACAACCGGTTAACGAACACACTTTGGTTATGTACACCATTAATGGCCTTTCGCCACAATACGAGATTTTTGCATCGGTTCTCAGAATCCATCAACCCCACCCCCCCCCCCCCCCCCCCCCCCCCTCATTTATTGACACCCGCTTTTGCTCGAAATCGAAGAATCTCGTCTAAACAGAAACCTCGTACAAACTGCCACTCGTGATACGTCCTCATCCGCTATTGTTTTACATGTTCGCAACAATAATCAACCACGTCGTAATAACCCCAATGATGTTTGTCGGAACTTTCAACGTTGTTTTTGTCGGTTCGGAGAAAAGTGCAGGTATGTTCATATGGGAAATGGAAATCGTGGTGGTAATTTTTACCATGCAGCTGCTGGTTATCATCAAAGACAACAGTCACACCATTTACCTTTATTTAGTCCATTTGATAACAATTCCCAGTCCACTAAGGCCCAGTTTGGCAGCCCAACTAATCAAGGATACCAGGCCCAGTATCCATATCCACCACCTGGTTTTTATCCAGCCCCGACCCGACCCACTGCCCCGCCCCAGAACCATCCGGTTCACCCACCCAGCACCCCAGACCCGATCCATTATCCAGCGGGTCATACCCAAGAACCAGCAGCAGCCTATTTTACCCGCTCCGCTCCACCCAAAGATCCCACTACACTTCCGCAAGCATTTTCTAACATGAGCTTCAACGATCACGGTGCTAGTGAGTGGTACATGGACACCGGGGCGACGTCACACCTTGCATCCAACTCAGGTAATCTCGATACTATTTTTAATAAAAGTTTTAATTCATCTATTATGGTTGGCAATGGAAATACAATACCCGTAACACATACCGGACACAACCACTTAAAAACCCCCACTCGTTCTTTAAAACTTAACAATGTTCTCATCACACCACAAATAATTAAAAACCTCATTTCCGTTCGCCAATTTACTATAGATAATAACTGCTCCATTGAATTTGATCCTTTTGGCTTTACTGTGAAGGACCCTCGGACACAAACAAATCTTCTTAGATGTGATAGCACCGGAGACCTCTACCCTGTCACCTCTCTTCCTTTGGCGTTTATTTCCTCGAGTCGAGATACATGGCATCAAAGACTTGGTCACCCAAGACACGATGCTTTGCGCATCTTAGTTTCCAATAATTTAATTTCTTGCAATAATTTAAAGTTTCAAAACTTGTGTAATGCGTGTCAACTTGGTAAACACGTTATGTTACCCTTTTATTCATCGTTATCATCTGTTGAGTCGGTTTTTGACATTGTGCACTCGGACTTTTGGACTTCCCCCATCCCGAGTGTCACAGGAATAAAATATTATGTGCTGTTTATTGATCATTTTTCTCATTTCTTATGGGTATTTCCTTTGCGTAAAAAGAGTGATGTTTATTCAAAAATTTTAATTTTTCGCTCTTCTGTTAAAACTCAATTTGACCGCGAAATAAAAGCTTTTCAATGTGATCATGGCGGTGAATTTGACAATCAAGCACTCCAAAAATTATTTGAAATCAACGGTATTCAATTCCGTATCTCTTGTCCCAAAACCTCTCAACAAAACGGAAAATCCAAACGAATGATTCGCACCATCAATAACTTCATTCGTACTCTTCTGTTCAAAGCTCGATTACCCCCAATTTATTGGGTCGAAGCTCTTCACATGGCAACCCATCTCCTCAATGTCTTGCCCTCCGTCGCGATAAACAATGAAATACCATTTCAAAAAATGTTTCAAAAACCCCCATCATACAAACACCTCCGTGTCTTCGGTTGTCTCTGTTACCCTCATCTTTACACCCAACACAAACTTGAACCCCGTTCCACCCCTTGTATATTCCTCGGTTATCATGTTAATCATAGAGGTTATCGGTGTCTTGATCTCCACACTAAGAAGATTATTCTCTCTCGCCATGTTACCTTTGATGAAACCGTTTTCCCATTTACTCCCAAATCCACCTCCGCGCCTACATCCTACACCTTTCTTGAAGAAGATTACCCAAATTCTTCAACCTCCACCCTAATGCCTTCCATACACTCAGACCCCACTCCCAGTGCCACCATACCCGATCCCCCTCCTCCCCCCCCCCCCCCCCAACCATGACTCCACAAACCACACAACCTAATCCAAGCCCTGAGGTCGCTCCACATCCCACCCCCGAACCTGATCCCTCAACACCCAATCCAACTCTAGGTGTCACTCAACATCCCATGACCACGCGTTCTCGTCTCGGACACCTCAAACCAATACAACGCCTCAACCTACACACAACTACACATCACCCTCTACCAAAATCATACCATCAAGCCCTTAATCAACCCCATTGGAAATTCGCCATGCTAGATGAACATAAAGCTCTTATTAAAAATAATACGTGGAACCTTGTTCCAAGGCCTGCAGGCGTGAATGTAATAAACTCCATGTGGCTATTTAAGGTTAAAAGTCATGCAGATGGTACGATCAGTCGCTATAAAGCCCGCATTGTAGCGAGTGGTCGTAGGAAACAACAAGGTGTGGATTGTGATGAGACCTTTAGCCCGGTTGTCAAACCAGAAGCTATACGCACTGTTATCAGTCTCGCTGTATCGAGCAACAGGCCGATCCACCAACTAGATGTTAAGAATGCTTTTCTCCATGGTAATCTTGACGAGACTGTCTATATGCACCAGCCACCTGGGTTTATCGATATGCAATTTCCTGATCATGTCTGCCTTCTTCATCGATCTTTATATGGTCTGAAACAGGCACCACGTGCCTGGTTCCAGCGGTTTGCTACATATGTTCTTCACATGGGATTTGTTAACAGTCGTACAGACACCTCCTTGTTTACTTTTAAACATGGAGGGGAGACAGCTTATCTTCTTTTATATGTGGATGATATTCTTCTCACGGCATCCTCTACTACTCTTCTTCAGAAGATTATTGCTTCTCAGTCAGGAATTTGATATGACAGACTTGGGACATTTGAGCTATCTTTTGGGCATTTCGGTCACTCGCACACAACATGATATGTTTTTATCTCAACGGAAATATGCCTTGGATATTCTCGAGTGGGCACATATGCTTAATTGTAACCCCAGCAGGACGTCAGTTGACGCAGATTCCAAACTTGGATCGTCAGGCCCTCCTGTTTCAGATCCAACTTTATATCGTAGTCTTGCGGGGGCACTACAGTATCTGACATTCACTCGCTCGGACCTCGCATACGCCGTTCAGCAGATTTTCCTGTTCATGCATGACCCTCGGGAACCACATCTTCAGGCTCTCGAGCGCATTTTGCGCTACGTTCGTGGCACCATTGAGCATGGCCTTCAGTTGTACGCTTCTCCCACATCCTAGCTCACTGCCTACTCTGATGCAGACTGGGGGGGGGGGGGTGTCCAGTCTCGCTACACTCCACCTCTGGTTTCTGTATCTTCATGGGATCAAACATATTATCCTGGTCGTCTAAACGACAACACACAGTTTCCTGCTCCAGTGCTGAGTCAGAATACAGAGGGGTCGCTAATGTTGTTGCAGAAACATCTTGGCTACGTAATCTTCTGTGTGAGCTACATAACCCTATCACCGCTGCTACCATTTTTTTCTGTGACAACGTTAGTGCTGTATATATGTCCTCTAACCCGGTTCAACATCAACGCACTAAACACATTGAGATAGACATCCAATTTGTCCGGGACAGAGTGACAGACGGCCAGGTCGGCGTCTTGCACGTTCCCTCACGATATCAGTATGCCGACATCTTCACAAAGGGCCTAACATTTCCGCTCTTTTCTGAGTTTCGATCCAGGTTGAACGTTCGGCACCCTCCGACCGCTCAAACTGCGGGGGCATATTAGACGTATTATGCTTTTGATGTATTTGGGCTCAGGCCCTTTTATATGTATTGTCCTATAAATAGCTTGCATTATGTATTGATATTCATCCACTGTAATTATTCTTGATTCCAAAGGTTTTTTATATTGAATATACACTAGCTTTCCATTTGCCTTAGCTTTCCATTTACCTTCAATGTGATCCTGTTTTTCGTTGTCATGTATTATTTGACAATATAACTCGTGTTGTATATATATATCAATAAAACCACACTTTACGCGTTAATAATTAACGTCTAAAATAAAAAGCTTGTTTAGTCACATTTCTCAACATATTAAAACTTCCTCGCAACACGCATGTGAAAAAAATTTATTCAGTCACAATTCACAACATATGAAATCATTCATTATACATGTTATCTTATTAATCTATTGAGTTACAAAGTTTGTAATGAAGACCACATATATTCATTAAAATACGAAGTCTGAGTTTCAATCATCGAAGAGTTTGTAATCAATTCCATTTCCGAAGTGCAGAAGAACTGTTCGAGCACCTTTAATCATGGAAGAGTTCGTAATTAAAGCGAGTGTTGGTCAATTGATAAGTGTCCAAGTCTAGAGGTGTAATGACGAAACCGGTTTTTTTCAAACCTGCCTTCAAAACCGGTTATGAAATAACCGAAACCGGTTAGGAATAACCGAAACTGGTTAGTATTGTGAGAGGAAACCGGTTTTTTACCAGTTAATTGATCGGTTAAAACCGATTAACGAGGAAAACCGGTTAAAACCGGTTATTGAGATGTTATCGGAATATATCCGTTAGAATCCGTCAGAGACCGTTAGAATCCGTCAGATCCCGTTACATGTCCGTTAGAGCATTTTTTTCAAGTTTTGTTTTAGTTTTTTGAGTTTTTTTGATTGCCTATATGTACCTCTACTAGTTTATGTTCAAAACACACCAAAATCTCAATTCTTCATCTCTCTAAATCATCAAAAACTCACAAAAATCACCAAAAACTTACAAAAAAAACTATATATATTCTACTTTTTTCTTCCAAAAACACAAAAACTATACTATTTTTTTTTCTCATTCTTCTTTTAAAAATGGAATCCTCACAATCACAACAAGCTTCCGCTTCCGCTAGTAGCAATGTTCGAAACATCAAAGTTTACACTAACGACGATATAGCGAAAATTATACCAACTACTCGTAACAAGGAAGTTTGGGCTTTTTTCGATTTGTGCATCATGAAAGACGGGAGTGAAAGAGCACGTTGCAAGAAGTGTGGGAAGGTTTTAGGCTCTAATTCAACTCAACACTAAAAACTCACAAAAACGGGGCATGTAAAGCGGTTCAAGAAGGTTCACAATCGGAACTTGGTGCGGATGGGAGCGTATTTATATACGATAATGATGCGGTTCGAGAAGCATTTACCAAGTTTGTCATTCAAGAGGGGCTTCCGTTCAACCACTTCGACAACCAACGACTTACGAAAATTATCAAACAAAGGCTACAACCGCGATACACACAAGTAAGTCATACTACCCTTAGAAATGATGCGTTTAAATATTGGGAAAAATCTAAAAATGAAATAATTGAGGGTTTTCGAAACTATAAACATGGGGTAAATATTACTTGTGATGTTTGGACCGCACCACATGGTACGAAAAATTCATATTTAGCCGTAACGGCCCATTGGTTTCATGATGACCACGATCTTAAATCTTGGTTATTGATGAAACGTACAATTGCTTTTAAATTGTTTGGTTATCCACATACGGGAAATAATTTGAGAAAAATATTACATGACACACTAGATGAATATAGTTTAGACGATAAAGTTTTTACAATTTCACTAGATAATGCGTCAGATAATACTAAAGCGATGATTTTTCTAAAATTACGTATAAAACCAATTTTAGATGGCGCTTTTTTCATTCTCGTTGTGTTGCTCATGTTATAAATTTGTCTGTGCAAAGTGCATTATTAATATGTGATGGTTTACGTCAAAAATTTAGAAAATTATTAGTAACTATATATGGTTCAAGTAACGAACGACAAGCTAATTATAAACGTTTTCGAAAACAATGTGGTGAAATTCCCCTAGGACCTTGCTATGATAATAATACTAGGTGGAATTCTACCCATACTATGTTTGAAAATATATTACGACAACGTGCTACTTTAGATGCTTTCAATGACCTTTTAGTTGCAAAAAATAAGTCCGTAGCTATTTACGAATATGAATGGGAACGACTAAAAGAAATTAACTTCGTTTTTATTAGTTTTTAAAGAGGCTACGACTCTATTATCGGGTGTATATTACCCAACTAGCCCTTTAGTTCTAAACCAAATTTTTATTATGACCGATAAATTAAAAGATTTTGAAATATCCGAATATCCAATGTTTAGAAAAGTGGTTAGAGTTATAAAAAAGAAGTTTCTAAAATATTTTAAATTCTTGCCATTGGTTTTTACTTGTTCCGCCGCACTAAATCCTTGTTTAAATGTTGGCGGGGTACAAAGTTTAATGAAATCAATTTTGGAAAATTTAGGCTTACACTTTGACCCAAACCCGAAATTTATTGAAGAAGAACAAAAACGATTTGAAGATAATTTTGATGCCTTATATGCTATATATTGTGATAAATATAATCAACATAGTGTTCCAATTGTTAACACAATGTGGGAGGGAGCGGGATCATCTTCGAGTCAAACTAGTAGTCAAAACTTAAATATAAACCTTTATAATGTTTTACTCCAAGTCTCTATAAAACGTCAAAGAACATCCGCTCCAACAAGCGAATTGGCACAATATAAGGGTTCAAATTTCTTTACCACTCTCGGTATTGATGGATTTGTTAGTTTTGACATTTTGGCTTGGTGGAAAGAAAGAGAAATACAATTTCCCATTTTAGCCGCTATGGCTCGGGATTTATTAGTCGTCCAAGCTACGACGGTAGCTTCCGAATCGGCCTTTTCCGTTAGCGGTAGAATAATATCGGAAAGAAAGTCAAGACTAACCCCTCAAGCCGTGGAAGTTTGTGTAAGCTTGAAAGATTACTTGGACGGAGTCGAAAGGATAAAAAATGTAACAACATTGGAAGGCCATTATTACAAGACGTTGAAGAAGGTATCGAACTAGAAGAAGTCGAAATGGGGATTTCACCTACAGCTACCGAAACCGAACTAGACGAAGGTGAATTTGAAGATTTTGAGGTAGAGGAGGAAGACGAAGAAGAAGTAGTAGTAGTAGTAAACGACGAGTAGTTAAGTGTATTCGGGTGATGGCAATGCCGAAGCTCGATATATACTTAATACACGATCGATTGTATCAAAATTGTAATAAAACTTATGTTTGTCTTTTATATTTTTAGTTGTAATTGTATTATTTAAACTTATGTTTGCTTTATTTTAGAAAACTTATGTTTGTATTATTTTATAAAACTTATGTTTGTATTATTTTTAGTTGTAAATTGTAATTGTATTATTTAAACTTATGTTTGTAATATTTTTAGTTGTAATTGTATTATTTTATAAAGAGTAAATTACATAGATCGTCCCTAAGGTTTATATCGAATTACGGTTATCGTCCCTAAGTTTAAAAAGTTGCATGGTATGTCCCAAAGTTTGGAGTAATTACGGATTTTGTCCCTAATTTGGATGTCCGTTAATTTCCACCGTTAGCCTTCCCTCACGTGTTAAACACGTGAGGGGTATTTTCGTCATTTCGCAGTCTTCTCCCCCAAAATCAAATAAACCCTAAATTCACAAAACAATTCCACCACTAATCAAATCCAACCCTAATTCTCCAGATCACAACAAATCAACACAAAGTTAAGAAATTAAAAAAACCTTAAACATAAACGGAAGATCAATTCCCCAATTATCAACAACAATTTGACCTAAAACTTGTGGATTATTTGAAATCCATGATTTGAGGCTTAGATTCTCGATCTGGGTTTCGTCGATTATATACGACGGTCCAGATGGATGAGTTCCCATCCATAGCTCGGCGTAATGTTGAATTGAATCGATTGATTCGTTGCAGTTTGTTTGGAATAGATTAGCGACGAGTGATTTGTGACCGATTTGTCCCCAATCGTATGTTTGAACTGAGCATTTTAGTTTTACCAGATCTCCGGTGGTGGTAGTGGTGGCAGTGGTGGTTGAGTTGATCTCCATCACCACCATTGTTGGTTGGTTAGTGGTGGTCGAATCATCGGCATCCCTATCTTACTCGGCGACGGGGGCGAAGCTGTCACCGAGTTCATCACTGAGCTACTCAGTCCGTTTGTTTTTACTGTATAATAAGTTTTCGATATTCGGCGGAGATGATGATTCCGATGATTAGTCCGGCGAGTTAGCTCACCGGAGTTAGCTCACCGGAGATATTGTTTGTGTGTGTGTGTGTGTGTGTGTGTGTGTGTGTGTGTGTGTGTGTGTGTGTGTGTGTGTGTGTGTGTGTGTGTGTGTGAAGGGGTGTTTGTGTAAGCTTATTTTCTTAGGGTTTATTTGATTTTGGAAAGAAGATTGCAAAAAGACCAAAATACCCCTCACGTGTTTACCACGTGAGGGAACCCTAACGGAAAAAGTAACGGACGTTTAAATTAGGGACAAAATCCGTAATTACTCCAAACTTTGGGACATACCATGCAACTTTTTAAACTTAGGGACGATAACCGTAATTCGATATAAACCTTAGGGACGATCTATGTAATTTACTCTTTTATAAAACTTATGTTTGTATTATTTGAGAATCCGAAAAAAACCCAAAAAAAAACCGATTAAAAAACCGGTTCAAAACCGAAAAAACCGATTCCGAACATTTTTAACCGAAAAAAACCGGTTTCAAAAAAACCGATAAAAACCGGGATTTTTTTTAACTGGTTTTTTTTTAACCGATTAAAACCGGTTTTGTTGCACCTATATCCAAGTCTCAAGCAAGAGCGGAGGTTCAGCAAGACCCAGAAGGGTGCTGGCCCCTTAGCTTAAGCCCATTAGTGTAAAAAAAAACTTCATGTGTAAAAAAGAAATACTTGGACTTTGGTCCTCCCTACCTTAAAGTCTAATAAAATATTATGCTACTAAAATTATTTCGACACTCATAAGAAAAAGTTTCGAGCTCCGCCACTTGTCTCAAGTGTCATAAATTGTTTTATTGATTGAAAATATACAACATCACCCTTCTATGTGTCTATATATGTTATAGAATCTCATTAGCTTTTACACGAGATACACACAATATGTTGGAGCTGTTCTCTTTAAATCAAATTTGAATCATTTAAAAATTTTGTGGCCTAAAAGATGGCTATACTCTTGGTTGAATTTTTAGGAGGTGTTTGTATGAGCTTATATAAGGGTTTATGAGTTTATTAAGTTTCGGTTTATGTTTCATAGGCCCGAATTTTATGGCTTATGTAAGGGTTTATGAGCTTATTACTGTTTATTTAGTCATAATAAACAATAATAGCCCATAAGCCCTTACATAAGCCATAAAATTGGGGCTTATGAAACATAAGCCGAAACTCAATAAACTCATAAGCCCTTATATAAGCTCAAACAAACACCCCCTTAAAACTAACGATAGTAGTATAATACATTCAATTTAGTCAACATAAACATATTAATGATTACTCTTGTTTCAAATTTGGAAAATTCGAATACATATTTTATATTTAAAAAATTGTATTTGCATGATAACGTAGGAAAATGATATTGTCGGTGGCGTTAGTTGAGGCCATGTGGAGATTGGGATCCGAGGCAAAGCCCCCTTGTAATGCACACCATTTCTTTCTTACTTTACAACTCCTCGATACCATTTACTCAAAACCCATCATCATTTTATACTTTCAACATTTCAATTATTTTCTTGTTTTAATTAACTAGATTATTGTCCCGCGATAGGAAGGATAAAAATAAAAATTGAATCATAAATTTTATTTTTATATAAATATTAAGTTATTATGAGAACACAATTGTACACGTATAATAACATATATTTCTTTATGTTTACACATGTCTATAGTTATAATAACATATACACATTTACGTTTATACTAATGTTTTGATAGTTTGTATTAGGATATTTTAGATTAAAAATAAGGTAAATCATAGTTTAAATTGAGCGATCTATAAGTAAATTATAATTATGTTTTTTTTTATCTAATTGTAGATGGAATGAAATAGAAAATGTAATTATGTATTGTCAGATGGTGTAAAGTAAAAATAACCTTTGATGAAATCATCAATCTAATCTAACGGCTGAAATCAAAAAAATTAATCCATCCAAAATACATTATTTCGTTATATGACATTTAAAACCTCTATTTTATTATATATTAAAGATATACAAAAATGTAATCGTATGCTATGATTTCTTTATGTTTCCTTTTCTTTTTACTTTTTTAATTTTATATTATTAGTATCAATACAAACTCAAATTCATCGCGAGTAAGTCGTAATCTTTATAAAGTTTTCCTTTTCGTTTTGTTTTGTTCGATATTCAATATGGATTATACTTTGGCTGGGTAAACTATTTAAATAAAGTTTAATCTTGTTATATGATTAACATTTTATGTAAATTAAAAAACACGTTGGAAAAGTAAGAAATTGTTTTAATTAATGTGATTAATTGAACTTCTGATTACAAAGCATTTAATATATAGAAAATAAAATAAGAATAAATCTGTACTAGAAAAATTAAATATAGTACTAAAAATATATAACAAATATTTGTTATACCTCAATAATCTTTTTTCTTTTCTTATGTAAATGACTTTTGTTGAGACTGTACAATATTTTTATGTTATCACAGTATTTATTTTAAAGGTGATTTGAGATCGATAATGCTTGATTGAGTGGAGATGATAAATTAGAACGTCTGAGATACGAAATAAAGGTGTTAATGACCAAGTGGCTAAACAAAGAGGAAAACAGAATTCTTTCGTTGACGACTCTTTGTGTGATAACACAGAAAAAATGAAGTAAAGGTTGTACAACATGGGAAGGATTTGAATCTTGTGACGCATACGATGTATGCTATATTGTCGGTCTTGAGAATTTGAATGGTCTTGAGAATTTGAATGTGCAGTTCGAATTTTAGTCTCGCCCTGTGGCTATGTCTGATCGCACATCCTTATTTGTTTCGGGTCGGCTCTTAATGCACAGATTGATTGGAAGGTTAGTTAATAACCTGCGATATTTCGCTTTCAATGCAACATATATGTACCATACATTCTATAAGCTTAGCTAAGGTATAAGATTTTGTGGCGTTGGAAAGGGACGATACATGATTTATCGATGTGTTAACATGGCCAACTTCCTTGGTCCAGAATGGCGTACTCTTGTGTAAAGAATGTTTCGCTCTTCTAGTTCGGAGTTTTCTTTTAGTGCCTATTGATTGTTTGATGAGTAATCATGTATTTTCCCTATATGTACAACCTCTTTTGTCACTTCAAAAAAGGAATTATTTCACGCGTCATTTATTTACTGCATTGTGTAAAGGAGGTTGATTGTTCAAACATATACGTATAAATTTCACAAGGTACGATGAGTTTTTTTTACCACTGTTTTCTAGTAAAAGATGCGAAAGGTAGTGAGTTCGATTGTTTAAAACATTTTATCGGTAGGTTTTTAGAACTAATGTTACATACAACTTGCTATATGATAATTTCGTAATAATGATAACAATAATAATAATAATAATAATAATAATAATAACTACTGGAAATCATCAAAATACTCATCTTCAGCTATCAAACTTGCGAATAGTTTCGATTTTTTTTTTGCCCGATAGTTAAATATGTTGATAAAATAACGTGATAATGTGGCACAATAACGTGTTATGTGATGCTCGAAAGTGATACAATTTAACCACTCATTTTCAGAGTGAAAATGTTACAAGAGAAAAATTAATATTCGTGTCGAAAAAAGTGACATGAATATTGTTTGAGAAACGATTGACGACCTCAAGGGTTTGAGGTGTTAGCTAATCGATACGAACTCTTGCTAGGGCAGTGCGAACTACCAAGCTCTTGGAGAGCTTAAGGTAACATATGATTAAACCTGGTGACGTAAGAGAATGGAAAAATCTCTTGAATGTGTGTGTGTGTAAATGGAAATGATTGAAACTGAATGGATTCTAACAATGACCAGAGGGATATTTATAGGCAAGGCAACTAGGTTTTCCCTTTATCGGCCATGGGTCATGATTATGTCAATGGGCCGTCATTTTATGACCCATAATTGGGTATGTGATGTAAGCATACGTGTGCATGACACTTGGTCAACTTAAGCCAACAAGGATAATCTAGCCGTTAATAGAATTGACGTAAGCGTATGGGCTTATGACGTCTGGTTATTGTATTTGTGCGAACGAGACAAGGATACACTTGGTGTTTTCGTTCGTGTTATGTAGATAACGAAATTAGTCGGGTAACATTTCCTAGTGCACGGAGCGTAGAAATGTCCAGCTAACGAACAAGTCATAGTCGGGTAACATGAGCCCGGACACGGGGCTTGTGCCTTGTCCGGGTACAATGCAAGCATGGTTTGGCTGGGTAGCTCGAGCCCGGACACGGGGCTATGCCTTGTCCGGGTACAATAAAAGTCATGGTCATCGGGTATGGAACAAGGGAGCTGTCCGGACGCGGGCCACAAACTCTCTGTCATGGGGCCTGTGCCTGTCCGGGCAAGGAGTGTTTGTTGTCGGGTAGCCAAGGCAGGTGTGCAGGGTTGGATTTCTCGTAGGCGGGGCTACATCAATCCGGGTATAGTTGTTCCGGACACGGGGCTAAACACTAGAGCCAACCGGGTCACAATACTCGAGAGCGGGGCTTAGTTGTGCCGGGTTTAGAACTAGCGGGGTAAGGGACTTGTGTCCGGGCATACCACCAAAGTGTACCGAGGCGCGGGTCACTTTGTCTCGTTACCGGGGCCTCCTTGTGTCGGGTACACAACAAGGTGTGTCCGGGCACACAACAAAGCGTGTCCGGCTAAAAGTGTGTCCGGCTAGGGTATAGCCTTTGCTTGGTCCGGCTAAGGGTGTGTCCGGGTAGAGAAGCCAAGTAGCTTGGCTTGTGTTCCGGGCTCTTGTTCTAGTATGTGTCTAGGTAACCAAAGTCAATCGGGTAAGCCAACCGGGTAGACCATGTGTGGTAAAATCAGGCAGGAAAGCCAAGGAGGAGAGCCCGACATGGAATCCAAGTAGGAAGGCCAAGCAGAAGAGCCAAGAAGGAAAAGTCAGACATGAATGCAAGGCAGGAAATCCAAGTAGAAAAGCCAAACAGGAAAGCAAAAGAGGAAAAGTCATGTTTGAAGGCAAGACAGGAAATCTAAGTAGAAAGGCCAAGCAAAAAATCTACTTAGCACTTTATTTAACCTTTTTGGATTAGTTTGGGATCACGCCTCAATACTAATCTAATCTAATCGAATATTTTTCACGAATTTTATAGTCATTTTGAAATATAAATATGTGAGAGATTATAACAATAATAATAATAATAAATTTGTCATAATAATTATAGTAGTAGTAGTGACATCATGACGAGATCAGCGCTCCCTTTCTCTTTTTAATCCACAACTCACTTGACTTAGACATACACATTCATCTCTCTCTATCCCTCTGTGTCAATCTTGGCAGCCATGGCTCCTGAAAAGGTATTCCATTCCTTCATTTCATTTTGAATTTCTTTAGATATTTATATATAATATAATGTGAATGTGAATTAAATCTGTTTGATTTAAAAAGGTGACTGAAATGGTGCTGAATGTGGACCTTAAATGCTCCGGCTGCTATAAGAAAGTGAAAAAGGTCATCTCTAAAGTTCCCCGTAAGTTTCTTCTCCTAATCTTCCTTTTTCAGATTTGTGTATTTTTTTTTTCTCTACTTGATAACTGAAATCCTCTTTTTTATTTATTTACTAAATTAATTAATCTTATGTATTCATGGACAAATGCATTTCATTGAAAATTATTCAAAGTGGAAATGCAATATATCTGGTCCAGCTTGTAGTAATAAATTATATGATTATTGATTCATGGTACAAAACAATAATTTTAATATTAATTATTTTCATTTTTTTGACAAAATAGAAATAAGAGACCAAGTCTTTGATGTCGAAAAAAACAAGGTTAAGATCATGGTGGTATGTTGTAGCCCTGAAACGATTCGTGACAAGCTCTGTTACAAGGGTGGAGGTGCCATCCAGAGCATTGAAATAATCGAAAAGTCCGATAAGCCTAAGGTAGCCGTTGACAAGCCAAAAGAACCCGAGAAGCCTAAACCGGCTGCCGACAAGCCAAAAGAACCCGAAAAGCCTAAACCGGCTGCAGCCAAGCCTAAAGAACCAGAGAAACCCAAGCCAGCTGCAGACAAGCCCAAAGAACCCGAGAAACCCAAGCCTAAGGATTCTGGGAAACCTAAAGAACCCGAAAAAGCAAAACCTGCTGACAAGCCTAAAGAAGGGGAGAAACCCAAACCAGCCGATAAGCCCAAGGACTCAGGAAAGCCACCAGAACCCGAGAAGGCTAAACCTAAGGACGTGGAAAAGCCTAAAGAAGGAGGCCCACCGAAGGAAGCACCAAAGAAACCGGATGCTGATGTTGCAAAAATGGTGTATGAACCGGTACATGGGTATCCGCAAATGTACCCGTCATCGGCTTACCCTATGCCTATGGTGGGATATGGACAGTATTATAATCAAGGTTATGGTGGTTCACCTTTTGAGCATGGGTATGGGATGCCTGTAGCGCCACCGGCGCCACCAAGTTATGGGGGATTCGGATATGACCATGGGTATAATAATGGGTACAACCATGGGAGCATAAGTCATTATCCGAATAATGATCATGGAGGCGAAGACGATGGAGAAGGTTGTTCAATAATGTAAAACGGTGGTTACAAGTGGTGGTCATGATCATGATAAAATGAGTAAATTTTAGATCATCTTTCAATCACTTTGTATGATTATACGTATATTTGATCGATAATAAGACATTTTGTTCTTTTGTAATTGATAAAGACGTGATATTTTTATTGGTTTAGATGATGATTATAAGTTTGAATGGCTATTTGCATTACAATCCAAAATGCCACCAGCATGCATTATTAACAAGCGAAACAGAAGTGGGACAACCATAATTTTGTAACAACCCTACATTACAAAATAATCTTTTTATTTTGTAATGTATGGTTTCGACATCAGAATCTGTCATAATCAAACTTCTAAACCTGATACATCTCATTAGTGTAAGTTATATAATTAAAGAAATTTAATAATTAGTTTTACTGTAAATGAAGAAAAAGATAGAAATGAAAATATTACGTCGGAAAAGACGGATCATACTAGTAAAGTCAAAAGGCATGATCTAAGAAAGGAGAGGCTTTTAATATGTTTGTTTGTATTAGGCAATTACACCCTGGCTTCTTTAAAATTCATTTAATCTATTTTCGCGACTTCATTTCTTATAATAATAACTAGATTATTGTTCCGCGATAACACGGATAAATATAGATAAAAATAACGTCGTAAACTTTATGTTTATGTACACGTTAAAAAAATATATGATGCACTGAATACAAAATCCATATGGGGTTTTTGGAGACGAATAACATCAGAAGAAGAGTAAAAGATACAAGAAGTCTCATGTAAATATGTAATAGATATGAGGAAAATCAACACTCAATTCTAAATTTAGTGAAAAATAAATAAAATATAATAGAAGATTTTAATGGTTAATATGAGTAACACTCAATCGAGTTGAAAGTTCAAGACTGGTGGGACAAATAACACCATGACAAGATGTAAATGTACAAAAGATATAGCTTTACGTTTATTGACGTGTTTAAATATTTTGAATTAGAAGATTTTAGAATAACTATAAGGTAAATTATAGTCGAAATTAAACGATTATATAAGTAAATAGGATGAACAAAATGGGAGAAGAGAGAATGAAATAGATAATCAAATTATATATTTTAAGAGGGTGTAAAATAAAAATTATATATGCTGACATCATCAATATCATCTAACGGCTGAAATTAAAGAAACTAACTCATCTAAAGGGCCTTATTTCGCCATTTGACATTTAATTTCACTCTTTTAGTATATATTAGAGACTAGCTTAGTGCCCGTGTACTACACGGAACTACATAAAAAGTTAGTAAAAAATAACAAAAAAAATTATTTGCAAAGATAGTAATAGAAAAAGTAAATTCATTTATAATATATTAAATATTTAATCTAATGTGGTTTTGATAAGTTAGTAAATTTATTAAAAAGAACAATTATCTTTTAATTTTATTTTTATTAAAGTTGTTTATGGATTCAAAAGATAAAGATAAGAAAGTCGGTAAACTAATTAACAAAGGACAATACTTGAAAATAAGGTAGATGTCATAAACCAATGTGTAATAATTATATTTTATTTAATTAAATAAATTAGTAAAAGATAAAATATATATGATTTAGAAAGTGGATTATGACATCATTAATCTCATTATCTTTCCTAGTTGGACAATCTAATATAACGACAATTCAGCAATATGACATAATCGAAGAGTCCCATTTATTAGATAGAAAGGATTAGAGATAATAGTATAAAATATTAGGAAACCATAAAAAACAACCTAAGATTGTGTATAATAAATTTAGTCAGGCTTTATTTTCGGAATCTTCTTTTTTTTTTTTGACAAATGTAAAACCAATTTCTAAAATATAATATAAATATAATTATTATAAGTTGTTGGTACATGGATATGTTTGATAAAATAAACTCAAAGTTGAAAATTAAAGCTAGAGTCAGAGGTAGTAGTTTTTATTGAGCTAAAAGTTATGCTATCTCCGTCTCAAAGAAAGTTTGTGGAAATAGAAAACGATTGAAATAAGATAGTTGCAGTTAATAAAATTTTTGTTCAATAGATACCTATTATGTTCATGTATTGGTTACTTTTTGAGTTTGAAAAATTGAAAATATTTGAGGATAAAATAGAATTTACCACATTTTAATTATATATAATTAGAACAAGACAATAATTCTATGGAAAACATAAATAGAAATATGAACATTTTTTCTTGGAACGGAGGAAATAACTTATATTTGTAAAAAATGTGTACCAAAGTAGTTGTCGATGTAAGTAAAGAGTGAAAAATAATGTGAAAAGACATAAACTAAAAACATTAAAGGTTAAACACAATAACAAATTTCAACATATAGAAGGTAGTCATCATCCATACATATGTTACATTACTGAAATATCAATAGTGATAAACAGAAAAATAGCATGCTCCATATATAAATCTTCGATGACACATATTTCATTTCATATCTTTTTAAACTAGATTATTGTTCCATTATAGTGCAGACAAAAATAAAAATTGAATAGTAAATTTTTTTGTTTATGTAGATTTAAAATTATTATAAGAAGACAATGTTATACGTATAATAACATATATACCCTAAACATTTATACACATCTTGTTTATAGTTATACTAATATATACACCTTTTAGTTTATACATATGTTTTGATATTTTTTTCTAAGAAGATTTTAGAATAACAATAAAGTAAATCATAGTCCAAATTGAGCGATATTATAAATAAATTAAAATTATGTTATTTTTTTTATTTCAGTAGAGATGGAATGAATGAAAGAATGTAATTATGTATTGTAAAAGGGTGTATAATAAAAATAGTATTTGTTGACATCATCAATGTGATCCAACGGCCGAAATCAAAAGGTTAATCCATATAAGGAACCTTACTTTGTCATATAACATTTTAAAACCTCCTTTATTATATATTAAAATTTAGGATAATATATAAATATGAGTGAGGTTCCGCTACACTCTATACTTAAAATACATACCGGTAGGAACACTACAAAATCAATTAAAAATTTAATTTAAAAATAGTTAAAAAATGTTTTTTCAAAATTGTTTCGAAGAATCATCCTAAAATAACCTCTATAATGATTTTATGAAATAAAAAGATTTTGATTTTTTTTCGATATATTTGATTTTTAAAAACTTGGATGCATTTTTTCGGTAGATGCATTTTTTTTAGAAAAGTCGATACATTTTAAAAAATAAGGTGTATTTTAACTCAATTTTTTGTAATATTAATAATGAAATGCAATTTTATCCATAAGGTTCATGCATATTTGGAAAAAAATAGATGCATTTTTTGTAAAATTAGAAAAATACATCTACGTTTTCTTCCGAAAAAAGGGAATTTTTTTTTATTTCATATAAAGATTCTGAAAGTTATTTTTGAAAGATTCTCCGAAAAAAATGTGAAATTCTTTTTTTTACTATTTGTTATTAATTTTTTAAAACATAATTAGTAGTGTGTATATTTAACATTGTTTGTATTGGATCCTATTCCATATATATATATATATATATATATATATATATATATATATATATATATATATATATATATATATATATATATATATATATATATATATATATATATATATATATATATATTTCCTTTCGATATCCATAGGTGACCTTTAAAAATCTTAAATACCATAAGACAACAATAATAGTCAAATATTAACTAAAAAGAATGAAAATAAAAATAAAAATAGCCACTTATCATGCCTTTAAGTGAAAAAAGAACAAAACTTTAGTTACAATAAATGGACTAAAATTTAATAATAAATCCAGAGAAATGTTAATGAATTTAATTGTCGAGAGTTTACGGTTATAAAAAAAAGTATCATCTTTAATTAATTTTCACAGGTATCAATTTTGATTTGTGAAAGGCCCATTAATTTTAGAAAATTCTATAGAAAAACAATGAATTTTGACTTATTTATTATTATATATATATTCAACTTTGTGTTTCCTTAAAAGAACCATACATTTTAAATATATTGTCATTGTATGAAAAAGTTAACTTTAACTTTCGTTAAATATTGAAATATAATAATCATGTGAATTCTTTAAAGATTAATCTCATATATGTGATATAACATATATGTATCGTGTTATTTAATCATTTCTTTGACATTTAGTATTAATAATTGATGATACGAAAACGTATTTGTCATTGGAAAATTATTAAATATGAAAGAATTATTAACCTTTTCCCTTTCTAAATCAATGTACATGACGACTTTATAACATATGTGACACCTAGCTATGAGAAAAAAAACACATATAAGTAAAATAAAATAAAATAAAAAACTAACGAGATTTCAAGTTAAGTTTTCATACAATGACAACGTATCTAAAGTTGATGGTTTTTTGGATAAAAAAAACAAAGTTGCTTACACACAATGACAATTGAGTCAAAGTTCGTTATTTTTCTTTGCAATTTTCCCATTAATCTTTGAAGACTACTTCAACAAACGTTATGTTAATTCCTAAACTTTTAAAGGAAAGTTTTAAATCGTACAATAATCTTCGATAATGGTGTCAAAATTATGATACCATCGGATTGTCAGTCCAGAATGTATTAAAGAGATTTAATTTTTTGAGTCGGACCTAAGTCCACGAACCAATATAGTAAGAATAACAAATTGTAAGTTGACTTGGGATCGAGGTATATGATAACTGAATTTATAGTACAACCTTTCAAAGATAATATTAATAGTTAACAGACATTCGAAAAGAGGTTTTTTTTTATTTTTTTATAGCTAAGCTAATAACTAAGAAAAACAATAAATAACATAGGAAATACAGATAAACAGAGGGTGGATATATTGTTTTGTTTGCTATATTATCTGTTATGTTTAGACCTAGGTTGACATATATAAATGCGTGCATCACTAGTTATATACATTTATAGATAAAACAGTGTAATATAAACTCTAGACTCACTACTTGTTGAGGACTCAACTACCATGTCACTAAGAGACTAGGTTATTTATGAATCAGTAGCTAATTGACAATGCTAATACCAATATCAGCATTTATCCTAGACATTGGCACAAAACTATTTTAAGCATGTAATTAGATTATTTGTTAGCAGTTTAGATACAATGGGTTGAAGGTTAATTTTAACCCTTTCGGGACGGTATCTGGCCAATGTATCATTGTAAATGGTATTTCTACAGCTATATTTACATTACCATTTCTAAGTTGAAGTACTGGTTTCATCCCTAAATATGTGATGAAACTCCGCCTTTAAGAACATGTGATTACCAATAGTACTACACGAGTAACTCGAAAATACTCCCTTCCAGAATGATCAAATCAAATAGTACCCAACCACAAATCCCAAATGTAAAGGTTTTTATATACTACTTTTAATGAACATTAATAATTATTTTCCTTCTCATTTATATTTTTAAGAACAATGTTCGGTCAACCTAATTTATAAGCACAATTAATAGCATAAGCAAACACACATAGAAAAGAATTAAAGCTAATATCATGGCAACTAATAAAATCCAAAAACAAGGATAATTACCTCAAACATCAAAAAAGAACATTATAACAATTATATAATGAAATAGGAAAAGGATAAAAGTCATCGGATATATAGAGTTAACATAAAAACAACAAACGTCTGAATAGGACCTGATTACAACTCGATGACATCTCCATCGTTGCCACCTTCTATGCAAAAGACCTCCACCTTATGATAATACTTTTTTAAACATACCTAGAGAGAGAGAGATTTACCTCCCTCTAGTATCACGACTAATCTACTTAAAACTACAAAACTACTAAACTACCTAAGAAGATTACAAGAAGAAAGAAATGTGTGTTGATTGGTGTAGGAGTGTGTTGAAATGGAGAAATTAGGCAACTATTTATAGGCAAAAAAAGCACAAAAAGGAGGGAGGGTTGGTCGTAAAGTCCACCCGCCAGCGCCACCCCTCGTCGGCGACTCCACCTGTCGGCGGCTGTGGTGGTCGTCGGTGATCCAGTTGCTGCTGATGCTCTTTTAGCGCATTTCTGTCACGTTTCGGGTTTCGCCGTAGTTCCGAGTTTTGCATGAAATCAATTTATGTACTTTTCCTGCTTGTGCGGGCATTTTCTGTATACGCCTCAATGGACGACTACATTCTTCATGTCTTTAGACTTCAACTTGGTGATTTTTGTATCATGCAGGTCTTCTCCGTTTCTTCAATATGTATCTTCCTGACCATGATAAATGTGTTGTCCAGGCCTTTGGGGTTCGAGTTGTCTTCCATAAGTGGTGGCCACGATCTTTGTGCTTTATTCCCGTTTCTGGTCGTTTTCTACTACTTTTTCCTTATTTTCTGATTCTTTTACATAATCACCGCAAAATTCACCTGTTTGGAAAATCAGGTACAAAATACGCTCTTTGGGGATAAATGATGTTTTGTTATCAAAAGGTGATAAAATTTGAGATATTGTGTCTATAAAATAAGTCTTTTTACTCAATATCACTAAAAGATAATATATACCTTAACAAATTTAAACTAGTCTTGTGCCGATGTAAAGGATACGATCAAATAGTAATATTAGTATTGTCAATTAGCTACTAATTCATAAACATTTATAAATGTCCACCAGTAGGGAGACTAGAGTTTATATCAGTCTGTTTTATCTATAGATGCATATAATTAGTGACACTAACATTTATAAATGTCCACCTAGGTCTAAATATAAGAGATAACATAACAAACACAATCATCTCTCCACCCTCTGTGTATATTTACTTTCTTATTTATTTACTGTTTTCCTTAGTTATTAGTTTGTTAAAACAAAACCAAACCAAACCTCTTTTTAAAAGCGTGTTAACTGCTAATAATTTCCTTGAAAGTTTTTATTTCAATTTAAGTTATCATCTAAAACGATCCCATGTCACGATACCATTTGCTATTTTAAGTATAGTGGTTCGTGTGACAACCGTCTAAAATCCATTGTGTTGTTCTTAACCGTACTTTACCGTGAACGTGTTTGTGTCGGAATCGAAGTCGGAATCAATAAATAAATCCTAATACCAAGAAACCACATTATGAACTTGTCTAAGTTCATAACAAGAACAAACGTAAAACTCTAAACAAATGCCTAACGACAACAACAACTTAAAACGTGTCTTAGCTGGAACAACCATTCAGCCAACGGCTGAGGCCCAGCCGGCGGCTGAAAGTCGATGGCCAACTTTTGGTGAGTCATTTCTGCATGTTCTTTCATTGGCCCTTTTTGCTCAAACGGGATCGGACCCCAAATCTGGCAGGGATCCAACCCCCAATGTCTCTAACACCTCTCTCTCTCTCTCTCTCTCTCTCTCTCTCTCTCTCTCTCTCTCTCTCTCTCTCTCTCTCTCTCTCTCTCACATCACAACTCACAAACACGCACACACACATTTCAAACTTTCTCTCTAGCACCCTCTCTCTCTAAACTTCTCTCTAAAAACTCTCCAAAAGCCAGTGACTTTTCCTAAGGAAAACAGCAAGAAAAACACTTATAATCATCACTAAAATCGACACCATCATCAAGAGTATCAAGAAGCCTCCATCAAAACGTTTTTCTACCGATTTTGAAGCCGAATCCACCATCAAGGAGCTCCAAATCGTCATCCATCTACTTTCTTTCGGTAGTTTCATCTTCCTTACTGTTTTTATATAAAATAACATATTGCATGGACGATCCACTACTCAAAAACTTGTTTTTATAAAGTTTTATAACGGTTTTTATACAAAAACGAATTTTTACATAAATCTATATATTTGTGGCTAAAGATCTAAAAGAAACTGAAATTTGAACACTAATATAAATATCTTCATTAATAATCAGTTGCATGTCGAAATCTAACATGAAAACGCTCAAATATCGCAAAAATAGCAAAACAACAAAACTGTTCGAGGCCCTCCAGCCGGCGGCTGAAATTATTCAGCCAGCAGTTGAGGTCCAGCCGACGGCTGAATCATTTCAACCGCTGGCTAAAACTTGTTGTGCACAAAAATTGTCTTTTAACGTATTTGCGGAGAAATCGAGAAACTAATATTTTTCACAGTTTATTATATGTTATAACAGATTATTAAACTTGAGAAATATGAATAATTTGGTTAAGTTTATATAACTAAATATATCACATGGTATATATTGACATCTTACATATTGTATTGAGCGGGAAAGTGTTTGATAAATTGGACTTAAATTTTATAGCGCGGAAGCGCTGCCTGAATTTTATTAGTGTTTTGGACATATTTGGACTAAACGTAAATTAAACGTAATATAACGATATCGCAACTTATAAGTTTTGTTATTAAAACTTTTGGACAGAAGTTAAGCATAAGAGTATAAACCAAAAGATGTTAAAAGAGATCTTTAACATAAATTAAACTATAATACTTATCCGAGACTTGGTTTGTTTTTAGGATTTCCTTGATTCCGACGTGTCCCGACTCTCCTTCCTCACACGCTCATATCTTCGCAATCCGTGAGTTACATCCCCTATTATTTACCGTATTTAAATACCTCTTTTTGGGGGAAACATGAGAACTAAGTGTTTTATGAACTTTTGAACGTTTTATGAACGTTTTATGAACTTATATGCGTAAACTGCTTTTAATTGCCCCTGTTCGGCACTCGTTGAATTTATGGTTTGCCACCGATCAGCACTTGTTCGAACTATGATTGATTGTATAGATCCAGCCCTTGATGAGAATATAACGCCTTCATAAGTGCTTACTATCATTTTAAACAAAATTGCATTCGCACCCATTTTTAAATCATTACACACTATTAGCTTTTAAGCCGTTAGTAATTATTTGTATCGATACTTAGGAAAGAACCGTTCCTTACTTAGGCGGCAGTCTAAGTACATATTACTAGATCAGAAGTACTCCTCGTAGATAGTGCGGGGTAAGGGGGCTCACGGTTGGTTAATCGGTTTAGTGTGAACACTTATAGTTATATTATGCCAAGAGGTTGATACAATGGTTCCAATCATTAGTTAAACTTTTATTTTACGCATATTGTTGCGCGTATATAGTTTGAGATATACGAGTTCCGCAACCATTTTTACGAGTATTGTTCTACTTGTCCGTGTACATTTTAAAAAGTATATATATGTTAAGCGCCGTTACGCTTCAATTCTTTTGAGAAATCCTTATACATATATACTTGTCGGAAACCTTTTTAGTCGTGGACTAGAAAACTGTAACTCACTCACTACTTTATGTAGTTGACACTTTTTCTCATGTTTCAGGAAACCAAGTGTAAGCATTGAAGTGCATAGCGTGGACGGGTCAGGCAAGTTGCGTGAGATACAAATCGGGAGAAGACCATGTTTATTGTCTAACTTGGGAATCTTATGAAAATGTTTATTTATGTACTTATTTGCTATGAATTGAAGTACACTTGGTTATTTTTCGAACTTGTAAACTTTTTATTTCTAATTTCAATGACTTGAAACCGTTATGTTTTATTATGACTCGTGTGATGATATCTTTGCTCTTCGCACCTCGTGTTTCCGCTTTAGCGGGGTGTGACAGACTTGGTATCAGAGCACAGGTTATAGTGAACACGGGTTTTCAAAATTTTCAAAAATTTTCGAAACCAAACTATAACCAAGGCTTTTTCGGAAAAATCATTTCACGTGTTCAAACTTTAGTGGATTAATTCCGCAATTGCGTGATTGTTTTTAACTATGCGTAACTTGATCAACTTTTCCTAGTTCAAAATAAATTATGCAAGAACGGAAAGTAATTGCTATTGTTAACGGTTTTTGAGTCGGAAAATTCCCGTTCTTATCGATTCCCGATTCTCACGTGGCTGACCCGTGCATGCATTTCATTTACACTTTCCTTTATTTTCCCCCCTGTACTCAAGTGACTCGTTATTCGCAAATTCAACATGTCTCGCTCATCTCACTCTCGTTCACCATCTCGCTCTCAGTCGCAGTCTCACTCGCTATCTAGGGCCGTCTACTCGCAGGAGGTCTCGGACGACCTCACGGCTTCAGAGGCCCACCAGAGCTCAGATGGCTCTGGCATTCTCGAGCAGCCACGACACCTCCAGTCCGAGGGCCGCACTACCAGCTACACCGCCGGTGCCCGTCGCAACACCGCCTCACCAGCGTGGAACCCGAGTTAGGATGACTGACCGTAAGCAGGTCGTCCTTCCCGCCCGTCAGCTAGACAGGATGGTTGGACAGACTCCCGACCCATCCAGACCCGATCCTCCCCCGATGCCTTTCAGAGATCCGTACGCAGGTTCGCGTACGCCGACTATGGATCGTTATCATTGGGAGCAGCAGTTTCGGGACCAGTAGATGCCGCGTCCCGACGGCGCCGGACCATCCAGACCGATGATGATGCCGCCCATCCAGAGATCGCCCCCATCAACATTCCTTGCACTCCGTCGAGACCTTTAGGGACTCACGGAAGAGGCCCAAAATTAGGGTGTCCTTCTGTGCGAATTCTCTGATGCATCACATCGCCTGTCAGAGCAGTCTATACAAGTCATCTCGTCGGCTCAATCCACGGCGAGGACGGTGCAACGTCTCGTCAGCGCATGCCTAATTATGAGGACCCTGATTGCGGTCATCTTGGTGACGATGTTCCTAGATAGGAGTCATTAGTCTTTTCATTTATGTACTGTATCGTAAGCTTAAGTCGTATTTTTCCATATGTACACGACTTAAAGCTAGTTCGTATTTTATTCTGTATTGTATTGAACTTGTATTGAACCTTTTCATATTATAACCCTTGTACCCCATTTATCATGTTATTGAATGAATCTCTACTTTATTTTTCGTACTCGTCTATATTGTTAAATCATATTATTATTTCCTTAATCGCTATCGTGCGTGTGCCATTTATCCTTCCATATTACTCTTGCGTTATCATTATTGTTGTTCATTATTTAAATTCTTATCGCATCCTATTCGTGCGTTCTAAATTGGATCTTCCTTTTCTGTTGTAGAATCATGGCTCCTAAACGTAGGAATGCTAGTTTGATAGCCGAGTAGGTCGCTGCTCAATTCAACTCGGCTATGCCCAACATGATCGCCCAGGGCACTGCTGGGATAAACGCCAACATCAATAACAACCAACAACAATAGCAGCAGCAACAACAAGAGCAACAACAACAACATCAACAACAAAAGCAAGAGCAGCAGCAGCAACAACAACAACAACAACACGGAGGTAACCAGAACCAGAACCAAAACCCTCCCATCTGCAACTATAAGGGCTTCATGGCTTCTAAGCCTAAGGAGTTTCATGGCACCACTGGTGCTGTAGGACTAGTATCCTGGTTCGAAAGCATCAAATCGGTCCTGCACATCAGCCGATGTGCTGAAGCTGACAAAGTGGAGTATGCCTCCTACGTACTCCACGGAAGTGCCCTGTCCTGGTGGAACAACGTGGTTCGGACCCGAGGACGTGAAGCTGCATGGGAGGAATTCAAGAAACTCCTTGTTGAAGAATACTCCTCTAAGGGAGAAGTGAAAAAGCTCGAGGCAGAGCTTTGGGATCATATGATGGTCGACAACGACATCGAAGGGTACACTACCCGATTCCACCAGCTGGACCGACTAGTTCCAAGGTTGGTAACTCCCGAGGAGAAAAGGATTGACCGATACATCTCCGGTCTTGTTCCTGAAATCCGGGGAATGGTTATCTCCGCAGAAACACATACACTCCAGAGCGCTATTATCCTGGCGCACCGATTAACAAGCTACCTTCTCTCCACCCCAGCATCCTCCAAGAAAGAGGGAGGTGAGAAAAGGAAGACTGAACAGGTGCCGAGAAGAAGTGACCGGAACAAGAAAGCCAAAACCACCGGAACTATGCGGTGAGTGCTGCACCCGCACCTACACCTCCAACCGGACCCCGAACCTACACTGGGCCGCACCCCAAGTGTAACAAGTGCAATTACCACCACCTCGGGAACTGCCCGGTGTGTCACAAGTGCCAGAAGGTGGGGCACTTTTCCAAATACTGCACGGAAGGAACGAACACCCAGGGCCAGAAGTCGGTGTGCTTCGAGTGTGGGAGTACAAACACTTCCGAAACGCCTGCCCCAAGCTCCAGAATGCACAACCAAATCAAGGCGAGAGAGGCCGCAGTCGTGCCTTTGTGGTCACAACTGAGGAAGCCTGCCAAGACCCGAATGCAGTAACGGGTACGTTTTCTGTCAATAACCATTATGCCTCTATACTGTTCGATTCAGGAGCTGAGAGAAGCTTCGTGTCCTTAGAATTTAGACCCCTTATTAATTTAGGATCTAAAGTTTTTAAGGATAGCTTCACTATCTAATATGCTAATGGTCAAGAGTTCGAAGCTAAGGATATAATCCTAGAATGTTCAATGTGCCTAGCTGACAAAACTTTCCCCATCGACTTGATCCCGATTGTGCTGAAAAGCTTTGACGTTATCGTCGGAATAGACTGGTCATCTCGTTTCCGAGACGAGATCGTCTGTTTCGACAAACTCATTCGTATACCTCTCACAGACAGTGAAACTCTCGTTGTACAGGGAGACAAACCTGGACAACAACTTCGTATTGACTCTATTGTAAAAATGCGCAAATACCTCAAAAAGGACTGCGATGCATTCCTAGCGCATGTTTTCGAACGTAAACCCAAAGAGAAACGAGTACAAGACATCCCTATAGTCAAGGATCATCCAGAGGTATTTCCAGAGGATTTACCTAGGCTACCGCCGCATCGACAAGTGGAATTCCGAACAGACCTCGTTCCTGGCGCAACACCGGTTGCTAAGACACCGTATCGTCTGGCACCACCCGAAATGCAGGAGCTGTCGAAACAGCTGCAGGAACTTCAAGATCATGGTCTGATTCGTCCAAGTACGTCCCCCTGGGGAGCCCCGATCCTCTTCGTGAAAAAGAAAGACGGATCCTTCCGGATGTGCATCGATTACCGTGAACTGAACAAACTGACCGTCAAGAACCGATACCCACTCCCGAGAATCGATGATCTGTTCGACCAGTTGCAGGGTGCAACTTATTTCTCTAAGATCTATCTACGTTCGGGTTATCATCAGGTTCGAGTCAGTGAGACCGATATTCCAAAAACCGCTTTCCGAACTCGATACGGGCACTCTACGAATTTCTCGTTATGCCATTTGGTCTGACCAACGCACCAGCGGTGTTCATGGATCTGATGAACAGGGTGTGTAGACCATATCTGGATAAATTTGTGATCGTATTCATAGATGACATCCTCATCTACTCAAGGAACAAGGAGGACCACACGAAACACTTGAAATTCATCCTAGAACACCTTAGAGATCAGAAACTGTACACCAAATTCTCGAAGTGCGAATTTTGGCTCCGAGAAGTACGCTTCCTTGGTTATGTGATCGACCAAGAGGGAATTCATGTTAATCCGGAAAAGATCAAAGCGATCGAGAAATGGCAAGCCCCAACGACTCCTACGGAAATCCGACAATTCCTAGGGTTGGCACGCTAATATTGTAGGTTCATTGAAAATTTCTCGAAGATCGCTAAGCCTCTGACCGAACTCACTCAGAAAGATAAGGATTTTCTTTGGGGTAAAGAACAGGACGAATTCTTTTTAGAAACTCAAACACGAACTGTGACACGCACCGATTCTGTCTCTACCGGAGGGAACGGATAATTTTGTAGTGTATTGCGATGCATCTCACCAAGGTCTTGGGTGCGTCCTTATGCAAAAGGACAAGGTCATCGCATACGCTTCAAGGAAACTGAAGGTACACGAGCAGAACTACACAACACACGACTTAGAGCTGAGAGCCGTTGTGTTCGCTTTAAAATTCTGGAGACATTACTTGTACGACACTAAGTGCACAGTTTTCACGGACCACAAAAGCCTTCAACACATCCTCGATCAAAAAATGCTCAACATGAGGCAACGGAGATGGATTGAACTTCTAAGCGACTACGATTGCGAGATCAAATACCACCCAGGTAAAGCAAACATAGTGGTAGATGCCCTGAGTCGGAAGGAAAGGGTAAGACCATATCGAGTTAGAGCATTGGGAATACAGGTTCAGACAAGCCTTCAATCGTAATTTGAGCTCAAACTGGATGGAATCCATTACTTCAAGAACCGAGCATGGATTCCGAGATCCGAAGACATTCGTAAACTTATTTTGGATGAGGGCCACCGTTCCCGATACTCTATTCATCCGGGATCCGAAAAGTTGTACAAGGATCTACAGGAATACTACTGGTGGCCGGGCATGAAGAGAGATATCGCCCTGTACGTAGCTAAGTGTCTTACTTGCTCGAAGGTCAAGGCGGAATATCAGAAACCCTCAGGTCTACTGCAACAGCCGGAGATTCCCATGTGGAAGTGGGAACAGATCTCCATGGATTTTATCACAAAGCTGCCCCGTACGGCAAGGGGTAACGACATGGTTTGGGTTATCGTGGACCGATTAACACAAATAATCGCGAAAATGGCAAAACAAGAAAAGCTGTCACGACCATCCAGCCGACGACTGAAATAATCCAGGCGGCTGAGCTCCAGACGGCGGCTGAATAAATTTAGCCGCTGGCTGAATGTTGATGTGCCCAAAACTCGTATTTTTAACATATTAACGAAGAATCGAGGAACATATATTTTTCACCGTCACCAATATTTCTCACAGATTATAAGTTTTGAAACTTAAATGATAAGTTGAAGTATGTAAATAACTAATTTGTAATACCGTTATATAATGTCATTATATGTGTCGTGTTAAGCGGGAAAGTGGATAGAAATTTTGGAAATAAATTTTATAGCGCGGAAGCGCTGCCCAAATTTCATTGGACATAATTACAACCCTTTAACAATAAAAAAATCGTTCACTAACGAGTATGAAAGTTAACCAATAATAATACTTACACGAAAACTTGGTGTATACTAGGATTCCGGTGATTCCGAGCACATTCCGAGCACGCGTTAGAATCTTCGCAAACAGTGAGTTACAAACCCCTTCTTTTACATGCTTTTAAATATATTTTGGGGTGAAATGCGAGTCTTAGGCTTAAACACTACAGTTAAGCTGAAACAAACTTTGAACGCTTAACGAAACGCTTTGATACTTAAGTACTATTACGAAACGCTTTGATACTCGAATACTATTACGAAACAATATTTTGCCAGCATTGTTGATGGTTTTGCCAACAATGCTGAGGATACAAACACTAAATTGCCAATGACTAAACATCGATCGTCAGCTTGCGGACGTTGTACAACATGGACGTGAGATACCACGCAAATTCCCATACACTCCTGCATAACAGTTGCTATTAATCTCTGGGAGAGGACCGATAGAATTTATGGATAGAGCTATTAGGGTAGATTGACCCTCACCACAACGATAACAACAGATGGTGCATAGTTCTAGTGGGTAGGCTTAGCAACGATCATGGGCAATACTTAGTATTGTCATATAGTCGCGCTATGTGGTCAATGCCTACGAACACGAATATTATACTTTACGCATGGTTATGCGACAACTAATTGAATACTATACTTTACGCATGGTTATGCGACAACTAATTGAATACTATACTTTACGCCATTGTTACGTGCGTCGAAAACTTGAATGCTTTTACTTAAACTTGTAGCTCACTAACTACGCCTCCCATAGTTAACACTTGACTCGTATTTTTAGGAAACGAGTAAGCTTGATGATGCTTGAATGCTTTGGGCTGATGACTTCAAGAATGGGAAAGGGTTCGGGTGGTTTGGCTATGAACACCTTATAATGGTATTCGGATGTGTAAACGATGTTTTAAACACTTGTAAACTTTTGAAGTTATGTTTTTATTTAATATAACTTGGTGGTTTATTATAAACTTGTGTATCGAATATTCTCGCTCTTCACATCCCGTGTTTCCGCTTTAGCGGTGTGTGACAGACTTGGTATCAGAGCGCAAGGTTATAGTGATTACCGATTTTTCAAAAATCAAACTATAACCAGTTTCTAAACAAAAGATTTTATTTAACCCAAAACGTGAAGGCATTGTTTACCTTAAATTATTCGGAGCCTGATCACCTACGAATAATTTGGACTAAACTATGCCAGAACGGGATTGGTAAACATTAAACGAACCTTCCCGAAAATTCTTGAAGTCAGACCCACACAGACATAGATGCTAAACTTAAGATACTCTATATGCTCATCTTATTACTAACACTAACATGAGTTGTAACAACGATTTAACTCGTTTCCGGTCTAGGCTATGCCGAGAGGGGAAGAGTTAGCTACGTCGGACAACGAAACGCTATATTATTTAGACTTATACTAATATAACATTAAGACTTAGTGGGAATTTGATCCCATTCACCTTTCTATGATGCGATGAAAGGAACGAATATAACCGCGTCAGACAACGAGGTAGATACCCGACGTATACTCTTGAGAACTCACATATTCCTACGAACTTGATATACGATACTGATACGTTATCAAGGTATAGGAGCGTTGAATTAACATTATCGTAAGCTATTCATACAAACGTACGATTACATTACCGTATAACGACTCGGATATGGACTGGTTTATATTGTCCCATGCCGACTATATCTCTCGTCCGTTAGGAGGAGACAACTGATGTGAAAAATCTAGTTTTCCGAAAATAAACTTTTACTAGATTACGACACCGGGCAGTGTATCCTTGTCGATTGTAAAATAGTATAAGCAAATCTCGGGTTCGAACACGGGGACTATTCAAATTGAGAAAATAGCTTAATAGTAACAAGTAATTAGTAACAAGTAATTAGTAACAAGTGGGTTTTTGTCTTATTGAAGACTTAAATGTAAAAATGCTTAAAAAATGCTTTTGTATTTGAAATATGGATTAAGGACGCTTGCTTGGACAGTTTATGAATGTGTGATATTTCCTAAGTATGATAATGTCGATAAACTTCTAATTTAAAATTCTAAGTTCCTTTCGAATACCAGATTTCTCCAATTACCTAACCATGCAACTATTCCTTTCGAATATAGTTAACACATAAAATAATTGTGCATAAAGTTCCAAGCCGATGTGTGAGAATTAATCTATAAGCTTCCTTTCGAATAGCTTACTAATCAATAAACCGATTTCTCTTAATTTATTAACTAGCGTTTGTGTTAACACTTACTTGTTCTAATTGTTGTTAGCGATTCCTTTCGAATGCTGCAAACTCTTAATCAACTATAGTCCGGTTAATTATTTCGTTCTTATTTTAGTAAAAAGTAAGGATTCCTTTCGAATACCCGTTTTTAGTTTACCAAACAAGAGTATAAACAATTTTAACAAGATAATCAAAGTTTCAACCCAAACGGATCCCCAATTAACCACAACACATCAATCTAATTTCATACCCAAAATCTATCACACAAACGATCACAAATCCAAGCAAACGTTCAAGAAAATTAGCTACTCATAATTATAACGAAACAAAACATATAAGTGAAAGACATGATTATATTGAATTAAAAATAAAAATGAGTTCAATACCTAAATGAAAGTAATACTTGCAAAATATCTCCAAATAACAACGTAACGAGAAAACTGAAAATTGTTCAACAATTGCTTCTAAAATTCCAAGTACAAAAAATGATTATGCCTTCTTTTCTTCTTCAATGATTTGCCAAGAGTATGATAATGATGAGATTAGTGATGTAAAAGATGATATTACTGTCCCAAAATTCGTCACTTTAAGATACAATCATTAGTCCCTTCACTTTCCCTTCAATAGCAACAAAAACGATGTTTGTAACTGCCAGGCATAGGAATGCGCCGCATGAGGTCACAAATGAGCCGCATTCGAGCTTCAGAAATCTAATGCGTTATCCTCCAATTGGAATGAGGCTCATTCGCTTCTTTTCGCCAAAATTTGCTTCCTTTTGCTCTAAATGTGTCAAAGAACCTAAAATACATACTTTACACAAAATGTAAGTAATACGGGGTCTATCCATTACGTTTTGACACAAAAACATAACAAACCCTCCATACTTAAGCATTTGCTTGTCCCCAAGCAAATCCGACTTAAAGCTACGCTAAATTTACAAAAACATACAACTTAAGAAAAAATAAGGAATCACGGGCTCAAACATTTAAAGATATTCCGATGTTAATAATTAAAGATATGCGTGAAATTGCTAGATCGTAAACCGACTACGAACATCAAAAGCTACTAAATTACTTAAGCAAATAAAAACTGCAATTTCCTAATGTCAATTCCTAATTTATCCCCTAGTTTTGATATGTCCAAATAAGTACCCCTTTTCCCTCACTCTCCAACCGAAGTTGGAGCGTTCAACCTTTTGGGCCGACCCCTATACCGCCTTGCTTTCGGAGGAAACCTTAAAATATCACAAAACCGTTTCTTCATTTTTTTTGTTATTCTTCCTTTTGAGAATTTTTGGTTAGTCTAGATCTGTTTGCTTTCCTCTCACTTTTGTTCACTTCAAATACTATAGATTTAAATTTTATATTTTCTTTGAAGTTAACAATTTTTGTAACGGGATTTGAGTCTTCGTTATAGAGAGGATGAGTTCAATTTTGTTGACGGGAAAGACCTATGGCCTTTTTCTTCGCCTCTATCTCTCGTTTGGGATTAAGTGATTATAGGATTCCCCAACTACCCCCGAAAGGGTGCAAGAGATTACAAGGGCTCAGTACTAAGGATATCTAGCGGTTATCCGGATTTTAGATTTTTCGGGGAAACTTAAGGAACTAAGACTAAGAGACCTAAATTCTTATTTACAAATATTTTATTAACTTGAGATGTTCCTAAACAATTTCACGTTAAAGTACCGGAATAAAGTTAAATATACAAGCCCCTATCATTTTCCCTAACTACGTTTAAGCGGGGTTTTTTTTTAAATTTTTCATTTTTTTTCATTTTTTGACTTTTTGTTAAGACTCAAATGGGACAAAATAACGTAATGGATACAAGAGGGGATTAAATTAACTGATTTCCCGAGGTTTATCCCCCCATACTTAACTAACACATTGTCCTTAATGTGTTCCATTAAAACTAAAAATAAAACAAAAATTAAACATAAGGGAAATAAATAAACTAAAAATACAAAAATAAATAAAAGAAAAGAAAAGAAAAGAAAACCATGGGTCGTCGAGATGATTTTTCTTGATTTTCGACTATTCCACACGTGCTGAACTTAATGCCAGTCTTTTTGCTAAAATTCACACAAGAACACAACAACAATTAAGTCAATAAAAATAAAAATACTAATCAACCACACAAATATAGTTCATCGTTCACGACAAGACATAATATAAAAAGTTCAACAAAATAAACAACATCACAAATATCCCAAATTCTGCTTCCAAATGCCGGCGCATTTGATGAGTCATGCGGCCCATTTGGGCCACATGGTGCGTCTTCTCAATCTTCGTCATTTCCTTCATGTGGTGGTGGTGGGAATAGTGAAGGCGGGTTATAATCAGTCCATCCGCTCGATGCTCCGGGAACGTTTTGATGGTATTGTTGGGTCAAGTATTCCCAAGTTGGTTAGTACCGTTCCGTGTGGTATTGCATGTATTCCCCAACCCTATTAACCTCTCTCGTTGTCCTATCAACTTCCCTCCTAATCTGGTAAACATCACCCCTGGATTCATCCATTTGTCTTCCGATCCTAAAGACCTCATCCACCATCCGTTGATGATCAAAACTAGTAGCGGGTGGGGGTTGTGGTTGTGATGATGTACCCCCGATGCCACTCTTCTGTTGGTCCCTCTCTACCTCCTCTTCTTCTCCTTCTTCAGCACTTTCCTCTTCTTCATCACCCTCGTCTTCTACAACAAAAAACCCCAATTTTTTTGATGACTTTTGCCTTCTTTAGGTCCGCCGGATTAATAAACTTCCAACCAACTGCCCTACTACACCCCCTCAAATTCGCTGCTGTCGCAAGATTTAGATTTTTGGCAATCCTTGTTATAAAATGGCCACACAACATCGGACCATTCGCCTTTCTTCCTGACCCTCTTTCTACCATATACTTTGCTAATGCCCACGGTGTAAGAACATACTCTTCGGGGTTTCGTTTGGAGAAATAGTGCAGCAACCACAAATCGTCTAGGAAGACCTTGTCGTGGTGGGTCGCCCGTTGGTGAAATGAGTAAACAAATGCTTTGTGTAACAAGCGTAGCATCGGACTTTTGATATCCGTTGCCTTACTTGTAGTTTTATAATTCCATTTCTCAGACAGCTCAAACCAAACATCAAACCGATTTTTATTAACATCATCGGAATTCCAACTACCCGCAAGCTCATACCTCGCCATCATAGTACTTCCCGCTTCAGGAGGAGTCAATAATCCTGTCAAAACCCCAAATTGCGATATAGTGACCCGATGCTCCTTTCCCCCCAACCTAAATTTAATTATTTGGGCACTATAGACGTCAACACCTTGCGTTGGGGGTTCATCTATCTCCAAACTCGCGTAAAATTCCAACCACCATTCCCTGTATATTGGTTCGCGAACCTCAAATGCACTCCTCCAAACAGGTATATCAAACGGTTCCCCCTCTCTAAATATCTCGTTATGAAGTATGTTTCCAACTCCGCAGAAACTCCCAATCTATCAACCAAATCCCACTCCAAAAACCTCGGTGGACTAATGGCTTTGCCCTGAATAGCTGCTAAATTGTTATTCAGTTGTACCTTGCGATTAGCATTGCACCTGGGCCATTTTAGCCAATTATAGGTTTCGGGTTTCATCATCTCCGATTGAGCCGTGGGTTTGTAAACCCTCCTAGTTTCATACACTTCTTCTTAGGGCTCTTCTTCGACCGCCCGGCGTTTTCCCTACATATATACAACAACAACATAATACAACAAAACTGTTAGAACAAAAGGAAAACAAGACAAAAAGTTTTTTTTTTTTTTTTTTTTTTTTTTCCCCTGTCCTTAGAATGCGTCGCATAAGGCATCAAATGCAGCGCATTCTTAGCCAAAAATTCCGCAGCGATTTTGCCTATTTTTCAACCAAACAATTCTTAATCTAACAACATAAATCACTAAAACTAAGCTTAAGCGACCTAATTCCTAACTTAAATGAACAATTGAACCCTAATTAATCTAAACCCTAAGTTTTTCCCCAATTCAATTGGAAATCTATGAACCCTAATTTAAGATTAAAATTACAAATTAAAGTTGTTAAAATCACATACCGTTTTTCCCATGTTGTTAAGACTTGAATTTGTGAAGAAAAGAGGGTAGAGAATTGAAAATTGCATATGTGTGTGTTTTGTTGTATCACCGTTTGTAAAATAAGGTGGAGAATGCGTTTGGGATTTTCTTTTTAATGCGTTACTTACACAGATTAAACAACCCAAATGTGCATCATTCGAGCTTTAGGTCCTACATTTTTGGGTTTTTTTTTTTTTTTCTTTTCGTTTTCGTTTACTCCTAAATTACTTAGACAAACTAACTAAAAAAAACAAACACAAAAATTAAAGAAAAGAAAAGAACAAAACAAAAGATACAACAAACCGGGATGTCTCCCGAAGGTGCTCGTTTTTTGCTCGAGTCACTAGCTTGACTCCTCGGTATTCCTTCAAACTAGAATGGGTAGAACCCATCCTCCATCTTCATTCCATTCTCATCGTCCTCCTCGCAATATAACTTTACCCTATGCCCATTCACGATAAAATTTACTCCATCTTCCGTTGCAAGTTCCAAATACCCAGTTGAATAGACCCGTTTTACAACGTAAGTACCCGTCCATTTTGATTTTAGCTTTGGGGCCTTGAACTTGTATTTCGACTGAAATAGGAGGACTTTATCTCCTTCTTTGAAATCTTTTCTTCGTATTTTCATGTCGTGCATGGCTTTGGTCCTTTCTTTGTACAAACTCTAGTTCTCGTACGCGTTCTATCTTAATTCTTCCAACTCGTGCAATTGTAAAAATCTCGCCTCTCCACTTACCACCAAATCGGTACTACACTCCTTTAACGCCCAATATGCTTTGTGTTCAATCTGCATGGGTAAGTGACAATTCTTACCATATAATAATCGAAAAGGTGTCGTACCAATCGGTGTTTTAAAAGCGGTTCTGAAGGCCCAAAGTTCATCCTCTAATTTTCTCGACCATAGAACGGGATTATTTTGCACCGTCTTCTCCAAAATACGCTTTATGGCTCGATTTGTGTTCTCGACTTGCCCACTTGTTTGGGGATGATAGGAAGTCGAGAATCTATGCTGCACTCCATACCGTTTTAGCACCTTCTCCATTTGGGAATTCGCAAAGTGGCTCCCCCGATCGCTTATCAATGCTTTCGGCATCCCAAACCTGCAAAACAGACTTTTCAAAAACTTAATAACAGCAGCAGCATTGTTGGTGGGTAGAGCTTTTGCCTCGACCCATTTGGAAACATAGTCGACCGCCACCAAAATGTTCATGTTCCGATTTGAAGGTTTGAACGGCCCCATGAAATCTATGCCCCAAATATCGAACACTTCACAAACTTGAATGCCTTGCTGTGGTATTTCATCCCTTCTTGTAATTGTGCCTTGCCGTTGGCATGAATCGCATGTTCGTACCAAAGTTTGTGCTTCCTTAAAGATCGTGGGCCAATAAAACCCAACATCAAACACTTTCTTCCCCGTTATCGTCGGACCATAGTGTCCTCCCGTAGGCCCGTAGTGACATTCATCTAAAATCCTCCTCGTTTCGCTTCCATACACACAACGCCTAATCATCCCATCAGCACACATACGAAATAAATACGGCTTCTCCCAAAAATAGTACTTCACATCCGAAAACAGCTTCTTTCGTTGTTGATAGCTCAAATCTTGATTTATTATTCCGCCCACCAAGTAGTTTGCTATATCCCCAACCCATGGTCCCTTCTCACCGGTAATTCTCCCTACAAACGCTAACTGTTCTCCCGGAAAAGTGTCCCTTATTTCCCCCTCCTTCAATTCACCAAGATACGGGTTGTCCAAACGACTTAAATGGTCAGCCGCCATATTTTCTCTACCCCTTTTATATTGAACTTCAACATCGAATTCTTGTAATAACAAAATCCATCGAATTAATCTCGGTTTTGCGTCCAATTTTGAAAACAAAAACTTCAATGCCGAATGGTCCGTAAACACTACCGTCTTACTCAAAACCAAATAGGACCTAAATTTATCAAACGCAAAAACCACAGCCAATAACTCCTTTTCGGTCGTAGTATAATTCTGCTGAGCCTCGTTTAGCGTCTTACTTGCGAAATATATCGGTTGGAAATGTTTACCGATCCTCTATCCCAAAATAGCCCCAACTGCAAAATTGTTTGCATCACACATAAACTCAAACGGTAAATCCCAATTTGGTGAAACCAAAATTGGTGTATTCGTCAATCTCTCTTTTAGCAATTCAAAAGCGTCCACACAATCCTTTGAGAACTCGAATTTGGTATCCTTCTCTAACAATCTAGTCATAGGCCTCGTGATTTTGGAAAAATCCTTTATAAAGCTCCGATAAAAACCCGCGTGCCCCAAAAAGCTCCTCACCGCCTTCTCATTCGTGGGCGGTGGTAATTTCGATATAATCTCTATCTTTGTCTTATCAACCTCAATCCCGGTTCTCGATATTTTGTGTCCCAAAACAATTCTTTCCTTCACCATGAAATGGCATTTTTCCCAGTTCGACACCAAATTTTTTTCTTCACATCTTGCCAACATCCTATCCTAGTTCTTTAAACATCCCTCAAATGAATCCCCATATACCGAAAAATCGTCCATGAAAACCTCCATTGAATTTTCCACCATGTCTTGTAAAATCGCCATCATACACCTTTGCAAAGTTCCCGGTGCATTGCACAATCCAAAAGGCATTCTTCTATAAGCAAACGTTACAAAAGGACAAGTAAAGGTTGTTTTCTCTTGGTCCTCGGGGTCAATTGGAATTTGAAAATATCCCGAGAAACCATCAAAAAACAATAGTATTCATTTCCAGCCAAACGTTCGATCATTTGGTCCATGAAGGGGAGTGGGAAATGATCCTTTCTTGTTGCTTCGTTTAACTTCCTGTAGTCTATGCATACCCGCCAACCCGTCACCGTTCTAGTGGGAAGCAACTCATTCTTTTCATTCATCCCAACCGTCATTCCCCCTTTCTTTGGTACACAGTGTACCGGACTAACCCAAGGGCTATCCGATATCGGGTAAATGATACCTGCATCCAAAAGTTTAACCACTTCCTTCTTGACCACATCTTGCATGTTCGGGTTTAGTCTCCGTTTTCGTTGAACAACGGGTTTTATATTATCCAAAAAGTTTATTTTGTGTTTGCAAAAACCGAACTAATACCCGGAATATCCGAGATGCGCCAAGCGAAAGCCTTTTTATGGCTTTTAAGGACAGTTAATAATCTGGTTTTCTCGTCTTCCAAAATTGAAGACGAGATAATTACTGGAAGACAAGAATTACCCTCTAAAAATGCATACTCGAGGTGGTTGGATAATTGCTTCATCTCCAAGTCTTTTGGAGGATCCTCGATCGATGTTTTGATCCTCACTCCATCATCCATTACCAATTCTTTTACTTCATCCGTCTCCTTTTCTTCCATCTCTTTCGCAATGGTGTTTGCCATCTCCATTTCAGCTTCTTCTTCGATTATTCCTTCCCAATCTAAGTCATAATCTGCATCATCTAAAACATCAATTCTGAAACAATTTTTATCAGTTGAGTACGAGTGTTTCATTGCTTGATCCAAAGTAAAAGTTACTCGTTCATCACCCAACCCCGAAGATATTTCCCTTCCCCTAACACGGATGATAGCATCCTCGGTGTTAAGAAAAGGTCTTCCCAAGATGAGAGGTACTTTCGTATCTTCTTCCATCTCGAGAATGACAAAATCAGCTGGGTATAAAAAATTTCCCACCCTTACTATCATATTTTCAGCAATTCCCATAGGATATTGATAAGATCGGTCAGCCAATCTTAAACTCATTCTAGTTGATGTTAGGGAATCGTAAGATAATTTAGAGTATAATGAGTAAGGCATTAAATTGATACTTGCAACCAAATCATCCAATGCATTAAAAGTAAACTTATCGTTAAAGGAACAAGATAAAAGAAAACTCTCGGGATCGTCAAGTTTCGTTGCGATCCTATTCCTCAAAATTGCGGAGCATTCGGCGTTTAAAAACACGGTTTGCTTCTCCAAGTAACCTCCTTTTCCACTAACGAGCTCCTTTATAAACTTGGCGTAATTAGGCATAGCTGAAATAAGATCAATCAAAGGAATGTTAATTTTAACCGAGTTCATTAATTCAATCAATTTCTTAAATTGTTCTCTTTCTTTCTCCTTCCTAAGCCGTTGAGGATATGGGATCCTCGGCTTATACTCTCCCTTGACTTCCATTTTAGGCTCCTCATCTTTGTTTGGAACCTTTGGTTCCTTCCCGGGTCGCCTTTCATCTCGATCTCTTCATCTTCATTTGAATCGCTGTCAACAGGCTCCATGCGCCGCATTGGCTCCAAATGCGGCGCATTCTCAGCATCATGAGTCGCATTGGGTAACGCATTAAAGTTTGGGGAAGCCCCTGATCTCGGAATGCGGCACATTCCTTGAGAATGCGGCGCAGTCTCTTGTGTTTCAGCTCCTTGTTGATTTTTCTTCCCGTTCAGCTCATTTACTCCCTTGCCCCCATACTTAAGGCCCAATCTAGTCTCTATTACATTCACATGCTTATCCCGTTGGTTCGGTATTTGGTATCTTGGACCTTGACTAGATGATCCTCCATTGTTGTTTTGATTTGGCCTCGGGTTGGGTTGGGTAGAGCTCGGCATTTGACCCGTTGGCCGATTTGCAAAATGTTCATTGATTCTTTCAAATTTTCGTTCTAAATCCTGAACGCTTGCTTGAGAATTCCGTTGAACTTGATCGATCTTTTGGTGGATTCCTTTCAACGAGTTTTCCACTAAGTCATTTTTCGCACTTTGCGCTTGGATGAAATCCTTCATTAGTTCCTTTAAACTCGGGTCCTCTTCCCCCTCCCTCGGTTTCTGTTGATTCGGTTGAAAATGTGCCTCATTCCTACTTCCCCGATTCTGATTTCCATACCCGTAATTACCTCCATCTTGCTGACGATTTTGGTTATTACCACAGTTTTGATAACCGTAGTTGGCATAGTTTACATCCTCAACTTTCGGTTCACATTCCTCCGTGTAATGAGGTCCTCCACATGTTCCACACCCATTTCTAACTAAATGAACATCTTTTTCCAACCTACCCATTATGTTCTTCATTTCGTCCGCCAATGATTTAATCTCGTTCACAACCTCATTATTACCACTAATACTTCCTCCTTCTACTTGATTTACCGTCCCCCGTACTCTTTAATTCCTACTAACTCGGTTCCTAGAAATTCTAGCTTGGACTTGATCTTCCATCATTCTATGGGCCTCGTTGGGTGACTTATACAAGAAACTGCCACCACCCGCCAAATCCAAGTCGTGCTGAGATCGACTATCCAAACTATAACAGAATATGTCTATTACTTCCTCTCGATCCAACTCATGGCCATGGAAATTCCTTAAAAGCTCCTTAAGTCTAACCCAAGCATATGTGATGGTTTCATTATCCCACTGTTGAAAACTCCTAATTTGGTTCAGCAGCTTCCTACGCAGAATGGGTGGAAAGAAACGGGTCACAAAACTTTCTCTCATATCTTCCCAACTCTCAATCGAACCCGATTCCAGCTCGTTGAACCATGTTTTCGCTTCCCCCGTTAGAGACGATGGAAATAAACTCAACATAACCCCTTCCTCACGACCAGCTCCATATCTAAACATTTTGCACGTTTCCATAAAATTCGTCACATGCCTATGCGGGTCGGCCTTAAAATGTCCGTCAAATGTACTGTCATGAATCATTTTGAGGTGATGACCTTTAACGGAAAAGTCATCCCCCAAATCCGGTGCAACAATCGCCGACCCATTCGTGGGTGGTACTACCCGGTTCTGATTGATCATTGGTATGTCAAACGGGTTGGGTGGGTTGTTAGTAACAGCTTCATTTGGATTTCCGTTGTCCGCCACTTCGTTTGGTTCAAAATTCTCCTCTTCCAAAATTAATTTTTCCTCCTCAGAAGATTCGTACTCACTAAAAACCGCGGCTCCAAATTCTCATCTTCTCAAAAACCTTTCCGGGTCAGAAAGTGGGCTATTTAATTGCTTCCCTTGGGACCTAGTAAACATTCACCAACAATAACCTGAAAATCACAACACAACAAAGAAAATACCGTGAAAAATATCCGAAACAAAGTAAAAACACAAAAACTAAAATCTCAATTAAATCAAGTCCCCGGCAGCGGCGCCAAAAACTTGATGTAAAAAATCTAGTTTTCCGAAAATAAACTTTTACTAGATTACGACACCGGGCAGTGTACCCTTGTCGATTGTAAAATAGTATTGGGCAAATCTCGGGTTCGAACACGGGGACTATTCAAATTGAGAAAATAGGTTAATAGTAACACGTAATTAGTAACAAGTGGGTTTTTGTCTTATTTAAGACTTAAATGTATACACGATTAAAAAATGCTTTTGTATTTCAAATATGGATTAAGGACGCTTTCTTAGACCGTTTACGAATGTGTGATATTTCCTAAGTATGATAATGTCGATAAACTTCTAATTTAAAATCCTAAGTTCCTTTCGAATACCGGATTTCTCCAATTACCTAACCATGCAACTATTCCTTTCGAATATAGTTAACACCTAAAATAATTGTGCATAACGTTCCAAGCCGATCTATGAGAATTAATCTATAAGCTTCCTTTCGAATAGCTTACTAATCAATAAACCGATTTCTCTTAATTTATTAACTTGCGTTTGTGTTAACACTTACTTGTTCTAATTGTTGTTAGCGATTCCTTTCGAATACCGCAAACTCTTAATCAACTATAGACCGGTTAATTATTTCGTTCTTATTTTAGTAAAAACTACGGATTCCTTTCGAATACCCGTTTTTAGTTTACCAAACAAGAGTATAAACAATTTTAACAAGATAATCAAAGTTTCAACCCAAACAGATCCCCAAGTAACCACAACACATCAATCTAATTTCATACCCAAAATCTATCACACAAACGATCACAAATCCAAGCAAACGTTTAAGAAAATTAGCTACTCAGAATTATAACGAAACAAAACATATAAGTGAAAGACATGATTATATTGAATTAAAAATGAAAATGAGTTCAATACCGAAATGAAAGTAATACTTGCAAAATATCTCCAAAATAACAATGTAACGAGAAAACTGAAAATGGTTCAACAATTTCTTCTAAAATTCCAAGTACCAAAATGATTACGCCATCTTTTCTTCTTCAGTGATTTGCCAAGAGTATGATAATGATGAGATTAGTGATGTAAAAGATGATATTACTGTCCCAAAATTCGTCACTTTAAGATACAATCATTAGTCCCTTCACTTTCCCTTCAATAGCAATAAAAACGATGTTTGTAACTGCCAGGCAAAGGAATGTGCCCCATGAGGTCACAAATGTGCCGCATTCGAGCTTCAGAAATCTAATGCGTTATCCTCCAATTGGAATGCGGCTCATTCGCTTCTTTTCGCCAAAATTTGCTTCCTTTTGCTCTAAATGTGTCCAAGAACCTAAAATACATACTTTACACAAAATGTAAGTAATACGGGGTCTATCCATTACGTTTTGACACAAAAACATAACAAATGTCGCGAATAATTATGCATATAATTGAGTGACATCAACAACACATTCTCGACTATCAACACCGTACAGACAACACATTCTCGACTATCGACACCGTATACACTTTATCCCACTAATCTTTACGCGATTCCTTCTATGGCAACTGGAAAGTATTACCACATAAGACACATTAGTGCAGTTGCAACTCGACATACTAAGTGCTGCACTCAAGATATCCGATAACTGAGGATTGACACTGGAAGACATGATGGGTTCATGCGACATGTTTACGGATCTCCGAGGAATAGTCCAGAAGTTGATGTATCATGATGCTCGTCTTCACAAACTATCACTCGACATACTTCATACCAAATAAATGGTACATAGGGCATTCCAGACAACTCGATGCTAGTGGTGGAATTGCTACACGTAAGAGATTTGAAAATCATTGTTATCGTTCGTTCGCTTTAGTATACACAATATAGTAATCTTCTGTCGCGCACATATTCTTAATCTTAATTACATGATATGCCCCTAGCATAAACATGTATGTATCATACCTTAATTTCATATGTTGACATTATTATTAAGCGAAATAATGGACAATAATTGATTGTACTCAATTAAGGGGGCTAGCATTTACGAAATCACAAGGATATCACAAACTTATCTAGGGAATCGTTGGTCAGTGTGGATTCCTAGATTTAAATAATCTAAGGTAACTTCAAAACAAGGTAGGTTTTGAAAGTATATCCTAAAACGAAGGATCATCACGAAGATATGATCGCATTCTTATGTTACGGTAAACCACGGAATAGTTATTTGTCAAACATGTTGAAGTTATGTCTCTACAAGGAGATCATCTAAACATCTGCTCTACAATAAGACCTTATTCATACAAGGCGACATGGAAGGAAAAGGCTAAACCTTATACCCGAAAAACACTTACGACCGAGGTTATGGCTCGTTGCTATTTAACCAAGAAAGTGCCCAAGAAAACTGATTAGTAGTAAGGGAGTACCGGAAGTATTTCCTGGTGACTTGCCCGAACTATTACTAGTCCATTAAGCAAACTTAAACATTAACTCAATACTTGGCACAACCCTTGCGGCCCGAGCATCATACAAGTTAGAGCCTTCGTGATAGGAATTAAGGAAGCGAGATACGACCCTCGAGTAGTTGCAGCTTTGACGCAGTAATAGAAATGGATTGGTTAACCATCCAAGATGCGAATATATTTTGTTTAGATAAGACCATTCGGATGTCATTGGGAGATGGGAAGGAATTGACAGTACAAGGAGATAGGACGAGACAAACTTCAAAACTTATATCGGTGATGAAAATGCGCAAATACCTGAATAGGGACTGTTTTGCATTGTTAGTAAACGTAAAAGACAAGCAAACGAAAGTAGTAGACCTTAAGGATATACCGATAGTTAAAGACTATCCGAAGGTATTTCCGAAGAACTACTTGGACTACCACCACAGAGGCAAGTAGAGTTTAGAATCGAGGTAATTCCTGGAGCGGCACCGGTTACAAGGACGCCATATCGACTAGCTCCGAGTAAGATGCATGAATTATCCAACCAAGTTCAGGAATTATTGGATAAAGGATTTATCCGACCAAGCTCATCACCGTGGGGAGCGCCGATTTTATTCGTAAAGAAGAAGGATGGATCGTTTTGCATGTGTATCGATTACTGAGAATTGAATAAACTAACTGTCAAGAATCGATACCCTCTTCCACGAATCGAAGACCTTTTTGATCAACTTCAAGGCGCAACATAATTTCCAAAGATCGACTTAAGGTCTGGATATCATCAAGTCCTTGTTACTGAAGACGACATCCCAAAAACCGCATTCCGCACTAGATACGGACACTATGAGTTCCTGGTAATGCCATTTGGACTCACAAATGCACCGGCGGTATTCATGGATTTGATGAATAGGGTATGCCGACCGTATCGAGACAAGTTCGTTATTGTATTCATCAACGACATCTTAATCTACTCGTGTACCAAAGAAGATCATGCGGAGCATTTAAAACTGTTGTTAGAATTACTCAAGGAACAACAGCTCTACTCAAAATTTTCTAAGTGCGAATTCTGGCTACGTGAAGTCAAATTTTTAGGACTGGCAGGATATTATCGGCGATTCATCCAAGATTTCTCTAAGATAGCCAAACCCTTGACAAAGTTAACGCAAAAGAACGAGAAGTTCAACTGGGGAGATGCACAAGAACAAGCCTTCAATATCCTAAAAGCGAAACTGTGCAATGCCCCAATCCTAACTCTTCCCGAGGGAAACGAAGACTTTGTGGCTTATAGTGGCTCATCCAACCAAGGATTAGGTTGGGTATTGATACAATGAAACAAGGTTATAGCGTATGCATCTCGACAACTCAAGAAACACGAAGTCAATTACGCTACGCACGACTTAGAGGTAGGAGCGTAGTCTTTGCTCTTAAAATTTGGAGACACTATCTATACGGAACCAAATGCACCGTATCCACGGACCATAGGAGCCTACAACATATACTAGATCAGAAGCTACTCAACATGAGTCAAAGGAGATGGTTGGAACTCCTTAGCAATTACGACTGTGATATCAAGTATCACCCCAGAAATACGAATGTCGTAGCAGATGCCTTGATTAGGAAAAAAAGGAAACAATCGAATCGAGTACGTCCATTAGGAATCTACATTAAACCCGACTTGAAGATGCGTATAGCAAGCGCTCAACATGAACCTTTGAAAGCTGACAATATAAAGGTCGAAACATTGCACACCGAACACGATACTCCATTCATCCAGGGTCGAACAAGATGTATAAGGACCTCAAGGAACATTACTGGTGGCCCGAAATGAAAAGAGACGTTGCTTTGTACGTAGAGAAATGCCTCACTTGTGCGAAAGTGAAGGCTGAACATCAAAAGCCATCAGGATTACTACAACAACCCGAAATTCCCGAATGGAAATGGGAACAAATTACAATGGATTTCGTTACTAAATTACCTCGTACGTCGAAGGGTAATGGCATGATCTGGATTATAGTAGATTGACTAACGAAATCGGCACACTTTATTCCCATCAAGGAAAGTTTTAGCGTGGAAACATTTGTCCAGATATACATCAACGAGGTAGTGACTCGTCACAGAATTCCCACGTCAATTATCTCGGACAGAGATACTCGTTTCACTTCCAGATTTTGGAAGGCATTCGAAGAATCGTCTGGCACTCGATTAGATTTACGCACGGCTTACTATTCACAGAACGATGGTCAAAGCGAGCGTACAATACAAATCTTAGAAGATATGCTAAAAGCATGTGTTATTGACTTCGGATGAAGTCAGGATAATCATATACCGCTAATAGGATTCTCCTATAACAATAGTTATCACGCTAGTATCAAATGTGCGCCTTTTGAAGCTCTTTACGGAAGGAAATGCCGATCTCCACTGTGTTGGTTGGAACCAGGAGATCGACAACTAATTAGCATGGATGTAGTGCAAGAAACGATCGATAAGATTACCACGATAAAGGAACGACTTAAGACTGCGAGGAGCCGTCAAAAGAGTTACGCTGATATGCGTAGAAAAGACTTAGAATTTCATGTTGGTGACAAAGTACTTCTTAAGTTGTCGCCTTGGAAAGGTGCAATACGCCGCGGAAAAAATGGAAAACTCAGCCCAAGATATGTTGGACCATTTGAGATACTCGAAAGAGTAGGTCCAGTTGGGTATCGTTTGGAGCTACCTCTAGAACTCGGTAAAATACATAACACTTTTCATGTGTCGAGACTGAAAAAGTGCTTATCGGACGAAACACTGATCACACCTTTTGAAGAAGTACAACTAGACGAAAAGCTTCAATTTGTCGAAAAACCGATTGAAATCATAGATCGCGAAACTAAGAAGCTAAGACACAGTCGAATCCCTATAGTGAGGGTACGTTGGAACGCAAAACGTGGCCCCGAATACATTTGGGAACGAGAGGATCAGATGATGCTTAAGAATCCTCATCTCTTCACTTCTCCCACAACGAATACTACAAGTTGAAATTTCGGGACGAAATTCTTTCAACGTGGGGAGAATGTAACAACCTTCATAACTCAGGTCGAGTACGCTAACTATAACCTCGATACGTATATTTGATACTTTCTATAACTAACTTATGTGTTAAGTGGTTACGTAAGCATAACACCTTAAGCTAAGATCGATGTAACTCATACAAAAATTTTTAACCTAGGTTTACGCTACTTAAACATTAAACGTGTGTGTCTCGGAAACGGAATCATAATCGGAATCGGAATCAAATCAACAATCGAACTCTTATACCAAGAAATCACATAATGAACTTGCCTAAGTTCATAACAAGAACGAACGTAAAACTCTGGACTAATGCTTAACGATAACAAAACTGAAAACGAATTTTAGCTGGAACATCCATTCAGCCATCGGCTGAGGCCCAGCCGGCGGCTGAATATCGCTGGTTCAGCCACCAACTTTTTGGTGAGTCATTTCTGCATGTAACAGAAACAAAACACTTGTCCCAACCCGAGAGGACCTCCCATATTGGCAGTGATTCAACCTCCAAGACCATTTTTGTATCACACTCAACACACAAACAACAAACACACACACAAACACACTCACTTTCTCTCATTTCAAAACATTACACACACACACTTACACACCCTTACTCCTCACTCTCTCTCTAGTTACATATACTCTCTTAAACCATCAAAAAGTTATAGCCAAATAGCAGAGCAAAATCATCAAAACAACACCCTAAAATCGTTCCATAATCAAGAAGAAGAAAGGAGCATTCATCTTTTGGGTCAAGAAAACGTTTTTCATCCGTTTGAAGCTAGTATCTCCAGCATATCATCATCCACCTATCTTTATTTGGTAAAAACTCTTAGATCTACTGTTACACATTGCATGTACGATCCATCACTCAAAAACATGTTTTTATGAAGTTTTATAACGATTTATACACAAAAATGGGTTTTTATAATCTTTTACTTAAATCCATGTCTTTGTGGTTAAAAATCTAAAAGAAACTGAGATTTGAACATATATATAAGTACTCTTCATGAATATTCAGTTGCATGTCGAAATCTAGCTTAAAAACACTTAAAATCGCGAAAATGGCAAAACAAGAAAAGCTGTCACGACCATCCAGGCGACGGCTGAAATAATCCAGGCGGCTGAGCTCCAGACGACGGCTGAATAAACTCAGCCGCTGGCTGAATGTCGATGTGCCCAAAACTCGTATTTTTAACATATTAACGAAGAAATCGAGGAACATATATTTTTCACAGTCACTAACATTTTCTGACAGATTATAAGTTTTGAAACTTAAATGATAAGTTGAAGTATGTAAATAACTAATTTGTAATATCGTTATATAATGTCATTATATGTGTCGTGTTAAGCGGGAAAGTGGATAGAGATTTTGGATATAAATTTTATAGCGCGGAAACGCTGACCAAATTTCATTGGACATAATTACAACCCTTTAACAATAAACAAATCGTTGACTAACGAGTATGAAAGTTAACAAATAATAATACTTACACGAAAACTTGGTTTATACTAGGATTCCGGTGATTCCGAGCACACGTTAGAATCTTCGCAAACAGTGAGTTACAAACCCCTTCTTTTAAATGCTTTTAAACATATTTTATGGTGAAATGCGAGTCTTAGGCTTAAACACTACAGTTAAGCTGAAACAAACTTTGAACGCTTAACGAAACGCTTTGGTACTTAAGTACTATTACGAAACACTTTGATACTCGAATACTATTACGAAACAATATTTTGCCAGCATTGTTGATGGTTTTGCCAACAATGCTGAGGATACAAACACTAAATTTCCAATGACTAAACATCGATCGTCATGTTGCGGACGTTGTACAACATGGACGTGAGATACCACGAAAATTCCCATACACTCCTGCATAACAGTTGCTATTAATCTATGGGAGAGGACCGATAGAATTTATGGATAGCGCTATTAGGGTAGATTGACCCTCACCACAACGATAACAACAGATGGTGCATAATTCTAGTGGGTAGGCTTAGCAACGATCATTGGGCAATACTTAGGATTGTCATATAGTCGCGCTATGTGGTCAATGCCTACGAACACGAATACTATACTTTACGCATGGTTATGCGACAACTAATTGAATACTATACTTTACGCATGGTTATGCGACAACTAATTGAATACTATACTTTACGCCATTGTTATGTGCGTCGAAAACTTGAATGCTTTTACTTAAACTTGTAGCTCACTAACTACGCCTCTCGTAGTTAACACTTGACTCGTATTTTCAGGAAACGAGTAAGCTTGATGATGCTTGAATGCTTTGGGCTGATGACTTCAAGAATGGGAAAGGGTTCGGGTGGTTTGGCTATGAACACCTTATAATGGTATTCGGATGTGTAAACGATGTTTTAAACACTTGTAAACTTTTGAAGTTATGTTTTTATTTAATATAACTTGGTGGTTGATTATAAACTTGTGTATCGAATATTCTCTCTTTTCACATCCCGTGTTTCTGCTTTAGCGGGGTGTGACATCCTTATACATATATACTTGTCGGAAACCTTTTTATTCGAGGACTAGAAAACAATAACTCACTCACTACTTTATGTAGTTGACACTTTTTCTCATGTTTCAGGAAACCAAGTGTAAGCATTGAAGTGCATAGCGTGGACGGGTGGCAAGTTGCGTGAGATACGAATCGGGAGAAGACCAAGTTTATTGTCTAACTTGGGAATTTTATGAAAATGTTTATTTATGTACTTATTTGGTATGAATTGAAGTACACCTGGTTATTTTTCGAACTTGTAAACTTTTTATTTCTAATTTCAATGACTTGAAACCGTTATGTTTTATTATGACTCATGTGATGATATCTTTGCTCTTCGCACCTCGTGTTTCCTCTTTAGCGGGGTGTGACAGTTCGTAGACTTATGTCCGACTCAATAAAAATTTAATTTCCATCAATACGTTTCGGACTGACCATCTGGACGCATCGAAAAGCTGACAAAAATTAGGGTTAATTGTCTAGAACCCGTGTGTACTTTCTGTTTTGTTCCTTCGAGACCATCGAACTATTTTATTCCCTACCTGGTCATTATAAGTTGTCAAGTTGACCCTTTTTTATTTTTCTTTTTAGACTAATTTACAAAACAACCCATGTTGTTTGTATAATTATGAAATTCGTCCCTAATTAATTTTCTTTTACGGATATCGTCCTTTATTCACTATTTCTTTTTACGATTTTTGTTCTTCGTTTGTTAAACTTAACAATTAGTATGTTAAAATAACAAAATTTCTATTTTTCCTTAATATAAGACACTATCAACGAACACGACACCCTCTTCCTTGTTTCATCTTTGAATCCTGTTAGATTTTGTAATATCCAAACTTTTGTTTCATCATGTTCGTTGTATTTTCACCAAACGTATCTGTCATTGTCTTCCATGTCTAAGGATTTTGGGGTTTTTTACACATTTTTTTTAATAGATCTTATGGATTTCGTAAATGGAAGACAATGACGTTTACGGTTGGCTAGAATACGACGAAGATGATGAAACAAAACTTTGGATGCTACTAAATTAAGCAGGATTAAAATATGTAATGGGAAAGAGAGTGATATGTTCGTTTATAGTGTTTTATATTTAGGAAAAAATAGTAATTTTGTTATTTTAAGATAATAATCGTTAAGTTTAACAAACAAGTGACTAAACTCGTAAAAAAAAATGAAATTTAGCACGATATTCGTAAAAGAAAATTGAATTAGGGACAAATTTTCTAATCATACAAACTACATGGGTTGTTTTGTAAGTTAGTCTAAGAGAAAAGTTAAAAAAGAACTTGACAACTTATAATAACCAAATACGAATAAAATACTTCGATAATCTGAAAGGACAAAACAAAAAGTACGTTAGAATTCTAGGCCATTAACCCAAAAAATTACTAGTAAAGGGACTCGAAGAGGTGAAATATGATAATAAAGAAAATGTTCCCCTCAATAGTAAAATAAATCTCCTTTTTAATGAAATTTGTAGAGGTTGAACGTCTATTTTAGTATTTGCAACTTGCTTAATTTTCGGAGATCTTTTCATGTTTGTTTAGCCAGGTAGTTCAATTTATTTTCAAAGTGAAAGGCCAAATATCCTTTTGGGGGCAAACAAGGCATTTGGTCTTGCTGCAGTAAATCTCAGCTTCTGCTTTTGTCCTTGTCATCCCTTATTTGTAGTTGTCAAGTTGTTTGGGTAACTATAATTTAGGAGACTTTTGTAATTTAATAGATGATTATGTTTCATCCATTGATATGGTATTTTAAATCTTTCTTCAATTTTTATCTTTAGTTTATAATGGCTAGGTGTGTAAGTTTCAATATTTTTATAAAGTTATCTGCTTCTTCCAAAAAACAACAACTTCACTACAATCAATCTAATAATCTTGTCGGGGTTCTTAGCATTATAAAAACAGCAAAAAAGAGCCTATCATAGTATAGTAGTATACAATAGAATCTTAACATGACATTATTTTTGGGTTTGGGCTTTTCCTACTAGTTGGGATGGTCATATACTTGTCGGGGTTTCTTTTCTTGATTATATGAATTAGCTGAACATTGGATCAAGTTTGTTTAGCCCACTAGTATGATCGGTAAATAGGGTTTTACGGTTGAAAACGTGATTGAGAACAATAGAGAGAAACGACGCATTATTGAGAAGATAAAAAGGTTGCTTAGGATTTACTCAATCTTAGAAAGATTTGCGCAGTCTTGGGAGAATCGCCGATACAAGTTGGCTAAACGTTGGATATGCACAAAATTTTAACTGTAGCTTTAAAACATATATTTCATGAGTATGGACTGTCGACATCGTCATTAAAAGTGTCTACAGAGTTATGCAGGTGTTCGAAGTTGTTTCCGTTTTAGTGACTTTGTCAAACAATATTTCTTGTTTATTCTTAAATCAAGGGTTGTTTGTTGATGCGAGCGGGGTTACCTGTGTTGCAGCCCGTTAAAGTAAAAAAAAACATAACCATTCTTCACAACATAAATAAACATTAACATACTAACAAAAAAATAGACATTTTTCAAGAAAAACTCACCTACAACTTTGAAGAAAAAAAAAAACTAATAACACGTTTATATAAAGACTATCAAAAGGAAAAGAAAACCTAAAACACTTATAACCTCTTTATATAAACATTTTATAACCATTATCTACAACATAAATAAACACTAATCAGAAATATATATATTATTTCAAGAAAAACTCACCTACAACTCTAAACAAAAAAGATAAAATAATAACCATTTTATATAAACACTATTAAAAGAAACACCAAACTCAAATAACTTATCCATTCATTACGAAAATAAAAAGATAAAAGAAATTAATTTTTCCAAGCCGAACGGAGCAATCCCATTGCCCCTCATGACTTAGGAATAGCAAATCACATTTACTATCAAAAGAAAAACCAAACTCAAAAAACTTATCCATCCATTACGAAAATAAAATAAAAAAAATAAATTGTTTTTTCCAAGCCAATCGAGCAATCCCATGCCCCTCGTGACTTAGGAATAGGAACTCACATTTTGGTAAATGTTAATATCGAAGTTGTTGGTGAGTTGTATCTAGTTTGTACTAGAAAATGTGAGGTGTGAAGAGCGAGGTTGTCATCACACAAGTATATAGATATGTACCAAAGTTTACGTTATATACAAACAAACATTAAGTTATACAAAAGGTTTAGGTATTAGTTTACATAACGATTACATCATAAAAACGTTAATGTTTAAGCCACCCAAACCATTCCCTATTCTTGAAGTCTCCACCAAAAACCCGCAAAAGCAATCCAACAGTACAAGCATCTCTAGCCACTTACTCGTTCTCTGAAAATACGAGTAAAATGTTAACTACGGGAGACGTAGTTAGTGAGCTACAATGTTTAGTATAAGCATATAAAGTTTTGACACCTAAAACGTCTGCGTAAAGTATAAAGATACAAGTTTTGCATATGCGCGTTGTACCAAACTGGGTAACATGGCATAAGTTTCAAGTATGTAGGTATCGACCACATAGTGTACGACTATGTGACGATCCTAGCGTATTGCCCAATGTTTCGTTGCTAAGCCTCAAAGCCTACCCAATTAATAATCATGCACAATCGTTGTTGACGTTGTTGTGAGGGTCTAACTACCCTAATAGCGCTATCCACAATTACTAACGGTCCTTTCCAAAGGGATTAATAGCAACTAATGTTTTTTGGTAGTATCGGGAATTTTAGTGGTATCAAACGTACATGTTGGATAATTCCACAACATAACGAACATAAGTTTAAATTCACTCGAAATATAAGTTTAAATGAATACAATCCATGCATAAAAGTATAAGTTTTCATGCATACGAATTAACGTTTTTAAGCATAAGACTCGTATTTCACCCAAAACATATAAAACTTTTAAAAGAGGGGTTTGTAACTCACTTTTCGTAATAAGTCGGTGTGTTTCGTAAATCTCGTGAAATGTCGAATCGGAATCCTATAATACCAAATATCGTATAAGTATTTTGTTTTATTCGTTTATATACGTTAATATTAACGTTTTTCAATCTAGCTTTGTTATGTTAACTATATTAACCTATTTTGTCCAAAATACCCGTCTTTAATTTCTAAGTCCAAATAGTCAAATAATTGTCTAAAATCTATAAGTTTTCATTCAATTCTATATTTTATATGTTTCTGTAAAAGTTTACATTCTAAGTCTTTTTTAATCATATATCAAACTAAGTTTTAACAACTTCATATTTAACAATTTAAATCATCTTTTTAGTTTATAAAATCAATTCTCTTGTTTATTAACTACAATTTCATGTTAATATATGTTCATGTATTATAATAATGAAGTTTTTAAACCCATCTCTTTAAACAAGATTAACCAAATAGCTACTAAAGTTTATACTTAACTAATTGAATTTAAGTTTTATAAACATGATAATTTTAGGTTAAAAATCATGATTTACATATAAGTCTTAATAACCAATTTACACCCAAATTATCATATCAAAATCTAACTTATTAACAAAATCATCTTATGTTTAAACAAAGATTTTAAAAGAAATTAACATGAATAATACCAAATTGGTCTTGTAAACTTTGAATCTTGATTAAGGAAAATAAACACCAAGCCTTCCTTGTTGAAATCTTCATCCTTAGCTTACTCCAATTTACCCAAAAACACCCAAAATCTCCTTGCTTAAAACCTTCTTTTAACTTTCCAAAGTGTATGTGTGTATATGTATGTTTTGAATTTGTGTAAAGAAAGTGATACTTAAAATGAGTTGTTAAAGTTATACAAATGACTCTCAATGAGTCATTTCTGTAACTCTTGAGCTTAAGACACGTTTTGACAGGTGTCACTTGTTTAAACAACTAATTGTGACTAATCAAAACATAAAAAAAAAATTGTGTCTGCACCTCAGTGCGTCGCACTCAGGCATAGGTGCGGCGCACCGGGGCTGAATTTTCGAATTTTCGTTTTTCATTCGCGTTATCGTTAAGTACTTGCGTTGTTTAGAGTATACGATTGTTTTGCAATGAACTTAGACAAGTTCATTATATGTTTTCTTGGTATTATGGTTCGTTTATTGATTTGGTTCCGATTACGAGACATACACATTTAAAGTTTATGTAACGTAGAACCTACGTTAAAAGTTTTGCATGAGTTACTAAGAGCTTAGCTTAATAATAAGTTATGCTTACGTAACTACGTAACACATAAAATTAGTTATATCAAGTATCACAAGTATGTAATCGAGGTTAATAGTTAGTGAACTTGACCTGCGTTTAAGACGGTTGTCACAGAAAATAGTTTGTACTAGAAAAGAACTATTGTTTACTTTGTCATTTGGGGTCAGTGAATTGGTTTCTGGACTTGGTTTCATGTTTTCTCTTTTGACCTTGAAGAGGTTTTCCAAGTTTGAAAATCTTGTTTATTTTTTATTTGATTATTTGGTTAATTACTTGCTGGATTTTTGGAAGTACATATTTTCCTAACAAGTTATAATAAAATTGAGTTAAGACATTCCAAGTTCTTATCAAAGTGGTACGAGAGCATATGATCCTCTTGTTTGTTAGGGTTGTGATTAACAATGGAGACTGGTACTTCAAGGATGATTAATTCGAAAAGCCAGAAAAAAAGATAGAGCTTATTACCGAAAGGTTTGTGGCTTTATTAGACGGTGAAAGGATGATTCCGTATTAAATCATGTTAGTGGAGAGTTACATGATCTTACCTTATGGAGTAAATTTGACTCATACACAACTGGGCAGTGAACCTTATCGTGTACTATCATTTGAAAATAAGTTCGATTCATAGAGACCGTGATTTAGGAATTTAACAAAGAAATTGTAAAACTAATTAAGTTGGGTTTTGTGACCTAGTTATCACATGTCTTGTTGGTGGTTTCGCTTCCTTTGTGTAACCGGGTAAAGATTTCAATGACCAGATATCTCTTACAATCGTGGTATCACTTTCCGAAAACAACAATTCGACCCTATATGACTGGGTTACACGAACTTTGTTTTGGGATAAGAATAAGAGTATGTTATTGATTTTGGCACAAACCAAGAACCCGTTTGCTAGAGAGTGTTTCGTGTTGTGTGTTTTCTCATGAATAACAAGTTCTCTATTTATAGAGCACCCAAATGTAATGGACATTATTGGTATTAAATAAACATAATGGTCCATAACTCCTAGCGGTTAGAAGACCAAGACATTATGGTCATAAAGCTACTAGCGGTTACAAGACCAAGACATTATGGTCATAAAGCTACTCCATTATCACAGGAGTTACAAGCTTTAAGTGACCATAATAATCTTTCATTTAATGGACAAACGGTTACAAGACCAAAACATAATGGTCATTAACACGTTTGTAATTCCCCATTAATTGTGTCTTAAAAGAGGTCGTTATAAATCTACCACCATAAAGGTTGCAGTCTTTTATACCGCTTTTGGGTCCGAGATGTTATTGACATAACAGACGTACTCTCCGTACACTCCTAACCCGTTTCCAAGTCAAATAACCATTTTTACAATTACACTAAATTACTAACAATCCTCCCCAATTTAGTGCAATTCATTTTCATGAAGTAAATAAACAAAACAAAACTTATGAATAAATGAAAATGTCTTGAAGATTGAATTTTCATCTTAGTACGTTACACATTTCAAATATTCGAGAATCGGGGTGTTCTAAGAATTGAACCTTTCAACCCATTTGAATAACTGAAGATAATATACACTCAAGGTTTCAAACACTTTAAAGCTATACTGACACTATATAAGCCATGTGTCCATATCCATTCATGAATGTATCCAAAGCTAAAAGTCCAAAGCTTTCTTGAAGCGGCAAAACTTCACATTCACATAGGTAGTTCCCTTCACTCGTACACCTGCTTTTGCACTTTTTCAAAGAAACTATTAAGAAGTATTACTTCAACCTAATCCTCAGCAGGACCGAGCACATACCTTGGGATGATATATATTAACAATGTGCTCCAATTTCTGAGTGCAAGCTTTCCACATTGAATTCAGCTCCTAATTCATATTAGGAGGGAATTGGGTGTCTTACAGTCAGAAATTAAGGTGGACTTTAAACCCATCCCTTTCTCAGACTTAATAACCAAGTCTCTAGCCAATCCCTTCGTCAAGTGATCGGCTAAGTTTTGTTGTGACCTCACAAACTCTACAGAAATCACCCCATTTATGATAAGCTCACGAATCATGCTATGTCTAACACCTAAGTGTCTAAACTTCCCATTGTACATATGGCTATAAGCCTTTGCCAATGTTGCAGCACTATCACAGTGGATAGACATGGGTGCTATAGGTTTAGGCCATAATGGAATCTCATAAATCAAGTTCCTTAGCCATTCCGCTTCTTTACCAGCAACAACTAAAGGAACAAATTCAGACTCCATTGTTGAGTTAGTAATACATGTTTGCTTCTTGGAAGCCCATGAAATTGCAACTCCCCCAAGAAAGAACATCCAACCACTTGTTGAAGAATGATCTTCAACATTGGTTATCCAACTCGCATCAGAGTATCCTTCAAGCACCGAAGGAAATCCAGTATAAGATAAACTATAATCCATAGTTTTCTTCAAATACTTCAGTACCCGCCTTATTGCTTGCCACTGATGAGTACTAGGGTTACTAGTGTATCTACTCAGTTTTCCCATAGCAAACGCAATATCAGGCCTTGTACAAGTCATGTCATACATCAAGCAGCCAATCACCTTTGAATACTCAAGTTGAGACACAGATTCTCCTTGGTTAGGTAAAAGCTTCATACTTGAATCCATAGGAGTACTCACTGGAGTACAATCAAAACAATTGAATTTCTTTAACACCTTCTCAATGTAGTGAGATTGTGAAATAGAGATTCCTTTGTTTTCACGTATAATCCTTATGCCAAGGATAACGTCAGCCTCCCCCATATCTTTCATGGAGAACCTTGATGACAAAAATTCTTTGGTTAAATCAACCTGATTTTGGTCAGTCCCAAAGATCAACATGTCATCAACCTATAGACAAATGATGACTCCTTTGCCGGATTCATCAAAATTGCTATACATACATTTTTCAGATTGGTTAAGATGATAACCATTAGACAAACCACTTCATCAAACTTTTGATGCCATCGCTTAGGTGCTTGTTTCAATCCATATAAAGATTTAACAAGTTTGCACACCTTTCTTTCATTACCAGGCATAATGAAGTCTTGAGGCTGGTTCATGTAAACCTCCTCTTCCAAATCACTCAAGAATGTTGTTTTCACATCCATCTGGTGAATAACCAGATTTTGAATTGCTGCTAAGGCAATCAATAGTCTAATGGTAGAGATACGAGCTACTGGATCATATGTATCAAAATAGTCAATCCCAGGCTTTTGTCTAAAACCTTGAATGACCAACCTTGCCTTGAACTTTTCCATAGTTCCATCCACCCTCATCTTCTTTTTGAAGATCCACTTGCAACCCAAAGGTTTGCAAGCAGTTGGTTGATCAACCAACACCCAAGTGTTGTTTCCCATGATGGAATCCATCTCATCATTTATTGCTTCTTTCCAGAAAGCAACATCCTCAGACCTCATTGCTTCTTCAAATGTCTTAGGATCATCCTCAACAATGAAGCAATAAGAATATTGGGTAGAAACATCATCCCTAGAACATACAATTGATAATCAGGTCCAAATGATTTAGGTTTCCTTTCTCTTTTGCTTTTCTGAAGCTCAATTGGCTGATCATCAACCCTTTCAGAGACTTCATCATTACTATCCTTATTGGTTCCACTTGGAGTTGGAACCATATCCTTTGGTCTAGGTATAGATGAGAAACGATTCTCATCAAAGATTGCATCCTTGAATCAATTATAGAGTTAATTGAGACAAATTCATTAGGTTCTATGATATAGAACCTATAAGCCTTGGAATGTTCGCTATACCAATAAATATGCAATCTATACCTCTTTCATCCACACTTTTCTTCTTGGGATCGGGGAGTCTTACAACTGCCCGACAACCCCATACCCGAAGACAGTTCAAAATTGGGTTTCCTTTTGTACCAAAGTTCATAAGGAGTAATCTTGTTCGTTTGGTTAGGAACCCTATTAAGCAAATAGCAAGTTGTTAACATAGCTTCCCCCCAAAATCCATCAATCAAACTAGAATAGGATAACATGGAATTAACCATTTCCTTAAGGACTCTATTCTTCCTCTCAGATACACCATTTTTTTGTAGTGTATAAGGAGCAGTGGTTTCATGAATGATGCCTACGGATTGGAAATAGGAGGGGTCAATATCTTCACCTCCCCTATCCGTTCGTAGCCTTTTTATCAAAGCATTTTGTTGCAATTCTACTTCAATTTTAAATATTTGAAATTTATCTAATGCTTCTTCTTTACTATGTAACAAATAAACATGGCAAAACCTAGAAGCATCATCAATAAAAGTCACAAAATATTTCTTGTTCCCTAAAGTAGGAGTTGCATGCAAATCACATAAATCACTATGAATTAATTCCAACATTTCAGAATTTCTTTTTACATTTTGAAATGGTTGCTTAGTGATCTTAGTTAACATACATGTTTTACACTTTTCATTCTTAATATCAAAGGCCGGTATTAAACCATCTTTAGACATTTCTAACATTCTTTTAAAGTGTACATGTCCTAGTCTAGCATGCCAAAGATTAGAGTCATTTATGATAGAAGTAGACATAATAGCAGAATTAACATTAACATGATTAATATTAAGTCTAAACATGCGATTGCATAAATATCCAAAACCAATAAATAAACCATGTTTTGACAAAACAAATCTATCAGATTCAATTACTTGTTTGTAACCACAATTATTTAAAACACTACTAGAAACTAGATTTTTCCTTATTTGTGCTACATGCAAAACATCAAATAAAGAAAGAACTTTTCCCGAACTAAACTCTAGATCCACACATCCTCTTCCATGAACAGGGGCCGTTGACTCGTTTCTCATATGAAGAATTGATCCATCATTCACCGACTCGTAAGTCTTGAACCAAAATCTATCGTTGCACACATGGGTAGTAGCACCCGAGTCAACCCACCACGCAACCTCATCACCCTGCACAAAATAAGCTTCAGATATATATGATACATAATAATTCTGATGTGAATCATTAAACATAATCTGACCTTTCGAGTTTTGGTTGTTAAAACCATTTCCCGAACCGCTTGTGCCATTGGTATTTTTATTACCAACATTAACAACCTTACAATCCCTTTTCAAGTGTCCAGAATTACCACACTTCCAACAAGTCAACTTTGACTTCTTATTGGGATCAACATTGTTGTTATCATGATGTTTACGTTTTCCCTTCTTATCATTGTAACCGGTGGATTTTTTATGTTCCACCATGTTAACCGAAGAGGTACTAGCAACTTCGTTGCTCTTTGGCTTGTCATTTTCTTACGCCCTGAGGGATTCCTCTATACGCAAATGACTGCCCAACTCAACAAGAGTTAAATCCTCCTTCTTATGTTTTAAAGTATGTTTAAAATCTTTCCAAGAAGGAGGGAGTTTATCAATGACACTAGAAACCGAAATGGCCTCGTCCATGTTCATTTTATGTTGTGTGAATTGACCAAGTATACGAAGAAGTTCATTGTATTGTTCCATGACCGGTCTAGAATCGACCATCTTGTAATTATTAAAATTACTCACAAGGAACGTTTTACTAGAAGCATCTTCAGATATATACTTGGTCTTAAGAGAGTCCTAAAGTTCTTTAGCAGATTCATGGTTTTGGTAAATATCAAAAAGGGAATCAACCATACCGTTGAGGATTAAACCTCGACAAACGTAATCGTCGTTCTCCCACTTGCTTCTCCTACGAAGCTCATCCACGGTAGCATCATCTCCATCGTCAGGAGAAGGAGTACTCAATACATAAACCACACTCATGCTCGAGAGAAAGAATTGCATCTTCTTTTGCCATATCCGAAAATCAATTCCTTCAAACTTATCAAGTTTGGAGAAATTCGTCATCATGTGCTTCATCGTAGCCGCCATTAAAATCACACAAAATTGTTATTTTCGATTGTTGGTGGTTTCGCTTCCTTTTTGTAACCGGGTAAAGATTTCAATGACCGGATATCTCTTACAATCGTGATATCACTTTCCGAAAACAACAATTCGACCCTATATGACTAGGTTACACGAACTTTGTTTTGGGATAAGAATAAGAGTATGTTCTTGATTTTGGCACAAACCAAGAACCCGTTTGCTAGAGAGTGTTTCGTGTTGTGTGTTTTCTCATGAATAACAAGTTCTCTATTTATAGAGCACCCAAATGTAATGGACATTATTGGTATTAAATAACCATAACGGTCCATAACTCCTAGCGGTTAAAAGACCAAGACATTATGGTAATAAAGCTACTAGCGGTTACAAGACCAAGACATTATGGTCATAAAGCTACTCCATTATCACATGAGTTACAAGCTTTAAGTGACCATAATGATCTTTCATTTAATGGGTAAACGGTTACAAGACCAAAACATAATGGTCATTAACACATTTGTAACTCCCCATTAATTGTGTCTTAAAAGAGGTGGTTATAAATCTACCACCATAAAAGTTGTAGTCCTTTATACCGCTTTTGGGTGTCCGAGATGTTATTGACTTAACGGGCGTACACTCCGTACACTCCTAACCGGTTTCCAAGTCAAATAACCATTTCTTCAATTACACTAAATTACTAACATTTCTTAATACGAAGTGATATGAAAATGATTGATTCGGAATAATCGTTGAAAAGTTTGATTATAAACAATAATTGAAAACGACATTCATTTGGAACAACTTACAATTGCTTGGATTTACTAAGTCTTTCACAGTGTTGAACTACATAAAATGTAATTAGACTGAACTCTTTTTTCCATTTAAATATGTAATTATCTTACGTATTGACACCACTATCATATATAATTTCTACGTTATTTAACTACGAATCAAGAACCTAAGTCGACTTTATGATTTAACCTTTTAAAGATTCCTCTCGAATAACCTCCTAGTTATCTAATTCGATCTCTCATAGATTGAAAAACTAGCATACACAATAAACTTTTAATAGTATAAAATCTCTAATACTAGTTACTCTCGAATACTAGTAAATTAAGTTAATTATAGACCGATTAATTATTCATAAGTTGTTTGGTAAACTCACAAATTCCTCTCGAATACCTATAATCAATAATTAAACAATATTATAAAACTTTATCACATACGGATCTTTGATTAAACATAATGACAAGATTTAACCAAGGATCAATATATTAGTTCAATGAATAACAACTACAAACATGATGCGGAATCTCACGTTTGCATGAATCTAAGTCTAGAAGTAAACAACACACAAATTCACTAAATATTCATTCTCATTAATCCAAAATAACTTGGCTGGAAATTCAGTTATACAATGAAAACATTCAAGCATACCAACTACTAACCTACACGCTTTTTATAGACAATGAGAATTCAAATTTCAATAATGAATTGTCAAGTCACGTGTTATCCTAAAGCACTTCAGACTCACTAATCAACTAAGTCTTCATCTTGGTTTTACTTATGATGCTTCACAGTTACTTCGCATGTTGAAGCTTTATCAGTCGAGGCAAACTCTTCAATGTAGACATTTAGTTAACCAACTTAGATTTACTTCGGATGTAAAAAGCACAATATAAAGATTTGCAGTTTCATCCATTTTCTTCAAACTACAACAATCTACCCCTTCGATGAAGCTACCAAAATCTTTAAACAAAACACATTTGATTCTCCATGCTAATCCCTTGAACCATCCTTTATCAATTCCAAAGCACTATAATACCTTCATGAAATGAAAACCTTCATCATCTTTTTCATGGTCTCTGAAAGGAATATGTTCTAAAGCTAACAAGTCAACTTTACTCATTCTACTTAGGTCTGCATCCTCATACAGTCTCTCTTCTGGACCTTTTCCCTTTCTATTACCACTTTATTTGTATTAAAATCAAAGTACCAACCAGGTATCTTTGATTTCACTTAAGCTCTTCTTTTCTTAATTGACTTTCTTAAGTGACTGAACCATCATAGTATCAACCGTCATTGTTGAATTTTCCTTTTAAACTTCTCAACAAAGTCAACAAAGTTGTCGTAAGCATTTTCCTTTACCAAATTTTCAAATTCATATCTATGTACTAACATCCCATTGTTCACCATTTAAAGTTTGTACAATTAAATAAGTTCATTCTTGTTCAGCTTCATTAGATATTCAGTCTTTCTGTAGTATGAACATATGTTTCCAAACCTTGATGATTATGGCACCTTCTTTATCCAACCCTTGATTCTTGCATGAATTATGGCTTTTTATCTCTTGCAGTCTTATTCTTTATTCCCTCAATTCCTCATTTGATGGATCAGCTATCCTTAAACCCTATTCTTCTACAGGTTGTTTAACATGTTGTTGTTGTTGTTTTTGTTGTTCCCATTCAGTTCATCTAAGAAATCTTGAATTTCCTGCATATATGCGTCAACCTTTTGTTTTGCCACCAACTCTTCCAAGGATATGTAGTGATCATCCTTATTCATCTCCTTATCTTCCTCCTCCTTTATTTTCTATTCAACAATGAAAGATTGTTGAGACTCTTTCATTGCTCTGTCCATTTCATAAACCTCTTCAACTCCACCCATTTTCACTTTATAATCAGTTTTCTTTGATTCAACATTTTTCCTTTCACGTTCTTGTTCAACAATTTCTTCTTTCTTTGCTACCTCTAAGTAGTTATTCTTCAAAGTTTCCACTTTCATTTGCCTTACTATAGTTTCTCAAACTTCTTATTTACTAATTACCTTTTCAAATGATCTTTGTAAACTATCGGTTCCATCATCCTTCTCCATATATCTAATTTACCTTCAACCTTTTTGATTATAAAAGTAGAAGCTTTCCTAACAACTTGTTTCTTCCTTTGACCTTTAAGAGTATCAACCTTAGGTACTTCCTCTCCACCTTTCTTTTCTTCTTGAATCATGCACATATTATTAATCTGCATACACAATTCATTGAGTTTATATTCATCTAACCTTCTCAAATCTGCTTCAGCTCTTCTCATTGAGAGGATTTAACCAAGGATGGGTACACTTTACTATGATTAACACTTAACTAGAATGATATGGAATCTCTCACTAGTTTGAATTTAAGCGTAGAAAGTAATCAACACATACTTCACTAAATATTTGTTCTCATTCATATCAAATTAGCTTTGGCGGGAAACGTCTTTACAACATTCTTACACTCACACACAAAATAACTCTAACCCATATACTATTTATAGATGCATGAAAACATAAATTACAATTAGAAAATTACAAAGTCACCTGCTATTTAAAACACTTCGGTGTCTCTATCAACTAATTCTTCATCTTCGTTTACTTCTGATGCTTCAATATTCTGTTCTGATGTTGAAGTCTTTATCCGAAGTAAGTTCTTCAATGTTGACTTTCGTTGAGTGTCTAAGATTTACTTCGGAGGTTGAACTTTTTTTTATCCTAAGTAAAAACTTAGTGAAATTTGCAAGCGTTGGATATTTTGAAGGTTCTTCCATAATCTTCAAAACCTAACACTCATTTCCTACCATCTTTCTCTAGCTTCCAATTTGACCACATCTTTATTTTGAATACAAATTCTGGATACAAAAACATAAGGAACTTCTTGGTATTGTTTGTTCAAAATATTGCTCTCCATTCTCTTTGAATAAAGGGAGCATCTACAAAATCTCATTTTCTTACAAACCAAATTCCTCCTTTATTATCATCTATCTCTAAGATTTCACCATCAATAGCTTCAAAACCATCTCCTTTTCCAATTGTTTCTAAACTTCATAAACAACATCCTTGATAACTTGATCAACATTCAAATCACTCTCTTTTTGCACACTTTTACTATCTCCGTTATCATCACCACCATTACCATCATCAACATTACTAACTTCACCACTATTACCATTATCATCTCCATCATTATCAGAATTATATCCGTTATTTTGGTTGTATCATCAAGAGGGGTAGATTCTAGTATCCTAATATGTTTTTCTAAGTCTCAAAATGATGACTTGTTGTGAAGATGAGGTTGCAATAAAATCAAAAATCTCTTGTTGTTGCTTGTTAACTATCTCTTGTAGTTTATCATTTTGATCAGTCAAAAGAGAGATCTGTAGACTTGTAGATATCAACCCTGGACTTCTTTTACCAACATCCTATAATCCATTTTTTTATCTGTAGACTTGAAGTTTTGAAAGTTGTTTCTGAACAGAAATGGAATTTGGTGGTTCTTCAATAATTTTTGAAATAGGGAATGTGAAAGGGAGTACAACAAGAAGTACCTATGGGTATGGGTGTGTGTGAATTTTCTCTCTAGAATGGTGATTTGGAGAATAATTCGGGATTGATGGCTGCGGTTTGATTTTGTTCTCGAATTGTAGCTTGTTTGTTATTGTTATTGTTTTTTATTGTCTTGGAGGCTGTTCTTCTTCACGAATTGATTTAATTGCTGCTGTTTCGTCGTAATCGGTTTGAAGCTTTTTTGCTTTTTCTTTCCATCGCTGTTGGTAATTCGTGGCTGTTGGATTGGAATAAACTTTGCTTTCTTCTCGATTTGAGTTAGTAGTGTTGTTATTCTGGTTTGGCTGGAGTGTTTGTGGCGGATTATCCATCTTTTTCATTTTTTCCGGTGAGGTGCTGTGGACAGTGGCGGCTGTAACCTAATTAGTTTCGGTGCTGATGCTTAGTTTCGGTGCTTAGTTTCGGTTCGTTTTTTTGCTCAGTTTCGTCTGGTTTGGCCGAAGTACTGTGGTGGTTTATTCATATTTTCCGGCGAGATTCTGGTGTGTGGCGGCTGTTTAACCTAATTCTCAATTTCGTTATTCTGTCTTCATTCAAGTGACTTTGTGAGTTTCGCTGCATGTTCTATTTTTTATTGATTAATTTCGCTGCATGTGCTTTGCTTAGTTTCGGTGCATGCTTTTGTTAATTATTGGTTCATCTTGCTGCTATTTAATTTCATTTCCCACTGAGAACCTATTAATTTTAGTTCCTATTTATTTTAGTTACTTCCATTACTAGTTTCTAGTTGTGGTGATGGCTGCTAATGGAAGTATTAAGTCGATTCTGAAAAATGTTGAAACCGGGTCCAAGTTATCGTCAAGGGTGACTAATATTGATGGCAACATTAGAACACCTATTCGGGGTGTCTCTTTTTCAAAACCTTTGAATGACTTGGGGAATCCCTTATCCTCGGTTAATCAGGGGGTTAATATGGCTAATGGGTCATTTGCATCTGCTTTACGGCTAAATAATTCAACACCGAATGTTAAATTATCTGAGATGCGTAATAAGGAAGTGGTTCTGGGTGCTAGAGTTACTATCCCGATGACTGTGGTGGAAGAAGTTAGTGCCCGATTTATGAACACTATTTATGGTTTTTTCATTGGAAAACGTCTGGCCTTTAAGTTGGTGGAAAACTATGTCATGAACTCATGGGCTAAGTTTGGGCTAAAACGCGTCATGTTGGAAAATGATTTTTTTCTGTTTCAATTTGATACGAAGGAAGGAATGGAAAGGGTAATGGAGGGTGGTCCCTGGCTCATTCGACAGGTCCCGTTATTTTTAAATGTTTGGACTCCAAATACCATTCTTAAGAAGGAGGCTATTACGAGGGCCCCGGTTTGGGTTAAACTTCATAATATTCTTATTGTGGCATACTCTGAGGTGGGTTTGAGCCTTATAACCACCCAAATTGGTAAAACCATTATGTTAGATACCTATACAGGTAAATTGTGTACTAATTCGTGGGGGCGGAAGGATTTTGCTCGTGCTTTAATTGAGGTCTCAGCTGTGGAAGACCTCCTAGAGTCTATGGTGGTGGCTATCCCTCATACTGATGGGTCCGGCCATTCCTTGGCTACTATAGATATTGAATATGAATGGAGGCCTCCCGGTGTGCTACTTGTATGATTTTTGATCATATGGAGGATAAATGTCCTAAGAAGCCTAAGGTTGATGTTCCCCATATGGCCGGTGTTGTTCCTCCAAGTGTGGATGTGGATGGTTTTACTGAGGTAAAGAATAAAAAGAAGAAATCCAAGCAACTCAAGACCATTGAAGGTGTTAGGTTATCTAAACCTAAGCCGAACTTTCAGTTTCGTCATGTGGTGAAACCCGGTTCAGGCCAAACTGCTAATCATGACAAACTTCCTCGGGGGGCTGTAATGAATAACCAAGGAGCTGTCACGACTAAAAAGGATGATGTATTGATAGATAATTCATTTGGAGCTTTGAATTCGGCTAACAGTAGGGATGATGGGTCAGGGGAGTCAAGTCAAAAAGAATATCCAGAATCTACTCTGAATCCTAGTGACTCGGAGGATGAAGAGCTAGTTCTTGAAGGTCGTGATGGGCGCCACGATCCAGAAACTCAGGAGGGGGCAAGCACTCCCGTTTCAGTGGTTTCCCATGATTAGCATAGCTTCATGGAACATTAGGGGTCTAAACTTCTCCCCTAAGCAAAGTGAAGTTCGGCAGAGAATTTTTGATAATAAGCTTTCAGTTTGTGCTGTTTTAGAATCTCATGCGCAGGTGTCTAATTTGGATAAACTATGTTCTAATGTATTCAAGCATTGGGACTGGACAACAAATGGTAGTTTGTGTGATAAGGGCACGAGGATTATTCTTGGCTGGAATAAATATGATGTTGATATTGTGGTTATCTCTCAAACGGATCAGGTTATTCATGCCCGTATATGGTTAAAGCTGGCGAAGAAGGAATTGTTTTGTTCTTTTATTTATGGGCATAATAGATACACTCAGCGTAGACAACTCTGGGATAATCTTCGGGTGCATTGCTCTTATATTCGAGATAGACCTTGGAGCTTACTTGGTGATTTTAATGCTTCTCTTTTCTTGAATGAAAGTACCGCGGGTTCGTCATGTATGGACATAGCTATGCGAGAGTTCAAGGAATGTGTTGATGACATTGAAGTTAAGGATATTTCATGCACGGGTCTTCAATTTACCTGGACTCAGAAGCCTAAGGGTGTGGATGGCCTCCTTAAGAAAATCGATCGTATCTTGGGAAATTCTCAGTTTGGCGATGTATTTGCTGATGCTCATGCTGTTTTCCAACCATATCGTACTTTAGACCATGCTCCTTCGGTTCTTAGGATTGCTACCAATGTTGTTGGGCCTCCTAAGCCTTTTAAGTTTACTAAGCCTTTTAAGTTTACTAATATTCTTACTTCTCACCCGAGATTCAAGGATGTAGTGAAAGAGGGCTGGATGCAAACTTCATCTGGTTTTTTCATGTTTCAAGTGACCAAGAAGCTCAAACAACTTAAAAAACCGTTTCGGAAGCTATTATTTGAACACGGTAATCTGTTTGAGAATCTTAATTTGTTGCGCTCGAAGTTGGATAAGGCCCATACTGAATTGGATAAAGACCCGTTCAATGTTGAGTTACGGGAGGAAGAGGCAGTACTGGTTAAGAATTATAATAATGCTCTTATTATTCATGACCGTTTTCTTAAGCAGAAGGCAAAGATTCAATGGCTCAAGGATGGGGATTCGAATTCTGCATTTTTTCATAAGGCGGTTAAAGGTAGAATTAGTCGGAATCGTATCAATGTGGTTACTGATTCGACTGGGGCTCTACACGAGATTGAGAATGTGGCTCGAGCCTTTGTTGAGCACTATGAAGGGTTCCTTGGCAGAGAGGGTAACACTGATGTTATTAATACCCAAGATTTATTTGGGAATGTTCTTGATCCGCTGGTTGCGTCCGAGATGATTAATGAGGTGGGGGACCGTGAAATTAAGCTTGCTATGTTCTCTATGGGTAATGATAAATCTCCTGGACCAGATGGATTCACGGCTGCTTTCTTTAAAGAGGCCTGGGAGATTGTTGGAGGGGATGTTTGTTTAGCTGTCAAGGAGTTTTTCCGCAATGGGAAGCTTTTGAAGCAACTGAACCACACTCTTCTGGCTCTAATCCCTAAAGTTCAGACGCCGGTAAAGGTTAATGACTTTCGTCCGATATCTTGTTGTAATGTGTTATTTAAATGTATTAGCAAGATTATTGCTAATCGAATCAAGGGTAGCCTTCACTCGCTGGTTAATCTGAATCAGTCTGCACTTATTCCTGGGCGTAGCATTGCAGATAACATCTTGTTGACTCATGAACTAATGAATAATTATCATTTAGATCGTGGGGAACTGATATGTGCTTTCAAAATCGATATTCAGAAAGCTTATGACACGGTGGACTGGAATTTTCTTCGTGCTGTTCTGGAGGGCTTTAGTTTTCCTCAGAAGATGATTGGTTGGATCATGGAGTGTGTCACCTCCACCTCTTTCTCTATTTCTCTTAATGGTGCTAGCCATGGTCATTTTAAAGGTAAAAGAGGGCTGCGTCAAGGTGATCCTATTTCTCCTTATTTATTTACCCTAGTTATGGAAATTTTTACTCTTATTCTGAAGCGGAGGGTGCGGGAGAATAATGGTTTCAAGTATAACCGATTCTGTTCGGAGTTGAACCTAATCAATTTTTGCTTTGCTGATGATCTATTCTTATTTGCTCATGGGGATGCTGCTTCGGCTACGATTATTATGGAGTCCTTGAATGAGTTTCGGGATGTTTCTGGGCTGACGCCTAGTGTACCTAAAAGTACGACTTATTTTTGTTCGGCTACGATTATTATGGAGTCCTCCAGATTATGCCTTTTGAGGAGGGAAGTCTTCCGGTTAAGTATCTTGGGGTTCCGCTTGTTCCTTCTAGACTTGTGTACAAAATCTGAAGGTGGTTTAGGTATTAGGCAGATTGATACTTTTAATCAAGCTCTTATGGTAAGTCAGATATGGAAGCTTCTCATGGGTAAGGAGTCTTTATGGGTTGCTTGGACACATTTACACAGGATAAGAGATCGCAACTTCTGTACTATCCCATGCCGTGGTAATATGTCGTGGGGATGGAGAAAGATTTTGCAGTTACGGCCATCGATTCGTGACTTTATTTGGCACAAGTTGGGTGATGGTAATGGAACATCTCTTTGGCATGACAAGTGGTGTGATTTGAGTCCCATTGCAGATTTGGTTTCAAAAAGGGATATGTATGGGGCGGATCTTTCTACATCTTCTACTGTTGCGGATATTACGGTTTCTGGATCGTTGGTGTGGCCTTCAACCCTTGGTACTGCATATCCTTCTCTCTTATCTATTCCTGCCCCTACTCTTTGTGCTGGATCGCATGATACACTGGAATGGAGGGATAGGTCTGGTTCAGTTCACCCTTTCACGGTTCGGGCTGTTTGGAATGCTATCCGTCCAGCGCATCAGTTGGTTTCTTGGGCTGATGTGGTGTGGTTTTCAAATAACATTCCTAGACATGCTTTTCTTGTTTGGCTTGCGATCAAGGGAAAACTCAGGACTCAAGATGTTCTTCGTTCTTGGGATGTGTCTTCTTCGCTTGTTGCTCACTGTACTCTGTGCAAGACTCAGCCGGATTCTCACGCTCATCTTTTCTTCGAATGTTCTTATTCCAGGCAGGTGTGGTTTCAGGTTAGGGGGCAGGCTGGTCTTCAGGGTAGCCCTCCATGTCTCACTGATATAGTTCAGTCCATTATCCTGATTGCGCATCGCCGTTCTTCGGCCAGTGTCATAGCGAAGCTCGTTCTTGCTGCTGCTATGTATTTCATTTGGCGCGAAAGAAATGAAAGATTATATGAAGGTTCCAAAAGAACAGTTAATGTTCTTGTGGATAATATTTTGGCTGATGTTCGTTTAAGGCTAATGTCATGTAGATTCAAGAGTTCGAAGGCGGCTTTGGAGCTGTTGAAGCATTGGAAGATTCCGGAGTCTCTTGTAATTTAGGCGTTTCCGTTGTTTTGTTTTGTTTGATTTATGTATTAGACAGATGGTTTGTCATCCTGTCTTAGTTTGTTCAAGCATGTCTTGAGGTTAATGTGGTAGTTCTGCCACATTCCATTGTACTTTATTGGTTTTTTGGTGTTAATATAATTTACCGGGGTAATTTCCCTTATACCAAAAAAAAGGGAGTACAACAGGTGTGAAAAAAACGGAAGGCATGGATACACTTGCAGTTATTCCTTCACCTTATACAGTAAGACTTGGATCAACTCGTAGTGTGGTTTCTAGATTTGGTAGTGGTTCAGTAAAATCTTTAAAAGTAAAGATAGGAACAACTGATTGTGATTGACTGACCTCTTCATTTGACCCTTCACCTATTCCGCTATAATTGTTTGATAAACCTCTGCTTCTTGATCTTCCATTGGAGTGTCAGCAGGTTGGTTTTTAATGGGATCTGTCACACCTCGCCAGTGGCGGAAACGCAGGGTGAGGCCGATTGGCGATCGTCATAACACAATAATAACTAAAGATATAATCTATATGATAAAAGAAAATAATGTATGTTATGACGTCTCCATAATCAAGGTAAAATCCTTGGTACACGAATCCATCAAACACTACAAGCAATATGTTCAACAAAATCAACCAACGCATCGTATCAAGTACATAGGCATGCAAGCCCGAAAATAAAATCCCAAATAACATAGTCAAAACAGGAAAGCCACAATGCAATGCAAGCCTGAAGTCTGCTAGGGTCCAACTCGTATGTCAAGTCCTTTGCATGCTCCTTACCTAAAAGTAAAGCTTAAAAGTCAACATAAAGTTGAGCGAGTTCATTGAGTAAGTATATAATGTAATAGTAAGAAAGACATATCTCAACATCATTTAAGTAAAAGAATGTGTAACTAATGCATGTAAGTAATAAGAAATAATCATCCATAACCATCCATCATAAGCGTATATCACTAGTAGGAAAGGTATACTAGTAATCAAGTAATGTCAGTAGGAAAGGTATACTGACTAGCAACATCCGCAGTAGCCACGCTACCGTAAGTACATCTCATTAGTTATAAAGGTATACTAATGAGCATGTAGTATCAGTAGGAAAGGTATACTGATACGTCAGTAGGAAAGGTATACTGATACGTCCATAGGAAAGGTATTGATGTGTAAAATCGAGTCTTAAATTAAACCTACTTTTTCACGCAATTACACACTTATAGGCAGTGGACCTATTCGTATGTAATATAGTTTAATAGTAAGTATAGGTTCGTTCGCAGGGACTAATTTGCTTTTATGTTCGAATAAATAATACTAAGAGTATTTGGGGGTTTTTTATCGTAACTAAAATTGCAAGTAATTTAGTAAAAGTGATTAATTAAAATCGAGCGAAAGTTTTATGGATTAAATCAAATAATAAGAAGAATACACTTGTTTGACACTTCACCTGTTTTCCGTTAATTCTACGAGTTCGATTGTTGTTTCAACTTCTAATATATACTAAAAGTCCTTCCGAATCTTTTACTAACTTTAATTATTGCTACTTACACCGTTCCTTCCGAATACAGTTAATAAATATTAATAACTAAGCAATAAGAATCAAGCCTGTTTTTAGTGATTTAACCTTATAGAGTTTCCTTCCGAATAACTCCTCTAATTATCAAGTCCTTCCGAATCTTAATACTTAGACCTACTCACTTAAATTTAATTACCTAAGTTGTTATTATTAAGTCCTTCCGAATCTTAATAATTTTAAACCGATTATAGACCGATCGATTATTTCATAAAACTTATCTAACCTATCTAGATTCCTTCCGAATACCTAGAATGTTGATTAAACAAATTAAACATAAACAACTATGATAACATATTAAAATCTAAGCAAATAAGGATCGACGGTTAAACACAAAAACATAAAACAACCGAAAACGTTAGAATAACATCAAACAGGATCCGTTAATCAAACAAGCGTAAAAGGTGTTTAGCTACTCATAACGTGGTCTGAAAAAGCAATAAAAGCGTTAGAAAACATTCTGGAATAATGATGAAAACAAAGAAAAGAACAAACGGATGAATCGCCGATTTTGTCGTGATCGCCGATTGCCGAAATTATGATCTTCCTTGCCTTGAAAACTTGCTTCCAACTTAATAACAGCTCCAGGAACGTATGAATAATACTGATTGAATTTCTGGACGATTTTGATGTTGTATTTATAGGCAAAATCAAGGTGGAAATCGTTTTCGACTCAAACACCAATTTCTTATGTTTATCCAGACAGGTGCGCCGCACCCCATGCATAGGTGCGCAGCACCGGGCACTTTTCCGTGTTCAAAACCAATTAAAACTCTCGGTGCGCAGCACCTCTCCCCTACGTGCGCAGCACCTACTCAGCTTCTCCGTAATTTCGTCATTTAAGCTCATTTCTTCACTCCTTTCCACTTTCCGATCATGTAAACCTGTAAAATAGATAAAAACACTTTTCCACACGATTAAATGTAAAAACCTATCCTATCCATCATGTTTACTATGAAAACCGACTAAATATCGCATAGAAATATCTATATAAATATGCGATATCAAATCCCCCCAAACTTGCCTTTTTGCTTGCCCTCAAGCAAAAACTGTTTTCAAATTAATTATCAAAGCCAAAAATAAACATAACCAAACTCCTCACGATTTTTATAGGAAGTAAAATCACACAAACTCTCAAACTAATCTAAAAGGGTGTGTAACGTATTCTGTAGAATCGCTCAATTGCTCAGTCATGGTGAATATTCTATCATAGGCTTGATAATGTATCACTTCTCCACCACTAGAGTCTAGGTACAACTAAACGGGGACTTTTATTCGGGTTGTAATATACAGGTAAAGGCATGTGAATAAATATATACTGGAGTGTAAACGGGTTAAATAAAATAATACAAAAAACTTAGATTAAATCCGAACTAAATAAAATCTCTAACGTACGGGATTGCTTAATTTATTCAACTTGTACTTTTTTCTTCTTTTTCTCCGAATATATATGTATCGTAAATAATACATGACTCATAATACACTATTTCGCTTAAAATCTACAACTAATTTTTTTTCGCTTTTCTGTTTTTTCGAATTTTTTTCTTTTTCTTTTTCACTTTTTTTCTCTTCTTTTTTTTTTCTTTTCTTTCAGCCTAGTACATGCCTTACAAAATAATTTTTTTCTCGTGGTAAGTACACATGCTCAAAAGGCTAATAATCAATATATATTTTTTTCTCAACTATTTCTCCAAATACAATAATAATACAAGGCAATAATAATTGGTACTTTTCTTCCATGCCTTAATAAACTTCAACTTAACTTCATATATAGCAATCAAAAATCTAAGTTCGGACTTAATCTAAAAAGAAACGAAATTAAGGCGAGTGTACAAAATAATATAGTAGTGTTTAGAAACGAAACGGTTTAGGCGCAAATTGGTTTACTAGAGTTTCTAACACTAAAAATAAGTGTTACAAGGGTTAGACGGAAAATATATATAAAAATATAAAAAGAAACGAAAAGGCTAATCAAATGGGTTAATCCTAATTTGCCCCTAAGTTGTACCAAAATCACACTAAGTTACCCTAATGTAATTGCTCATATGTGGTCTCGAAATGTATAACAATGTCAAGTTCTAAAGTCATCAACCATCGGCACACTCAAAGAAACGAAAAAGTAGCATTAAAAATGAATGCTTTCAAAGGCTCAAAAATCTCACTATTTTTCTGAGTGGGGTAAAAATGCGTCTGGTTATGCTTACAGTTTAAGGTATTTACCGACTAGACACGTTATATTTTTTTGGTTTTTTCAATTTTTCAATTTTTTTGGATTTTCTGTTTTTTTCTGACTCAAACATGTACAACAACACCACATTTCAACACGATGGAAACTAAGCTAAGGGTCGAAAAATAAAAGGTAAAATTTCCCGATGACCCCCCCAAACTTAAGTAACACATTGTCCCTAATGTGTTTACGACTCCAAAAATAAGGGAAAATTTACAAAAAACTATCCTAAAAATAAAAATAAAAATAAAAATAATACAAAAATAAAGAAAGGTAGAAAGTATAGAACCCGTTGGTGTAAAGTGGTAATATGGCGGTGGAATGCGGTGTGCTGAACTGACTGCCAGGCTTATGAGCGGGTGCTGAACTTACTGCCAGTCTTAGAAAAAACTAAAAAATCAACCACACATGTTAGAAAAGAAATAAAAATAAAAATAATAAGCAAACACATTACGACGAAATATAAAATAGTCTTACTATTTCTTCTAATAAGAAATAGTAGAAAGTACATAATAAGTTCATAAATAACAACACAATACATAAAGAGAATACATATCACTCATCATCACTGTCTGGCTGATCCTCCTGTGGTGGTGCTGGATGGTACCCGGGATATGGCTCGGGATAATAGTAGGCGGGCGGAGCATACGGAGGGTATGGGGCTGGATGCTGCTGCTGGTAAATATACTCCAAGGAGGGCTGGTATCTCTCCTGAAAGTACTCCTGGCGCTGCTGGTAATGATCCCATCTTCGGTCCGACTGAGCGTTGTCGAACTGAAGTCTGTGCAACCCGGCCAAAACCTGATCCTGAAAGTCCACCTGTGATAAAGCCCGTCGCCTCGGGGCCGCAGCTGGAGCTGCTACATCATCAACTCTACCAAAGGGAGCCAAGCGCTTACCGGATGGGTGAAGAATCCCAACTCGGAGCATATCCGCCTGCCCGTATACCTTGCACTGCACCGCTGGTGAGCACATCTGGATGTTGGCCGCTGTGGCCACCCCTAACTCTCGTGCAATGCGGGTAATGAAATGCCCGCAAAGCATCTTGCTGGAATCCGTCTGGCCCTCTCCCTTTTCAGCCATATACTTTGCTAACGCCCATGGGACGTTAACAAACTGGGTGGGATCTCTAGCACTGAAGGCACGTAAAACCCACAAGTCCTCCCGGTAACACTTATCGTGGTGTGTGTCACGGTGGAAAAAAGAGTAAGAAATCATCTTATGCAGAAGCCGCAGTATAGGGTCCTGAACATCCTTAGCGCGGCTGGATCGGGGGTGATATCCCTCCAACCCCGATAAAGCTAACCATGCCGCATCGGCATCAAAACCCAAGATATCTCGCTCCGCATCCGCGAAATAGGCTACCATCAACGCCTCGTTACCTGCCTCACTGGGAGTCAACAAACCTGTTAGTCGACCAAAATCAATTACCGATACCTGGTGTTCCTCTCCGCCTAAGCGGAAGGAAATCAGAGGCGCGGTCAGGAAGGTCTCGTCAGTAAATTCCTTGGAGATCTCAAGTGAACAATAGAACTCGAGTACCCATTCTCTGAACACGGGCTCCTCGGTCTTCCATGCCCGACCCCAAATCGGAATGTGACGCTGGGCCGTGCGGCTGTGTGTAGTCATATATTCTCTCAAATCCACGGGAATTCCTCGCAAGAAATTCCAATCCACGGTGCGAGGTGCAGCCACTGAACGACCTCGTAATGACGCCAGTTTGTTGTTGAGTTTTATCCTTCTGTCAGCTGAGCATCCCGGCCAAAGTAACCATGGGTGGCGCTCGGGCGCCATAATCGCCGCATTTAGGGAAGCGTGAGATTGTGGCCGAGCTCTACGGCTACCCTCTCCTTCCTCTTGTACGGCTGCCCTCTTTCCCTGCACAACACAAAATCAACAAAACAAACAGCAAGTAACGCGTGAGAAACCCGAAAGAAACGACCAAAAGCCGGAAAACAGACCGGGCCGCGCACCTAGGTGGAGGTGCTGCGCACCGGCGACTGTTTCCGGCCTAAATTCCGGCCAAAACTGGTCGTAATCCACAATAAACACCTCAAACCCGCTTATTTTATCATTCCTAACCCTATTATACCATCAATTTGAGTTTATAGGACGGATTGAGGAAAACCTAGATTTTTCCCCAATTCAATTTAACCTAATTAAAAACGAAATCGAACGAATTAAAGAGTTAAGGAGAAGCAACATACCCGTCGATTCATGTTTAGTACTTTAAATGAACAAAAACGAGCAAAAAAAAAAAAATGAGGATTTAGTGTATGTGTGTGGTGTTCTTTGTCGGCAGCTGCTGATGTTATGCGTATGTGTGTGCTGTGTGAAGTAATAAAAAGAACAAGTACTTAAACCTGAACAGACCTGAGGTGCGCAGCACCTAGGGAGGGGGTGCTGCGCACCGGGCAATATTTTTTTTGTAATTTTTTCGTTTTTTTTTTCGATTTTTTTTGTATTTTCTGACTTTTTTCTTGGTACCTAACTAAACAAACTGCAAAAGAAAAACGTTAACGAGTTCTAAAAATAAAAAGAATAAAAATAAAACTAAGAAAAAGGGAAGAAACAAACTCGGGTTGCCTCCCGAGAAGCGCTAATTTTTCGACCGAGTCGTTAGCTTGACTCGAGATGCCTCTTTATTAGGCGTTGATGGAATAGAATCCATCCTCAATCATCAGCCCGTTTTCATTATCTTCCTCGTGATATAATTTGACTCGTTGCCCAGAAACGATGAATGGTTGTCCGCCTTCTTTCCACAACTCGACATATCCGGAAGCGTAAGCTTGTTTGATGGTGTACGGTCCTGTCCACTTCGAGCGTAATTTAGGAGCCTTGAATTTGTACTTTGATTGAAATAAAAGTACTTTATCGCCCTCCTTGAATTCTTTACGACGAATTTTTCGGTCGTGGAATTCCTTAGTTCTTTCCTTGTAAAGGCAGGAACTTTCGTAAGCCTGTAACCGTAATTCATCCATCTCGTGAAGTTGTAAGAACCGCAAATCTTTTGCTAGATCAATGTCAATGTCGCAGAGCTTCAATGCCCAGTACGCCTTATGCTCAATTTCCACCGGAAGATGACATGTTTTCCCGTAGAGTAGTCGATACGGGGTGGTTCCAATTGGTGTCTTATATGCCGTCCGGAATGCCCACAATGCGTCCTCCAGCTTCCTTGACCATATATTGGGATTATTGTTGACCGTTTTTTCCAAAATTCTCTTGATTGCACGGTTTGTATTTTCCACCTGCCCGCTAGTTTGAGGATGATACGAAGTTGCAAATCGGTGATTTACTCCATATCTTTTCAAAGCTTTTGCAAGCTGAGCGTTGGCGAAGTGGCTTCCTCGATCACTGATTAATGCCTTTGGCACTCCAAACCTACAAAATAAACTTTTAAGAAAATCAACAACCACGTTAGCGTTGTTAGTCGGTAATGCTTTAGCTTCAACCCATTTAGAAACATAATCTACAGCAACTAGAATGTAAATATTTCTATTTGAGGGTTTGAAAGGGCCCATAAAGTCGATTCCCCAGATATCGAAAACTTCACAAACTTGGATCCCTTGCTGTGGCATTTCGTCCCGCTTCGTGATATTCCCTTGGCGTTGGCATGCGTCACAAGTGTTTACGAGAGTATAGGCCTCCTTGAAAATTGTTGGCCAATAAAATCCTGCATCATAGACCTTTTTCCCAGTTACCGTTGGTCCGTAATGTCCTCCGGTGGGTCCATGATGGCATTCGTTCAAAATTTTGCGAGTTTCTTCTCCGTGTACACATCTGCGCACCATTCCATCAGCACATCTACGGAACAAGTATGGCGAGTCCCAGTAGTAGTACTTTGAATCCGAAATGAGTTTCTTCCTCTGTTGATAGGTTAGGTCTTTGTTGATGACTTTTCCGACTATATAGTTCGCAATGTCCGCGAACCATGGGATGTAGCTGTCCGTGTTACTGATATAGGCCAGCATTTCCCCCGGAAAAGCGTCATCTATGTCCTCTTCCTTCAACTCCCCCAAACTTGGGTTCTCCAATCGGCTCAAGTGGTCCGCAGCGACATTTTCAGCCCCTTTCTTGTCCTTGATTTCGATGTCAAATTCCTGCAACAATAAAATCCAACGAATTAATCTAGGTTTAGCATCTAATTTAGCAAATAAGAATTTTAACGCAGAGTGATCCGTGAAAACAATTGTCTTGCTCATCACTAAATATGAGCGGAATTTATCAAAGGCAAAAACTACAGCCAAAAGCTCCTTTTCCGTAGTGGTATAATTCTGCTGGGCTTCGTTCAGTGTTTTACTGGCGAAGTAGATAGGTCGAAAATGTTTATCGATCCGTTGCCCCAAAACAGCTCCTACTGCGAAGTTACTGGCGTCACACATTAGCTCGAAAGGTTGAGACCAATCCGGTGCTACCAAAATAGGTGTATTGGTGATCCGGTCTTTGAGTATCTCGAAAGCTTGTAAACAGTCCTCCGAAAAGTTGAAAGCTACCTCCTTCTCTAAGAGTTTCGTCATAGGACGAGTAATCTTGGAGAAATCCTTGATAAATCTTCGGTAGAATCCGGCATGTCCCAAAAAACTCCGAATTGCTTTCTCGTTTGTCGGTGGTGGTAGTTTGGCAATGACCTCGATCTTTGCTTTGTCTACCTCTATCCCAGCTTTTGAGATTTTGTGTCCCAATACGATTCCCTCTCGAACCATGAAGTGGCATTTCTCCCAGTTGAGGACTAAGTGTGCTTCCTCGCATCTTCCCAACATCTGATCTAAATTCTTCAAACAATTGTCGAAAGAATCTCCGAAAACTGAGAAATCGTCCATAAACACTTCCATCGTCTTCTCCACCATATCCTGAAAAATGGCTAGCATACACCGTTGAAAAGTGGCTGGTGCGTTGCATAGACCAAATGGCATCCTCCGATATGCGTAAGTTCCGAACGGGCATGTGAATGTGGTCTTTTCTTGATCTTCGGGATCGATTGGGATCTGAAAGTATCCTGAGAATCCATCCAAGAAGCAGTAGAACTCATTTCCTGCTAGTCTCTCGATCATTTGGTCCATGAACGGTAGTGGAAAATGGTCCTTCCTGGTGGCCTCGTTCAGCTTGCGGTAGTCGATGCAAACTCTCCATCCGGTAACTGTCCTTGTTGGCACGAGCTCGTTCTTCTCGTTCATCACCACGGTCATACCTCCCTTTTTCGGCACACAGTGAATGGGGCTCACCCATGGGCTATCTGAAATAGGGTAGATAATACCTGCATCCAACAACTTCACAACTTCCTTTTTAACGACATCTGTCATATTCGGATTTAGCCGCCGTTGTCTTTGAACAACGGGTTTTATATTATCATTAAAATTTATTTTATGTTTGCAAAAATCGGGGCTAATTCCGGGTATGTCAGATATGCGCCAAGCAAAGGCCTTTTTATGACCCTTAAGGACTGTCAATAATCGAGCTTTTTCGTCACCCGAAAGTGATGACGAAATAACAACCGGTAATAAATTAGTACCTTCAAGAAAAGCATATTCTAAATGTACCGGTAATTGTTTTAGCTCCAAGTCGGTTGGTGGTGACTCGATTGAGGATTTGATTCTCATGCTTTGGTCCAACTTTAGTTCTTCCGTAACTTCAACCTCCACTTCCTCAATCTTCTCGTCTTTCAACTCCTCCTCCAAGCCAGTTTCTATCTCGAGGATTTCCTGCCAATCTAAATCATCAAACACATCAATCCGAAAACAGGTTTCATCAGTAGAGTAGGAATGAGTCATAGCTCTGTCTAAATTAAAAACAATTCTTTCATTCCCAACCCCTAATGAAATTTGCCCATTCTTAACCCGAATAATTGCATCAGCAGTGTTTAGGAACGGTCGTCCAAGGATTAGTGGAACGGAGACATCCTCATCCATCTCTAAGATCACGAAATCAACCGGAAAGGTGAATTTCCCCACGTTCACTAGCATTTTCTCAGCAATTCCTAATGGATACTGAAATGATCTGTCTGCTAGTCGAATGCTCATCCTGGTTGGTTTTAACACTCCAATGGCGAGTTTAGCATAAAGTGAATACGGCATCAGGTTTATGCTAGCTCCTAAGTCTGCTAAAGCGTCTGCAATGTAGGAATTACTGAAGTTGCACTGAATCAGAAAGCTCCCTGGATCATCCAGCTTGGGTGGTATCGTGTTTTCACCAAAGCTGAACATTCTTCTGTGTTTAGAATGCGGCTTGCTCCTCCGATGGCTTTCCTTTGTTTGTGACCAATTCCTTGATGAATTTAGCGTAATTTGGCATACCTGCAATCAAATCTACAAGAGGAACGTTAATATTAACAGATTTGATCATGTCACAAAATTTACCGTATGCCCCATTCTTGCTTTTCGTAATCGTTGAGGATATGGAACATGAGGCTTGTAAGCTTTTATTGGAACTTCCTCTACTGGTTCAGGTGTCGTGGTCTTGTCTGAACTGGTGGTGCCTCGTCCTCATCGTCATCGATCTCGAAATCATCAATTACGGGCTCAGCAGACAGGTGCTGCGCACCCCTAGGGAGGTGCTGCGCACGGCGTGATCAGTGCGGTGCTGCG
>CAJVGC010000060.1:31064210-31152356 GCA_910822075.1 Senecio squalidus | reverse complement strand
TTTTGTCGTGATCGCCGATTGCCGAAATTATGATCTTCCTTGCCTTGAAAACTTGCTTCCAACTTAATAACAGCTCCAGGAACGTATGAATAATACTGATTGAATTTCTGGACGATTTTGATGTTGTATTTATAGGCAAAATCAAGGTGGAAATCGTTTTCGACTCAAACACCAATTTCTTATGTTTATCCAGACAGGTGCGCCGCACCCCATGCATAGGTGCGCAGCACCGGGCACTTTTCCGTGTTCAAAACCAATTAAAACTCTCGGTGCGCAGCACCTCTCCCCTACGTGCGCAGCACCTACTCAGCTTCTCCGTAATTTCGTCATTTAAGCTCATTTCTTCACTCCTTTCCACTTTCCGATCATGTAAACCTGTAAAATAGATAAAAACACTTTTCCACACGATTAAATGTAAAAACCTATCCTATCCATCATGTTTACTATGAAAACCGACTAAATATCGCATAGAAATATCTATATAAATATGCGATATCAGGTATACTGACTAGGGTTTACTAGTAGGAAAGGTATACTGGTAAGCAACTTTCACAACCAATATCTCATTTAAGTTTTGAAAAATGCATTAGGTTTGTGTTACACATTTACGATTTCTAAATATAGTAAGTTTCCGAAGTGGGAAGTTTCCAAAATTAGTAAGTTTCTATAAATAGAATTATCTATTTATAGTAAGTTTCTGAAAATGGAAGGTTTCCATAAATAGTAAGTTTCCAAAAATGGCAAGTTTCCGAAAGTAGAAAGTTTCTATAAATAGAAGGTTTAAAACGTTTATGAAAATACGTTCGGTTGAGCTTTACTTTCCCCCGACTGTTTATAACATCGAAAACAGTAAAAGTGGGGAATGAACTCACCTTGTCAAGCAAGTACGTGACACTACTCAAATAGTGTGAATATGTGTGTATAATAGTAAGTAGGTCACAAAGCTAAGTCCCGACTAGATATAGAGCTCCCCTAGATAAAGATAGTAATGAATCGTAAGAAATATGTTTATCAATTAGTTTGTGTTAAAGAGGTCCATTGGGTTTAACCGTTAAGTTTAGATATGACGATAAAATTTTCAGCGAGTACCTGTGTTCAATAAAACTGTTATAACATGAGTTTTAGGGAGATTTAAACGATGAATCTTATACGTACGAAAACTAGACTCGGAGGGCCACATTATAGACTTTGGATTTGATCAATTTGAGTTATTACGAAATAATTATGATTACGAACTTGTAGACACAACTTATGTGATGTAATATTAGCTTAAACATGAACCACAATCAAATTTATACCACATTAAACAACCACAAAACGATTATACAATAACGATTAAGAATGGAAGTGAAATTAGGGTTTTATACCCTTGAATGTAACGACTTTTTCTTAAGTTTGATATGTAACTCTCAACCACAAATAGATGGTGATCAACACAAATTTGACATTACCAAAATGCTGCTGGGACCGATCCATGTATCATCCATGATTAGATTATTCAACAACAACAGAAAGTTAGAACACCATTACACATGATTGAAGGTAATCGGCCAAGAAATTCAGCACAACCACACTTACGTTTGATTGCTAATTGGTGATCCACATGATGATTAGGCTCGAATAGGGCTGGGTAAGGGTGTGTTGATGATTTCCACCAACACTCAATAACTGATTACTACAAGAATGAATAATCACAAGATTAACAAAGTGAGGAAATCGACTAGGAGGTAACAGAATGAAACCAAACAATACTAATTAACCAAGATGATGGATGGCGATTGAATGAACAAGAGAATTCCTTAAGTAACTCCAATGAATCGATATTGATGGCTGAAGACAACACGAAAAACACACAATCAAATTATGATTATGATTTATGGTGATTGGTCAAGGGAGAAAGAAAGGTACAATGTCACAAACCATACCTACACGAAAACGATGATGAACAAGATGATAACTGATGATGATCAATAGAGAACTCCAAAGCTTGATGATGGTGGCTGCAACAAGAGAGGAAGGGCAGCTGAAAATGGGATGGAGGCGACGGTTTGGAAGGAAGCAACAAGAGGGAGAATTAGGGTTTTGTGTAGGCTAGTTAGATATGTCTGCGTTTTATTTAAAACCTAGAAATGAACCAAGGAACCCATGGTTGCCCATAGATCGGCCAAACCAAGGAAAAAGGGCTAGCCTTAGCCGAACCAAAGGTCACAAAAATACAATACAAACGTTTAATAAGCCATGAGTGAACGAAGTTAGCGAAACGGATTGTGTAAGGTTCTCAATAATAGTTTAAATTCATATACCACAATCATACATGTAACTCAAATGCGAAAAATACTCGTTAAAGCATCTAGGAGCTCATCTAGTCGGTTCTAACTTTTGCACCTAAACTAATACGATATCAAACATATACAAAGGTATACACACATGTCCACGGTAATAATCAAACATAAGGAAAGTATAAAGAACTTTAATTAAAAGTTTTTGTAAAATTAGGTAAGAGCTATCGGCATACTAGACTCACCTGAGTCGGAAGAGTGATGGTTGCCACATGATCAACTTTCATTGCATGAACTGGTGGAAGTTCTTCCTGTTGTTCTTGAACATGAAGCATAGTGGGAAAAAAAGGAGTGAGCACATAAGAAAGGTTGCTACTGGCATGCATCTTCCTCATGCTCCCACGTACCTTCCACTTCATATGGTTGAAGGAACCTTAGGCAATATAAGAATTAATTGAAGGAACCTTAGGAAATTTAAGAATTTTTATTCTTAGCATCAGTTATGTTACCCTTCATGTTGTCTAATGCCATAATTTAAGAAAAGTTGAAAATTCTGCCTGTAACCAATGCCACAATTCTGGAGGCAAGAACTTGACCAATCTCATCAAATCTTATTGTCTGTTTGAAAGAAAATAAATAAACACATGTATGATGTATCTTCAGTTGAATAAAACTTTGGTTTTCTTCACCATTTGTCTAATAAACTCCTCCTCATATCCAACTCTTTTACAAACTTCTTGTATTTCTGAAACAGGTTGAAACTCAACTCCATTGACATCACTAAGTTGTATAACTCTCCTTATCACCTCCTTTGTGATAAACACTTCATTATCTTGCACAACAGACTTGATTGTCACCACATTGGTGATCGTAGACATATTTGTTTTCTCCCCGAATTCTTCAATGAATACTCTATAGACAAATGGGTGTGATGTAATGGCATGATTAAAATTCGATCTTTGCAGAAAGTTAATCACATCAATAAACCATTCAGATCTTTGATGGGTGACATCCATAAATGCACAGATACTATGAACATCACAAAATGATAATCCTGCCATAACTATAAAATAGTCATACACACAATTACATTAGTCATATATAAACAATAAGTACAAAGAAATGATCAATGTAACATTAACTAACAAGTAGGATAGAAATACACTGTGACAATCGTCACTCTCTCCGTCCTTAGTTAGTCTAATATGCCTGTAGATCATTACCGCATTTTACTGAAAAATTTAAAATTTGATTATTACTACTGTTACGAGATTAAAAGTTACATTTTCTAGTATAAGATGACTTCTATGTTATGTGTGTATACTTGTTGTGATGCTTTCGTTAGTTAAGTGCACAGTAGATAGTTCCCTAGTCGAGCTCCTAGATGAATTAACGAGAAATATATGTTTTGGTACTACAAGTGGACTTGGGTATATCTAAGCTTATATCTCGTTTTCGAATCTCTATTGATAGATTTATAACAATTTCTTATTTATCGCTCGTTTCTAGATTGTGTCTATCGTTTTACTTTTACGTCTCGTGATTATATTCGTTTCCTAGTGTTTTCCTTCAACGAGTTAAAATTGGTTGTAGATCTTATTTGGTTAAAGGATCGGGCTTTGGCCTAGTCGTGACAAATAACTAGACCCAACCCATCAAAATTAATCTTAACATTTATCTAATAATACTTAAACCTAATTAACAAACCCTAAACCTTTTCTTTTCTCCCTTTTCCCGTCACCCTTGCAGCCCCCCCCCCCCCCCCCCCCCCCCCCCCTCTTTCAGGTTTTTTTTCTTCTTTCAATCGGCATCCACCTCCCCCTCCATTCCAATCGCCGTTTTCAGCCACCAAGGAAGGGATTTTCGAGGCTTCTTGTTCATTCATCATCGGATTAAACCTCCATCTTAACAAGGTAACAATTTCGTTTAATTGTCGTTTGATTTCATGTGATTGTTTTCCTAATCCGAAAATCTGTTTGGAACTTCTTATTATTGGTTATTAAAAATCTTTGAATTCGAATGGCAGCAACCTCCACACCTTCGAGTATCCTTGTTCCTTATCACATTCGTGTTCAGCAGTTCCTCCATAGAGGTATGTAACAAATCCCGTTTTGTAAACCTGTTTATGGTCAAACCCTATTTAGGGTTTTCATTTTGTTGTGTAACTGTGCTGTTTGCAGCCACGATTTCAACATCAGATTTTTTTAATTTCCATTTTGTTAACAGTTACACTTAACGTAATCTGGTCTAACAGTGTAACTGAGTGTAATCTGGTCTATGGTCTAACAGTGTAACTGAGCGTAATCTGGTCTATGGTCTAACAATGAAACTGAGCGTAATCTGGTCTAGCAGTGTAACTGAGCGTAACTAACAGTTACACTGAGTGTAACTAACAGTTATACTAAGTAACGTAACTATCAGTTACGTTGAAAAACAATTGTTCAATACAAATAGAGTCGAAACAAAACTCGTTTGAGTCTAGTCTAATATGATTATTTAAGTAAAATGTCTAAGTTCATTAACCTACTCCGTGTAACCATTTAGACAACTATAATAACAATTAATTGAATTTATACTAAGTTAATATCTAGTCTAAAAGGTACTAAAAAAAGGTTCGTCTTGTCAACACCTAAATTATACGACACTTTAATATAACAAACACAACATTCATAAGTATAACGTTTTCGGACAGCTTAGGTAACCGGCTTTGCTTTTGTTGTATCTTACTCGTATTAAAATCTTTGATAATGATGTCTTAGTCTAAAAAGTAGCTCTCGGTGTTTAGTTTTCATATATGTTTCTGTCAACGTATAATTCCTTCTAGAACCATATTTATTCCAGTTTGAACGGACGTATATGTTCGCTGAGAAATTGTGTCATTTAATCCAAAGTCTAACCGTCGAATCTATACTTATACATTTATAACTTTATCTAGGGGAGCTCTAGGACTAGTGAGGACAATACATGTGATCGACATACTACGCTTATTACACACATTTCCTACTTTATCGCTTATTCGATAAGGTGAGTTCATCGCCCCATATTTACTGCTTTCTTATTTTAAACTAAACGGGGAAAAGTAAAACTAAACTAAACGATTTATGAGAAAACGAATACCATTTTCAAACTTACCATAAATAGATATTTCTATTTATGGAACCGTACTATTTTTTGAAACTTTTTATTTCAGGGAAATTTACTACCTTCGATAAACTTACTATAAATAGAACTTCCTATTTATAGAAACTTACTACCTTTAGAAACTTACTATTTTCGGAAACTTACTACGAACTGGATTTCATAGAACGTGTAATACAACCTAATGCATTTTCAAAAACTTACGAGATACGGGTATATTTGGATTCATGTTACTTACACACTACTTAGCTAACTGAGTACTGCCGAGGCGTACTAAGGGTAGCGTTCGGACCTGACACAGCTGATGCGTGTCATACTGACTTGACGTTGCCGAGGTGCGTCAAGGACAGTGTTCAGATTCGATATTGCCGACGGGCGTATCACTTACACGGCACTGCCGAGGCGTGTCACTGTGTTCGTTGGATATGATTACTATTCTCGATATGGTTACTATTTTACGACTTATGCATTAGTTACACGCTTTTCTTATACTACTGTTGTGCTTGAGATTGAAAAATTGTTTACTTACATTTTCTTACTTACGACTCGAGGAATTCGCTCAACCTTTGTGTTGACTTTTAAGTTTTACTTTCAGGTATTGATCAGGCATAGGATGTAGCTAGATTGGACTCCTAGAGACTTAGAGTTACTTTCATGCATGGTGGCTTGGATTCTTATTTTATTATTAACTTTATTTCGGGCTTGTATGCCTAAGTACTTTATTTTCATTTGCGAATTTATTTTGGATGTTGTTTCATTGTAGTGAATGACGTAATTGTGTACCGAGGGGTTTTACCTTTGACATGGCGAAGTCATGACACACGAATATTATTTATTTCATATAGATTGATTCTTTATTTACTATTGTGTTATGACGATCGCCAATCAATTGGACCCTGCGTTTTCGCCACTGGCGGGGTGTGTGTGACAACCCGCAAAAATCCAGGTTCACATCGACTAAATTCTTTTAACACTTACTCAACTTGTATATGTCTTGATTTATTTACGACTGGTAGGTCAACCTATACATAAATGATACTCCTTAACTACGTCAAAAACATATACGGATATCGGGATTAGGTATACGGGATCAAATATTCACATAAAATAAACATTTATACAACAATAATTCTAGTCCAATATTTCATGCATAAAATCATGATTTATGCATCAACTTTGCATGTATGGAACTTTGCATGCATATATATATATATATATATATATATATATATATATATATATATATATATATATATATATATATATATATATATATATATATATATATATATATATATATATATATATATATATATATATATCTAATACACAACTTACACAAAACACCCTAAGCATACAAGGACTTCACTTAGGACCCTAGAGTTTTCAAAAATGACAACCCAACCCCCCTACCCAAACCCACGGCCAAACCCCTATTTTCTCTCCTCATTTGATTTAAATAATCACCTACAAGTTGTTTGTTGCTTGCTTGACTAGTTAAATGAGTTGGTGGTGTCCTTGATCACATGGGTTTAGTCACTTACACACTTGACCATTTCACTATTGAACTCAATAGACCATACCTCCCATGTGCTAGCACTCATGACTCTACTCTCTCCTTTGGCTATAAATACTAGACCCCTTCCATCCATTTCACTTTCTCATTCACCACCAAGTGAAAAACTCTTCTCCCTCCCTTCTTTCTCTTTAAATTTCGGCCAAGAGAAGAACCAAGGAGAATCACCAACACAAAATCCCACTCACACATATTTCATACAAGAACTTAGAATCAAACCTTGGTAGTTTTAAAGTTGCATCAAGATCTTCATACATAACACTTAGGTATGTTATTACTAACCTTTTTACATATTTCATACCTCTTATATCATGTTTTATAGTTCATATATTGTTGGGAAAATCAACGATTTAACCCAAATTAATAAATCTGTTTATTAAAGTCTTACTTTTTGAGTCTGAGTAACCTTGAGTCTGAATGACGAAAAGAGACTAAGGCATTGTGGGGATGACTACTCAGCTCCATAATGAAACGTAATACGTTATTTTAGGTATGTTTGTTAGACTAAATCTTCTATCCTTTTAGGAGATTTACTAGGATTCGTACTTATCAAGCTCACTATTATTGTGTATAAATAGTGAGCTTGACTATTGTAAACGTTGAACTTTTCAAATCTAATAACTGTGTGTTATTCTCATTACTTCGTTATTATAATTCCGCTATAATATACTAAGAAACTGAGTGATTAAATGGTTCGTAACAATTAACATCTAAATACTTATTTGTAAATTGATTAGCTAGTGTTTGAGATCTTATTGAGACCTAACAACTGGTATCAGAGCAAATAAGATTTAAATTTTAATAATTTTACCAATCTTAAACGATCAATACATAAAATCTCAAATACAATGTCATCATCTTCATCCAATACACCCGCTATGGCTGGAAAAGGTATTCCCATTTTCGGTGGTCACAACTTTGCCTACTGGAAACTTAAAGCGGAGTGGCATCTTTCCGGAATTCATGAAGAAATGATGAGAACTATAACAGCAGGTCCAATTATTCCAGGAAAACATATTGATGAGGTCAAGGAAGGAGACAAAGTTGTTCAACGTGCAAGGTGGGTTTGTCAGGATCGAATAAGCTAATATAACTTATAGTTTTCCTTCGTTAAGATCTTGATCTATTAAAGAAGTTCAGCAGCGGATGAACACTTTAATATTAACAAGTTGTCGAACAATAAATATTGTAAGAATATGAATAAGAACAAACAGTAATATTGTCGAATGTTAAGCCTCAATTTCATTAATCAAATATCAATACAACGTGTTTTCTATCTTACAAGGATCTATGTATTTATAGACCTTGAGGCTAGCCTAGATAAACTAGGAATCTACATCGTTATCTAGAAAATGAAACATACTTTAAATACAATTGAAACTCTATCTAATAACTAAAACTTGTATGACAAGAGTTCATCCGTATTAACTTGTAGACAAACCGTAGTAACTTGGACCATCCGTAGTAATGAATACTTCCGTATTAACTTGTTGAACAGCCGCATTAACTTGTCTTCCGCAGTAACTTCTTAATAGCTTCCGTATTAATCTTGTAAGTTACTTTATCCGTTGTTAGAAGTATTGTTTAGGAGTTAAACTAATTTGACTAAGTTATAACCCAACAATCTCCCCCTTACCTTGAACTTTTATAAGCAATCAAAAGTACAAGTTTCCATGCTTCAACATTATTAACTATTTCATTACAAAACAAGTTTAACTACTTTCAAGTTAACTACACATTTCTTCTTTCGTCTTTGTCTTGCCATTCTGCTTCCTTTCCTTTTGTTCGTTCTTCAGTGATTTGTACCAAAATACTCCAAACTAATTCATGTGCTACTCTTGAATCAAGAAGTCCATATAGCTTGACTTTAATCAGTTCTTCCAAAGTTTTCAAGTCATGTGGATACCTTTTATCCTCTAAGTAAAACTCCATGGCTCCCTCCTTTCTTACTATTGAGTAGACACCACTTCGTTCATAGACAAACCACTTCAAAACTGGATTTTTAGGACCTCCTTTCTTGAACACTGAGCTAGTCTTTTCATACCCTGGTTCAAACAAACCACATAAGCAGTCCATAGCATGATCAGTACCTGCACATTCACCTCTGCGATGAGAGTATTTGACTCTTCCTACTTCGTACATTCTCTCTAAATCATCTCTTGTGAAATCCCTTATAACTCTGTGGAAGGCTGGAACAATTGTTTTTGATTTGTCTTGCCTTGTGACCTTATATTCTGTCCCCATTTGTCCACCAATAAACTCCCAATCGATGATTATAGGAGGCTTCACAGCTAAAGGTGTAAACCTTAGTCCTTCTAGATTGATGATCAAGGCTGAGCAATCTTCTTGAGTGACTTTAGGATCATCATCTTCTTCATCCACATTAACAAGTTCTTGCTTTACTTGCATAAGTGGGATGATAGGACTTCCTTGAGAAGTAGTTGGAGCAGTAGTAGTTTCTACTCTTCTTTTCTTTGCAAGAGGAATTCTTTTAGATGCTAACTTCTGCCTCTTTGGCTTCTCAGGAGGATTTGACACAGCTGGAGCAGTACTAACAAGTTCCTTTCCTTGTTCATTAAGAATCCTTCTGCCAGTTTCAAGAGCAATCTTCATAGCTTTCTCCATATCTTGCTTTTTATTCTCTTGAATCTTGGCAAGTGCAGCTGTTCTTTGAACATCTTTCTTCTTTTCCTTCTCCACTAATTCCAACAAACTTTCCATCTTCATAGGTCCTAAAGACCTACCACTATAACCTTTTGTCTTGAGATAGGTGACAAATTTCTGCCTATCTTCAGCAAGCTTAGCTTTTGCGGACTCCTTCTTCCCAAGTACTTTCTTCTTCTCAGGCTTAGCTTTGGCTTTCTTTTGTAGCAGGAGTTCATCTCTTTCAAGCATCTTCTGGGCAAGCTCAGCATCTGCTTTTTCTCGAGCTTTAAGTTGAAGCTCTTCCTGAATCTGCTCATCTGCCATATTTTGAGCATGAATAGCATCCTCCTCAGCAATCTTCTTCAACCTTTCTCTTTCAGCCTGAGTAGGTTCTTGATTCTGTTCTTCCTCAGCAACAAGCTTCTTTAGAAACTCAGCAGATGCTCTTTCTTGTTCCATTCTTTCCCTCTCCAATTCTGCTAGCAGGTTTTTCTCATCTCTTTCTGCAGCAGCCTTCTCTCTCTGAAGTCTTTCTTCTTCCTTCTTTTCTTCTTTGGATTTCTCCACAACCTTTACTTTGCCTTTAGCATGATGTTCTGGATCATCAAGGTTAACTTTTTGAAGTCCTCCCTTCTTTGTAGTGATATACCCAAACCTACCTGCAGACTGAGAAACATTAACTTGTTTTTCAGGCAAAGCAAGTTGACCTTATTTTGGTATCATAGCTGCTGCTGCTCTTTGACGTGCAACTGCTTCAGCTATTTTTTTTCTTCCTTTCAGCTTCTGCTCTCTCTTTTTCTTGTTTCTTCTTTTCTTCTTTGATCTTGTCAAGCTGTGATGCTAATGTTGACTCATCAGACATGACCATTGTTCTTGCCATTTCTTGTTGTATTAGATCATCCGCAGCAACTTGTTCATCAACAGTAGGAGCAGGAGCTGTAGATGCTGTGGTAGTGTTTGTTGTGGCTTCAGAAAGAATGGCTTGAAATGTATGAGGTGCTTGGTAAAATGTTGGAGGTGTTGTTGTAAGCACCTGTGGTTGTGTATCTATGGGACTCTCCGTATTAACTGAAATGCTGGCAGTAGTAATGGTGTCCGTAGTAACCATCTCAGCATCAGTAGTAACCATCTCCGTAGAAACTGGGATATCCGTAGTAATAGGAGTTGTCTGAGGAGCCGTAGTAACAAGGGGGTCCGTAGTAATGAATTCCTCCGTAGAAATTACTACTTCTTCAATTTCTATTTCCATCTCATGCTCCCCCTCAACTACTTGTTCCTTCTCAGTGGTTTCATCCACCACCATCCTCTCACCTTCTTCATCAACTAACATACCTTCTCCTTTTTTTTCTGTCTCCCCCTTATGAGTACTATCAATCTCCATGTCCACATCCTCCGTTTCAACCTCCATGTCTTTAGTTTGTTCAGAGGTTGCAGTGATAACTGTTTCATCACTTTGTCTTTCTTCTCCCTTGCTCTCTTCAGATGATAAAAGTGGTATCTCTTTTTCTTTCTCCCCCTTTTTGTCAGCTGGAGGAGTATCATCAGAGGAAGAAGAGCTTGATGGACTTGGAGATGTTCCAATGCTCCTTGTGGTGGTTCTTTTGGGCAACAGTTGAGCTGATAATAGAGCTTGTTGAGCCAGCAACTGTTGCACCAAACCTGTTAGAGTGGCAAGAGTTTCCTCTTGTTTATCCAACTTAACTATGACAGCTTTGTACAAATCCATCAATTCATATTGTTGATTAGAGCTACCCTCACCCCTTGCATGTTGGGTACCAACAGATGGTTGATGATAGGGTGTAAAGATACTTTCCTGCCTAGCAGAAACAGGTATCTCCCATGTGGTTTCTTGGCACCAGGGACCACTTTCCAAAGATGAGAACCAGTCATCATCAAAGGTTAGTGTTGCCTTGGTTTGGGTCTTAGATATGTTAATACTGTCCTGAGCATCACTATGAGAAGTGATTGCTGCAGTAGTATTAGCCCTACCCAAATGGTCACCCCCTCCTGATGGACCACCTCAGTGAGCAAGGGGGTATGCTCAATGTGTTCCCCTGATGGTGTCTTTCCTGAAGATGATTCAGGTAAAGACTTTTGAATGTGAGAGAGTGGGGTAGTTTGAGACACAAGAGGCTGAGGAACCCTCTTGGTTCTTCTGGTGAAAGCAACTGTGGATGGTGAGTGAGGTGTAGAAACAGTGGGTGAAGTCACAAAAGTTTTGACTGTGGCAGTAGCAACTGGAGTAGAACTCACAGTAGCAACTGGAGGTACACTTGCAGTAGAAACTGTAGTTGTAACCTCAGGGGTTATAACCTCAGAACTTGCAACAGAAATCGCAGTGGTGCTTCTGGTTGATACGACAGTAGATGGTGGTTGAGACAGAGGTGCAGTCACTTGTCCCTCATCTTGTGAACTTGTGACCACCATCATTGTTGAGAACAATGGTGTCACATTAGAAGAACTACCTTTATTAATTTTTCTCATGTTTGTAAGAACTTTTCTTGTATGTGCATGAGAAGAGAAAACATTTTCAGATCTAGTAAGATCTTGTAATTCACAGTTGAAAATGTGTTGGAGGAATCTTGGATACATTAGAAATTTATGTTTAATATTGACCAAGTTCCATTTCATTCCTTCAAAAATTAAATTTGAAAAATTGTATGTTTGGTTGGTAGCCAAACACACCATGGCAGTTGCTAAGGAAGAGCTACCTTCATGCCAACCCGTTCTCTTTTGAGATAAACATTGTTGAAAAGTATGCAACAAGAATTTCCATTGGGGGGACAACTTAGCTTTTTGAAAAGTTGAAATGTGTAAGTCCCCCTCATATCCCATTCTTTCAAAATTTTCAATAATAGTTTCATTATAGAGATGTGTTCTACCTGCTGCATCACAGAGTTGTAGATGTGTGCGCAATATTTCCTCTGAAACGGTTATTGCTTTTCCATCCACGTGGCATTGATGACAGGTACATCCCCATCAGTATTAAGTTCTGCGGCGGTCCAGAAATCCCTTATGTGTGATTCATGGATTTCAGGGTTTATTGTTAACACCAATTTAATGTGGGACTGTTTCAAGAAGTCGATAATGGGATGGAAATCGGTATTCTCATCAAGTTTAACCAAGAATGCCACCATGTTGTGTGTCAGATGAAACTGTAATTCAGCCATTGTTAAGAATGTATAAACGATTTAGATTATAACAAGCAATTAGACACAGGATTTATTAAATATTGAAAGAAAATTTAGGGATTTTGATTGTAACGGTAACTTTTTAGAAGATTTAGGGTGCTTTAAGAAAGGTAAGTACTTTAAACGGTTAAAAAGATCCCTATTTATACGGTGAAAAATGTAACTACTTGGCGATTTGGATTTGACGCGGGTGATGATTAAAAGTAACGGTGCAATTGGAGATTGCCACGTGTCAATTGTAGATGTACCTCGCGCCTGAATTTTAAAAATTAGGTCCAATAATCAAGTGCCACGTGTAAAAGTTAGTTACAAGTTGTATTTTGACTTGTCAAATCACCATTAATTTAGGAATACTTATTGTTTAAGAAACCTTTTAATACGGTGAATTGTCGTATTATCAAATAATAACCGTAGTAAGTTGATTAATGACCGTAGTAATGGTACACGAGCCATATTAACTGGACTGTCCGTAGTAATGTGAATTACTGTCAGTATTAACCAGATGTCCGTAGTAACAACAATACTGAGCAGTATTAACCATTCCGTCCGTATTATTAGATTAAGGGAAGTAGTAGTTAAACCTTCCCTTAATACTGACAATTTGGCCGTACTAATAAAACTTTGGTTAAAATTTGTTTCTACTATTAATGTTGCAGTAGTAACATAGTACAATACTAAAAAGTAAGGCACTTGTTGCTTATGTTAAGGTTACTACTGCGTCTCGAAGGGACTTTAAAATAGAAATACTAAGAGAGAGGATGATATCAATCCATGTTGATCATTCCAATACTTGTAATCAAGAATGTGAATCTTCCCACTTCAAATGCTTTTGTGAGAAGGTCAGCAAGCCGATTGTCAGTGTGGATTTTCTCAACATGAATCAATTTCTTTTCGTTACAGTCTCTTATGAAGTGATAGCCTATCTCTATATGCTTTTTCTTGAAGTGTTTGACTGGATTGTTGATGATGCTAATAGTGCTTTGGTTGTCAATGTGAATTGGTGTGTTCATGAATGAATAGCCATAATCCATTATTTGATTTTGTATGCATAGCACTTGAGCACAGCAACTAGCAGCTGCAATGTATTCAACTTCTGTGCAAGAGGTAGACACAGTTGTTTGCTTCTTGCATTGCCATGACACCAGTCGTGAGCCAATAAATTGGTATCCTCCAGTTGTTGATTTCCTGTCTAAGTTTTCACCACCATAATCACTGTCAGTATAAGCAATTAAATCAAAAGGAGAGTCTTTAGGATACCATAAACCCAAGTTAGGCTTGCCATTTAGGTAACGAAAGATTCTCTTGACTGCAATTAGGTGTGACATTTTGGGTCTTGTTTGATATCGTGCACAAACACAAACTCTAAACATGATGTCTGGTCTTGAAGCTGTGAGATACATTAAGGAGCCTATCATTGATCTGTAATTATGTATATCCACATCCTCCCCCTCAAGATCAACAGTCAGTTGTTTGTGAGTTTCTACGGGAGTGCTTGCTATCTTGGCATCCAGAAAGCCAAATTTAGTAAGAATGTCCTTGACATACTTGGACTGGTTGATAAAGAGACCATCTTCCTTCTACTTGACTTGTAGACCCAAAAAGAAAGTAAGTTCCCCCATTGAACTCATTTGAAACTTTGTGTGCATTAATTCTTCAAACTCTTGGCACAAAGAATCTTTGGTGGATCCAAAGATGATGTTATCAACATATATTTGAACAAGAAGAATATATGAGTGAGTTTTCTTGAAGAATAGTGTCTTGTCAATGGTTCCTCTTTGAAAGTTGTTTTGGAGAAGGTAGTCAGAAAGTGTGTCATACCAAGCCCTTGGTGCTTGACAAAGCCCATAGAGAGCTTTTACTAGTTTGTAGACCATGTGAGGATGTTGAGGGTCCTCAAATCCAGGGGGTTGCTTGACATATACCTCTTCCTCAATAACTCCATAGAGAAAAGCACTCTTGACATCCATCTGATAGACTTTAAATCCCATGAATGAGGCAAAAGCTAGAAACAGTCTAATGGCTTCAATCCTAGCCACTGGAGCAAAGACTTCTTCATAATCAATTCCCTCTTCTTGTGTGTAGCCTTGTGCAACCAGTCTAGCTTTGTTTTTGATTACAATGCCTCTTACATCCTTCTTGTTTCTGAAGATCCATCTTGTACCTATCACCTTCTTGCCAAATGGGACTTCCATTAGTTCCCATACTCCTTGAATCTTGAATTGTAGTAGCTCAGCTTGACATGCCTCTATCCAGTGTGGATCCAGTAATGTCTCTTGTATTTTCTTGGGTTCCATTTGAGAAAAAAAGCAGGAAAACAGGCATGTATTAAGAAGAGCTTTCACAGGATCCTTCTTGGGCTTAGTTTGACTTCTAGTCTCCATTGAGAAGTCAAGATTACTGATGTGCGAAATCTAGTTTTCCCAAAATAAGCTTGGTCTAGACTACGACACCGGGCAGTGTACCCTTGTCGATCGTAGTAAAGTATGGGCAAATTCCGGGTTCGAACACAGGGACTATTTATAATCGAGATTTTATTTTATGTAACAAGTAAAAAGTAACAATTTGGTTTTTAGTCTTAAGAAGACTTGATTATACTAACGGTAAAAATACTTTTGAATTCAAATATGGATAAAAAGACGCTTGCTCGGACCGTTTACGAATGTGTGTTATTTCTTAGGTGTGAAAATGTCGATAAAATTCTAATGTAAAATCCTAAGTTCCTTTCGAATACCGGATTTCTCCAATTACCTAACCATGCAACTATTCCTTTCGAATATAGTTAACACCTCAAGTAATTGTGCATAAAGTTTCAAGCCGATGTGTGAGAGTTAACCTATAAGCTTCCTTTCGAATAGCTTACTAACTAATAAACCGATTTCTCTTAATTTATTAGCTAGCGTTCGTGTTAATACCTACTTGTTTAAATCGTTGTTAATGATTCCTTTCGAATACCACTAACTTATAATCAACTAAAGACCGGCCAATTAATTCGTTCCTATTTTAGTAAAAATTACGGATTCCTTTCGAATACCCGTTTTTAGATTACCAAATAAGAGTATAAACAATTTTAACAATATGATTAAGATATTAACCCAAACGGATCCCCGATTAACCTCTACACATCAATCTAATTTCACACCCAAAATCTAACACACAAACGGTCACAAATCCAAGCAAACGTTTAAAGTAATTAGCTACTCATAATTATAACGAAACTAATCAAATATATGAAAGACATGATTCAATTGCAATAAAAAGTGGATAAAAGTTCAATACAAACTGTAGGTAACAAGTTCCGAAAAATCTCCAAATTAACTAACGAAAAATAAACGATTGTTTGATGAAAGTCCGGAATATGATTGTTCAAAAACGAAAGTAATGCTTCAATTGTGATGATAGAACTCGAAAAATGTGAATAATGATGTTAATATTAATGCTTCCCACGTTCTCTTTGATAAGTGTTGATAGCCTTTTTGTTTTCCCATGATTGGAATTAAAGAACTGAAACGTAACTGCCAAGTCTGAGATTGCGCTCGCCAGTTGCCTTATTGCGCCGCATTCTAGCTTCCGAGGTGAATGCTTTTCCTTGCTTGCTTCAATGCGTCGCCATCCCCTGCATGGTTTTCTCCTTTTGCATTTTTAAGTCCAAAACTCGATCAACTTTGCTCCAAAGACATCTAAACAACCTAAAACAATACTTTACACAAACATAAGCATAAAAGGGTTTTTCCATTACGTTTAGGACTCGAAACATAATGAATATCGCGATAAAATACTCGTATAAAAGAGCGATATCAAACCCCCATACTTAAGCATTTGCTTGTCCCTAGGCAAATCTGACTCAAAATTACTACCAAGTTTACAAAACATACAACTTAAGAAAAGATAAAGAATCACGGGCTCAAACATTTAACTAAATTCCGGTGTTAGAAAAAATATGCGTGAAATTGCTAGATCGTAAAACCGACTACAAACATCTAAAGCTACTAAATTACTTAAGTAAACAAAAACAACAATTTTCTAATGTTACCTCCTAATTCATCCCCTAGTTATGATATGTCTAAAGAACCACCCCTTTTCCCTCACTCTCCAACCGAAGTTGAAACGATCAGCCTTTACGGCCGACCCCTATACCGCCTTGCTTTCGGGGGAACCCTTAAAATATCACTAAGCATTTTTTTTCGATTGAGTACTTCTTTCTTGAGAATTATTTGGTTAGTCTTCATCTTTTTCTTTTCCTCTCACTTTTGTTCACTTCAAATATTATAGATTTATGTTTATATATTTTCTTTGAAGTGAACGGACATAACGGGATTTGAGTCTTCGTTATAGTGAGGATCAATTTCTATTTTGTTGACGGGAAAGACCTATGGCCTTTTTCTTCGCCTCTAACTCTCCAATGGCTTAAGTGATACTAGGATTCCCCAACTACCCCCGAAAGGGTGAAAGAGACTACAAGGGCTCGGTACTAAGGATATCTAGTGATTATCTAGATTTTTGATTTTTCGGAGAAACTTAAGGAACTAAAACTAGAAAACCTAAATTCTTATTTACAAATATTTTATTAACTAAAGATGTTCCTAAACAATTTCACGTTAAAGTACCGGAATTAAGTTAAATATACAAGCCCCTGTCATCTTCCCTAACTACATTTAAGCGCTTTTATTTTTTATTTTTTTTATATGACTCTAAATGACTTAAATGGGACAAAAAATAAACGTAATGGATATAAGGGGATAAAATAACTAATTTCCCGACCCCCCCATACTTAAACAACACATTGTCCCTAATGTGTCCCATCAAAAAGAAAACTAAACTAACTAAGGGAAATTAAAATAAACATAAAAGTACAAAAATAAAATAAAGAAAGAAAAGAAAACCGTGCGAGTTGCTTTGATGTTGCATGATTGCCGAACTCGACTCCACACGTGCTGAACTTAATGCCAGACTTGTTATGGTACACATCACAAAAACAAACAAGTTAATTAGCACAATTTAAAAATCCTAAACAAGTATAAATAAAATAGTTCCAAACACAACCAACACAAAAGAAACAGAAATAGTTCGACAACAAAGTAGCACAACAACAAACAAGCCAAACAAGCGGCTTCCTTCTCTTCATTCTTCGGCTTCGGGAGGTAGAGGGTTGTACAACGATGGTGGGTTATAATCAGTCCACCCACTTGAGGACCCTGGAACGTGCTGATGATACTGAGTAGTAGTCAAATATTCCCAAGTAGGTTGGTAACGCTCCATATGATATTGCGTGTACTCCCCTACCCGGTTCACCTCACGGCGCGTCCTATCAACCTCACGCCGTATGTGCGACACATCAACCCGTGTCTCATCCATCCCTCTTCCGATACGGAATACCTCATCCATCATCATCTGATAATCAAACGGGGCAGTGGGCGGCGGCGGTGCATGGGATGATGTTCCCTCGATAAACCCTCCTGGTGCCCGTGCCCCCTGAGTACCCTCCTCTTCACTCTCTTCATCCTCTCCTTCTTCGTCACTACCGTCCTCCTCATCACTTACCCAATCTCCGGGTTTTGCAAACTCCCCCCTTTTGTTAACTGCATGTCCTTTCTTTAAATCACCCTTGGTGATGAATTTCCAATCAACCGCCTTTGTTAACCCCCTCATATGCGCGCTAGTATCAGGTCCCAAATTCCGAGCTATACGGGTTATGAAATGACCGCATAGCATCCCCCCGGTAGCCTTCCTTCCCTTACCCTGTTCACTCATCTATTTCAATAAAGCCCAAGGTAAATACACGAAATTGGTAGGATTCCGCCTTGAAAAATAGTGCAACATCCAAAGATCCTCCTTGTAAACCTTGTCGTGGTGAGTAGAACGGTGGTTAAAATAGTAACTAAGCGCTTTCTGCAATAACCGGAGAATCGGGGAGCTGATGTCAGTGGCTTTGCTAGTTGTTTTATAGTTTGCTCTCCCCGAAAATTGCATCCAAATATTCTCCCGGTCATTATACACATTCTCATACGTCCAACTCCCCCTTGCTGAATACCGAGACATTCGTGTATGCTCCAATTCGTCAGAAGTGAGCAACCAGGCTAATTCCCCAAATTTAGCAACCGTGACCCGGTGCTCTTTGACCCCTAGCCTAAACTTCACCACCTCAGCATCAAAAACCTCAATCCAATTACTGGGAAGCTTATCTACCTCTAAGCTAGAGTAGAATTCCAAACACCACTCCCTGTAAACTGGTTCACGAATCTCAAACGCCCGTCTCCAAATGGGTATGTCCCAAGCTGACCCTTCATGTTCAATTCTGGTGATAAAATAGGTCTCGAGGTCATCAGAAATGCCCAACTGATTGATGAGATCCCAATCCAAGAAACGAGGAGCCACAATAGGTTTGTTCTGAAGGATTGCTAGTTGGTTGTTCAATTGAATTTTTCTGTTTGCATCAGCCCCGGGCCATTTCAACCATGCGTATGATTCATTCTTCATTAACTGGGATTCGGTATTAGGTTTGTAAATTCTTCGGGTTTCGTACACAACCTCATCCTCTTCAGTAACTACAGCCCTACGTTTACCCTACATACACAAAACATTAAGAACAAAGTGCAGCAAACATGTTAGAAACAAACTAAACGAAAGAATTTTTTTTTTTTTTTTTTTTTTTAGGTACTGAAGCCTGAATGCGCCGCAATGGGGCAACTGGCGGCTCATTCTCGGCAGTTACAGCAACGAGTTTTTTTCGATTAAGTAGCAAACCTAAATAACGAAATCTAACAAACAAAATACACTAAATCAACCCTAATTAACCTTAATAACAAACTAATTAACAAATGGAAACCTAAATAAACCTAATCCTAAGTTTTTCCCAAATTGATTGAAAATCTATAAACCCTAATTAAAATTGTAAAGATTAGAGATTAAACTATGTTAAAGATACATACCGATTTCCCCATGAGTGGAATTGAAAGATTTCTTTGAAGATTGGTGGAAAAATTGAAAAATTTTCGGTGTGTGTGTGTTTTGTGTTGGTCGCCGCTTGAGAGAATAATGTAGAATGCGTTTGGTGTGTTTTGGGCTGGCGTCTCATAAGGCAGTAAAATCAGTCGAATGCGCGGCATTCCAGGCACTGGCGGCGCATTCTAACTTCAGTAGCGGACTTCCAATATTTTTTTTTTAAGTTAAGTTAACTAAACCTTACTAATAAAACAACACTAATAACAAAAAAAAAACTTATACGAAAATGAAAAAGAAAGTAAAAGATACAACAAACCGGGGTTTCTCCCGAAGATGCTCGTTTTTGGCTTGAGTCACTAGCTTTACTCCTCGGTATGCCTTCCGCTTAGAATGGGTGAAACCCATCCTCCAATGTCATCCCGTTTTCCTCGTCCTCTTCGAGGTAAAGTTTCACTCGTCGACCATTCACAATAAATGACCCGCCATCCTCCGTTTCTAACTCCAAGTAGCCTCCCGAGAAAACACGTCTCACTAAATAAGGACCCGTCCACTTGGACTTCAACTTCGGTGCTTTAAACTTGTACTTGGATTGGAACAAAAGCACTTTATCCCCCTCTTTAAACTCTTTACGCCGGATTTTCAAATCATGTACCATCTTCGTTCTCGCCTTGTAAAGAGTTGAATTCTCGTAAGCGTTCCATCTCAACTCATCTAGCTGATGTAGTTGCAAAAACCGGGTCTCACCACTTGCTACCAAATCGGTGCTACATTCCCTAAGTTCCCAATACGCCTTGTGTTCGATCTCCATAGGCAAGTGACATGTCTTCCCATATAGCAACTTGAATGGAGTAGTGCCAATCGGGGTCTTGTAAGGGGTCCTAAACGCCCATAATGCTTCATCCAACTTCTTTGACTAAAGTGACGGGTTATTGGGCACCGTCTTCTTCAAAATACGCTTAATTGCCCGATTGGTGTTTTCGACTTGCCCACTTGTTTGGGGGTGGTAGGAAGTCGAAAACCGATGTTGTACCCCATATCGTTTCAGCACCTTCTCCATTTGGGAATTAGCAAAGTGAGTTCCTCTATCACTAATCAATGCTTTTGGCATGCCAAACCTACAAAACAAACTTCTCAAAAAGTCAATAACCAAATTTGCATTGTTAGTGGGTAGAGCTTTTGCCTCGACCCATCTGGACACATAATCCACCGCCACTAAGATGTAAACATTCATATTCAATGGTTTAAAGGGCCCCATGAAGTCGATGCCCCATATGTCGAACACCTCGCATACTTGGATGCTTTGCTGTGACATTTCATCCCGTCTTGTAACCGTTCCTTGCCTTTGGCAAGAGTCACATGTCCGAACCAAAGTATGCGCCTCCTTAAAAATTGTAGGCCAATAAAACCCCGCATCAAAGACTTTCTTGCCCGTCACCGATGGTCCATAATGTCCCCCCGTTGGGCCATGGTGACACTCGTCAAGGATTCTCCTCGTTTCGGCTCCATAAACACACCTCCGTACCATACCATCGGCACACATTCTGAACAAAAACGGTTCCTCCCAAAAGTAGTATTTTGCATCCGAATATAGCTTCTTTCTTTGTTGATAACTAAGCTCCCTACTAATGACTCCTCCCGCTAAGTAATTAGCTATATCGGCATACCAAGGTCCCCGTTCACCATCTACCCTTCCAAAAAATGCCAACCGCTCATCCGGAAAAGTGTCTCTAATTTCTTCTTCATTCAACTCTCCAAGACTAGGGTTTTCCAAACGGATCATGTCATCCGCCGCCACATTCTCTCGACCCCTCTTGTCTTAGATTTCCACATCAAATTCTTTCAATAACAAAATCCACCGAATCAATCTCGGTTTGGCATCTAACTTGGAAAACAAAAACTTCAACGCCGAATGGTCCGTGAATACCACCGTCTTGCTCAACACCAAATAAGACCGAAATTTATCAAATGAAAATACCACAGCCAAAAGCTCCTTCTCGGTGGTAGTGTAGTTCTGTTGAGCTTCATTTAGAGTTTTGCTTGCAAAATAAATGGGTCGAAAGTGCTTGACAATCGTTTGTCCCAAAACAGCCCCCACCGCAAAATTACTAGCATCGCACATGAGCTCAAATGGCAAATCCCAATTCGGTGATACTAAAATGGGCGTGTTTGTCAACCTTTCCTTCAACAACTCAAAAGCCTCTATACACTCCTTCGAAAATTCAAATTTCGTGTCTTTCTCAAGCAATCTAGTCATAGGCCTAATAATCTTCGAAAAATCCTTAATGAAGCGCCTATAGAAACCCGCATGTCCAAGAAAACTCCTAACCGCTTTCTCATTCGTCGGTGGTGGCAATTTTGATATCACCTCTATTTTTGCTCTATCAACCTCAATCCCGGCTCTAGAAATCTTATGCCCCAACCGATCCCTTCCTTTACCATGAAATGGCACTTTTCCCAATTTAGTACCAACTTCGTTTCTTTGCAACGTGCCAACATTCGGTCTAAGTTCTTCAAACACCCATCAAAAGAATTCCCATAAACCGAAAAATCGTCCATAAACACTTCCATTGAATTCTCTATCATGTCTTGAAAGATAGCCATCATACACCGTTGAAATGTTCCCGGTGCATTACATAATCCGAAAGGCATCCTCCGATAAGCAAATGTACCGAACGGGCAAGTAAATTTTTTTTTCTCTTGGTCCTCGGGATCAATTGGAATTTGAAAATACCCCGAGAAACCATCGAGAAAGCAATAAAATTCATTCTCGGCCAACCGCTCGATCATTTGGTCCATGAACGGTAAAGGGAAATGATCTTTCCTCGTTGCTTCATTTAGCCTTCTATAGTCAATACAAACTCTCCAGCCCGTCACTGTTCTATTTGGAACCATTTCATTCTTCTCATTCATTACAACGGTCATCCCCCCTTTCTTGGGCACGCAATGTACCGGACTAACCCACGGGCTATCCGCTATCGGGTAGATGATCCCTGCATCCAAAAGCTTAACAATTTACTTCTTGACCACATCTTGCATATTCGGGTTTAGTCTCCGTTTTCGTTGAACAACGGGTTTTACATTATCCAAAAAATTGATTTTGTGTTTACAAAAATCTGAACTAATCCCCGGAATATCCGAAAATGCGCCAAGCGAAAGCCTTTTTATGGCTTTTAAGGACCGTTAGTAATTTAACTTTCTCGTCTTCCAAAAGTGAAGACGAGATGATAATGGGAAGACTAGAATTACCCTCTAAGAATGCATACTCGAGATGGTTAGGTAATTGTTTAAGCTCCAAGTCTTTCGGGGGATCTTCAATAGAGGTTTTGATCCTCGCCCCATCGTTCATCACCAACTCTTTCACTTCGTTCGAGCTTTTCTCTTCATCCTCCTCTTTCCCAATTGCATTCAACATCTCCATTTCCGCTTCCTCTTCCAAAATGCCTCCCAATCTAGATCATAATCTGCATCGTCTATCACATCAATTCTAAAACAAGATTCGTCAGTAGAATAAGAATGTTTCATAGCTTGATTTAAAGAAAATGTGGCCCTTTCGTCACCCAAACCCAAAGAAATTTCCGTATCCCTAACACGGATGATAGCATCCGCGGTATTTAGAAATGGTCTTCCTAATATGAGAGGAACTTTTTCATCCTCCTCCATCTCAAGGATTACAAAATCTACCGGATATAAAAATTCTCCAACCCGTATAAGCATATTTTCGGCAATACCCAATGGATATTGATAAGATCGATCGGCCAATCTTATGCTCATTCGGGTTGGTGTTAAAGCACCCGCGGAAAGTTTAGTGTAAATAGAGTTAGGCATTAAATTAATGCTTGCCCCTAAATCCGCTAATGCACTAAAAGTGAAATTATCATTAAATGTGCAAGTGAGTAAGAAACTTCCTGGGTCTTCAAGTTTTGGTGGAATCGATCTCTTCACAATAGCCGAGCATTCGGCATTAAGGAACGCGGGGACTATTTATAATCGAGATTTTATTTTATGTAACAAGTAAAAAGTAACAATTTGGTTTTTAGTCTTAAGAAGACTTGATTATACTAACAGTAAAAATACTTTTGAATTCAAATATGGATAAAAAGACACTTGCTCGGACCGTTTACGAATGTGTGTTATTTCTTAGGTGTGAAAATGTCAATAAACTTTTAATGTAAAATCCTAAGTTCCTTTCGAATACCGGATTTCTCCAATTACCTAACCATGCAACAATTCCTTTCGAATATAGTTAACACCTCAAGTAATTGTGCATAAAGTTTCAAGCCGATGTGTGAGAGTTAACCTATAAGCTTCCTTTCGAATAGCTTACTAAATAATAAACCGATTTCTCTTAATTTATTAGCTAACGTTCGTGTTAATACCTACTTGTTTAAATCGTTGTTAATGATTCCTTTCGAATACCACTAACTTATAATCAACTAAAGACCGGCCGATTAATTCGTTCCTATTTTAGTAAAAATTACGGATTCCTTTCGAATACCCGTTTTTAGATTACCAAATAAGAGTATAAACAATTTTAACAATATGATTAAGATATTAACCCAAACGGATCCCCGATTAACCTCTACACATCAATCTAATTTCACACCCAGAATCTAACACCCAAACGATCACAAATCCAAGCAAACGTTTAAAGTAATTAGCTACTCATAATTATAACGAAACTAATCAAATATATGAAAGACATAATTCAATTGCAATAAAAAGTGGATAAAAGTTCAATACCAACTGTAGGTAACAAGTTCCGAAAAATCTCCAAATTAACTAACGAAAAATAAACGATTGTTTGATGAAATTCCGGAATATGATTGTTCAAAAACGAAAGTAATGCTTCAATTGTGATGATAGAACTCGAAAAATGTGAATAATGATGATAATATTACTGCTGCCCACGTTCTCTTTGATAAGTGTTGATAGCCTTTTTGTTTTCCCATGATTGGAATTAAAGAACTGAAACGTAACTGCCAAGTCTGAGATTGCGCCGCCAGTTGCCTGATTGCGCCGCATTCTAGCTTCCGAGGTGAATGCTTTTCCTTGCTTGCTTCAATGCGTCGCCATCCCCTGCATGGTTTTCTCCTTTTGCATATTTAAGTCCAAAACTCGATCAACTTTGCTCCAAAGACATCTAAACAACCTAAAACAATACTTTACACAAACATAAGCATAAAAGGGTTTTTCCATTACGTTTAGGACTCGAAACATAATGAATATCGCGATAAAATACTCGTATAAATGAACGATATCAATTACCAATGATTTGAGAAGGTGGGTGGTTCTTTGCAACACGAGAAGATGGGATCTTCTCAAGTCTTAGTTCAGCTCCTAAGTTTGTATCATTGAAATCGGGCATATCATTGCTTGGGTAATAAGCAGTAGATGGAGGAGTAGTAACTGAAGAAGGTATGTCCTGAGTGTATGGTTCAAATTCTTCAGTGATAATTTGGTCAACTCCATTATCATCCTCTTATACTAAGTGTGGAACTCCATTGGGGGGTGTGGCATCGTCCGTAGCAATAGTTGTGGACTTAGGAACTGTCTCATCTTCATGTGGATGTTCTTCCTCTTTCTGGGAAGACTTCTCTGCTTCATCTGGGTATATGGGATCAAAGAGTTGAATAGGATCCTCCATAGAAACAGGGAGGTTAATGTACTCCATAACATCCAACCGGGCAGTACCAATGATTGAAGCAGTATTAACCGGATCCGTAGTAACATGATCCGTAGGAATGGATTGTGCCGTAGTAACAGGATCCGTAGGAACTGATGAACACTGAAAGTCAAAGTTAGAGTTTAATGATTTGGTTAATGCATCCAAATAGAAAACCCAATTTGGTCCTTGACCCTTCTTAGTAGGAGTATGTTCATTGAATGTCACATTAGAGCTTTCTTCTATGATCTTTGTTTTGTGGTTGTACACACGATATGCCTTGCTCTATGAGGAGTATCCAACGAAAGTTCCTTCATCTGCTTTGCTCTCAAAATTACCAAGATAGTCTTTTGAATTTAAGACTGTACAGGGACATCCAAATGATCTTAAGAAACTGATCAAAGGTGGTCTCTTGTGGAGGAGTTCATATGGCGTTTTGTTTTGAGACTTAACTAGGAGTACCCTGTTCTGGACGTAGCAAGCAGTATTAACTACCTCTTTCCAGAAAAAGATTGGTAGGTTGGAGTCTGCCAACATGCTTCTAGCTGCTTCGATCAATGTTCTATTTCTTCTTTCAGCAACTCCATTTTGTTGAGGAGTTCTAGCAGCACTGAATTGCCTCTCGATTCCTTTCTTTTCACAAAAGTCATTCATCACTTGATTTTTGAATTCTGTGCCATTATCACATCGAATTTTCTTGACCTTTAAGTTAATTTGATGTTCAATCTTACTGATGAAAGTGATGAGTAACTGACTTGTCTCATCCTTGGTACCCAGAAAAGTACATCCATGTGTATCTTGAAAAATCATCAGTGATGACAAGACAGTATGACTTCTTGGAAATGCTCTTTACATTAGTAGGACCAAACAAATCCATGTGGAGTAAATGTAAAGGAGTGGTGTTAGTGTTGATCTCCTTTGACTTGTGAGAAGATTTGTGTTGTTTACCCTTCAAATAAGCGAAACAGTTGTCATCAAGGTTGAACTGTTTGTTGGGGAGACCTCTAACTAATCCTGATTTGACCAGTTTGTTGATATTCTTCAGGTTCATATGGCACATTCTCCTATGCCACAGAGTGGATTCATCTAAGGTAGCTTTTGAGAGAAAGCATGCTTCAGATGAAGTTGGTTTGACCTTTGACATGTCTAGACAATAGACATTGTCTCTTCTTGGTGTTCTAAGTAAGATCATGCTCTGGTCTATAACATATCCTGGCTTCATGATTATGCATTCAGATGCAGTAAATATAGTTGTGTTCTTCTCATCACATACTTGAGAGACACTCAACAGGTTATACTGCAACTGTTGCACATAATACACATCCTTGAAGTGTATTGTTCCATTGCTTACTGTTCCTTTTCCAGAAATTCTTCCTCCTTTTGGATTGCCTCCAAATGCAACATATCCTCCATTGAACTTTTCAAAGTCCTGTAGGCATGACATGTTGCCTGTCATGTGCCTGGAACAACCACTATCTACATGCCAACTGCTCTCACTTTCTTTTGTTGGCTGAACATGCACATTAACAATTGAAGTTAGTTTCTGGTGGGAACCCAAGCCAAAGATGACTTGGGTTTGCCCATTTCATCAAAGTAACTCACCTTCCTTTGGACTAGTTTTGAAAAATCAATAGGACCAGGTGGTTGAGTTACTTGGATCTTTGGTTTCCACACTTGTTTGAATGTTTTAGCTTTTGAAACAATTTTAGTGTTAACAACCTTTGGTTTAAAAGTAGGAACAAATACTGGTTTGACATGCTTTTGTTTCACATTATTAACAGGAGCCATAGTAACTAAGTTACATTTGGCAGTATTAACATGAGCAGTAGTAACACGGTTATTTTTCACAGTATTAATACGAGCAGTATTAACGCCATTATTTTTGACCGTATTAAGTTTGGTAGTAGAAACAAAACTTTGTCTAGCAGTATTAACTCTATTTCTACTGTTAGAAAATAAGTTTTTGTTAAAACGTTTTCTTCTTGAATTCATAGTAACAAATTTGTTGTTCCCATGATTTATTTTGTTACTACTGTTCATGGATTTGTTTTTATGCTCTGACTTTCTAATATATCCCAACCCGTGATGTGGTTTTTGAATCACTTGCAATTGATTTTGAGGATTGTGATAACAAACTTTTGCATAGTGATTTAATTTTCCACATATAAAACATCCCTTAACAGAACTTTTAGGAAATTGCCCTTTTTGTGTTTGTACTTGGTTCATATTACGTTGATTTCCTCTTTTACCAATATGTACCCAAGTCTTTTCTTTTTCCTTAGGGACTGTTTTGGTCTTACTTTCAGTGGATGTTTTTACCTTTTTGATAGGATCATTACGTGGCATAGACACTAAACTTTGTGAAGACTGTTGAGTAATACCTTCTATTGTGATTAGGTGATTTTCTAAAGGAATATCCTTATTTTTCACAATGTTCAGCTTACTCTCTTCAACTAAGTCCTCAATTAGAACTTCATCATAGTTGATTGGATCAACATTGAATGATTCTTTTGGAGGTGTCTGAGAGATAGGAATCCTAGGTTCATCTATGGATGGAGGGATATAGTTTTGGTTAAATGGAGGGGCAACTTCTTTGTATCCTAAACCAGCTTTTACCTTTCCATGTATTTGTTGTTGGATTAGGTCATTCACTGATTTTGAAGCATGTTCTAATTTCCCTACATCTAACTCAACTTTATCATGTTTTTGTTCTAATCTTTTATTTCTTCCCTAGCCATCTTAAGTTTAACTAGTAAATCCTCTCTTTGCCATTCAACTAAACTAATTTTCTCTTGATAACTTTGTTCATTTATTTTGTGTGACTTAATTTGCTTTTCTAAGTTATCAATGACTCTAGCAGTTGACCGTCTTTGTTCTTCTACGATTTTAATTGAATCACTCATTAGTTGATTGTGATTTTTATATTTAACAATTACTTCCTTACACTCAGAAGAACGTAGTTTAGAATTTACCTCGGCCATGAGAGATGGAGTTTCAGGATCCTTTGATGATGAGTCGATTGCCATTAGAGCATCTTCTTGAGTTGCTCCTTGATCATCTTCGTGCCAGTCATATCCAAGAACATCGTTGCCAATTTCTGTAGTACCAAGGTCAGTATAAACTAGCTCCGTAGTAACTGTGTCCTCCGTAGAAACAGTGTCTTCAGCATCCATTACTACTGCTATGCATGCATGGTGAACAGTAGTAATATCTTCCGCAGAAACAGGATCATCACATGAAATTAATGCCCTGTTTTGACTTGTCTCTTCTACTAAGTCATTCCAATCGTATCCAAATATATCCTGTGACATAAGTGCACTTTGATTGTTGTCTTGAGTGATTCGAGAATTGTTGGATTTTGACTTATTTGGACATTCCCTTGCAAAGTGACCTTGTTCATTACATTCGTAGCACTTCACCTTGCTTTTATCAAAGGAAATTCGTTCATTGTTCCTTGGACTGAATCTTCTTCCGGTTCGATTCACAAATCTCCTTGCACGAAGAGCTAACATGGCAGATTGCCACTTTAAGTCCATCTCTTCCCAGTCATCTTGATGTATCTGCCTCACGTCATCACTAGTGAGATTTGAGCTTTGTGAGATGAAACCTTCAAAAGATATCTCTTCGCCACTTTCATGTTTTGTTCCTCCAGATGTATTGACAAGAGCAGTATTAACATTGTTAATATTGTGGCTGCTATTGTTAGGTTTGTCTGCTTCCACCTCTAATTCAAAGACTCTTAGGTCGTTGTATAGATTATCCAACTCCAATTCTTCCAATTTGTCTCCTTGTCTATAGGAAACCGTGTAGATAATCCATTCCTTACCTAGAGCTCTTATGAATTTTGGGTTGATATCATCTTTGTCATACTTAATTCCAGCGCTGATCATCTCTCCTGTGAGCTTTTTGTATCTATCAAACGTCTGAGTCATTCGTTCGTCTTTCAAGGCATTGAAATTTTCGTATTCCTGTTTAACAAGAGCTTTCTTGTTTTTCTTGGTATTCTTTGTTCCGCTGAATCTTTTCTCCATGCTTCCCATAGAGATTTGGCATCTTGATATTCTTCAAATTGTGATTGGTACTCGTTGGGGATGGCAATTAAAAGAATACTGAGAGCCTCGATCTCCGTTTGTTTTTCTCTTCTTTCCAGGTCAGTTAATGTTTGACGAGTATGGACTCCGGGTTGTCCATCAGCTCCTTGAGTGGTAGCATGCTTGTTACCATTGATGATAAAATCCCAAACTGTATAGTCAGACAGTAGAATGTGTTGCTTGATACGTAGTTTCCATAAATCGAATTCGTTGCTATTCAGAACAGGAACTTTGTTGAATGAAACATCAGCCATGATGTTTATCTTGATTCTTGCGTATGAGGGTTATCAACTTGTTGATCCATGGATCTAAAGCACCTTCTGTGCTCTGATACCACTTGTCAGGATCGAAGAATCTAATATAACATATAGTTTGTGTTGGGAAAATCAACGATTTAACCCAAATTAATAAATTTATTTATTAAAGTCTTAGTTGCTGAGTCTGAGTGACTTTGAGTCTGAGTGACTTTGAGTCTGAGTGACTCTAAGTCTGAGTAACAAAAAGCGACTAAGGCATTATGAAGCTGAATACTCAACTCCATAATGAAACGTGTTGCTTTGTATTAGGTATGTTGGTTAGACCAAATCATCTATCCTTTTAGAAGATTTACTAGGATTCGTACTTATCAAGCTGACTATTATTGTGTATAAATAGTGAGCTTGAGCTTTGTAATTCTTTGAACTTTTCTAATCTTCTAAGAAACTGAGTGATTAAACGGTTCGTAACAATTAACATCTAAATACTTATTTGTAAATTGATTAGCTTGTGTTTGGGATCTTATTAAGACCTAACAACTAGTATCAGAGCAAATAAAATTTTAATTTTAATAAATTTACCAATCTTAAACGATCAATACATAAAATCTCAAATACAATGTCATCATCTTCATCCAATACACCCGCTATGGCTGGAAAAGGTATTCCCATTTTCAGTGGTCACAACTTTTCCCACTTGAAACTTAAAGCTGAGTGGCATCTTTCCGGAATTCATGAAGAAATGATGAGAACTGTGACAGAAGGTCCAATTATTCCAGGAAAACACATTGATGAGGTCAAGGAAGGAGACAAGGTTTTTTAACGTGCAAGGTGGGTTCAAACTCCTAAATCACAGTGGACAGATCTATATAAACTACTTTTCAATCTAGATCCAGGAGCAAGAAGTATCCTAGGAAACGTTGTGTCTGAGCAGATATTCTCAAAGATTGTTGGATGCAGATCTGCTAAAGAGATATGGGATACTTTAATTGTATCTTATGAAGGCATACCGATTGTGAGAGAGCAAAGATTGAACAGTCTGATTAGAAATTATGAAAATTTCTACGTAAAAGATAAGGAAACCTTAGCTGACTTGCATACAAGGTTCCAAATACTGTGAATTACCTATCAGCTCTAGGAATGGTGAAGGAAGATGATGAAATTTGCAAGAAGTTTGTTGACATCTTGCCAAACAAATTTGAATCTGTTATCAAATCTCTTGTGGTTAGTGAAAAATTGTCCACCTATAAGCTGCCTGGCGTCTTTGGATTATTGCTGAACTTTGAAGAATCTCAAGAGAGGAAAAGATAAACACTAGGAGAACTACAAGAGATCCTGAAGCTGCATTGGTTGCAACTAGCAAAAGGAACAAGGAAATCTATTTTAAAGCTGACTCATCTGAATCTGAGTCAAACTCAGACTCAGAATCGGATAATGAAACTGAAGTCAAAAAGCTGAAGAATCAGTTGGCATTGTTAACAATGAAGCTGGAACAGAAGACTGGTTACAAAGGAAAGAAGCCTTTTGATTTAAAGAAGGTTAAATGCTTTAAATGCAATGAATATGGTCACATGGCTGCTGACTGTAAAGTAAAAAATGCTCAGACTGAGCACATGGATGAGGTTGCTGAGAGGGCTCAAAGATACAGAAAGAAGTATCTTAAATACAAGAAAGGCAACAGTTCAAATACTCAAAAGCCTCAAACTGAGCAAAAGGCATTCTTCGCTGAAGAATGGTTAGATGAGGAACTGTCATCTGATGAGGATGAGGAAGTAGTGGATAAGTGCTTGATGGCGTTCACAGAGGAAGTGACTGAAGCTGAGAAATCTGCATCTCAGTTCGAGAAGGATCCGAAGGAAGCTGAGAGACTGAGCTGTAACTCAGACTGGAACAAATCAAAGCTTTATAAGGTACACAATTTCAACACTTATACAAATGAACGAAAACTTCAAATGTTTGAGTATATCTTTATTGATTTGACCACTACTTTAGAAGAACAATTTGAACTCAAACAAAAGATTAAAGATCTTGAAAATGCTTTGAAAATTAAAGATGATAAAATAATTGAACTAGAAAGTTATAAATTTCTTTTAAATGCTCAGATTGAAGCTTATAGTGATCTTGCAAAAGAAAATTATAAATTTAGAGAAGAAACTGAGCATTATAAAAGGATTTGTAAATCATGGTGCATATCATCCTTAAAAAAAATGAAGATTGTTTGAGCAGACAGGTACCCAAAAAAGTTCAAGCTGTGTTGGGTGAAGACTTCAGTCTAAAGATGCATATGACTGAAGAAGAAGAAGAAGCTGAAAAAGCTGAAAGAGAAAAAATTATTTTTAAACCAGAAATTCTTCCAAACACTTTCACTTATATGAAAGGAGAAAAAACTATGATGTCAAATGCTTTTGTCAAACCTGTAATTTCTCAAGTTTTTAATAAAAGTGATTCTTCAACTTCTTCTCAGTCTGAATGTGTTAATTTAACTGAAACTGATACAAACGTGCATGTAGTGAACAATTCTTTGCATATGAATAATGTCTTACCCAAGGTTATGAATAAACCTAAGCTTCAGAGTCAAGTTAGTTCCAAAATCCCTAACAAAAGTCACGAAAACAAAACTATTGATAAATTGGGAAATCAATTGTTGGAACTGACTAAAATCGTAAAAACTCTAGTCAGGAATAAATCACCTCATCACATCAGGCCAAAGACACCTCCTAAGAGGACATGCTATAATTGTGGTGAAAAAGGACATAAAGCTGTGTTTTGTAAGCAACTAATTCAGTCTCCACCACAGAAAAATGTTTTTCAAAAGTCAGTCTCACCAAAACATTGGTCAGCTTCATCCATACAGACGTCAGTTTCACCAAAATCTAAGTCAGTTTCATCAAAGTCAGTTTCACCTCAAAAGCAAAGACAAACATCTCAATCAAAGCCAAAGTCAGTCAAAGCTACCAAGACTAAGTCAGTTTCATCTCAAGTCAGTCTTAAAGACACTCCATGTAAATATTGTGGTGTCATAGGTCACTATTCTGTTAACTGCATGAAGGAACTAAATAAATAGAACTACATCAGCTCCAAAACTGACTGCAAGCATGAACCTAAAATTAAAACAGTTTTAGTTCATGGATCCACTCTAAAGTGGGTACCCAAAAGGAACTAATCTTCTCTGTTTCATGTGCAGGACTCTACAAAATAGTATCTAGACAGTGAAGCTTCAAGGCACATGACAGGAATGAAGTCTTTATTACAAGACTATAAAGAAGAAGTTGGGCCTCAAGTGAGATATGGTGATAATGGGGTGTCAATGACACGAGGATATGGAAAGATACATGCTGGAGCTGTCACATTCAAAAGAGTTGCTTATGTTGAATGTTTACAACACAACTTACTAAGGGTAAGTCAAATCACTGATGAAGATCATGAGGTCAGATTCAGAAAGCAAGCAGTGATAATCTACAATGATAAAGGGAAACCATTGCTACTTGCCAAAAGAGAAAGAGATGTATTCTGCATGGATCTGAGTACAGCCAATGATGAGGCTGAGACGTGTTTGTTCACTGAAACTAAAGAAGAACTTAATTGGCTATGGCCTAGAATATTCTCCCACTTAAACTTCAAAAACATAAATGCCTTGTCAAAGAATAAATTGGTTAGAGGACTTCCTGAGCTGACCTATACCAAAGACAAAGTTTGCTCAGCTTGTGTGCTTGGAAAGCAAACCAAAACTCAATTCCCATCCAAGATGCTACATTCAATTGATGAACCACTGTTCATGCTACATATGGATCTGTTTGGTCCAATTAGGATTGAGAGCCAAGAAGGAAAGAAATACACTCTTGTGATTGTTGATGAATTTACTAGTTTCACTTGGGTTATATTCTTACGTGCTAAAAGTGATGCAGCTGAGGAAATCATCAGTCTGATCAAAAGAGAACAGCGACAGAAGAATACTCTTGTTCGATAGATGAGGAGTGATCATGAAACTGAGTTCAAAAACTCAGTCTTGATAAACTTATGTGATCAATTAGGAATAGTACAAAACTTTGCCTCAGTTCGAACACCTCAGCAAAACGGAGTTGCAGAGAGAAGAAACATAACACTAATTGAAGCTGCCAGGACTATGCTATGCTATGGAAACATGAAGATAAAATTCTGGGCTGAAGCAGTGAACACTACTTGTTTTACACAGAATAGATCCATCATCGTGAAGAGACATGGGAAAACTGCATATGAATTGTATCACAATGAAGTTCTTTCCATCCATTATTTTCATATTTTTGGAAGTCGATGTTATATTCTTAATCAAAGGGATCTACTGTGTAAGATGTCTCCTAAAGCTGATGAAGGATTGTTTGTTGGATACTCAAGCATCGCTAAAGCATTCAGAGTCTACAATGAACGAAGAAAGTTGTGGAAGAAAGTATCAATGTTACTTTTGATGACACCACTCAGTCTGACAAAGATGAATTGTCAGCACAGACTGACATAGCCACTATCAATCACTGTGTGATGAATTGCTAGTAACAACGTTTGATGCTGACTCTCATACTGCATCAGAATGATGAAATAGCTCATCAAAATCAAGAGTCTGAGAGTGAACCTGATGAATCAACATTCCAGAGTGTCCCTGATATTGAAACAACTGGGTCTAATGAAACTAATGAAACTCAGACTGACACCCCTCAGTCTGACCAAACTCAGATCCAAAATACTCAGCCTGATGACACTCAGACTGATGATACTCCGTCTCAAGCAGCTGCAGTTTTCCACAGTGAGATAAGAAACATCAAGACTCTCAAGGGACATACCATATCATCAGTAATTGGTTCATTAACTGAAGGAGTCAAAACCAGAAGAAAGACTGCCACAGCTAACTTTTGTTTTTATACAAACTTCTTGAGTTTGATGGAACCAAAGAAGGTTGAAGAAGCTCTATTAGATGAAGACTAGGTTGATGGTATGCAAGAGGAACTTGGCGAATTCATAAGGAACAATGTTTGGACAAAAGTCCCACGTCCCCTGTCTAAGACTATCATTGGACTTAAATGGATATTTAAAAATAAATATGACAAAGATGGAGTGGTGATTAGAAATAAAGCACGATTGGTGGCTCAAGGATACAAACAGGAAGAAGGCATTGATTATGATGAAACTTTTGCTCCAGTGGCCAGAATTGAAGCAATTCTCTTATTCTTAGCATATGCAGCTTTTAAAGACTTTTTGGTATATCAAATGGATGTGAAGAGTGCATTTTTGAATGGTGATCTACAGGAGGAAGTATATGTCAAGCAGCCTCCAGGTTTTTTTGATCCTAACTTTCCTGATCATGTTTTTAAATTAAACAAAGCATTATATGGTCTCAAACAAGCTCCTAGAGCTTGGTATGATACCTTATCTGACTTTCTTCTTAAAAATCAGTTTAAAAGAGGATCAATTGATAAGACACTTTTTATCAAAAAGGAAAAAGGGCATGTGATTTTGGTACAAATATATGTTGATGACATTATCTTTGGATCCACAAATGAAAAATTGTGTACTTGCTTTTCAAATCTCATGTGTAGTGAATATAGAATGAGCATGATGGGAGAACTCACTTTTTTCCTTGGTCTAAAAGTAGCACAAAAGAAAGATGGCATTTTTTATAAATCAAAGTAAATATGTCCATGATTTAATAAAGAAATTTGGTTTTGAATCATGTTCTGAAATGAAAACACCAATGAGTACTTCTGATAAGTTGCATAAAGACTCATCTGGCAAGTCAGTTTGTCAAGCTACTTACAGAGGTATGATTGGCTCTTTACTTTACTTAACTGCTAGTAGACCTGATATCATGTTCTCTACATGATTATGTGCATGTTATCAAGCTGACCCAAAGGAATCCCATCTTAAAGCTGTCAAAAGAATTTTCAAATATCTTAAGGGTACTCCAAATCTTGGCCTATGGTACCCTAAAGATACTGGTTTTTGTAGGTCCCAGTGGTCCGATCTACAGGATTAAACTATACCAATTACGAGGCGGAATCTCGTAATCAATAAAACACGCAGGTTATAATCGAATGCAATAAACACAAAAACACAATTACCGAATTCTTGATACTTTGATTAACAAACACTGTTACAATCCAAAAGCATTAATTCCGAATTTTCTCTAAACCAACAACCCTAAACTGATCTAAACACCTCTATTTATAGAGCAACATGTCCAGCTAGTTTGGGCTTGGGCTTTACTGGGCCTCGCGGACATGCAAGTCCGTGAGCAACCCATAAAACTAAATCTATACAAACTAATACAGTGATAAATAAACGTAACATAATAGAACATCCAGTCATTGCACTCTTGCACCAACAAACTCCCCCTTGACTGATGCTTCTATTCTTTGATCAAAATATCACTGTCAGTATTAATCTGCAAAGTTAAACAACCGTCAACTATCCTTTGGTAATCTCTACCAATATCTCCCCAGCCTTCTTGAGAAATGATGTGATTTTTCTTCAACATCTTCAAGTCTTTTTCCGTCAGATTTTCCAGTTGAGTAGCATCGATCACTCTCAGCATCTCTGTCATACCTTCTTCGACTTCATCATCTTTCTTGTATATCACGGCCTCGCCAGTTGCGGTATCTACCGCCCATATATGCATGTCACCAAGAATATCTCGACCAAAATTCTTCATGGGGATCTTTGTCATGCAGGCGATCGGTGGATATAACATTCTCGTTGCTGCTCTGCCGGTTTCAGGATTAATCTTCTTTCTGTGAATCATAATTTTTCCTGTTGCCGGTGTGAATTCCCTGAATACCCCTGCTCTTCCTTCTTCTTTAATCAATCGTTCAACCCAACTTGCGTATTCGTCCTTTTCTCTATTTATCAGATGGAGCTTTGAAAAGCAAATAAGCTCCGACTTCGGGAATGAGTTGAAATTTTCCCGTTTCTTACTCAAATACTACACACCATCAAATCTCTTAATCACAAAAGCCTGCAATATTGAATGATACAACCAGCTAATGATACCCAAATGCGGCTGGCGTTCTCTAGTAAAGAACTTTCTAATTAGCGGTGTCTGCTTCTTTGGATCAAGCTCTCGAAACCACCCTCGTCGTTCTTCAAGGCTTGGCTTCGCGCTGCTTTCACCTTGTTCTTCTGCACTTTCTAGTTCCTGAAAAGTATAATTATCTTCGTCATCATGATTCTCTGCAGTTTTATCTTCAAGTAGCCATGTATCCTCGTTACTATCCTCGAACTCCTGCTGTTGATTATCACCTTGGTTTTGCTGTTGCTGTTGCTCCCCGGGGTCTTCAGACTGATAAAGGACCAAGGCTCGAGAAGTTGAGGCGATCTGCTCTGTTGGTCGTGCGGCACTTGGATCGTCTTGATCATCTCTTCTTTGATGTCTGATAGTAGTTGCTTTGCACGTTTCCTCCCCCTGAGTTGATAGTCGCTTTGAGAGCATTTGAACTTGAGCTTCAAGGTTGGAAATACGGTTTGACTTTTCTGCGTCAGACTGTTGAAGAGCTACAACCTGAGAAGATAACTGCAAAACAAGTGAATGTAAATCATGAATGTTAGGAGTTGCAGTAGGGGTAACGGTCTCCGCGGCCCGTTTCTTATGCGGGCGCTCAGTCGCGGTAGAAGATCCAGACTCATCACCACTGATGAAGGGGCATTTCCCACGGTTGAATGTGCGAGGATCAATGGGGTGAAACGAAGAAGTGGCTTCGTTAAGATCAATGTTAAGCTCCTCAGTAGCAGCATCGTTGACCTGAGTGGGAGTAGCAGCAGCCTCAGTATCAGGAGCAGGAGAGGTGACTACGACCTCGGTAGCAACGGTCTGAGGACTCCCAGATGGAGCAATATGTGGCTGCTCATGGATGACATATAACGGAGGACTCCCTGGATAATTGTCGATCTGTCTGAACGTAGAATCGCTAGAAGTAGAGTCCAAACAGGTGGGAATCCTGGCCTTGCGCTTTGGGCGAGATTTTGGCCTGCGGGGTGCGGGAGGAGCAGTTGAAGATGTAGTATTTTCAGTCCTCGGTTCCCCATCTAGAGCATCGGCATCCTCATCAACTTCGGGATCAACAAAGTGTAGATCAACAATTGCCCCGAAAAGTGGGGTGTCCACTACTTGAGACTCTCCTGCCTTGGTGGAGTGAATCGTAAGGCATGTATGAAACAACTTAGGCCCACCGATCTGATTGACCCTTGTAACGGAATTCTGAGGAGGATCAGGGATGAAATGCCTGAGAATAATCATAATGAAGCGCGGGTACATCATAAGCGCCTTAGGTTTGATCAGATCGTTTTGCATCATTTGGAAGACATATTCTGCCACTGGATATGGTTTGTTTAGAAATCATTGAGAGAAGCAGATTATCAATCGTATCATGAGCGGTCTTGGAATGCTTGAAGACCGAGACAAACACATGGACTAAGTAACGCCATGGGCCGATGAATTTACCCTTAGGAAATGAAGTAGCGTGAAGAGGCCATGCATAACCCAGTAGAGGCAATTTGCGGGAGAGAAATCTGTTGCCGAAAGAAGAGGGTGCATTTTCGTTGGAGCTACGACCAAGTTGAAAGATCTGGCGGAGGGTCGTGCTACTAAAAGTGATTTCAATATCATTGACAACCGTGCGTAAACCATCTTTGCCCTTATCGGAACCCGGAGGTGTGAGATCGACATGGATGAGATTGCGGAGAAACTCTTTGACCAACGGAATATTGATTGGAAGATCTTCGCTGAGAATATAAGCCATCCTTATTGTTGGAGAAATAGAATCGTCTCACGAAAATGAAGGGATGAAGGATCGGTCAGTGCGAAACTAACTGCCTGATTAAGCATTTTATCAAAATATCTCTCCATCTATAAAATCTGCATAAACGAAGACGTATAGTCACGAACATGTATGCCGAACATGAAAGTTGGCGACCGTGCATGTTCGTGTAACAGATAAGCAAGTAAGCCACATATAACGAACATGTGTGTTCGTAGAAAGAAAGCACGAACATGTATGGTGACGAACAAGGTGTTCGTCAAAGACAAGGAGCAAGATGTTCGTCCAAGTCACAAGCATGGTGACGAACAAGTATGTTCGTCCAAGTCACAAGCATGGTGACGAACAAGTATGTTCGTCCAAGTCACAAGCATGGTGACGAACAAGTATGTTCGTCCAAGTCACAAGCATGGCGACGAACAAGTAGTGTCGTCCAGTCACAAGCAGGGACGAACAAGGGTGTTCGTCCAAGTTGTTCGTCCAAGGGGACGAACAAGGGTGTTCGTCCAAGGTGACGAACAAGTGTGTTCGTCCTTGTGCATGAGAAAAAATTCTAAGTCTGGGCACCTAAGAGGGCGAAGATGAACACACGAACAAGGCAAGAAATAACATCAACGAAGAAGATCATCATAGCAGATTATAGCAAATATGGATGAACACATCACGAATACGAACAAGTTTAGCAAGAATCATTAAGAGTAATTCCCAGATTATGAGCATAAACACGAACAACTTGAGCAACTATGAGCAAAGTATAGCAGTTTTTGACGAACATATACAAAGTTTGAACGGACATAAGAAACTTACACGAGTATGATCGAACGAAAGATGAACTTCGTGAGAGAAAAATTATGAGATTCGTATGGCTCCAAGTAAAAAGTGAAAATTGAAAAAGTGAAGTCACTTTTTGAGTATTTATAGGCCATTAGTGGGCCTGTGGGCCTTGTAGGACTGGGCCAAGGATGTTGGGCCCGATGGACTATGTGAAAGATATTTAACCAACGTTTTAGATAAAGAAGTAAACAGAATAAAATTACAAAAATAAAAGAGTAAGGAACAGTGAAAACTTTAACTAAGCATAAAAGCGGTAGTATACAGTTATGAAAAATAATTCGATCAGATTGCCTATCGGGGTTCCAAAGATAATTTAATTTAAATCCATGTTTGTGTAGTTGTCCAATTTAACCGTTCAGTCTTATAGTCGTAAGATAGGGTTTTAATTACAAGTAAGCTGATTTAACGTTTAAGCTTAAAAGCACCCACGTAAGTCAGACATTCGACAAAATTCGGAGTGCACTCAAGATATTTGTGAAGTATTTTAAGTTACGAGTGGTATGGAGTGGTTACCAACCTAGACAAGGGCAGCATATGAAACTGGCGAAGAGATAGCTCATATTAAATGTGAGAACAGTTGTTTTAGTGCTAGTCAAAGACTAACTTCAATGAAGTTTGATAAGATTAAAGAATTCTGCTGACTTTCTATGAAATCGTATGACAAGCTTTCTACCAACCGATCCCAAAACGTAAAGGCCTTAGGTGGCTAGGTGAACAAGGGCACCCCAAGGGTATACTGACTCAGATTTCAAAGGCCGCTTATATGAATTCAGTAACTTATGAGCACATTACTTATTGGTAATTCAACATGAGCAAATCCCATCTGTGAGCGCAACATATGACTCGTAACAAAAATCTAATCTCAACCTTTATTGTAGCAAACAAAATTAAGTCGTTTAATGTAAGAAATAAGAGGTATTTAAAACAGACAAACCACACTATCGAGAAGAACGAAAAGACGAAAGGCCACAAGACACTGGAGTTTAAACTAAAAACTATGGAGAATTATAAACGCATGTAATAGCGAAAACCCGATCTAAGACGAAGAGTCATAAGCAAAAGTTATCTTCATCTCGAATTTAAGATTTCAAACGGAGTTAAACTAATTTCTTTTTTTTTTTTTTTTTTTTTTTTTTTTTTTAAGTAAACGTTGGTTAATCTAAGTTGCGTAGTCCAATACGGTGAATGAGTGATTCAAAGCGAGATTTGTCAAAGGCTTTGGTAAAAAGATCGGCCATATTGTTTTCGGAAGAGACACGAATTATATCGATGAGTTTCTTTTCATAATAGTCTCGAAAGAAGTGGTGCTTAAAATCTATGTGACGGGTCTTGCTATGTTTAACAGGATTTTTAATAACGGAAACGGCAACTCATTATCTATATTAATAGGAGTAGAGGTATAGAATAAACCGTAATCCAGCATCTGTTGTTGAATCCAGAGAACTTGTGACACACAACTACCCGCAGCGATGTATTCGGCTTCACCTGATGAGACGGAAACAGTTGTCTGTTTCTTGCAATTCCAAGACACGAGACGTCCTCCCATAAATTGACAACCACCGGAGGTTGACTTTCGATCGATATTGCATCCACCCAAATCCGAGTCGGTGAATGCTTCGAGAAAGAGGTCACTTCCCTTGGGATACCAGAGACCCAGTCGCGGTCGGCCTTTGAGGTAGCGAAGATCCTCTTTACAGCAGAGTGATGAGACATCTTTGGACAAGCTTGAAACCTGGCACATAAACATACAGCAAACATTATGTCAGGACGAGATGCAGTAAGATACATTAAAGAGCCTATAATGCCGCGATAAACAGTCGGATCCACGTCAGGATCATTTTGTGCATTTGGTTCCAGATTGTGCTGCCGAGGAATGGGAGTAGCAATGGACTTGGCGTCGGTCATGTTTAATTTCTTGAGCATTTCGGTGACGTAATTGGATTGATGGACAAACATTCCGTCGGGTAGTTGCTCGACTTGTAACCCTATAAAGAGCTTGAGTTCTCCCATGGCGCTTATCTCGAATTTGCCTTTCATAAGCTTTTCAAAATCTTTACACATTTGATTATCAGTGGAACCGAAGATAATGTCGTCTACGTAGACTTGAACCAATAGTTTAGCCTTGGGCGAATCTTTGATGAAAAGAGTGCTATCGATACGACCTCTCTTGAAACCGGATTCTAAGACAAAAGTAGATAATGTTCCATACCACAGACGAGGGGCTTGATGAAGACCGTATAAAGCTTTGTTGAGTTTGTATACTCTGTCAAGGTGTTGTGGGTCTTCGAAACCGGGGGGCTGCTGAACATAGACGGTGTCATCGATTTTACCATATAGGAAAGCGCTCTTAACATCAAGCTGGTAAACCGTAAGTCCCATGTGAGAGGCATAAGCTAAAAAGAGGCGGACTACCTCGAGGCGAGCGACTGGGGCGAATACATCCTGAAAATCCAATCCTTCTTCTTGATAAAAGCCTTGTACCACTAAGCGAGCTTTATTGCGAGTGATAATTCCATGGTTATCCCGTTTGCATCGGAAAACCCATTTAGTGCTTATAGCGTACGCCTCGTCGGGTAAGATCACGAGTACCCAGACCCCTAGCTTCTCAAACTGAGCTAATTCTTCTTGACAGGCGTGTACCCAATGTAACACCCCGCCATTTCTTGCCCACAATATTGTCTGCTCTGCCACATCAAGGCTCACGGATTTGTTTTTGGTCGAGCTTCCCAGGGGGTCACCCATCCTGGAATTGCTCTGGCCCAAGCACGCTTAACTACAGAGTTTCTAAGCTCTGCAGTGCTTGTAGCCACCAAAACGCGTTGTGTCATGAAAGACTAAAGGTTTACTCATATACCCAGCATCACTCTTGTGCACGGGAGATGTGGGATTTGCCTAAGGTGTCACAAACACCCCCACTTGGGACTCAACGTCCTCGTTGAGGTTTGCCCCACCATCCCAAACGTCACAAGAGTGGCTCTGATACCACTTGTAACACCCCGCCATTTCATGCCCACAATATTGTCCGCTCTGCCACATCAAGGCTCACGGATTTGTTTTTGGTCGAGCTTCCCAGGGGGTCACCCATCCTGGAATTGCTCTGGCCCAAGCATGCTTAACTACAGAGTTTCTAAGCTCTACAGTGCCTGTAGCCACCAAAACGCGTTGTGTCATGAAAGACTAAAGGTTTACTCATATACCCAACATCACTCTTGTGCACGGGAGATGTGGGATTTGCCTAAGGTGTCACACCCAATTTGCGTCTTTGAGGGCCATATGGATATTGGCAGGGACTTCTTGGGAAACGAAGCAGAAATAGCGACAGTTGTTGAAATCCTCGGAGGTCGTGGCTGTGACGTCCCGTCAATTTGAAGTACTTATGTTACCGTTATTATTTATATTTTATTCGCAATTGATTTCGACCCTTGTATTTCATTTTGTTTTGCTCACGATTTACTGTTATTGAGTATCGGGTTTCTGTATTTGCTGATACGTCCACCGGGACGTAATAATTTTATTTTATCTAAGTGCCAATTAGGTAGTATTCTCATAATTATAAGTTAGAAGGTTTATGCCAAATTTGTCGGTTATCGTATCCTTTATCCTCGAGATATCGTGCTTTTGCTCTTGTTTACTCCTTTACCGAAATCGTGCGTATCCCGAAATCGAAAGTGAAAATATAATATTAAATGAACCTAATATAAAGTAAATCAAAGTATGAACTTTCCTAAGTTCAACGCAAAAATAATCGGGAACTTTCGACGAACGAAACTCCTTAACGATCGCGAACAACAAAACAGAAAAGTCTGGATTTTGGTCCAGTGCGCAGCACTGGCATTCAGGTGCGCAGCACCGACCTGCTGGACAGATTTTTGTTGTTTTGTGTGAGTCATTTTTGCATGAATGGTGATTGGGGAAACTTTCCCAAACGTGTAGGACATGATTGTGGTGCAGGGATGTCATATTTGGGGTCCTTCCAAGACCATTAGACAACCTCTAACATCACATTTCACCTACAACACCTTCTCTCTCTCATTTTCCCATCACATTTTCTTTGCAAACTTCTTTCATTTCTCTCTCAAACACAACCATTTCCAGAAACTTTGAAGCTAAAAACAACCATTTGAAGAAGGATTCAAGCCTAAAATCATTAAAGAAACAAGTTCCTTTTTGATCTCCATAACATTTGGTAAGATTCTTCTTAAGTTTTCTCCACTTTTTCTTCATTTTTCTCTTTATTTGTTAGAGATTCTAACACCATCCATTTTCTTTTGCATTCCATGTTATTGTCTACCATAATACCTTTCATTTGGAGGAAGATCCTTTAGTTTTCATGGAGAAAATCTCTAGATCTTGGTAAGTAAACTTTTACCGAAAAATCTCTCCGAAAACGTTATTTATCATCTTGCATGCAAAGATCTAAACTAATGATGGTTATATTTATGTTTTTGGAGCTGAATATTTCTCGTCACTTCACCACCAAAGCTTGTTCCGGGTATATATTCTCAAGCTTGGAAGATCTTTGCGGTTGTTATCGGTAAAAATCGATATTTCCTCCAAAAAATCATCTTTTTATATATTTTTCCTTATCATTTTCGTTATATGTTTCGGTTTAAGCCTTAAAAATGGTTAGGATTAATGTATTAGACCAACACACTTGAATATTTTGGATTTGGACAAAGAATTGGACTAAAATACATAAAGATGTGATTATTACCGAAATTAACATATTGTATGTATTAGTATGTAAAATGGTATATTTATATATATGTAACACTTGGTAAATATATTTGGAACATAATGTAAGTTATTAACAGTTTGCGTTTTAACCAAAAAGCCTTTAAATAATCGGATTTCGACAAAACGATAAAATTTATAAATCTGAAAATGCACCTAGTGCGCCGCACCCCATGTCCAGTGCGACGCACCGGGCTATTTTCCGTCAAAATTCACCTCGTTGTTGCTTTTGTTGTTTAACCGTCTCGACATTTTGTTTTGTGAATTGTTGTTTCAAAGCCACTGATTTTATGTTAAACTTATTTCAAACTCTAAACACTTGTATAAATAAACTAAAAGTAACATATTAAGATAAAATATCGTCTTTGGACTCAAAGACGCCAACGCAATCAAAAATGTCCAATACTTATTTAAAACGGACATATTACCTACATTGGATAAATAAACATTTGTTACAAATAACGATCGTAATCTAAAGCCGTCAACTATTATCCTTGCGATGAAACTTTATTAAAAACATTATATAAAGTCATTTTTCACTATATTTTGATAAGTAAAGTCTTTTAAACACTCAAAACGTCAAGTTAGACTTTTGAGACAACTTCAATTATCTATGTTTCAACCTAAAATAGTTGTCTTTAACTTTGCAAAATCAACATTTTTGTCATTTGACTTTTACAAGTCAACATCCTTGACATTTGACTTTTATAAGTCAACACCCTTGACATTTGACTTTTATAAGTCAACATCCTTGACATTTGACTTTTATAAGTCAACATTGTTGACATTTGACTTTTCTAAGTCAACTTCTTAAACATTTGACTTTTACAAAGTCAACATCTTTAACCTTGGTCAATCTAATAAAACCTTGGTATTCAATATTCCTTTCAACCAATATTCCTAGTAGTCGTTTCGACTCGGAATATTATCCTTTTCGAATTATTGTTATGACGTGAAATGCCGACATCTTTCCGAGCGGTCTTGATTGACGCAGAACAACGCCTTCTAAATACGTCACCTCATTTAAACTTATTTATTATCGGATTATCTTAATAACCTAATCTTAACCGACAAGGCTAAACCGAACTATACTTATAGAGATACTGAGACTATTATTTACTGTTTTAGGGCACTTAGACGGTGGAGTTGTAACTCTCTGATTGTTACCCGAGATTTGCTGAAATTGTAATGTGAGTTATTCGTAGCCCTTGTCTTACTATTTTTGGGCTGTAAAGCGTATTTTAAAACTGTCTGCGTATGCGGAATGTTATTAATCATCTTATAGTGTATTTTAAAACTGTCTGCGTATGCAGAATGTCATTGATCATATTATAGTGTATTTTAAAACTGTCTGCGTATGCAAAATGTTATTGATTATCTTGTTTACCTAGTAGAATAGGTCTGCCTTAGATTGGGTGCCTTATATACTCGTTAAGCTTCGTGCCCAACGGTTACATATATATAGCTATATGGGTTATAACGCCTGACCCTCATCCCTCAGTAGGTATCTATGTGTGGATGTTATGACCGTACTTGATTAATGGTTGCCTTTGGTTGGCACTGCCTTAGGAATTGCGTCTTTAGGACTGGCAAGGTTCGATGTATAACTAATCTAAGCCTGGTATCCTCGTTAGGGTTGAAAAACAAGATATGGAAATTGAAATTATAATGTTTATTGGAACTTGACGATGGGTCACTTTTACTTTAAAATTGCGAATAATTCACCAACATGTTGTTGATGTCGTTTTAACGCTTTGCAGGAAATTGAGGATTTCCGTTTATTTTCGGATCGCTGCTTTTGGGAAATTTGAATTTAAATTGCTTATTGTAATTTCCATGACGATCCGTTTGTTTATTTCTTTTGGAATTGTATTTGTACTTGGCGTCTTATCGCCTTTGACTTTATGATGTATTTGTAACATTTGGCATGATCTATTTAATTTGACGTTTTGTTTATCGGTTATATTGTTGTAATCTTGACTCTTGATATTATAACTGGAACATCCCGTGTTTCCGCTCCTAGCGGGGTTTGACAGTGGCCAAGGCATACATGCCGTGCAGATCCTCTAGTTGCGCTCTAGTTTGAACATTTGCGTTGGGATCGCCAATAATGTTTTCGAATGGGTGATCCTGGTGAATTCGAGACACGACGTGCGGTTCTGCCGCATCGTCTTGAGCGTTTGCAGTGAGTGGTTCTGCCACATTTTCTTGATCATCGGCTGGAGTGACATCAACGAGTGGTTCTGCCACAACGTCTTGATCATCTGCTTGAGCGTCGGTGTCAGCAGGTTCAGCAACGATTTCTTGAATAACTTGTGTACGAGGAAAAACTGAATCTTCATCATCAGACGAGAAGCTCGGGTTCTCTGTTCCTGTATAAGTCACACTAGGAGAAAGGTTAAATGATTTAAATAATGCATCATAGTTGAAAGCGATATCTGAACCGTTTTGTTTTTCAAAAGTGTAACTAGTTATTTCCATATTAAAAACAATTTCCACTGTGCGTGAAGGTTTTAGATAAACTCTTTTGTTTGCGCATCCCTCAACATATCCAAGAAAGTATCCATGGACGGCTTTAGGTGCGAACTTGGTGGTGTAATGTGTTTTCAAAACAGTGCATGGAGCCCCAAATGGTTCTAGTCCAGCAAGATTTGGCTTACGACTATTAAGCAATTCATAACTTGTTTTATCAAACCGTTTCACTGTTAAAACCCGATTGAGGACGTAACAAGCTGTATTTACGGCCTCCCCCCAAAACGTAACGGGGAGAAGTGAGTCAGCTAGCATAGTACGTGCAGCCTCTATCAAGGTTCTGTTTTTCCTTTCAGCGACTCCATTTTGTTGTGGTTCATATGGAGCGCTGTGTTGTTGAACTATTCGATTTACAAGACAATAGAACGTCATCGTGGAGTTTTTGAATTATGTCCCGTTATCGCTGCGCAAACGCTTGACATTTGCTTTGTATACGTTTTTTATCATGTCAAAGAAGTTGATTAGCGTGCCAGCTGTTTCACTCTTAGTGGCTAAAAAGTAAACCCAAGAGTAGCGAGTGTAATCATCGGTGATCACTAGACAGTAATATTTCCCTCCGAAGCTTCTTTGTGCAATGGGGCCGAAAAGATCAGTGTGCAGTAGCTCAAATGGTGTCTCGATTGTGTTAATGGCCTTGGATTTGTGATGTTGCTTGTGTTGGTTTCCGAGTTTGCATGGAATACATTTATCTTCATACTCAAAACGTTTGAGTGGAACTCCATTGACTAGCCCTTTCTTTGTGATCTCATTCATTTTTCGAAAGTGTAAATGTGCCATCTTTCTGTGCCAAATCATGGCTTCTTCACTAGTTGACTTTGACAATAGACATGTTGAATCGGCGGTGATTTCAGTGTTGTTCATATCCATAATGTACGTGTTTTTCGTTCTTGGGGCACGCATTAATATCAGGTCCTCAGGGATATCAATTCCTGATTTGAGAATCAAAACTTCCTTCTTGGTGAAATACACAGGATTATCGTTGTCGCAGATTTGAGAGACACTCAGCAAATTGTGTTCTAGCTGCTTAACGTAAAACACATCCTTCAGTGTTATTTTACCATTTGTAACTGATCCAAATCCAGTTATTTCTCCACCTTTATCTCCAGCAAAATTTACGCGTCCTTTCTTTCCTGATTCGAAGTTATTGAGCAACTTTCTTTCTCCTATCATGTGCCTGGAACAGCCACTGTCAACGTACCAGTTGTTGACGAGTCGGTGACTCGGTTCCTGCACAGAAAATTAAATCATTAGTTCTCATGGGGAACCTAGGCCATAGCAGACCTGGATTGACCATTTTCAGTCACATACGTGACCCTTTTGTAAACTCCCTTATTTTGATGAGAAACGTGAGATGTGTGGCGTGGAGAGTAATGACTGTTAGAGTTATATGGAACTCTAATTTGTGAGGAACTATAACGGTTGTTATTGAAATGATGATGACGTGGTTCATAGTGAGTTCGTGGAGGAATGTGGTGATAATTGTCATGATGGTATCGTGGAGGACTTTGAAAGAGTTTGTCATAATTATGTTGACGATAGGATGGAACAAATGGTTCTTGAGGCCGTTGGTGAGATCTTTGGTTAAAGTTTCCCGTACACGGTTTATTATACCCAAAATTTTGAGAATTTGTAGCGGGGCGTTCATGTTGTGGATTTCGTAGGATGTGAACGGGTTTGGTGGGAATGAATTTAGATTGCTGTGGGGGCGTGGCTTTAACCTGAGGTTCCTTTCGTTTATTAGTACATACCGAGGCCACATGCCCTCTTTTACGACATTTGAGGCAGTTTAAAGTTTCCATTTTGTTTTGTGGAGTTGGTTCACCATCGGAAGTTGGTACAGTGGATGAGTCTTGAGGTTGAACCTTTTCGGGTTGCTTTTCTTGAGATGATGCAGAGTCCTGGGCTTTTCTGTTTGATGATTCGCATTCGACATTCTTTGGAGGCCCAGTTTTGAAAAAGCTAAAGTCATTATTGTATGGAGGTGGAGTTTCGTTATAGCCTAAACCTTCAGTTTTACCAGAAGCACGTTGACGACTTAAGATTGAATTCAGAGTGCTGGAAGAGGTGCGGAATTGTTCGATCTTCCTTTCCTGTTCAGTTAATCTTATTTGACAGTCATTTAACTCTTGGACTTTTGCAGCAAAACTTTTCTTTTCATTTTCAAGACTTTCATATAACATGTCGACTTTTAGTGTTAAAACGCCTACATCTGATAAAAGTTCCATTCTTGTTTTTTCGTTTTGGTTATTACCGACGCTTCATCGAAAATTTCTATAAGATAGGTAAAGCCTTGAAGAAGTTGACGCAGAAAACTGAGAAGTTCGTTTGGGGTGAAGAACAAGAGTCGGCATTCCAATTATTGAAGCAGAAGCTTTGTTGTGCACCGCTTCTATCATTGCCAGAGGGAACAGAGGATTTCATAGTATATTGCGACGCATCACACAAAGGATTAGGTTGTGTGTTGATGCAAAGGGAAAAGGTTATCGCCTACCCCTCACGACAGCTCAAAACTCACGAAGAAAACTACACAACACATGACCTAGAGTTAGGAGTTGTAGTGTTCGCTCTCAAGATCTGAAGAGACTATTTATACGGCACTAAGTGTACAGTGTTCACAGATCACAAGAGTCTGCAACACATTCTTGATCAAAAAGAATTGAACATGAGATAACGTCGTTGGATCGAACTACTTAGTGATTACGATTGTGACATCCGTTACCATCCTGGAAAAGCCAACGTAGTGTCAGACGCCCTAAGCCGAAAGGCGCGAGCTAAACCATTACGAGTTCGAGCTTTGGTTATGACGATTCAATCGAATCTACCCACACAAATCAACGATGCTCAAATCGAAGCACTTAAAGATGAAAATTTAAAGGACGAAAACCTGCGAGGTATGGACAAATCATTCAAAACGAAAAGCAATGGAACCAAATGTTTTGAGGACAGAAGTTGGTTTCCCCGCTTTGGAGGATTAAGAGAGTTAATCATGAAAGAGTCACACAACTCCAAGTACTCTATACATCTTGGATCGGACAAAATGTACCAAGACCTCAACATGTTGTACTGGTGGCCAAATATGAAAGCTGAGATCGCTTCTTTTGTGAGCAAATGTTTAACGTGCTCAAAAGTAAATGTTGAATACCAAAAACCTTTTGGGTTATTGATACAACCCGAGATACCTCAATGGAAATGGGAGGGAATAGCAATGGACTTTATCACATAACTACCCAAGACCCCGCACGGTTACGACACTATTTGGGTAATAGTTGACCGTCTAACAAAGTCTGCGCATTTTCTACCCATCAAAGAGACAGACAGTATGGCAAAATTAACATGATTATACCTTAAAGAAGTCGTCTCTAGGCATGGGGTTACTGTTTCAATTATATCTGATAGAGATAGTTGTTTCACGTCTAGATTCTGGAGATCATTGAAAAAGGCTCTAGGAACGCGTCTGGATATGAGCACTGCATATCACCCACAAACCGACGGCCAAAGTGAAAGAATAATCCAAACGCTGGAGGATATGTTAAGAGCATGTGTCATCGATTTTGGAAAGCGATGGGATTTACACTTGCCATTAGCAGAATTCTCCTACAATAATAGTTATCACACCAGCAATAAGGCTGCACCATTTGAGGCACTTTACGGACGAAAGTGTCGGTCACCCGTATTTTGGATCGAAGTTGGGGATAGCCAACTTATTGGTCCAGATATTGTTCACGAGACCACAAAAAAGATTGTGAAAATTCAGGAGAGACTCCGAAAGGGGCGCAGCCGACAGAAGAGTTACACAGACCGAACGCGTAAGCCACTAGAATTCAAAGTTGGAGACAAGGTGATGCTCAAAGTATCACCATGGAAAGGCACCATTCGCTTCGAAAAGAGAGGAAAACTAAACCCCCGATACATCGGACCCTTCAAAATTCTGGAAAGAATTGGACCGGTAGCTTACCGACTCGACTTACCACAACAACTAGACGGAGTACATAAAACGTTCCACGTCAGTAATCTGAAGAAGTGCTTGTCGGATGAAACTCTAATAATCCCACAAGAGGAACTTCAGATTGACACCAAACTAAACTTCATCGAACAACCCGTCGAAATCATGGATCGTGAGATCAAACAACGTCGACAGAGTCGAATACCTATCTTACAGGTTCGATGGAATTCCCGCCGAGGACCTGAGTTCACTTGGGATCGAGAGGACCAGATGAAACTCAAGTACCCTCATCTCTTCTCAGACACCCAACCTCCAGAACAAACCAACTAAATTTCGGGACTAAATTTCCATAACAAGGGGAGACTGTGACAACCCGCAAAAATACAGGTTCACACCGACTAAGTTCTTTTAACACTATTACTCAACTTGTATATGTTTTGATTTATTTAAGACCGTTAGATCAACCTATACATTTTAGATACTGGTTAACTACGTCAAAAACATATACGGATATCGGGATTAGGTATACGGGATCAAATATTCACATAAAATAAACATTTATACAACAATAATTCTAGTCCAATATTTCATGCATAAAATCATGATTTATGCATCAACTTTGCATGTATGGAACTTTGCATGCATATATATATATATATATATATATATATATATATATACAACTTACACAAAACACCCTAAGCATACAAGGACTTCACTTAGGACCCTAGAGTTTTCAAAAATGACAACCCAACCCCCCTACCCAAACCCACAGCCAAACCCCTATTTTCTCTCCTCCTTTGATTTAAATAATCACCTTCAAGTTGTTTGTTGCTTGCTTGACTAGTTAAATGAGTTGGTGGTGTGCTTGATCACATGGGTTTAGTCACTTACACACTTGACCATTTCACTATTGAACTCAATAGACCATACCTCTCATGTGCGAGCACTCATGACTCCACTCTCTCCTTTGGCTATAAATACTACACCCCTTCCATCCATTTCACTTGCTCATTCACCACCAAGTGAAAAACTCTTCTCCATCCCTCCTTGCTCTTTAAATTTCAGCCAAGAGAAGAACCAAGGATAATCACCAATACAGAATCCCACTCACACATATTTCATACAAGAACTTAGAATCAAACCTTGGTAATTTGAAAGTTGCATCAAGATCTTCATACATAACACTTAGGTATGTTATTACTAACCTTTTTACATATTTCATACTTCTTTTATCATGTTTTATAGTTCATATATCATATTACATATAGCACATATGCATAAACATGTTACATATAAAGAAGTGTTACAAAACTTGAAAAACCCACTGTATATCCGACTGTTCACCATGACCTCGGGAACAATATATTTCAAACCAGAATATGAGACCTATATCTTCTTAAATATAACTCAAACACGGTAGTTTCGATATAAAATTCATTAAAAACGGATAAATAACGAATGAGATACGGTATTTTAAAGTTATCATAATTTCTGGAACAACAACAACAGGTCAGTAGACTATTTTGACCATTAAAAACTTTCTGCTTTAAATTAGACCACAAGACCAGAGGCATTTGAAAGATATTTTAAACCTGGTCGTTTCTGTATAAGATTCGTTAAAAATGGATAGATATCGAGCAAGATATACCATTTTAAAGTTTGACCTAATTCCTTGACCCACAATCTGCACACTCGCATACCTTTTATTAAGTCTGGGAAAAATGGTTTAGAATTTTGCCATGAGACCAGTGGCATTTGAAAGATAAATCAAATCCATACATTTCCATAAAAAGAACACTAAAAACGGATAAACGACCAAGGATTTATGATATTTTCAAGTTTACATGTACTTTGAGAAAACCCTAAAACCTACTGTTAGTATTTCTGTTATAAATATCAGTAGACTTTCAATCTGGTTTCAAGGCCTAAACCATTTGAAAGGTATTTCAAATGCGGTCGTTTCTATATAAGATTCATTAAAATCGGATAAGAAACGGGCGAGATATGTTACTTTAAAGTTGGGTAAAACTTAAAGATACTTGCTGAGTTTTTATAAACTTTTATAAAAACTAACTTTTAAAACCAACTCGATAATAATAGCGATAACACAATACTAGGGAGCTTTGTATGCAATGATTCCATCTCTATATTTCGTAGTTCCGAGCTTGCTGGATTTACGATTTAAAGTGTCCTAGCTCCGCATGCGATTATAGAATGGTCTTGTATATAATGGCCCGAACGGTGTTAGTTTATTATTATCAAACCCGAACCCTAACCCTACCTTATTCATACATATACATACCTTTTCATGTGCATTGGACTAGAATATAAAAACCTTAATTCCAAAACTTAATAGGTCAAGGTTAGACCTACCTGATTCTCGGATTTGAGACTCCTACGTGTTGGCTTACACACACTACCTCATTACTTTTAGCTGGCTTGCTAAGGTGAGTTCATAGCCCCGCTTTTTACTTGTTTTTATAACATACTTGGGGTGAGATACATGCTTCTTTACTAATGGACACAAGTACTTAAAACCTTTACTAGTTGCCTAAGTTACCACTAAGCCAAAGGAAATTCCCCTATCATGAATCGTTAGTTAAGGACTTAAGCGCGATTGTATTGGATAGATCTATTGGGGTTTGACAACCCTCACCCAACGGCTAGACGATGTAACCCACGTCTACCACAACTAACTCGTGGACTCGAGTAGGGTGCTTTACTTTTGAAACTATATATGTTATTTGGCTATAATATAGGAACACTTATGGGGTAAGAAACTTTGTTACGCTTCGATGTCATGAGCTTAGGTGCAACTGTAAGACTTTACTTAAACGGAAATCTTGTGGTCCTCTTTATTACTAAACTAAACCTATGAATCCACCAACCTTATGTTGACTTTAGCATGTATGTCTCAGGTGCTTAGTCGAAAGGGCTTTCGACGGAGGGATTTTGGGATATGACAGAGTCGCGTATTTCAAACTCACGCTTTTGGGAGATTTCCCTTGCATTACTTATTTTCTTTTAAGTTATGTAATGAAAATCTTTGTTTTGTGAACTCTGGTAATACTTTTCCTTAATCATGTAAAACTCTGATTTTCAATATCAATGAATGTATGTTTTTTTCAAAACAACTCATATAGAGGTCGTTCGCCTATATATCATTGCTATTTGGGGCCCATGAAGTCAACACCTCGAGTCTCGGGAACACGAGATTTGGAGGTGTGACAGTATGAAATACACACATTACTAAATTATTGAGAAACACTGAGAAACATTAGAATACTAAAGGATCACTAGAGCTTTGTTAATGGTGAAGAATGAAAAATGCAAATACTAAAACTTAGTTCTCAGATAAAATTAAAGCACTTGATTTTAAATGATTATTAAATTAAAAACATGAAAAAAATGATTTTCGTTTAATAATATAAAGAGTTAATTACATAATTGGTCCCTGTGTTTGTTCCAAAACAACGGGTCCAGTCCCTGGGTCGCAATTCCTTCGGACCCAGTCCCCGGACCCTATCTTTGGTTGCACGTTTGGTCCCTCCCACTAACAATCGTTAAAAAATCCCGTTAAATACATCACATGCCTGGCACGTGATATGTAAATTGGTAATTTCCCCTTTCTTTTCCCAAATCCTTCTTCTTCATCTATATATCATTTTCTTCATCTACATCATTTTCTTCTTCATCTATATATCAAAAAGTAATCTGATAACCCCCACCGCCACAGCCACCGCCACCGCCGTGTGAAACCCCTACCGCCACCGCCGTCCGATAACCCCCACCGCCGTCTCAACAAATATTCAATTCTTCTTCATCTGAAACCCCCACCGCCGTCACCGCCACCGCCACCAAACCTTCTCCGTCTTCCTAACTAACTCCGACGTCACCTCCACCGCCACCAAACCTCCTCCGTAAGACGGCGGTTCTAGAAACGAATTGAACAAATTAGGGCTTTTTGACGGTGACGAAATTACAGGGAGTTTTTAATATCTCAATTTCCCAATCTTAAAGTCCTCGACAACAAACCAATCAAAAAAGCCGAAAAAGATCAAGCGCTTATCATTTATTCAGATAACTTTGAATATCTTCCATATAAAAGATCTCACAAAGAAAGTGTCTTTAGTATCCTAAAAAACCGAGAGATCAAAGGGAATAAATCAAACTATCATTATTCAAGATCGCTTTCCGCTTCCAAAGTTGGGTGTGCGATTTTTCCTTCTTTACGTCCTCTCTCTATAACATCCAACATATCAAGAAACGATGGTAGAAAATTCCGCCCAAGACAATTTGAATATCATCCTTCAAATTCAAATCTTATGGTTATTAGAACTTTAGATGGCGAAGTTGTGGTTGTTAATCACGAAAGTGAAAAAGTCGTACGGTATATTTCTTCATATGGAGCAATGAATAGCGTTTTAGGGTTATGTTGGCTTAAAAAGTATCCCTCTAAGCTTATTTCAGGGTCTGATAATGGTTTATCAAAATTATACGATATTCAACATATTAACCCAAATGGTGGTTCTGTTTCATTTGAAGAGTTTGACCAGTTGACTTCTGTTCATGTCAATTCTATGGACGAACTTTTTCTTGCGAGTGGGTATTCAAAACATGTTGCTTTATATGATATAAATACGGGTAAACGTTTACAGGTGTTTACTGATATGCATCAGGAGCATATAAATGTTGTTAAACGAATTGAACGAAATTACCTATTTACCCATCACGTGTCAGGCATGTGATGTTTTTAACGGGATTTTTTAACGATTGTTAGTGGGAGGGACCAAACGTGCAACCAAAGATAGGGTCCAGGGACTGGGTCCGAAGGAATTGCGACCCAGGGACTGGACCCGTTTTTTTGGAACAAACACAGGGACCAATTATGTAATTAACTCTAATATAAAACTATTTTTGAATTTGAAAAGACTTTAAATTTCGAAACGAAATCAAAAGTAAATTTAAAACGTATGTATTCCCACCAACTCAAAATAAATCCAAAGTAAACGTCAAAAACTGTCACACCCCGCTAAAGCGGAAACACGAGATGTGAAGAGCAAAAGAATCATTTCACGAGTTATAATAAAATCAACGGTCCAAGTCATTAAATTAAAGTCGGAAAAGTACTGGAGTTCAAAAGGTACAACCAAGATTAAAAGTTTAAGACAATAATACATAGTAACATGTTTTAATTAAAAATTCCCAAAAGTAAAGGTCTTTTTCCCGAGGTACACTTCACATAATTGGCTTGACCCGCCTGAGCAATGCACTTCATAACTTACGCTTAATTCCTGAAACATGAGATAAAGTGTCAACTACGATACGTAGTGAGTGAGTTACAGTTTATAAGTTCTGACCAAAGTTTCCAAAAATGTTCGACAAGTATGTATATAAATATAGAGTTTTCTAAAAGAAGGGAGGCGGATAAGCAATCGCTAAAAATATGTTTGAATACTGTAGTAGAAATTCAAGTCAAGGTTCAATGTTCGTAAAAGTTCAAGTTGTATGGCAAGTAGTAAGAGTAGGTAGTCATTACCTCAGCGGTGGATTAGGCCACATATGTAAAACAGTAAGTATAGGTAGTCATTACCTCAGCGGTGGATTAATCCACATGTGTAAGACAATAAGTATAAGTAGTCATTACCTCAGCGGTGGATTAATCCACATGTGTAAGACAGTAGGTAGGCATATGCGTAAATATTAATGACTAATGATCCTTGAATTGTACCAACCACTAAGCTTAATATAACGTAAGATTTGCACACTAATCCGATTTCTGGTCAAGCACACGCCCCTAGTTTCAGTCTAAAGATCTAGTTCGTGAGAACTTAGTAATATGTACCTAGGTTGCTACCCTTAAGTAAGGAGTGACCTCTCCTAAGTATCGATACCCATATTTACTAACGGCTATTGTTAATAGTGTGATGGGAATAGTTTCATAAAAAAATCTGCTGGGCACTTTGTCCGTCCTTTTTCTAAAATTTGGTCGTTTGTACTTACGCCGTTTATATCCTAACCTAGGGTTTGCTCCAAATACAATCAAACTATCATCGTCTAATCAAATATCCAAAGAGGCAAACCTAATTCGTCTAAAGTAAGCCAATCCGAATAGATGATATTGTCTACGCATATTAGTTTCGCAAGGTTTCAAAAATAGTCCCATAGTTCTCAAAGGTTCCAAAAGTTTCAAAGAGTTATAAGTTCATAAGGGTTCCAAAATAGATCAATAGTTCACAAAGGTTTCAAAAGTTCACAGAGTTCATAAGGTTTCCAAAAGTAGATCGATAGTTCACAAAGGTTTCAAAAGTTCATAGAGTTCATAAAAGTTTTCAGAAATAGATCAATAAAACGTTGCACGTAAGTTCAAGCACGTAAAACAGTTTCACACAAAAGATATTGTTCACAAAATATTTTGATCTCATGTTTCCCCCAAGAAGAGTACTTAAAATGTAAGAGTAAGGAGGGGCGTAACTCACGGATTGCGAAGACAAAGCACTCGGAAATCGGTCGGAGCGGAAGCCGGGAATCGCGGGACGCCTAATAATGCAAAGATAGTTCAATTGATTATTATCTTGTTATGTTATTATATTGTAATATAATAGATAAAATTTAATTAAACTTTAAGTGTCAAGGTTAAATACTGTCCAAAACGGTTTATGTTACGCTTTTGTCCAAAACTCCAATTTTAACGATTATTATTATTATGTCGTAAGTAATTTTGGTCGCTGAAATGGTTTGAATTTTTCTAATGAAATTTGGGCAGCGCTTCCGCGCCCAAATTTCATGTCCAAAAATTCAATCTCCATTTCCGCTCGCAAATACCTATAACACGATATCATATATAAACGAGTTCAATTTAAGTCCCAAAGGTCCATTACAAGTCACCAATACATTAGTTTAGTCAAGCTCAGTTCCAAAAATGAAGGTTACAAAAAAGTCAGCGGGTCAAACGAGTTTAAAACGTCCAAAAATCGAGTTTTAGGGAAATCAGGCGGGTTTGTGCGCCGCTGTGAGCGCTGGGGCGCCGCTGTGAGCGCTGGGACGACGCACAGACACGATTTGTGTCCCGCTGCGTCATCCTGGCCTCTTAGGACGGCGCACATCCCATGTTTTTCGAGCTTTTCTTGCAAAATGTTCATTTTAGCCACGGGTTTTCGACATGAAATTAGTCGAAACTTAATAAAATGTTATTTTAACAATTTCTAGAGCATTTTCATCCATAAAAACATAGATCTAAAGGTTAGTTCGGTTAGAAATCGTTTTTGACCATAAATATCATAAATCTTTGTAAAAACTCGTTTTTAATCCATAGATCATCCATGCAAGTTGTTATTTAAGTAAAAACAGTAAATTAAAAGAAATCTACCGGTGGAAATCGCTTGGATGATGATTTGGTGGTGTTTTGAGCTCCAAATTCTTTACAAAAATGGTCCTTAGCCGAAATGTTTTGGTTCCTTTTGCTTCCTTTGATGTTTCAAACGATTTTGATGGATGGAAATTGGGTTTTGATGGTTGTAATCTTCTGTAATTGGTGTGTTCTTGAGAGGGTTTTGGAGAGAAAATGTATGTGTTTTATGTTTTTGTTTTATAAAAATGAAATGAAAAATAGAAAATGAAAAGTAAAGTAATGAAATAGTAATGAGAAGCCTAGGTACTGCAATATGGCAGTAAATGATGTGTTAAAACCGAGTTTGATTGGGGGTTTAAGTTGGGAAATCGAGACATGCAAATTTTTCAAAAATTTGCAAAATCAGTCCTGCCAGGACGGCGCACAAGGCATGTGTGCGTCGTCCTGGACCATTTTTGTAATAATTTTTGCGTTTTTGTTGTTTTCGTATAATTGTTTCGTTGGACCTTTTCGTTAACTAAAGTTTTAAAGTATGGTACATTATGAACTTAGGAAAGTTCATTAGGCGTTTTCTTGGCATTAGGACTTATATAATTTGATTCCGGTTGTGTGTCCGACACTAGCGCGTTTCCGATAATTGAGCACTTAAAGACAATGGTAGGCAATAAAAGGGACGTAGGGCATAAAATGCACCCGAAATTGGACGGTTGTCACATTCTCCCCGGGTTGACAGAAATTTTGTCCCGAAATTTAGTTCGTACCATCATGGAGGAATGTTCTTGAACAGATGTGGATACTTCTTACGGATTTGGTCTTCACGTTCCTATGTGAATCCGTGACCATGTCAAGAATTTCCACCGAAGCTTGATAATAGATGCACGCCTCTGCCTGGGTTGTTTGACCTCTCGGTCGACAACCTTATGCGGTTCATCAATGAGATTGAGTTTGTGATCGGTTTTGACCTTGTCAAGAGGGGATGACGAGGGTCTCAATAGCTAGACACTCTTCAAGTGTGAGAAGTGGAACATATATGAACGCTCGAAGGAACCTGGGGGTGTTAAAGGCGATAATTAATCGGACCGATATGTCCTAAGACTTAGGTTGAATCGGTGTACCTAGGGCTCAGTTCGCCGCGTTTCCAGAAGCAGGCTACCCCCTTCCATGGCGATATCTTGGGAAGTACTCTATCGCCATCCTGGGAATCGAGGGTTTTTCTTCTGGTTGGTTACGTAGCTCTTCTGCCGGGTACGGGATGTTTCCAGTCTTTTACGGGTAGAGGGAGACGTTGGACCTTGTAAGTTGTCAATCGTCAGCTTCTAGCCAACAGAGCGGTGATCGACACTTGCGTCCATATAAAGATTGAATGGTGCGCACTTTGTGCTGGCATGGGAGCCGTTGACATAGGTGAACTCGACCAAAGGGGAGGTGATATCTTGACTTCCTACGTAGGCATCTATACATGCTCTCAGAATTTCCTTAAACGTTTGGATCGTCTTTTCAGTCTGACCATAGGTCGGAGAGTGGTGTGAGGTGGTGAGGTCTAGTCGCATCCCTAGCGATTTTTTGGAGGGCATTTCGAAGAGAACGGGACGTAGATCGACTATCCTTATCGGAGATGATTGAGAGATGGGTTTTGATATTCCCCCTTGACCTTGGAGCAAGTGAGGCACCTGGCTATATATACAAGGCAATACCCTTTTTCTCGTCCGGCCACGAACAGTATTCTCGGGGATCCTTGTTCAACAAGTCGGAATTCTGGATGGATGGAATACCGAAATCGGCGGTCCTTGCCGGAAATGAGTTTGTGAAGACCTCGAATTTTAGAATTCATGCTCGGAGCTTGGCGTAGCGGGTTATGTTTAGCCTGAGTTCGAATTCCTTCATGGTTGACAATAGAATCGGGGTAATGTTCCTCTCTGGGCCAGAATTCGCACTTCGGGAATTTGGCGTACAATTTCTGATCTCGGGGAAGTTCTAGAATGAGCTTGGGATGTTCCACATGGTCTTCCTTGAGTAGGTAAGAGCGTTGACCATGAATACGATCACTGATCGTCTAGGCACGGCCTACACACTTTGTTCATTAAGTCCATGTATACTGCTAGCGTGTCGGTTAGGCCTATCGACAAAGGGGAAACTCGTTTTGCTTTCATCGAGTTTGGGACGCGGTTTTAGAAACGTCGGTTATAATGTCACGAATCTGATGATAACCCGAGTGGGGGTCGATTTTTGAGAGGTAAGCTGCACCCTGAAACTACTCGAATAGGTCATCGATCCTCGGGGATGGTCATCGGTTCTTGACGGTCAGCTTGATAAGTTCGCGACGATCGGTGTACAGACGGAAGGGTCCGTCTTACTTTTTGATAGGGGAACTTGGGGCTCCCCTAGTGAAATGAACTTGAGTGGATAGAACCGGGGTCTAGGAGTTCCTACAGCGGCTTTGGCCGCCTTTGCATCTCGGGTGGTGCTAGAAGGTAGGGTGTCTTGGCAACCGGTGTTGCGCTAGGAACGAGGTCTATTCGGAGTTTCCACTTGTCGATTTGGCGGTAGCCCAGGAAAATTCTCAAGAGAGACTCCGGATGGTCCTCGACTACGGGAATGTCTTGGACTCGGCTTTCCTTAGGTTTACGTTCGACGTCGCGGGCAAAGGATGCGTCGTAGTCCTTCTCGAGGTACTTGCGCATTATCAAGGATTACATGTTGCGAAGTTGTCATCCAGGATTGTCCTCCTGAACGATGGGAGTTTCACTTTCTGAATAGGAATGAGGGTGAGTTTGTCGAAACGGACGGTCTTGGCTCGGAAATGAGGTGACCAGTCCATCCCAACGATAGCGTCAAAGCTTGATGGTTCGATATGGATTAGATCGATGGAGAAAGGTTTTAGGCCAATGAGGTATCGGATATCCTAAGATTGTATTCGTAGCTTCGACTATTTACCGTTGGCATATTCGATAGAAAGCTATCGGCAATAGCTTTAGGTCCTAGGTTGATGAGGGGTCTAATTTCCAAGGAGGCAAAGTTTCTTTCAGCTCCTGAATTAAATATCATGGAAGAAAATGGTCATTTGATAAAGAACGTACCGGTAACCGCATTGGGGTCCTGATGTGCCTCCTCGGCTGTGATTGCGAGAGCACCAAGAATTTATGTGGTATGCTCTAAGAGACAATCCCCGCGGAGGTGCTGGTCGCTTCCACACTCGAGGCATCGCAGTTTTCTGGCTCGGTTGTTTTCTTTTTCTGGACAGCACCAGGGGTAATGCCCTTCTTCGTTGCAAAATCTGCACACTGTGCATTTCCGAGCATGGTGGAAGTGGCATTTGTTGCCCCGGGGGTGTGGTCCAGCGTAGGCTTGGGTCACGGTTTTGGGTTTCTTGTGGTTGTTGCTCCATGAGGGTTGGTGGTAAGTCTTCCTTCTCTTACTCTCTCTTCGCTGGAAGAGGGCTGGAGGGAAAGGTAGGCGGTTGGTTCCAAAATCCTCGTCCTCACCCTGCCCGGTTGGTGCAAGAGGGAGAAGGGGTTTATCGATTCCAAAAATCCCTTGGTTGACTCTGGCGACGATCTGGGCGATCATGCTCGGGAGTGCCGCTTGGAATTGCACAGCGATCTGTTCGGCTAAGCGATCAGCGCGGCTTCTCTTGGGAGGCATGGTTCTGCAATGGAAAGAAGGAACTAGTTTAGAACGCACGAACTGGAATTTACGATGAGAATTTAACTTAGAGGTTAATAGCTTCGAGTATACAATGGTAATGTAAGCAGACAATTAGCACAAGTATGGTAACGATATCAGTAAAAGGGTATACAAGAAAGGTAACAGCACACGCACGATGATGCTTCAAGAAATAGTATCAATGTTTGACAATAATTAATCGATTCATGCGACAAAACAGGTATGGAAAAAATGAAGGGCAAATATTTCCATTAATAATAAGAGGTTTTAGTACATAAGACGAAATACTGAAAGGAATACAAGTACAATACATGGGAAATAATAGGTAATAGCTTAAGTCGTGTACAATTGAAAATTACGACTAGCCGGTACGGTATAAATACAAAGGAAAGTATGCCTAATAACGGTCTTCAAAGAACATCTTTCCAGCAATAGCTACTATAAACGCTCCCATGATCAAGCATGCTCTAGTGAGACGTTGCACTGTCCGAGCGGTGGCCTGAGCCGATGCGATGATTCGCCTTGACTGCTGTGCCAGCTCATGTGCAGCGTCGGAGACTTCGAAGAGAAGAAGACCCTGCTCTTGGGCTTCCTCTGCGAGTCCCCGGACCTGACGGTGCAGGTTGAGAAATGCATCTGGTGGGAGAGGCTGGTGAGTAGGTGGCATCATGGGTCGGGAGGGTCCGGCCCGTTGGGCGCGCCGCCTTTCTTCTAGGAACTGACGATCCCACGCGTAGCGTTCCGTGACCGGAGTGCGCAAATCGGGGTCGTATGGGTCCAAGAAGGACTGAGGAGGTGCAGGTCGGAACAGGCCCGGTTGCTGATGCGTAGTCACCCTAGCACTGGGTCCTCGAGGCTGTGGTGGAGCTGCAACGGGTGTCGGCCGAGGGGATGGTATTACTGTCCTCGGGTTGGACCCGTTACTGCTACTGATGGTCATAGACGTGTCTTCCGTCGGGTCAGTCGTCTGATGACGCTGACTCTCGGAAGCCGTATGGCCCTCAGAGGGTTCGTGCAAGGGGGAGGCAGCTCGTGGGAGCGATCGTGACTGGGATCGGGAGTGCGATGACTAATACATGGTGTATATGCGAGTAGAGAGCTACATAAGTACGGGGGAAACTAAAAATAGGAAAAACGTAAGTAAAATGCATGCACGGGTCAGTTATGTGAGTGTCGGGAATTGACAAGACCGAGTATTTTTCGACTCAAAACCGTTAACGATAGCCATTGACTTTCCGTTCTTGCATAATTCATTTTGAACTATGCATGGTTAATCAAGTCACGCATAGTTGAAAAAGGTAACCATGCAATCGCGGAAAGTAATATACTAATGTTTGAACCCGAAAATGATTTTTCTGAAAAGCCTTGGTTATAGTTTTGGTTTCGAAAACTTTTTGAAAATTTTTAAAACCGTTTTCACTATAACCCGTGCTCTGATACCAAGTCTATCACACCCCGCTAAAACGGAAACACGAGATGTGAAGAGCAAAGAATCATTTCACGAGTTATACTAAAATCAACGGTCCAAGTCATTAAATTAAAGTCGGAAAAGTACTGGAGTTCAAAAGGTACAACCAAGATTCAAAGTTTAAGACAATAATACATAGTAACATGTTTTAATTAAAAATTCCAAAAAGTAAAGGTTTTCTTCCGAAGGTACACTTCACATAATTGGCTTGACCCGCCTGAGCAATGCAATTCATAACTTACGCTTAATTCCTGAAACATGAGATAAAGTGTCAACTACGAAACGTACTGAGTGAGTTACCGTTAATAAGTTCTGACCAAAGTTTCCAAAAATGTTCGACAAGTATGTATATAAATATAGAGTTTTCTAAAAGAAGGGAGGCGGATAAGCAATTGCTAAAAATATGTTTGTATACTGTCGTAGAAATTCAAGTCAAGGTTCAATGTTCGTAAAAGTTCAAGTTGTATGGCAAGTAGTAAGAGTAGGTAGTCATTACCTCAGTGGTGGATTAGTCCACATGTGTAAGACAGTAAGTATAGGTAGTCATTACCTCAGCGGTGGATTAATCCACATGTGTAACACAATAAGTATAAGTAGTCATTACCTCAGCGGTGGATTAATCCACATGTGTAAGACAGTAGGTAGGCATATGCGTAAATATTAATGACTAATGATCCTTGAATTGTACCAACCACTAAGCTTGATATAACGTAAGATTTGCAGACTAATCCGATTTATGGTCAAGCACACGCCCCTAGTTTCAGTCTAAAGATCTAGTTCGTGAGAACTTAGTAATATGTACCCAGGTTGCTACCCTTAAGTATGGAGTGACAACTCCTAAGTATCGATACACATATTTACTAACGGCTATTGTTAATAGTGTGATGGGAATAGTTTCAAAAAAAAAATTGCGGGGTACTTTGTCCGTCCTTTTTCTAAAATTTGGTCATTTGTACTTACGGCGTTTATATCCTCACCTAGGGTTTGCTCCAAATACAATCAAACTATCATCGTCTAATCAAATATCCAAAGAGGCAAACCTAATTCGTCTAAAGTAAGCCAATCCGAATAGATGATATTGTCTACGCATATTAGTTTCGCAAGGTTTCCAAAATAGTCTCATAGTTCTCAAAGGTTCCAAAAGTTTCAAAGAGTTGTAAGTTCATAAGGGTTCCAAAATAGATCAATAGTTCACAAAGGTTTCAAAAGTTCACAGAGTTCATAAGGTTTCCAAAAGTAGATCGATAGTTCACAAAGGTTTCAAAAGTTCATAGAGTTCATAAAGTTTCCAGAAATAGATCAATAAAACGTTGCACGTAAGTTCAAGCGCGTAAAACAATTTCACACAAAAGATATTGTTCAAAAAAGATTTTGATCTCATGTTTCCCCCAAAAAGAGTACTTAAAATGTAAGAGTAAGGAGGGGTGTAACTCACGGATTGCGAAGAAAAAGAACTCGGAAATCGGTCGGAGCAGGAGCCGGGAATCGCGGGACGCCTAATAATGCAAAGATAGTTCAATTGATTATTATCTTATTATGTTATTATATTGTAATATAATAGATAAAATTTAATTAAACTTTAAGTGTCAAGGTTAAATATTGTCCAAAACGGTTTATGTTACGCTTTTGTCCAAAAGTCCAATTTTAACGATTATTATTATTATGTCGTAAGTAATTTTGGTCGCTGAAATGGTTTGAATTTTTTTAATGAAATTTGGGCAGCGCTTCCGCGCCCAAATTTCATATCCAAAAATTCAGTCTCCATTTCCGCTCACAAATACCTATAACACGATATCATATATAAACGAGTTCAATTTAAGTCCCAAAGGTCCATTACAAGTCACCAATACATTAGTTTAGTCAAGCTCAGCTCCAAAAATGAAGGTTACAAAAAATTCAGCGGGTCAAACGAGTTTAAAACGTCCAAAAATCGAGTTTTCGGGAAATCAGGCGGGTCTGTGCGCCGCTGTGAGCGTTGGGACGACGCACAGACACGATTTGTGTCCCGCTGCGTCGTCCTGGCCTCTTAGGACGGCGCACAACCCATGTTTTTCGAGTTTTTCTTGCAAAATGTTCATTTTAGCCACGGGTTTTCGACATGCAATTAGTCCAAACTTAATAAAATGTTATTTTAACAGTTTCTAGAGCATTTTCATCCATAAAAACATAGATCTAAAGGTTAGTTCGGTTAGAAATCGTTTTAGACCATAAACATCATAAATCTTTGTAAAAACTCGTTTTTAATCCATAGATCATCCATGCAAGTTGTTATTTAAGTTAAAACAGTGATTAAAAGAAATCTACTGGTAGAAATCGCTTGGATGATGATTTGGTGGTGTTTTGAGCTCCAAATTCTTTACAAAAATGGTCCTTAGCCGAAACGTTTTGGTTCCTTTTGCTTCCTTTGATGTTTCAAACGATTTTGATGGATGAAAATTGGGTTTTGATGGTTGTAATCTTCTGTAAATGGTGTGTTCTTGAGAGGGTTTTGGAGAGAAAATGTATGTGTTTTATGTTTTTGTTTTATAAAAATGAAATGAAAAATAGAAAATGAAAAGTAAAGTAATGAAATAGTAATGAGAAGCCTAGGTACTGCAATATGGCAGTAAATGATGTGTTAAAACCGAGTTTGATTGGGGGTTTAAGTTGGGAAATCGAGACATGCAAATTTTTCAAAAATTTGCAAAATCAGTCCTGCCAGGACGGCGCACAAGGCATGTGTGCGTCGTCCTGGACCATTTTTGTAATAATTTTTGCGTTTTTGTTGTTTTCGTATAATTGTTTCGTTGGACCTTTTCGTTAACTAAAGTTTTAAAGTATGGTACATTATGAACTTAGGAAAGTTCATTAGGTGTTTTCTTGGCATTAGGACTTATATAATTTGATTTCGGTTGTGTTTCCGACACTAGCGCGTTTCCGATAATTGAACAGTTAAAGACAATGGTAGGCAATAAAAGGGACGTAGGGCATAAAATGCACCGGAAATTGGGCGGTTGTCACAAAAACAGAAGTTAAAAGTAATGTGTAAAAATCTAGTTTAATTTTAAAAACTCGAAATACGCTAACACTCGACTATACACTTATAGGTAGTGGACCTAATCGCGTAAACTGTAGTTCGGGTAAGTCGGATTTGTTCTTAGGGACTACGTTAGCTTTAAATTTATAATTAATAATACTAATTTTTTTGGGTGTTTGTGACCGAATTGTCACTTTGTTTAAACTAATTTGAAACGTTAGCTTTAAACTAATTATAACGTGAAAACATTGATTGAAAAGTTGATTGTTTTTCGAAAATCAATTAAGGGAAATACACTTGTTCAGTTAGTTCACTAATGGTCCGATTTAACTTTATGCAATTGAATGTTTTTCTTTAACTTTGCTATTGAAATAATTAAGTTAATTTTCAATACCTAATTATCTTTAATTATCTTAAACTATCCCTTCCTCTCGAATATAGTAAAAGTCCTAAACGACTAAGCTTTAAGAATTAAACCGATGTTAATGATTTAATATATTAAACTTCCTCTCGAATAGTTTATCTAGTTGTCTAATCCAATCTCTTGTAGTTATAAACTAGCGATCTCGTTTTAATCTAATTACTTAAGTTCTAATCAATTATAGACCGATTGATTGTTTCTTTTCAATTGTTTAACCTAGTTCTAGATTCATCTGGAATACTGATGTGTAAAATCTAGTTTAATAAACTCTACCTACTCGTAGACTTAATTACACACTTATAGGCAGTGGACCTATTCGTATATAATATAGCTTTAAGTAAGTAAAGGTTCGAACTCAGGGACTAATTTAGCTTTTAACTTCGAATTAATAATACTTATTTTTTTGGGGGGTTTTTGTTGTCACGATTAATTAACTATTTAAACTAAAGAGTGATTATAAAATCGATTTGAGAAAAAGAATTGTTTGTTATCAAATAATGGAAAAGTATTCTCGTTTGACACTTCACTTGTTTTCTAATTATGTTTACGAAATTGAATGTAAATTTAACTTCTAAAATATAGTAAAAGTCCTCTCGAGTATTTTACTAACTTTAAGTATTTCCAATTATAATGCTCCTCTCGAATACAGTTATAATTATCAACAATTAAGCATTAATTAACAAGCCGGTGTTATATGACTTAACCTTATGAAGTTTCCTCTCGAATAACTTCTCTAATTATTAATTCCTCTCGAATCTTAACAAATAGACTTACTCGTTTACGTTTTATTACCTAAGTTGTTATTACTAGGTCCTCTCGAATCCTAATAATTTCAAACCGATTATAGACCGACCGATTATTTCATACAAGTTAATTAATCTATCTAGATTCCTCTCGAATACCTAGAATATTGATTAACTAATTTGAATATAAACAACTTATAGTAATATATCAAAACACAAACAATTAAGGATCAACGATTAAACATAAACACCTAAAACAATCAATAACAAAACATAAACGTCAAACAAGATCCATAAATCAAACGAGCATAAAGATGTTTAGCTACTCATAATAAAGTCTAAATAAGCAGCAAACAATGAAGAAAACATAACTAAAAAGTCTTGAAAAAGAAAGAAAGACAAACGAAGAATGTCGAAAATCGTTGCGTGACCGAATATTAAACAAACTCCGACTCTAACTCTTTTCCTAGCTCCACATCGTGATCTCCAGCTCCAATTATTGATAAGAACGATTGATGATTAAACCTGGACGTTTGGGGTGCTATTTATAGAGAAAAATAGACGAAATTCGTGTTCGTATAGGACTGAAAATTTGCCATTGCGTCGCACTCAACATCCACTACTGCGCACCGTGAGAATCACAATTGTAAACCAGTTTGGACACCCCGTGAATCGCACCAGGCACTAGGTACGGCGCACCCAACTCAGTTTCGGACAATTTTCGCTTTTTGCTTGCTTGCTTCGTACCGTACATGCTTCGATCCATCTTTGAACGTATTATTCATCATTTCTTCGTCTAAAAGCCCACTTTACCGTCATATTCAACCTATCACTTGAATAAAACACTTTCACACAATTAAATGTAAAAATCTTATCCTATCCATCATGATTAAATACGAAAATGACCAAATATCGCATATAAATAAACGTATAAATATGCGATATCAAATCCCCCCAAACTTACCCTTTTACTTGCCCTCAAGCAAAAAATGTTTTAGAACAAATATCAAAGCCAAATTAAATTGCATAACCAAACATCTCACGAATTTTATTGGAAGTAAATCACACAAACTCTCAAACTAATCTAAAAGGTGTGTAACACATTCTGTAGAATCGCTCAACTGCTCAGTCATGGTGAATATTCTATCATAGGCTTGATAAAGAATCAAATCTTCACCACTAGAGTCTAGGTACAACTAAACGGGGACGTTTATTCGGGTTGTAATATACATGTATAGGCATGTGAAAATATATATAATGGAGTGTAAAAGGGTAAAAATAAAATGTATACAAAAACTTAGATTAAATCCGAACTCATAAACTCTTTAACGAACTAAATTGCTTGACTTCTTCTTCAACTTCAAATACTGTACAAAACTCAATATACACTAACTCTTTTAAGTCTACAACTAAAATTTTTTCTCGCTTTTCTTGTTTTTTCGATTTTTTTTTTTTTTTTTTTTAACTCACTTTTTTTCAGCCTAGTACATGTCTTACAATAATATATTTCTTTTGGTAAGGTAACATGCTCAAAAGGCTATTTTTCTTTTTTCACTGTATTCCAAATACAAAAATAATACAAAGGCAATAATAATATAACTTTTTTTCATGCCTCACTAACTTCTAAACTTCACTTCATACATAATAGCAATCATAATTTAAGTTCGGATCTAATCTAAAAATGAAACGAAAATAGGCGAGTGTACAAAATATATAGTAGTGTTAAAGAAATGAAAAGGTTTAGGCGCAAAATGGTTTAACTAGAGTTTCTAACACTAAAAAGAAGTGTTACAAGGGTTAGGCGGAAAATAATACATCAATGTGATAAACTACACAAAAATAATAAAAGAAACGAAAATGGCTAACAAATGAGTTAATCCTAATTGCCCCTATCGTTGTACCAAATTACACTAAGTTACCCTAATGCAATGCTCATATGTGGTCTCGAAATGTATAACAATGTCAAGTTCTAAAGTCATTAACCATCGGCACACTCAAGAATCGAAAAAAGTAGCATTAAAAATGAATGCTTTCAAAGGCTCAAAAATCTCACTATTTAATCGAGTTGGGTATTAAATACGCTCGGTTATGCTCAAAGTTTAAGGTAATTACCGACTAGACACGTTATGTTTTTTATTTTATTTTCAATTTTCCGATAACTAGAGTTTCTAACACTAAAAAGAAGTGTTACAAGGGTTAGGCGGAAAATAATACATCAATGTGATAAACTACACAAAAATAATAAAAGAAACGAAAATGGCTAACAAATGAGTTAATCCTAATTGCCCCTATCGTTGTACCAAATTACACTAAGTTACCCTAATGCAATGCTCATATGTGGTCTCGAAATGTATAACAATGTCAAGTTCTAAAGTCATTAACCATCGGCACACTCAAGAATCGAAAAAGTAGGATTAAAAATGAATGCTTTCAAAGGCTCAAAAATCTCACTATTTAATCGAATGGGTATTAAATACGCTCGGTTATGCTCAAAGTTTAAGGTAATTACCGACTAGACACGTTATGTTTTTTATTTTATTTTCAATTTTCCGATTTGTTTTTATTTTTCAATTTTCTGACTCAAAAATTGTACAAAATAACACAAACCTAACACGATGGAAACTAAGCTAAGGGTCGAAAAATATAATTTGGAATTCCCCGATGACCTCCCCAAACTTAAGTAACACATTGACCCGAATGTGTTAACGACTCAAGATCTAAGGGAAATTACAAAAAAATTAAAATCTAAAAATAAAATATAAAAGAGCAAGGAAGAAAGTAAAACCCGGGTTGCCTCTCGATAAGCGCTAGTTTTTCCGAACGAGTCGTTAGCTAGACTCAAATTTCCTCGACTTATGCCTTCATGAAAAGGTCGAGATTTCTCTCGTCTTTCTTTCCCACATGTTCTTCCAATCGTACAATTTCTTCCTTTGGTTCATGTCCAAAATTGTCGCCAAAAATAGTGCTTTCTTTCCAACATCGAACATCTTATTTCGCTTCACCCAAGCATCGTGCCACTCTCGAGCCTCAGTAAATAGTACACCGTCATCTCTAATCTTTCTGATCTCGCAACCGTCGTCACATTTGCTTTCATTGGATTCCTTCTTCTTAAACTCGCTCCAGGACATGTCATTTCCGATATCCTCAAATTCCTGCAAAATATTCTCCTTTTCTCGACAAGTTAAAGAAAATAAAGTAAAAGGGTCCGGGAGAAATACCGTGACACTTTTCCCCCAAACTTGAGTTAGATTTCTCGAGCTCTTCCTTAAATGGAAATCTTTCCACCAAAAACATTGCACCCGGATTATTGATTAAATATTCTATTTCTAATAAGTCTAAATTCGGGTCAGATTTCTCAAATGTTATGCTCGTAGAATTCTTCTCAAATGCCTCTAACTCCATTTTCAAAATGGGATCAAAATCCTCGAGCTCCTCATCTTCCTCATCGTCAACCGCAACCTTCTCTACAAAGATTTCCTGCACATCTAGGTCAAACATTTCATCAAAAACGTCAATACGAAAACTGGTTTCATCAGTGGAGTATGAGTGTTTTGGAGCTTTATCAAAAGAAAATGTAATTCGCTCGTCCCCAACCCCCAATGAAATCTCCATGTCCTTGACACGAATGATAGCATCCGGTGTATTTAAAAACGGTCGACCTAAGATAAGCGGTACAGTACAATCCTCCTCCATACCTAAAATGACAAAATCAACAGGGAAAGTGAATTTTCCTACATTGACTAGCATATTTTTGGCAATTCCTATTGGGTATTGAAATGATCGGTCGGCTAAACGGATACTCATTTTAGTAGGTTTCAAATCTCCTGAAGCAAGTTTATCATATAATGACTGTGGCACCAAATTTATGCTAGCTCCTAAGTCGGCCAATGCACTACAACTATAGGTATCACTAAAATTACACTTAATAAGAAAACTCTCGGGATCATCCAATTTCGATGGTGTTGTGTTCTTCACCACAACTGAACAGTCGGCGTTTAGAAAGGCGGATTGCGCCTTCCTCAAACGTTGAGGATATGGGATACGTGGCTCGTAAGCCTTTAGTGGGACTTTTTCCACTGGTTCAGGTGTTTTGGCCTTGGGTTGAACCTGTGGTGCCTCGTCCTCGTCGTCCTCGATCTCGAAATCGTCCGAAATTGGTTCAGCAGATGGGGGCGTCGTCCCTGTAGCTGGGAACGACGCAGTGGGTTGTTTTTCAGAGATAGGGCGTCGTTCGGTGGATGTGTGCGGCGCCCTATCTGACAGTTTCTCCGAAAATTCCTCGTTTCCTCCATTTTCTGTCTTGATCCCTTCCATAAGCATATCCCGAGCGTGTTGTAATTACGCTTACATGCTTTTCTCTCATTCCAAGAGGTTGACATTTCGGTCCCTACTTCTGTTGAACATTTTGTGGTCTCGGGTTCGGTTGCGTGTTGCTCAGTTACTGGCCCGGTGGTCTGCTCGAAAACCGATCATTCATGCGATCAAATATTCGTTCCAACTCTTGCATCGTTGCTTGCTGATTTCTTTGACCTTACTCGATGTGATCATTTAAAACTTTCAATTGATTGGTCACCGTGTCATTCTTTGCATTCTGAGTGTGAATAAATGACTTCATAAGATCCTTCAAACTTTGGTCTTCTTCATTCTTTGGCGGGTTGTATCCTTGTCGTGGTGGGGATGATCGTGTGCTGTTTCGTTGCCATCCATTGTCCCGATTTACACCCCAGTTGTAGTTACCTCCGTAGTGTGGCCAATTTGCTCCCCGATTAGGATAGCCATAATTTTCATAATTGGCTTCCTCCATTCGACAATCACTCGCATAATGTGGTCCTCCACAATTCTCACACCCATGCTTGATCACATGTACCTCTTTCTCTAGATAAGTCATTCTTCTATCAAGCTTGTCTGCCATCATCTTGATCTCCTTCAGAATAATGGACGTATCATTATTTCCTTCCACTTGTGCGACATGTCCTCTTGCTCTTCAACCTCTACCATCGTCTCGATACTCCCTCGATAAGCTTATGACTAACTTATCCTCCATCAAGTTGTATGCTTCATTTTTGGTCTTGAACATAAAGTCTCCTCCTCCGGCTAAATCCAACTCATATTGTGACTCCTTGGTTAAACCGTAAAAGAAAATCTCAATTATGTTGTCTTTGCCCAATCCATGACCATAGCAACTCCTCAACATCTCCTTTAACCTAGCCCACGCCTCAGTAGACGTCTCTCCATCTTCCTGTCGAAAGCCCCTAATGTCTCGTAGCAATTTCCTACCCAAGGCGGGTGGGAAAAATCTTTTGATGAAGGTTTCGCGCATTTGTGTCCATGTTGTGATGGAATTCTCATTCACCTCCTCACACCAAACCTTCGCATCTCCGTTGAGAGACGAAGGGAACAGCCTCAGCTTGACACTATTGCTCTTTCCTTCTCCATACTTGAACATCTCGCACAGCTCGTTGAATTTTGCTATGTGTTTATGTGGATCGGCCTGGTATCTTCCAAAGAAAGTGTTGTCTTGGATCAATTTGAGATGATGACCCTTGACAACGAAGTCCTCCCAAGTCCGGGGTGGTAATAGTTGACCCTCTAGTGGCTGGTACTGCAACGGCTGCAGCCCGTCGGTGCATCGGCATGTCCAATGGATCCATAGCCGCTTGCGGTTCCGGTTTATCTTCAAAGATTAAATCCTCAACCTCAGACTCTGTATGACCCCCTCCTCCGTCTGAAGACGTATTATCTTGCCTCGCTTCTTTGATACTCCTGGATTCGATCTAGGACTTATGAGCCGTAACCCCGAAGACCTTGTGTTCATCAACTACCTGAGTACCTACAAAGACAAAAACAAGAAAACCGTATAACGCACCGGTGTAATAACAATTAAAAGTAACTTCCAAGTAAGTTAATGCTCAAAAGGATCGTATCACAAATTCGAAACAAAAACTTAAAATCAGTCCCCGGCAGCGGCGCCAAAAACTTAATGTGTAAAATCTAGTTTAATAAACTCGACCTACTTGTAGACTTAATTACACACTTATAGGCAGTGGACCTATTCGTATATAGTATAGCTTTAAGTAAGTAAAGGTTCGAACTCAGGGACTAATTTAGCTTTTAACTTCGAATTAATAATACTTGTTTGTTTTTGGGTTTTTGTTGTCACGATTAATTAACTATTTAAACTAAAGAGTGATTATAAAATCGATTTGAGAAAAAGAATTGTTTGTTATCAAATAATGGAAAAGTATACTCGTTTGACACTTCACTTGTTTTCTAATTTTGTTTACGAAATTGAATGTAAATTTAACTTCTAAAATATAGTAAAACTCCTCTCGAATATTTTACTAACTTTAACTATTTCCAATAATAATGTTCCTCTCGAATATAGTTATAATTATCAACAATTAAGCATTAATTAACAAGCCGGTGTTATATGATTTAACATTATGAAGTTTCCTCTCGAATAACTTCTCTAATTATTAAGTCCTCTCGAATCTTAACAAATAGACTTACTCGTTTACGTTTTATTACCTAAGTTGTTATTACTAGGTCCTCTCAAATCCTAATAATTTTAAACCGATTAGAGACCGACCGATTATTTCATACAAGTTAATTAATCTATCTAGATTCCTCTCGAATACCTAGAATATTGATTAACTAATCTGAATATAAACAACTTATAGTAATATATCAAAACACAAACAATTAAGGATCAACGATTAAACATAAACACCTAAAACAATCAATAACGAAACATAAATGTCAAACAAGATCCATAAATCAAACGAGCATAAAGATGTTTAGCTACTCGTAATAAAGTCTAAATAAGCAGCAAACAATGAAGAAAACATAACTGAAAAGTCTTGCAAAAGAAAGAAAGACAAACGAAGAATGTCGAAAATCGTTGCATGACCGAATATTAAACAAACTCCGACTCTAACTCTTTTCCTAGCTCCAAATCGTGATCTCCAGCTCCAATTATTGATAAGAACGATTGATGATTAAACCTGGACGTTTGGGGTGCTATTTATAGAGAAAAATAGACGAAATTCGTGTTCGTATAGGACTGAAAAACTGCCAGTGTCGCACTCAACATCCACTGCTGCCCACCATGAGAATCACAATTGTAAACCAGTTTGGACACCCCGTGAATCGCACCAGGCACTAGGTACGGCGCACCCAACTCAGTTTCGGACAATTTTCGCGTTTTGCTTGCTTGCTTCGTACCGTACATGCTTCGATCCATCTTTGAACGTATCATTCATCATTTCTTCGTCTAAAAGCCCACTTTACCATCATATTCAACCTATCACTTGAATCAAACACTTTCACACAATTAAATGTAAAAATCCTAACCTATCCATCATGATTAAATACGAAAATGACCAAATATCGCATATAAATAAACGTATAAATATGCGATATCAAATACCTAGACTTTCAATTAACTAAAAGAATATAAGAACTTAAATATTAAGATTTAAATAAGAACGGATCTTTGATTAAACATATAACATCTAAAAATAACATCCAATAGCATAAACCAAATCATCACAAAAGAAAAAAGCGTTAATAAATTTAGCTACTCATGTTAATTAAAGAAATCAACAAAAATAAGTAATTAAACATAGTACCAATCGAATTACAAAAGAAAAGAGTTTTGGAATGATCGTTGTTGAAGATCTCTTTTTCGAAACTAGCTTCCTAGCCCTTCTTACAGCTCGAAATTTGATCTCTAAACCCTTGAGTCGACCTCCGAAAAGTTCTCTAATTTGTGAGGTTTTCGTTTCTATGTATAGGGCTAAAATCCGGAATCCTGAAAACTGAAAAACTGTCCGCTGCGTCGCAGTCCTTGAATTCCAAATTGTACTCGAATTCTAATTTCACGGTGCGCAGTCCACCCACACTGCGCCGTAGTGGGTTATTTCTCGAACCTTCCTTCTTATTTAACTCCACAATGCGTCGCACACATGACTCCCTGCATCGCTGCACCTAACCATATTATCATTTTATGTCTTTTTGGTCATTTACATGCGTTTCTTCGTCTAAAAAACCACTTTTCGATCATATTCAACCTGTAACTTGAATAAAACACTTTTCACACTATTAAATGCAAAACATATCCTATCCATCATGATTTGATACGAAAAACATCCAAATAACGCATATAAATAAACATATAAATATGCGATATCAAATTCCCCCCAAACTTACCGTTTTGCCTGCCTCAAGCAAAAACTATGTTTCAAACAGATTACCAAGCCATGTTTTAAAATGCATAACAAAACACCTCACGAATTTATGGGAGTAAATCACACAATCTCTCAAACTAGTCTAAATGGTGTGTAAAGTATTCTATAGATCCGCTCAATTGCTAAGTCATCGCGAGTTTTCTATCATAGGCTTGATAAAGTATCACTTCTCCACCATTAGAGTTTAGGTACAACTACATGGGGACTTTTATTCGGGTTATAATGTACAGGTAAAGGCATGTGAAAATATATAATGGAGTGATCAGGATAAGGATATAAAGTATACAATTAAACGTAGTATACAACTAAAAAAGACTAAATCCGAACCATTAAAACCTTTACGAACCAAAATGCTACGTATTACTTCAAACTTCTGCAATACACATATCACATATTACAATACTCTTCAATAAGACTCAATATACACTAAATTACTTTAATTTAATTAAAAAACTCTCTTTTTCTGTTTTCCCTCACTTTTTCAAATTTTTTAAATTTTAATTTTTTAATTGTTTTTTGCCACTCTATTTTTTCGCAAGTATGTATTAGTTTACCTAGTGTATGTCTTCCAGTTTTACTGTTAAGGTTATATACTCAAAAGGCCTAATACACACTAATTTTTCCTCTAATTTTTTTTTTAATTTTCTATTTTTAATATTAAAAGTGTTACGAATATGGTTTCGATGCGAGATAACTTTTGATCAGAAATCATCTAAACTCTAACCAAAACACTAAGCAAAAAGTAGCAATTAAAAACTATGTTCGGATTCATTTAATAACGAAACAAAATAAAAGGCGAGTGTACAAAAATATATAGTAGTGTTTAAGAAACGAAAAAGTTAAGGCGTAAAGTGGTTTACTAGAGTTTCTAACACTAAAAATTAGTGTTACAAGGGTTAGGCGGAAAAAAAGTAAATCAATGTGATTAACTATATATAATTCTAAAAGAAACGAAAAGACTAAACAAAATGGTTAATCCTAATTTCCCCTACCGTTGTACCAAATTACACTAAGTTACCCTAATGTAATGCTCATATAGGGTCTCGAAGTGTATAATTATGTCAAGTTCTAAAGTCATCAACCATCGGCACACCCAAAGAATCGAAAAAGTAGCATTAAAGATAAATGCTTTTAAGGCTCAAAATCTCACTATTTTCAAGTAAGGTATCAAATGTACTAGGTTATGCAATAAAAGTTTTAAGGTTTAACCAACTAGACAAGTTACAATTTTTTATTTTATTTTTCAATTTTTTATTTTTTGTATTTTCTCGTTTTTTTATTCAAAAGTGTACAAAACTCTATAAAATAAACATGACTGAAACTAAGGGTCCTAAAATAACTTTGACAAGCACTATGTCGCACACTCCCTTGTAACGGGCGTTCCACTAGTGGAACGGCCGTCCCACCTCTCCGTAACTCAATTCCAGATAAAGTGTTTTTCCCGTTGAAAAATTTCCGAAATCGATCAAAACTAAACGGGAGTTCCCCAGCCACTGCGTCGCATCATCTGCATTTTTTTATTTTATTTTTCGATTTTTTTGGTTTTTCCTGTTTTCCTTCGTACCTAATAAACCGGATTTCCTCCCGAAAAACGATTTTTTTCCGAACGACTCATTAGCTTGACTCGAAATGCTACGACTTATGCTTACATGGAAAGGTCGAGATTTCTCTCTGCTTTCTTTCCCGCATGTTTTCCAAAATATATCAATTCCTTCCTTGACTCACGTCCGACATGATCACCAAACAATAACTCCTCTTCTCCAACACCGAGAACTTTGCAATGTTTACACCACGCGTCATGCCACTCTCGTGATTCAGAAAATAAGGTATCGTCCTTCTCCAATCTTACAAAATTCAATCTGTCATCATAACCATTTTCAACAGAATAATTCTCCTTAAGCTCTTTCCATGATTCATCACTTCCAACTTCCTCAAATTATTGCAAAATCTTATCATTTTCTCTACACGTTAGAATAAAATCAAACGAATTATCGAATGTACCTTGCAAACTTGAATTTTCCAACTCAATCTCGCATGGAAGGTTTTTCTCTAACAAGGTTGCACCCAGATGAGCAATGAAATACTCAATTTCCTCTAAGTCTAAATCCGGATCGGATTTCTCAACGACGATGTTTGTGAAAGTCTTTTCAAATGCTTCTAGTTCTTTCTCCAAAATGCAATCAAAATCCTCGAGCTCTTCATCTTCCTCATCTTTTGGCAATGTCTTAATTATCTCTTCACTTGCCAACAACATATCCTCATCGTAAACCGAAACTTTATCTTCCAACTCAAGATTTACATGCACATCTAGGTCAAACATATCATGAATAAAAATACAAAAGCAAGTCTCATCCGTTGAGTACGAATGTTTATTCGCTTTATCAAAAGAAAATTTTATTCGTTCGTCCCCAACCACCAATGAAATCTCCTTATCTTTCACACGGATGATAGCATCCGCGGTGTTTAAAAATGGTCGAATAAAATTAACGGAACCTTGCTATCCTCTTCCATTTCTAAAATAAAAAAATAGACAGGAAATGTGAACTTTCCTACTTGAACTAACATATTTTCTGCAATTCCTAAGGGATATTTAAAAGAACGGTCAACAATCTAATGCCCATACGTGTCATTTTAAAAACTCCTAAAGCTAATTCAGCATACAAAGAATATGGCATCAAATTAATACTTGCTCCTAAATCCTCTAAAGCATTACATTTATATGTTTTACTAAAAGAACAAGTAATAAGAAAACTCCCTGGATCATTCGGCTTCGGTGGAAGTGAGTTTTTTACCAATGCCAAACACTCCGCATTCAAGAAAGCCGCTTGAGCTTCCGAAGAATTTCTCGTTTCCGTCACAACCTCCTTTAAAAACTTTGCGTAATTTGGCATACCTGCAATCAAATCAAAAGGAGGAACATTAATATGGACTTATTTAATCATTTAGAAAAAATTACCATATTGCTCCCTCATCTTTTCCTTCCTCAATCGTTGAGGATATGGAATTATTGGTTTGTACGCCTTGATCGGTGGATCCTCCACTGGTTTCGGTGTTTTGCTTCAGTTTGAACCTGAGGTTCATCCTCCTCGTCATCCTTGACCTCCAAATCATCACCAATATTATTTTTGGGGTCTGACTCTCCACTGCGGCGCAGTGGATTGCACTGCGTCGCAGTCAAATCGTCATCATACGATCTTTGCTCAAAATTCTGGTCACTACGGCACAGTAGGTGTTGTTGGAGCAAATATTTCTTCGTTTTCCGCTTGATTTCCCCCAAACTTAGTTTGCGAATGTGTCATGATTGTGTTCACGTGCTCTTCTCTCATTCCTGGAGGTTGGTATTTCGAACCTTGATTTTTCGAGTTGTTTTGATTGCTTTGCGGTCGTGGTCGATTGACCCGGTGGTCGATTCGCGAACCGCTCGTTCATTCAATCTAGTATTCGCTCCAAGTCTTGCATTGCAGCTTGTTGATTCCGTTGTCCTTGCTCGATGTTGTCACAGCCCATTAGAACGGAAACACAGGATGTGAAGAGCATCGATATCATTACACGAGATATAAAAAAATACAAACGATTTTCAAGTCATTTTAAATATATAGTCAAACGTTTACAAGTTTGAAAATAACCAAGAGTTTAGCATTTCAGTACAACAAAATACATAAGTAAACATTTCAACGAAGTTCCCAAAATAGATAAATAGACAAGATCTTCTCCCGAGTCATGGTTCACGTGACTTGCTGACCCTTCCGATACCTATGCACTTCTAGTCCTTACATGTCGTTTCCTAAAAACATGAGAAAAAGTGTCAACTACGAAAGTAGTGAGTGACTTACAGTTTTAGTACTCCTTGACTAAAATGGTTTCGGCAAAGTATGGCAATACTTTAAAAGATGCTTTTCGGGTCTGTATATATATACTCTCGGATAAAGGTGATTTCGACAAAGTATAACGATACTTTGTAAAGATGTTTTCGGGTCCGTATATATATACTCTCGGATAAAAATGAGTTCGGAAAGGTATAGAAATACCTTGTAAAAATATTTACGGACAAGTATAGCAATACTTGTAAAGAATGTTCACGTTCCGGCAAGGTATAGCAATACCTTATAAAAATGTTTACAGACAAGTATAGCAATACTTGTAAAAATGGTTGCGGAAGTTCGTATATCTCTAAATATATACGCGCAACGATATGCGTAAAAGAAAATAAAACTATTGATTGGAAACATTGTATCAACCTCTTGGCATAATATAACTATAAGAGTTCACACTAAACCGATTAACCAACCGTGAGGCCCCTTACCCCGCACTATCTACGAGGAGTATTTCTGATTTTAGTAATATGTACTTAGACTGCCTCCTAAGTAAGGTACGGTTCTTTCCTAAGTATCGATACCCATAATTACTAACGGCTTACGAAGCTAATAGTGTGCGTTGTTGAAACTGGGCACTAATGCAATTTTTAAAACGATAGTAGGCAATTACGAGCAGTTATATTCTCATCAAGAGTCAATGGAGGTGCCGAGTGTGACGATTTCATAACATACAATTAATCATAATTTTATAAGAGTGCCGAGTGTGGCAAATAAAAAGCATATGCATATAAGTTCATAAAAAGTTTGATTCTCATGTTTCCCCCAAAAGAGTTGTACAAAATAGTAATAAAAGTGGGGATGTAACTCACGGTTTGCGACCAATAAAGGTCGTGCGGAAAAATGGAATCGCGTCGGAAATCGAGGGAACCTTAGAACATACCAAGGTTTGAGTAAGCGATATAATTTTTTAAATTATATGTTTGTTAGTCAACGAAATTGCTTTAGTTTTAGAAGTTGTTTTAAGTTCTAACAAAAACCGGGCAGCGCTTACGCGTTATAGTTTTTAAAATCCAAATATTACAAACACTTACCCGCTTATAATTTATAAAACGATATTAACTCTAATATCAACAAAAAAATGATGTTTATATGTTCAAAATGTCACTTTAATACTAGTTAAAGTCATCACAGTTAGTTCTGGACAGATACGTGAAATATCGGGCTTAAAGTTGCGTTTTACGGCGAGTTTAATAAGATTACGGGACCTGATCTCAGTTACGTAGCGTAACTGTAGTTACGCTACACGTAACTGTAGTTACGCTAGCGAAACTGAGATCAGCTCCATAAGTTCGTCAAAATCGTTTTCGTGTAGGAATTTCATATTTTGGTGGAGAATTTCGACATGTAGTGATAGAAACCTCAAAACACATTATAAATGACAGTTTATAGCAACTTTTTAACCCCAAAAAGCTAAGATTTATAAAACGACCCGTTTTGTATGTAAATGGGTTATAAAACTTCAAAAATCATATTTTTAAGTGTTGGATCTTACATGCAAGATGATTCTTAGTAAAAACAGTAAATGGATGAGTTTTTACCGGAGAGAAATGGTTTTATGACGATTGGTTGGTTATTTAAGCTCCAAAATGAAGAAAGCGTTTATGAAATCAAAAGGTTGAACACCTCCCTTCTTTCTTTGACTTTTAGGACGATCTTAGAGGTGTTTTTATGTGATTTTCTTTGAAATAAGTGGCTGTAATATGTGATCTCTAGAGAGAATTTGTGTGTGAAAAGTGTGTGTTTTTAATTTTTGTGATGTTAGAATGAAAGAAAGAGAGAGGGAGAAAGTCAAAAGTCTGAACCTGTAATTTAGGGGGGTCAAATCGAGCTATTACAGGTGTTAGAGACGTGACAACAAGTGCACCAATCGATTTTCATGCAAAATGACTCACTGCACGCTAGTTACGCTAGCGTAACTGCATAGTTACGCTGCGTAACTGCATAGTTACGTTGCGTAACTATTCCAGATAGTTACGTTGCGTAACTGCTTAGTTACGTCGCGTAACTGCCTAGTTACGCTGGTTTCTGAAAATTTTCGTTTTTCGCTATCGTTAAGCATTTTCGTTAGTTGGAAGTTTACGATTAGTTATGAAATGAACTTAGGCAAGTTTATTATGAGTTTTCTTGGTATTAGGGTTCATTTATTGATTCCGATATCGATTCCGACACAAACACGTTCACGGTAAAAGTACAGTTAAGAACAAAAACAGATATCTCGAAGATATTGAACACGGAATTATCCTGAATTTTGGACGGTTGTCACATTCTCCCGGGTTAAAAGGAATTTCGTCCCGAAATTGATTCGCCTCATCGGGAGGAAGAGTATTTGAACAGATGTGGATACTTCTGACGAATCTGGTCTTCACGCTCCCACGTGAATTCATGACCTCGTCGGGAATTCCACCGAACTTTGACAATAGGAATTCGACTCTGTTTGAGTTGCTTGACCTCTCGGTCCACAACCTCAAGTGGTTCTTCGATGAATTTGAGCTTATTGTCGATCTGGACCTCGTCCAGTGGAATGACAATGGTTTCATCAGGCAGGCACTTTTCAAGTGCGAGACGTGGAAAAACGTTGTGGATGCTAGAGAGTTCTTGAGGGAGTTGGAGTCGATAGGTTACCGGGTCGATTAGTTCTATCACCTCGAATGGTTCAGTGTATCTCGGGCTTAGCTTGTTGCGCTTCCCGAAACGGTTTACCCCTTTCCATGGCGATATATTGAGGAGTACCCTACCGCCGACCTGGAATTCGAGGGGTTTCCTTCGGTTTTCAGCATAGCTCGTCTGCCTGCTTCGAGATGTCTTCAGCCTTTCCCGAATGGTCGTGGTTTTGACGATGGTCTTCCTGGACGATTTCGAGCCTTCTTAATTGCCGATCACCGGTTGTTAACCAATAGAGCGGTGACTGACACTTGCGTCCTTATAAGGCCTCGAGTGACGCGCACTTGATGCTAGCATGGTAGCCGTTGTTGTAGGAGAACTCAACCAAAGGTAGGTGAGCGTCTCAACTTCCTCCGGATTCAACTACACACGCTCTTAGCATGTCCTCAAGTGTTAGGATCGTTCTTTCATTCTGATTATCGGTCTGGGGATGGTAGGTTGTGCTAAGGTCTAGTCGGGTCTCGAGGGATTTATGAACTGCATTGCGAAATAGGGACGGGAACCGACTATCCCTGTCGGATATGATGGAGGGAGGCGTTCCATGACGTGAGGCGATCTCGTTGATATAAACTTGAGCGAACTTTTCCATCGAGTAGTTCTCTCGGACAGGTAGAAAATGCTTAGATTTCGGTAACCGGTTCACGATGACTCAAATCGTGTCATTCTCCTTTCCCTTTCGAGGCAATTCGGTTACGAAACCCATGGAGATTTGTTCCCACTTCCACAGGGGAATCTACGGCTGTCTCGGTAGGCTTGATGGTTTCTGATATTCGCCTTGACCTTAGAGCAAGTTAAGCACTTAGCTACGTACAAGGCGATATCCTTCTTCATGTCTGGCCACCAATAATATTCCTGGGGGTCTTTGTACAGTTTGTCGGATCCTAGGTGGATGGAATATCTGGAATGGTGACCCTCGTCTAGTATAAGTTTCCGAAGGCTTTCGGATCTCGGAATCCACGCTCGGTTCTCGAAGTAGTGGATTCCGTCCGGATTAAGCTCGAATTTCCTCACGGGGTTCTGTAGTGTCTCGTCCTTAAGGTTCTTGGGTTTCAAAGCTTCGCTCTGAGCTCTAGCGATTTGGGTTTGAGCTTCGAAAATGGTTCCTCCTGTTCCTTGCCCCAAAGGGAAACTTTATCTTTCGGAATGAGTTCGGTTAATGGATTAGCGATCCTTGAGAAATTCTCAATGAATCTTCGATAGTAGCCAGCCAATCCTAAGAATTGTCGGATTTCCGTAGGAGTTGTTGGGGCTTGCTATTTCTCAATCGCTTTGATTTTGGCTGGGTCTACGTGAATTCCCTCCTGATTGATCGCATGACCAAGGAAATGTACTTCCCGGAGTCATAATTCATATCTAGAGAATTTGATGTACAACTTCTGATCTCTAAGAAGTTCTAGAATGAGTTTCAAGTGTTTCGTGTGGTCTTGATTATTCCGTGAATAGATGAGGATGTCGTCTAGGAATATGATTACGAGTTTGTTCAGATACGGTCTGTCACACCCCGCTAAAAGCGGAACCACGGAGCGTTCCAGTTATAATATCAAAGTCAAGATTACAACAATATAACCGATAAACAAAACATCAAATTAAATAGATCATGCCAAATGTTACAAAATACATCAATAAGTCAAGGGCGGTAAGACGCCTAGTACAAATACAATTCCAAAAGAAATCAACGAAAGGATCGTCATGGAAATTGCAATAAAGAGTTCAAATTCAAATTTCCCAAAAGCAAGGGATCCGAAAATAAACTATGGCATGATCAATGGAAATCCCCAATTTCCTGCAAAGCGTTAAAACGACATCAACAACATGTTGGTGAATTATTCGCAATTTTAAGTGAAAGTTGACCCAACGACAAGTTTATAAGGTGGACCTATTCGCTTAGGTAAAAAGGTAATCAATAGCGTCTAACGATTAAGCAGACAGAAAATACAACAATGTCTAGAAATTTAGTAGGCAAGATATAAGATAACGTCTAGCAATTTTATTAGCAAACAAGGTAACGTCTAGCATTAGGCAGACTAGATGACGTCTAACAATTAGCAGACGAGATGACGTCTAACATTTAAGCAGACAAGATGACGTCTAACATTTAAGCAGACAAGATGACGTCTAACATTTAAGCAAACAAGATGACGTCTAACATTTAAGCAGACAAGATGACGTTTAACATTTAAGCAGACAAGAAATACATTACGCCTACTATTTAAACAAACAAATTTTAAAGTACGCTTTACAGCCATAAAAATAGTAAAGACAAGGGCTACGAATAACTCACAATACAATTTCAGCAAATCTCGGGTAACAATCACAGAGTTACAACTCCACCGTCTAAGTGCCCTAAAACAGTAAATAATAGTCTCAGTATCTCTATAAGTATAGTTTGGTTTAGCCTTGTCGGTTAAGATTAAGTTTAATAAAATATTCCAACATTTAATAATTTAAATCAAGACGACGTATTCGGGAGACGATGTTCCGCGTCAAAAAGGGCGAGTAGCAAGATATCGGTCTTTCACGTCCACAATGTCGTTGGAAACGAATGATTACTTCGAGTCGAAAGGAATATTGAATAACAAGGTTTTATTAAATTGGCCAAGGTTAAAGTTGTTGACTTTATAAAAGTCAAATGTTAATTAAGTTGACTTACAAAAGTCAAATGTCAACAATGTTGACTTATAAAAGTCAAATGTCAAGGATGTTGACTCATAAAAGTCAAATGTCAAAGATGTTGATTTTGCAAAGTTAAAGACATAGATAATTGAAGTTGTCGCAAAAGTCTAACTTGACGTTTTGAAGGTTTAAAAGACTTTACTTATCAAAATATAGTGAAAAATGACTTTATATAATGTTTTTAATAAAGTTTCATCGCAAGGATAATGGTTGACGGCTTTAGATTACGATCGTTAATTGTAACAAATGTTTATTTATCCAATGTAGGTAATATGTCCGTTTTAAATAAGTATTTGACATTTTTGATTGCGTTGCCGTCTTTGAGTCCAAAGACGATATTTTATCTTAATATGTTACTTTTAGTTTATTTATACAAGTGTTTAGAGTTTGAATTAAGTTTAACATAAAATCAGTGGCTTTGAAATAACAATTCACGGAACAAAATGTCGAGACGGTTAAACAACAAAAGCAACAACGAGGTGAATTTTGACGGAAAATAGCCCGGTGCGTCGCACTGGACATGGGGTGCGGCGCACTAGGTGCATTTCCAGATTTATAAATTTTATCGTTTTGTCGAAATCCGATTATTTAAAGGCTTTTTGGTTAAAACGCAAACTGTTAATAACTTACATTCTGTTCCAAATATATTTACCAAGTGTTACATATATATATAAATATACCATTTTACATACTAATACATACAATATGTTAATTTCCGTAATAATCACATCTTTATATATTTTAGTCCAAATCTGTGTCCATCACCAAAATATTCACAAGTGTTGGTCTAATATATTATTCCTAACCATTTTCAAGGCTAAAACCGAAATATATGTGGAAAATAATAAGAACTTGAATAAACAAAAATGATTTCGAAGAAATTAACGATTTTACCGATTCAATCGCAAGATCTACAAGCTTGAAAGTGAATAAACCCGAAAGCAAACTTTTGGTGGTGTGTTGATGAAAAATAAACAGCTCCAAAACATAAATAAATCCACCATTAGTTTAGATCCTTGCATGCAAGATGATAAATAACGTTTTCGAAGAGATTTTCGGTAAAAGATTACTTACCAATATCAAAGAAATTTCTCTTCAAGAAAAGCTAGATGGATCTTCCCAAATGATATGTAAAATGGAAGACAATAGCTTGGAATGCAAAAGAATAATAGTTGGTGTTAGATTTCTTCAACAAATGAAGAGAAAGATGGAGAAAAATGGAAGAAAAGTGAAGAAAACTTAAAGAAAACTTTACCAAAAGTTATGGAGATCTCATAGATGATGATAATAGATGAACTTAGGCTTGAGACTTCCTTCAAATGTGTGTTTTCTTCATCAATATTTCTGGAAATGTGTAGTAATTTTAGAGAGAGAATGGAGGAAATGAACTTGAGATAAAAATGGGTGTTTGTGTGTGTTTTGGTTTATGTGTGAAGTGAGAGAGTAAATGGAGTGATTAAAAATGATGTAGGTGGCTAAAGAGATGATGTTTTTGGACATAGAAATGGTCTTACACGTTTAGGGAAGTTTCCCCAATCACCATTCATGCAAAAATGACTCACACAAAACAACAAAAATTTGTCCAGCAGGTTGGTGCTGCGCACCTGAATGCCAGTGTTGCGCACTCGACCAAAATCCAGACTTTTCTGTTTTGTTGTTCGCGATCGTTAAGGAGTTTCGTTCGTCGAAAGTTCCCGATTCTTTTTGCGTTGAACTTAGGAAAGTTCATACTTTGATTTACTTTATATTAGGTTCATTTAATATTATATTTTCACTTTCGATTTCGAGATACGCACGATTTCGGTAAAGGAGTAAACAAGAGCAAAAGCACGATATCTCGAGGATAAAGGATACGATAACCGACAAATTTGGCATAAACCTTCTAACTTATAATTATGAGAATACTAACTAATTGGCACTTAGATAAAATAAAAATATTACGTCCCGGTGGACAAATCAGCAATTACAGAAAACCTGATACTCAATAACAGTAAATCGTGAGCAAAACAAAGCGAAATACAAGGGTCGAAATCAATTGCGAATAAAATATAAATAATAACGGTAACATAAGTACTCCAAATTGACGGGACATCACACGGTCTACACTCTCGGTTCATCAAATCCATGAACCCTGATGGTGCGTTGGTCAGACCGAATGGCATAACGAGAAATTCGTAATGCCCGCAGCGAGTTCGGAAAACGGTTTTACGAATATCGAGTTCCCTGACTCGAACCTGGTGATACCCTGAACGGAGATCGATCTTTGAGAAGTAAGTTGCACCCTGCAACTGATCGAATAGGTCGTCGATTCGAGGGAGAGGGTATCGGTTCCTGACGGTCAGTTCATTGAGTTTACGGAAATCGACGCACATCCTGAAAGATACGTCTTTCTTTTTAACAAAGAGGATTGGGGCTCCCCAGGATGATGTACTAGGATGAATTTGTCGGATCAGACCATTTCAGCTCGGGACCGGGCTAACCAGCCTATTCCGACGCTGATGTCGAGACTCTTCAGTTCTAAAGGGACGAGATTTAGGGGGGGGGGGGGGTCTTATTGGTTAGGCACAATGAACATCCAAGGATTTCGTCCTTAGCTTCGAACTCTAGACCCGTAGCGTACTCTTAGGTGAAGCTGTCCTTAAGGACTTTAAATCCTAGATTAATAAGGGTTCTAAAACCTAAGGATACAAAGCTTCTCTCTGCTCCTTAATTGAATAATATAGATGCGAAATGGTTATTCACCGGAAATGTTATTGTTTCTGCATTGGGATCTTGCCTTGCCTCTTTGGCAGTGATTGTGAGAGTCCTAAAAAATTTTGTTGTATGCAATATGGGGAAGTATTACGGCGGTGTTTGTCGCTTCCGCATTCGAAGCAAGCTGGCTTCTTCCCTTTATCATTGGTTCCTTCTCGGCAATATTTTCCGTAGTGACCCGTCTTGTTACAAGGTTCATAAGAGTGAGGAAGTTCAAAACACAATTACAATACGAGTCTTAAGTCGTGTGCAAGTACGAAAAATTACAACTCAGACTAAGGTACAATACGAATAAAAAGGAATTAATCTAACGACGCCTATCGAGGAACATCTTCATCAAGATGACGACTACCAGGGTTCCCATAACCAAGCATGCGCTCACGAGGCGTTGAACATTCCTTGAGGTGGCTTCAGTCGAAGAGACGACTCGGAGGGACTGCTCAGATAAGCGGTGAGCTGCGTCTGAGACCTGGAACAGGAGATGAGCCTGCTGCTCAGGCTCCTCGGTAAGTCCCTGAAGGTCTCGGCGGAGTGCGTGATACTCGGTCGGGGTGAACCTCTAGGTGACATTATAGGTGGTCGTGACGGTTCTGCTCCTTCGGGGTGATGCATCGAGTAACCGTGGAGTCGCTCTCACAAGTAGCGATCCATGGTTGGCGTGGCCGATGCCGCG
>CAJVGC010000060.1:30983025-31064110 GCA_910822075.1 Senecio squalidus | reverse complement strand
ACTATTTTATCGCGATATTCATTGTGTTTTGTGTCCCAAACGTAATGGAAAGGCCCTTTATGCTTATGTTTTGTAAAGTTTTGTTTAGGTTGAGTTAGGTACTTTTGGAGCAAAAAGAACGAGTTTTTGGACTTTAACCTTGAAAATGGACAAAGCAATCAGGATAGGCGACGCATTCGAGTGGACTGCTCAAGACATTCAGCTCGGAAGTGGGAATGCGCCGCATTCCCCACCACAGGCGGCGCATTCCCTTACAGTTACATGACGGTTTTAATGATTAATCAAGAGAACACCAAAAGACTTCAACACTCAACAAATAGACAGACGTGGGAAGGAGAAAAATATCATCATTTTTCATCATAGTTGGAGCAATTTCATATCATTGGAAGCATCAAAACAATCCTTAAATCTCGTATTTCATCAAGAATTGTTAATTTCGATTTCGTTAGTACTTGGAGATTATTTCGGAACTTGTTACTTACTCTTGGTATTGATCTTTTATCATTTTTATTGCAATTTGAATCATGTCTTTTACATATTTGATTGTGTTTGTTACAATTATGAGTAGCTAATTTCTTTAAACGTTTGCTTGGATTATGTGATCGTTTATGTGTTAGATTTTGGGTGTGAAATGAGAATGATGTGTAGAGGTTAATTGGGGATCCGTTTGGGTTAATATCTTAATTATCTTGTTAAAATTGTTTATACTCTTATTTGGTAATCTAAAAACGGGTATTCGAAAGGAATCCGTAATTTTTACTAAAATAGGAACGAATTAATCGGCCGGTCTTTAATTGATTATAAGTGTGTGATATTCGAAAGGAATCATTAACAACAATTTAAACAAGTAGGTATTAACGCGAACGCTAGCTACTAAATTAAGAGAAATCGGTTTAGGAGTTAGTAAGCTATTCGAAAGGAAGCTTATAGATTAATTCTCACACATCGGCTTGAAGCTTTATGCACAATTACTTGAGGTGTTAACGGTATTCGAAAGGAATCGTTGCATGGTTAGGTAATTGGAGAAATCCGGTATTCGAAAGGAACTTAGGATTTTACATTAGAAGTTTATCGACATTTTCACACCTAAGAAATAACATACATTCGTAAACGGTCCAAGCAAGCGTCTTTTTATATATTTGAATTACAAATCACTTTTAGTCGTTTTTACTTTAAGTCTTCCTAAGACTAAAACCCCCACTTTGTTACTTATATATGTTTCATAAACGACAATTGAAATATCCCAATTGAAAGTCCCTGATCGAACCCGAACTTTCCCAAACTATACTACAAACGAAAGGGTACACTGCCCGGTGTTGTGGTCTAGCGAAAGCAAAAAGGGAAGACTAGATTCACACATCAAGTTTTTGGCGCCGCTGCCCGGGGACTTGATAATTGGAAGTTTTATTTGTCGTTTATTGTTTTAAGTATTTTTTTTTTATCTATTTTAGTTTTTAGATTTTGTTTTATTTATTTTCAGGTGCTTTTCACTTTTGGTTTTTGTTTAGTTATGATTTACAGGTTGTAGATATTAGATGATGAACAGGAGATATAGCAACAATTATGGATATCCGGATAAGGGGAATTACCAAGACCCAATATGTGATTTTGGATATGGTTATAGATGATAGAGGACGGGGGAACAACCAATCTTACGAACGAGAATTTTGGTATGAGGAAAATCAACCGAAGAAAGAAAAAGAGCAAGAGCTGAAAGAGTGGTTTAAAATCTTTGTTGAAATGAAAAAACAGTTTAATGATGATTTTTAAATACTTGGAATTGCTAGATCTTCGACTTGAACTTGATCGTCAGGATTTTGATGTCGCAAAACAACGGTTAGAATGGCAGTTGGAGGAGTTGGAAGAAAGAGCAAGGGATCAACAAGAGGAACAAGTAAATGCAACTTCAACACGGTGGGAATATGAGTATTGGGATGAAGAAACTGAAAACAAAGAAGAGCCCGAAGCTGAACCTGAACCCACTGCGCCGCAGTCACACTCACTGCGACGCAGTGGTATCTCAGAACCCGTTTCCGATTTTGATAGTGATTTTGAGTCGGACGAGGAGGAATGGGAGGACCCGGTAGTTCAAATATATATAGCCACATCCGAATCAGCTACTAGTCCACCGGTTCAAGTTTATGATACGGAAATTTTTCAACAACTTCAAGAGGAGGAAACGAAGGTACAACCCGAACCGCCAAAACCGTTTGCAAGAGAAGCTGAATTTTGGGATAAAGTGCATTGGGTAAAGAGTTTAGAAATTGGAAGACTTCCTCGGATTGGATATAGGAACCTCGGAGGGGTCAGTTATTGGTGACTATGGAGATATTACGTGGGACGGATTAGAAAGAATGTTCGATTCAAATGTCGACTTAAATACCACAAAGAGCGGGGAAATAGGCGATGGTGTAAACAAGGAAGTAGAGTGTTGGGAAACTATCATGGAGGAGATTGAGGGGGATACGCATGTTGCGGTTTGGGAATTTCATAAGAATATATATGTGAAACCGGTTAGGAGCTATTTCAAAGAAGAGCCCGAAAATGTACATGTCCACTTTCGACCATTTGTGACTTGTTTAATTTATCGGGGAACGAGGGAGTGGAATGACGAATGGGTCAAAAGGAATGATGCGCTAGATGCCTCCAACGATCTCTTTATCTTGGATGACTCGCTTGACACGTTAAGTTCAACACGTGCGAAGTGGAGTCGGGAAATCAAGCAACATCAAAGCGGCACGCACGGTTTTGTTTTGTTTTCTTTATTTTTTTTTTATTTTTGTATTTTTAGTCTTTAATTTCCCTTAGTTTATTTTTCTTCTAGTTTGGAAACGCATTCGGGACAATGCGTTAGATAAGTATGGGGGGACGTCGGGAAATTTGTTAATTTTATATTCCCTCTTATATATCCATTACGTGTTGTGTCATTCTGTCCCATTTGAGTCTTTAAAAAAAAAAAAAAAAAAAAAAAAAAAAAAAAAAAAACCCTTAAATGTAGTTAGGGAAGATGATAGGGGCTTGTATATTTAACTTAATTCCGGTACTTTAACTTGAAATTGTTTAGGAACATCTTTAGTTAATAAAATACTTGTAAATAAGAATTTAGGTTTTCTAGTTTTAGTTCCTTAAGTTTCCCCGAAAAATCAAAAATCTAGATAATCACTAGATATCCTTAGTACCGAGCCCTTGTAGTCCTTGCACCCTTTCGGGGGTAGTTGGGGAATCCTAGTATTACTTAAGCCATTGGAGAATTAGAGGCGAAGAAAAAGGCCATAGGTCTTTCCCGTCAACAAAATAGAAATTGATCCTCACTATAACGAAGACTCAAATCCCGTTATACCCGTTCACTTCAAAAAAAATTTAAATATACATCTATAATATTTGGAGTGAACAAAAGTGAGAGGAAAAGAAAAAGATGTAGACTAACCAAATAATTCTCAAAAGAAAGAAGTACTCAAATGAAGAGAATGCTTAGTGATATTTTAAGGGTTCCCCCGAAAGCAAGGCGGTATAGGGGTCGGTCGTAAAGGCTGATCGCTTCAACTACGGTTGGAGAGTGAGGGAAAAGGGGAGATTATTTAGACATATCATAACTAGGGGATGAATTAGGAGTTAACATTAGAAAGTTGCGGTTTTTGTTTATTTAAGTAATTTAGTAGCTTTAGATGTTTGTAGTCGGTTTTACGATCTAGCAATTTCACGCATATTTTTATTTCTAACACCGGAATTTAGTTAAATGTTTGAGCCCGTGATTCCCTATCTTTTCTTAAGTTGTATGTTTTGTAAACTTGTTAGTAGGTTTGAGTCGGATTTGCTTAGGGACAAGCAAATGCTTAAGTATGGGGGGTTTGATATCGCTCATTTATATGACTATTTTATCGCGATATTCATTGTGTTTTGTGTCCCAAACGTAATGGAAAGGCCCTTTTATGCTTATGTTTTGTAAAGTTTTGTTTTAGGTTGAGTTAGGTACTTTTGGAGCAAAAAGAACGAGTTTTTGGACTTTAACTTGAAAATGGACAAAGCAATCAGGATAGGCGACGCATTCGAGTGGACTGCTCAAGACATTCAGCTCGGAAGTGGGAATGCGCCGCATTCCCACCACAGGCGGCGCATTCCCTTACTTGGCAGTTACATGACGGTTTTAATGATTAATCAAGAGAACACCAAAAGACTTCAACATTCAACAAATAGACAGACGTGGGAAGGAGAAAAATATCATCATTTTTCATCATAGTTGGAGCAATTTCATATCATTGGAAGCATCAAAGCAATCCTTAAATCTCGTATTTCATCAAGAATTGTTAATTTCGATTTCGTTAGTACTTGGAGATTATTTCGGAACTTGTTACTTACTCTTGGTATTGATCTTTTATCATTTTTATTGAAATTTGAATCATGTCTTTTACATATTTGATTGTGTTTGTTACAATTATGAGTAGCTAATTTCTTTAAACGTTTGCTTGGATTATGTGATCGTTTATGTGTTAGATTTTGGGTGTGAAATGAGAATGATGTGTAGAGGTTAATTGGGGATCCGTTTGGGTTAATATCTTAATTATCTTGTTAAAATTGTTTATACTCTTATTTGGTAATCTAAAAACGGGTATTCGAAAGGAATCCGTAATTTTTACTAAAATAGGAACGAATTAATCGGCCGGTCTTTAGTTGATTATAAGTGTGTGATATTCGAAAGGAATCATTAACAACAATTTAAACAAGTAGGTATTAACACGAACGCTAGCTACTAAATTAAGAGAAATCGGTTTAGGAGTTAGTAAGCTATTCGAAAGGAAGCTTATAGATTAATTCTCACGCATCGGCTTGAAGCTTTATGCACAATTACTTGAGGTGTTAACGGTATTCGAAAGGAATCGTTGCATGGTTAGGTAATTGGAGAAATCCGGTATTCGAAAGGAACTTAGGATTTTACATTAGAAGTTTATCGACATTTTCACACCTAAGAAATAATATACATTCGTAAACGGTCCAAGCAAGCGTCTTTTTATATATTTGAATTACAAATCACTTTTAGTCGTTTTTACTTTAAGTCTTCCTAAGACTAAAACCCCCACTTTGTTACTTATATATGTTTCATAAACGACAATTGAAATATCCCAATTGAAAGTCCCTGAGTTCGAACCCGAACTTGCCCAAACTATACTACAAACGAAAGGGTACACTGCCCGGTGTTGTGGTCTAGCGAAAGCAAAAAGGGAAGACTAGATTTCACACATCAAGTTTTTGGCGCCGCTGCCGGGGACTTGATAATTGGAATTTTTTTATTTGTCGTTTATTGTTTTAAGTATTTTTTTTATCTATTTTAGTTTTTAGATTTTGTTTTATTTATTTTCAGGTGCTTTTCACTTTTGGTTTTTGTTTAGTTATGATTTACAGGTTGTAGATATTAGATGATGAACAGGAGATATAGCAACAATTATGGATATCCGGATAAGGGGAATTACCAAGACCCAATATGTGATTTTGGATATGGTTATAGAGATGATAGAGGACGGGGGAACAACCAATCTTACGAACGAGAATTTTGGTATGAGGAAAATCAACCGAAGAAAGAAAAAGAGCAAGAGCTGAAAGAGTGGTTTAAAATCTTTGTTGAAATGAAAAAACAGTTTAATGATGGGATTTTTAAATACTTGGAATTGCTAGATCTTCGACTTGAACTTGATCGTCAGGATTTTGATGTCGCAAAACAACGGTTAGAATGGCAGTTGGAGGAGTTGGAAGAAAGAGCAAGGGATCAACAAGAGGAACAAGTAAATGCAATTTCAACACGGTGGGAATATGAGTATTGGGATGAAGAAACTGAAAACAAAGAAGAGCCCGAAGCTGAACCTGAACCCACTGCGCCGCAGTCACACTCACTGCGACGCAGTGGTATCTCAGAACCCGTTTCCGATTTTGATAGTGATTTTGAGTCGGACGAGGAGGAATGGGAGGACCCGGTAGTTCAAATATATATAGCCACATCCGAATCAGCTACTAGTCCACCGGTTCAAGTTTATGATACGGAAATTTTTCAACAACTTCAAGAGGAGGAAACGAAGGTACAACCCGAACCGCCAAAACCGTTTGCAAGAGAAGCTGAATTTTGGGATAAAGTGCATTGGGTAAAGAGTTTAGATGAGGAATTGGAAGACTTCCTCGGATTGGATATAGGAACCTCGGAGGGGTCAGTTATTGGTGACTATGGAGATATTACGTGGGACGGATTAGAAAGAATGTTCGATTCAAATGTCGACTTAAATACCACAAAGAGCGGGGAAATAGGCGATGGTGTAAACAAGGAAGTAGAGTGTTGGGAAACTATCATGGAGGAGATTGAGGGGGATACGCATGTTGCGGTTTGGGAATTTCATAAGAATATATATGTGAAACCGGTTAGGAGCTATTTCAAAGAAGAGCCCGAAAATGTACATGTCCACTTTCGACCATTTGTGACTTGTTTAATTTATCGGGGAACGAGGGAGTGGAATGACGAATGGGTCAAAAGGAATGATGCGCTAGATGCCTCCAACGATCTCTTTATCTTGGATGACTCGCTTGACACGTTAAGTTCAACACGTGCGAAGTGGAGTCGGGAAATCAAGCAACATCAAAGCGACACGCACGGTTTTGTTTTGTTTTCTTTATTTTATTTTTGTAATTTTAGTCTTTAATTTCCCTTAGTTTATTTTTCTTCTAGTTTGGAAACGCATTCGGGACAATGCGTTAGATAAGTATGGGGGGACGTCGGGAAATTTGTTAATTTTATATTCCCTCTTATATATCCATTACGTGTTGTGTCATTTTGTCCCATTTGAGTCTTTAAAAAAAAAAAAAAAAAAAAAAAAAAAAAAAAAAAAAAAACGCTTAAATGTAGTTAGGGAAGATGATAGGGGCTTGTATATTTAACTTAATTCCGGTACTTTAACTTGAAATTGTTTAGGAACATCTTTAGTTAATAAAATACTTGTAAATAAGAATTTAGGTTTTCTAGTTTTAGTTCCTTAAGTTTCCCCGAAAAATCAAAAATCTAGATAATCACTAGATATCCTTAGTACCGAGCCCTTGTAGTCCTTGCACCCTTTCGGGGGTAGTTGGGGAATCCTAGTATTACTTAATCCATTGGAGAATTAGAGGCGAAGAAAAAGGCCATAGGTCTTTCCCGTCAACAAAATAGAAATTGATCCTCACTATAACGAAGACTCAAATCCCGTTATACCCGTTCACTTCAAAGAAAATTTAAATATAAATCTATAATATTTGGAGTGAACAAAAGTGAGAGGAAAAGAAAAAGATGTAGACTAACCAAATAATTCTCAAAAGAAAGAAGTACTCAAATGAAGAGAATGCTTAGTGATATTTTAAGGGTTCCCCCGAAAGCAATGCGGTATAGGGGTCGGTCGTAAAGGCTGATCGCTTCAACTACGGTTGGAGAGTGAGGGAAAAGGGGAGATTATTTAGACATATCATAACTAGGGGATGAATTAGGAGTTAACATTAGAAAATTGCGGTTTTTGTTTATTTAAGTAATTTAGTAGCTTTAGATGTTTGTAGTCGGTTTTACGATCTAGCAATTTCACGCATATTTTTATTTCTAACACCGGAATTTAGTTAAATGTTTGAGCCCGTGATTCCCTATCTTTTCTTAAGTTGTATGTTTTGTAAACTTGTTAGTAGGTTTGAGTCGGATTTGCTTAGGGACAAGCAAATGCTTAAGTATGGGGGGTTTGATATCGCTCATTTATATGACTATTTTATCGCGATATTCATTGTGTTTTGTGTCCCAAACGTAATGGAAAGGCCCTTTTATGCTTATGTTTTGTAAAGTTTTGTTTTAGGTTGAGTTAGGTACTTTTGGAGCAAAAAGAACGAGTTTTTGGACTTTAACTTGAAAATGGACAAAGCAATCAGGATAGGCGACGCATTCGAGTGGACTGCTCAAGACATTCAGCTCGGAAGTGGGAATGCGCCGCATTCCCACCACAGGCGGCGCATTCCCTTACTTGGCAGTTACATGACGGTTTTAATGATTAATCAAGAGAACACCAAAAGACTTCAACACTCAACAAATAGACAGACGTGGGAAGGAGAAAAATATCATCATTTTTCATCATAGTTGGAGCAATTTCATATCATTGGAAGCATCAAAACAATCCTTAAATCTCGTATTTCATCAAGAATTGTTAATTTCGATTTCGTTAGTACTTGGAGATTATTTCGGAACTTGTTACTTACTCTTGGTATTGATCTTTTATCATTTTTATTGCAATTTGAATCATGTCTTTTACATATTTGATTGTGTTTGTTACAATTATGAGTAGCTAATTTCTTTAAACGTTTGCTTGGATTATGTGATCGTTTATGTGTTAGATTTTGGGTGTGAAATGAGAATGATGTGTAGAGGTTAATTGGGGATCCGTTTGGGTTAATATCTTAATTATCTTGTTAAAATTGTTTATACTCTTATTTGGTAATCTAAAAACGGGTATTCGAAAGGAATCCGTAATTTTTACTAAAAGGAACGAATTAATCGGCCGGTCTTTAATTGATTATAAGTGTGTGATATTCGAAAGGAATCATTAACAACAATTTAAACAAGTAGGTATTAACACGAACGCTAGCTACTAAATTAAGAGAAATCGGTTTAGGAGTTAGTAAGCTATTCGAAAGGAAGCTTATAGATTAATTCTCACACATCGGCTTGAAGCTTTATGCACAATTACTTGAGGTGTTAACGGTATTCGAAAGGAATCGTTGCATGGTTAGGTAATTGGAGAAATCCGGTATTCGAAAGGAACTTAGGATTTTACATTAGAAGTTTATCGACATTTTCACACCTAAGAAATAACATACATTCGTAAACGGTCCAATCAAGCGTCTTTTTATATATTTGAATTACAAATCACTTTTAGTCGTTTTTACTTTAAGTCTTCCTAAGACTAAAACCCCCACTTTGTTACTTATATATGTTTCATAAACGACAATTGAAATATCCCAATTGAAAGTCTCTGAGTTCGAACCCGAACTTGCCCAAACTATACTACAAACGAAAGGGTACACTGCCCGGTGTTGTGGTCTAGCGAAAGCAAAAAGGGAAGACTAGATTTCACACATCAATATATCTAATTTACCTTCAACCTTTTTGATTATAAAAGTAGAAGCTTTCCTAACAACTTGTTTCTTCCTTTGACCTTTAAGAGTATCAACCTTAGGTACTTCATCTCCACCTTTATTTTCTTCTTGAATCATGCACATAATATTAATCTGCATACACAATTTATTGAGTTTATATTCATCTAACCTTCTCAAATTTGCTTCAGCTCTTCTCATTGAGAGGATTTAACCAAGGATGGGTACACTTAACTATGATTAACACTTAACTAATAACCGATTACTACAAGAATGAATAATCACAAGATTAACAAAGTGAGTAAATCGACTAGGAGGTAACAGAATGAAACCAAACAATACTACTTACACAAGATGATGGATGGCGATCGAATGAACAAGAGAATTCCTTAAGTAACTCCAATGAATCGATATTGATGGCTGAAGACAACACGAAAAACACACAATCAGATTATGATTATGATTTATGGTGATTGGTCAAGGGAAAAAGAAAGGTACAATGTCACAAACTATACCTACACGGAAATGATGATGAACAAGATGATAACTGATGATGATCAATAGAGAACTCCAAAGCTTGATGATGGTGGCTGCAACAAGAGAGGAATGGCGGCTGAAAATGGGAGGGAGGTGACGGTTTGGAAGGCAGCAACAAGAGGGAGAATTAGGGTTTTGTGTAGGCTAGTTAGATGTGTATATGCTTTAGTTTAAACCTAGAAATGAACCAAGGAACCCATGGCTGCCCATGGATCGGCCAACACAAGGAAAAAGGGCTAGCCTTAGCCGAACCCAAGGTCACAACAATACAATTCAAACGTTTAATAAGCCAGGGAAACAGATTGTGTAAGGTTCTCAATAATAGTTTAAATTCATATACCATAATCATACATATAACTCAAATGAGCAAAATACTCGTTAAAGCATCTAGGAGCTCATCTAGTCGGTTCTAACTTTTGCACCTAAACTAATACGATATCAAACATATACAAAGGTATACACACATGTCCACGGTAATAATCAAACATAAGTAAAGTATAAGGAACTTTAATTAAAAAAAAATTGTAAAAGTTGGTAAGAGCTATCGGCATACTATACTCACCTGAGTCGGAAGAGTGATGGTTGTCAGAGGATCAACTTCCATTGCATGAACTGGTGGAAGTTCTTCCTGTTGTTGAACATGAAGCATAGTGGGAAATAAAGGAGTGAGCACATAAGAAAGGTTTCTACTGGCATGCATCTTCCTCATGCTCCCTCGTACCTTCCACTTCATATGGTTGAACTCTAAAACCTCACTCTCGGGCCTCAAACCGTGAACTTTATAAATCAGAATTAATTGAAGGAACCTTAGGCAATTTAAGAATTTTTTTTTCTTAGTATCAGTTATGTTACCCTTCATGTCGTCTAAAATCATCCGAGAAAAGTTGAAAATTCTGCCTGTAACCAATGCCACAATTCCGGAGGCAAGAACTTGACCCATCTCATCAAATCTTATTGTCTGTTTGAAAGAAAATAAATAAACACATGTATGATGTATCTTCAGTTGAATGACACTTTGGTTTTCTTCACCATTTGTCTAATAAACTCCTCCTCATATCCAACTCTTCTACAAACTTCTTGTATTTCTGAAACAGGTTGACACTCAACTCCATTGACATCACTAAGTTGTATAACTCTCCTTATCACCTTCTCTGTGATAACCACTTCATTATCTTGCACAACAAACTTGATTGTCACCACATTGGTGATCGTAGACACATTTTTTTTCTCCCCGAATTCTTCAATGAATACTCTATAGACAAATGGGTCTGATGTAATGGCATGATTAAGATTCGATCTTTGCAGAAAGTTAATCACATCAATAAACCATTCAGGTCTTGGATGCGTGACATCCATAAATGCATAGATACTATGAACATGACAAAAATGTAATCTTGCCATAACTATAAAATAGTCATACACACAATTACATTAGTCATATATAAACAATAAGTACAAAGAAATGAGCAATGTAACATTAACTAACAAGTAGGATAGAAATACACAAATTACTGAATTATTGAGAAACACTGAGAAATATTAGAATACTAAAGGATCACTAGAGCTTTGTTAACGGTGAAGGAAGGAAAAATGAAAATACTAAAACTTAGTTCTTAGATAAAATTAAAGCACTTGATTTTAAATGATTATTAAATTAAAAATATGAAAAAGATGATTTTCTTTAATAATATAAAACTATTTTTGAATTTGAAAAGAATTTAAATTTCGAAACGAAATCAGAAGTAAATTTAAAACGTATGTATTGCCACCAACTCAAAATAAATCCGAAGTAAACATCAAAACCAGAAGTTAAAAGTGATGTGTAAAAATCTAGTTTAATTTTAAAAACTCGAAATACGCTAACACTCGACTATACACTTATAAGGCAGTGGACCTAATCGTGTACAGTGTAGTTCAGGTAAGTCGGATTTGTTCTCAGTGACTATGTTAGTTTTAAATTTATAATTAATAATACTAATTGTTTTGGGTGTTTGTGACCGAATTGTCACTTTGCTTAAACTAATTTGAAAGTAATTATAACGTGAAAACATTGATTGAAAAGTTGAATGTTTTTAGAAAATCAATTAAGGGAAAGACACTTGTTCGGTTAGTTCACTAATGGTCCGATTTAACTTTATGTAATTGAATGTTTTTCTTTAACTTTTCTATTGAAATAATTAAGTTCCTCTTCAATACCTAATTATCTTTAATTATCTTAAACTCTCCGTTCCTCTCGAATACAGTAAAAGTCATAAATAACTAAGCTTCAAGAATTAAACCGATGTTAATGATTTACTATATTAAACTTCCTCTCGAATAGTTTATCTAGTTGTCTAATCCAATCTCTTGTAGTTATAAACTAGCGATCTCGTTTTAATCTAATTACTTAAGTTCTAATCAATTATAGACCGATTGATTGTTTCTTTTCAATTGTTTAACCTAGTTCTAGAATCATCTGGAATACCTAGACTTTCAATTAACCAAAAGAATATAAGAACTTAAATATTAAGATTTAAATAAGAACGGATCTTCGATTAAACATGTAACATCTAAAAATAACATCCAATAGCATAAATCAAATCATCACAAAAGAAACAAGCGTTAATAAATTTAGCTACTCATGTTAATGAAAGAAATCAACAAAAATAAGTAATTAAACATAGTACCAATCGAATTAGAAAAGAAAAGAGTTTTGGAATGATCGTTGTTGAAGATCTCTCTTCGAAACTAGCTTCCTTGCCCTTCTTACAGCTCCAAATTTGATCTCTAAACCCATGAGTCGACCTCCGAAAAGTACTATAATTTGTGAGGTTTTCGTTTCTATTTATAGGGCAAAAATCTGGAATCCCGAAAGCTGAAAAATTGTCCGCTGCGCCGCGGTCCTTGAATTCCAAATTGTACTCGAATTCTAATTTCACGGTGCGCAGTCCACCCCCACTACGCCGTAGTGGGGTATTTCTTGAAACTTCCTTCTTATTTAACTCCACAATGCGTCGCATACATGACTCCCTGCATCGCAGCACCTGACCATATTATCATTTCATGTCTTTTTGGTCATTTACATGCGTTTCTTCGTCTACAAAACCACTTTTCGATCATACTCGACCTGTCACTTGAATAAAACACTTTTCACACTATTAAATGCAAAAACATATCCTATCCATCGTGATTTAATACGAAAAGCAACCAAATATCGTATATAAATAAACATATAATATGCTATATCAAATCCCCCCAAACTTACCGTTTTGCCTGTCCTCAAGCAAAAACTATGTTTCAAACAGATTACCGAGCCGTGTTTTAAAATGCATAACAAAACACCTCACGAATTTATCGAGTAAATCACACAATCTCTGAAACTAGTCTAAAGGGTGTGTAAAGTATTCTGTAGATCCGCTCAATTGCTCAGTCATCGCGAGTTTTCTATCATACGCTTGATAAAGTATCACTTCTCCACCATTAGATTTTAGGTACAACTACACGGTGACTTTTATTCGGGTTATAATGTACACGCAAAGGCATGTGAATATAATGTGAACAGGGTAAGGATATAAAGTATACAAATTAAACGTAGTATACAACTAAAAAAGACTAAATTCGAACCATTAAAACTTTTACGAACCAAATGCTACGTATTACTTCCAACCTCTCCAATACACATATCACATATTACAATACTCTTCAATAAGACTCAATATACACTAAATTAGTTTAATTTAATTAAACAACTCTCTTTTTTCTGTTTTTCCTCATTTATTCAAAAAAATTAATTTTTAATTTTTTTTTGCCACTCGATTTTTTCGCAAGTATGTATTAGTTTACCTAGTGTATGTCTTCCAGTTTTACTGTTAAGGTTGTATACTCAAAAGGCCTAATACACACTAATTTTTCCTCTAATTTGTTTTTGATTTTCTATTTTTAATATTAAAAGTGTCACGAATATGGTTTCGATGAGAGATAACTTTTGATCGGAAATCATCTAAACTCTAACCAAAACACTAAGTGATAGTGTTAGTAGGGAATAGGCTCGATACATATAGCCTATAAGCCCTAAAAAGCTAACACAACACAGGATAAAGGCTAAGTCCCCTCTACATCAAGGAAAGGCTCTTAGTCCCTTCCACATTATGCAGGCTCTCAGTCCTTGCCCCAACGTCCGGCACTTAGGCCCTGGTACCCGGCACTCGTGCCCCGGCGCCGGCACTCAGGCCCCGGCTCCCTGCTCCAGGATCCAACTGGCCGGCTCCCGGCCCCCAACTGCCGGCTCCCGGCTCTCGGCTGGCAGGCTCCCGGATCTCGGCTGGCCGGCTCCCAGCTCCAGGCTCCCAGCTGACCGGCTCCCAGCTCCTAACTGGCCGGATCCCGGCTCTCGGATGGCCAGCTCCTGGCACTTGGTCGTCCGGCTCCCGAGCATCTGCCGGCTCCCGGCTCTCAATTGGCCGACCCTCGGCACTGATCCAGTACTTGTGTCCATTTGTGTCCTGGCATCATGCACTGGTTCCTCGTCATCCTGATATCCTGCACTTGTGCCTCGTGACATCCTACCACCTGTGGTCCTGTCACCTGAGGTCTTGCCACGTGAGGTCCTGTCACCTAAGGTCTTACCACATGGGTCCTACCATCATTGGATTCCAGGCCTTTGTGGTAGACTGTTACGCTTTATCTATTCATTATGACCTCCATAATGTCATAGACGTTGAAACCTCATGAATACCATTAAACCATCGTAATGGGCATTAATGGCCAACCGTTTCTCATGTCTGGGATTGTTGGGTATAAATACCCTACCCTATACAGTTCAAGGAGAGGCCAACACTCCATACATCTCTCACACAGATATCTTCACCACTTACATACTTACCGGAATACTTACTCACCGCAGTAACCACATTCCGATCACCTTCTTCAACCAACCACCTGACCACCTTAAGCTCGCCAAGAGCTTGATAGGTTTGCACTGCTTAGCAGGAGGTCAAGAGGTTGAACCCCAAACACCCAAGTTACTGAGCCTGTCAATCCTTGCTCGAACATTGGCGCCATCCGTGGGACACGTTTTAGCAACGGTGTCTCATTTCATTTATATCTTTTTTCATTTCATTTGTTAGTTTCACCACCATTTTTTCTTCTCCATGGAAGGCAATTCCTCATCACAAATCGGTTCACTTAAGCCAAAGACAACCACCAATACCCCATCCACCACCCCACCTAATTACATATACATGGCGCAGGAAGAAACTACATCCGCAAAAGGAAGGCATCGGTCCTTCAGGATTGGGTGATGGAGCCTATTTGCTTCCCACCAATTGAAACTCCTTCCATCAACCCTGTAGTAATACAAATTCGATTAGCCAACTATGAAGTGAATAAGGCATATGTTGATACAGGGAGCTCAATGGACATTATTTATGCCCACTGTTTTAGGAAGCTCCCTGAAAAAGTACAACATTCAAAGCGTCCAACACAATTCCCTCTAGTGGGGTTTTCAGGTGAGACGCACTGGCCAGTCGGAGAGGTAGCAATAAACATGATGTTAGGAGAATATCCACACTATAGGTTAGAAATGATTAATTTTGCAATCATTGATGCACCATCGGCCTACAATGTCCTACTGGGCAGGCCTACATTACAAAAATTTGGAGCAATTCCATCAACCATTCATGGCATGATAAAATTCCCTACCCTAGTTGGCATAGCCACAGTTAGGGACAAGATGTCATATCCAAAATACTAATTCGTCTAAAAATTGTCATAGGCAACCACTGATGTTGGCCAGACTAGAGAAATATATACCATCCATGACACATAAAATTTCCTACCCAGTAGGCATAACCAGAACTAGGGACACATGTCATAAACCTAAAAAATGCAAAGAAATTGTCATGATACGTATCTAAGAGTGTCATGGACATGATACAGACCCAAAAGTGTCATAGACCCAAAGCAAATCTAAAAGTGTCACGGACACAAGGCATAGCCGGCCCCGACCGCGTCAGCCGACCCCGACTCCCGGCTTCCGCTTCCGGATCCGACCCCCACCTCCTGAGGTCCTACCACCTAAGGCCCTACCACCTGAGGCCCTATCACCTGAGGTCCTACCTCCTGAGGCTGGTCAGTTGCCGACTGGATAAGTGATCCCCGACAGACCTTGATATTTTTGTCCGGACTTGATATTTTTCATCCGGATTTGATATTTTCGTCCGGCACACTTGATATTCATTTCTGGACCTTGATATTCGACCAGCATTGGACAGCCGGCCAGTTTGACAAAAACTTGATATTTTTGTCCGACTTGATATTTTTCGTCCGGACTTGATATTTTCGTCCGGCACACTTGATATTAATTTTCGGACCTTGATATTCGGCCAGCATTGGACAGCCGGCCAGTTTGACAAAAACTTTATATTTTTGTCCGGGCTTGATATTTTTCGTTCGGACTTGATATTTTCGGCCGACACACTTGATATTCGTTGTCAGGCCTTGATATTCGGTTTTGGACAGCCGACCAGTTTTGGCAACAAAGAAAAAAAAAATAAGAAATAAATAAATAAATAAATAAATAAATAAAAGTAAAAAATCACCTCTCAAGGAGTAAAGGGTTTTACCTCCAAGAGGAAAACAATGTTACCTCCCAAGAGAGGAAAAGAATTTCACCCTCCAATCCCTCCCAAGAGGGAAAGGGTTCCACCCCTCTCAACGGAGAAGGGATTCATCACCTCTCATCCCTCCCAAGAGAAGAAAGGGTTTCAGTCCTCCCATCCATCCCAAGAGGAAAAGGGTTCCACACTTCCCATCCCTCCCAACAGAGAGAGGGTTCCACCACTCCTAAGGGGTAACGGTTTCATCACCTCTCATCCCTCCTAAGAGGGGGAAGGGTTTCACCAATAACATCTCTCCCAAAAGGAAAGGATTTCAGCTCCTTCCAAATCTAGAGGAAGGCCCTCAATCCCTTTCAAATCGGAAAAAAAAAAAAAAAAAAAAAAAAATAAGAAAAAAAAAAAAAATGATGATGGAAGGGTTCCATATCCCTAAGAGAGAAGTATCTAACCCCTTTCAACAAGGAATGGTTTCACCTCTTCCTACGGAAGGATTTCATCTTCTCCAAGAGGGAAGGATTCCATATCCCTAAGGGAGAAGCATCTCACCCTTTCCAACAAGGAATGGTTTCACCTCTTCCTACGGAAGGATTCCATCTCCTCCAAGAGGGAAGAATTCTATATCCCCAAGAAAGAAAGATTTCATATTCCCAAGATGGAAAGATCTCACCCCTCTTAGCAGAGAAGGATTTTATATCTTAAAGAGGGAAGGATTTTACTTCCCCTAAGAGAAAATTGTTTCACCTCCTCCAGGGAAGGATTCCAGCTCCTCCCAGAGAAGGATTCCATCTCCTCCAAGAGGGAAGGATCATACCCTTCCAGCAGGGAATGGTTTCACCTCCTCCCAAGAGGGAAAAATTTCACCCCTACCAACAGCGAAAGGTTTCACCTTATTCACCTCCTCCCAAATAAGGATTTTACCCCATCCCAAGAGGGAAATATCTTACAAAGAAATATATTCCTTCTCTCACCATGGAAGGATCTTACCATCTCCCAAGAGGGAATGATATAACTCCTTATGATAGAAAAGGACCGAACCTAATCCTAGGAAGGAAGAATCTTACCCACTCCCAAATGTGAAGAGATTTTGCCTCTTTCTTACCAGCCTACCGGCATACCACACTACAAGCCTACTCGGGTCTACCAGCCTACTCGCCTTCCTCCCGACCGCACACCGCCCGCCACGAGCCCCGGCACCGAGACACAGGCCCCGCGCCCAGGACACGAGCCCCGACACCGAGACACAAGCCCCGCGTCCGGGATTAAGGCCCCGACGCCTGGAAATTTGGCCCCGCGTCCGGGATTCAGGCCCCGACGCCTGGAAATTTGGCCCCGCGTCCGGGATTCAGGCCCCGACGCCAAGAGGTGTCCGGCGCTCATGGCTCGACGTCCGGCGTCCGTGGTCCGGCATCCGGTACTCGTACACCGGCACCCGGCGTCCGATACTTGGACCCGGCGTCCGACACCTTGGTAGCACTTGCGCGTAAGCTATCAGTTGTGTCCCGACACGTTTGGTGTTCGACATTCTGGAACCTTTACTTATACCTTGCATCTGGTAAGTATAGTAATCCCCTTAAAGGTGATTACTCTCATATTTTATTTCAATTAATACTTTTTATCAAAATCATGGAAATGTCATGTTCAAGAATATCATGGGGTGTGATCTATGTATCCCGCAAAGTCTTGGAAGGCCATGAGGCTGAATAAAATAATATTGGTCTGATCATGTATCCCAATAATACCAAATGAAGCAATACCTTTTATTACAAGGTTAGGACATTGCACACACGTGCATACACAATTACATAATTCTGAACAACGTTCAGACCAAGTGCATTGGGGCAAGATGGATATTTAAATCCAAGCCACACATGCACATCATCATATACATAACTCTGAACAACGTTCAGACCAAGTGCCTAGGCTAAAATGGACATTTTTGTCTAGGCCAAACATGCACATCATCATTTTCGTCTTTTCACCTACTTGGGGAAAGGCAAGCACTTCTCATTGGGAAGCGACAATCCTCGCGAGTAACAAATAAATAAAGGTTAACCAACAAAAAGTGTCATAGGCACAGTGCCACGAGCAAAATATAAACTTTAAAAGATGCTACATGCATCTGAAAAATGTCATAGGCATATAAGAACTTGTCACTGCCATCCAGTTGTCATAGTCACTGTATGTAATAAGCCATGGGCATAACACATGCAACGGGCACACAAGAAAGAGTCATAAGCACAATGATATTGTAATATTCAAAAGGTGTCATAGACACCAACATAAAATTCAAAAATGTCTTGGACATCTATATGTAACATAGACATCTGACAAAGCTATGAAGCCACATAAATGTTATTGGTCTGATCATCCAATAATACATTATTTTTTCATTTCAAGGTTATATAATGTAAAACCAACACATACAAAATTTATAGCAACATACACGAATAGAAAAAAACTACAAATGGTAGTCCAAACATATCATATGATAGAAAGGGCTAAGTCATACAAATGAAATTGTGTTACAAACACAAAGAGAAATTACTAAGGCTTTCGTGAAATGAGAGTAAGGATGTCTGGCGCAGACATATCAAAACCTTCCACGAGTCAGCTCCTGATTGGAAAAGCTCGAGTCTTCAACATACCATTGTCACACAACATATCCCTGTGACCCAATGGATCGGAATAAGGCAGCACTGCAATCCCAACATCAGGGTAAAGAGTCTGCAAGATGTCTCTCATGCAGAAGAAATGCCTATTGGCATCCCAAGGCACATATATCACGTTAGGGTGATTAAGTACGTGATTAAGCACAATCGCGAAGACATCTAATAAATCCCTTTTAGAAGGAATGGCAGAATCCATACATGCCAACCACATTTTGTCTTCCTTACATCGAGTGAGATGGGCATTCTTCTTAGTCAATCTACCTTTGACCATCCAAGTGTGATGCACACAATACAAATCTAAATGTGTCATGGGCACAATAGATAGTCAAATGTGTCATAGACACATTACTTATCCAAATGTCGTAGTACAATGGAAAGAATACTTGTGATGGACACACTCTGAAGGTTCAAATCCCCATCAGTTTGAAGTCCATATGTATGCACTTAGCAATCTGGCACCATCCTCCTTCATCCACTTCATGAAAGACCTACTTGTGCAGATACTAAAAAATATCATAGACAATAACTAGGCAAAGACATGCCAAGCGTGGAAAAGGCAAGGTCAAACCCAAAGCAAAGCCATTAAATGCATGAAGTTAGGCTTCAAAACTTTATTTTTTAAAACCTAACTGGGGGGCATGATAGTGTTAGTAGGGAATAGGCTCGATACATATAGCCTATAAGCCCTAAAAAGCTAACACAACACAGGATAAAGGCTAAGTCCCTTCTACATCAAGGAAAGGCTCTTAGTCCCTTCCACATTATGCAGGCTCTCAGTCCTTGCCCCAACGTCCGGCACTTAGGCCCTGGTACCCGGCACTCGTGCCCCGGCGCCGGCACTCAGGCCCCAACTGCCGGCTCCCGGCTCTCGACCCTCGGCACTGATCCAGTACTTGTGTCCATTTGTGTCCTGGCATCATGCACTGGTTCCTCGTCATCCTGATATCCTGCACTTGTGCCTCGTGACATCCTACCACCTGTGGTCCTGTCACCTGAGGTCTTGCCACGTGAGGTCCTGTCACCTAAGGTCTTACCACATGGGTCCTACCATCATTGGATTCCAGGCCTTTGTGGTAGACCGTTACGCTTTATCTATTCATTATGACCTCCATAATGTCATAGACGTTGAAACCTCATGAATACCATTAAACCATCGTAATGGGCATTAATGGCCAACCGTTTCTCATGTCTGGGATTGTTGGGTATAAATACCCTACCCTATACAGTTCAAGGAGAGGCCAACACTCCATACATCTCTCACACAGATATCTTCACCACTTACATACTTACCGGAATACTTACTCACCGCAGTAACCACATTCCGATCACCTTCTTCAACCAACCACCTGACCACCTTAAGCTCGCCAAGAGCTTGATAGGTTTGCACTGCTTAGCAGGAGGTCAAGAGGTTGAACCCCAAACACCCAAGTTACTGAGCCTGTCAATCCTTGCTCGAACACTAAGCAAAAAGTAGCAATTAAAAACTAAGTTCGGATTCATCTAATAACGAAACAAAATAAAAGACGCGTGTACAAAAATATATAGTAGTGTTTAAGAAACGAAAAAGTTAAGGCGTAAAGTGGTTTACTAGAGTTTCTAACACTAAAAATGAGTGTTACAAGAGTTAGACGGAAAAAAAGTAAATCAATGTGATTAACTATATATAATTATATAAGAAACGAAAAGACTAAACAAAATGGTTAATCCTAATTTGCCCCTACCGTTGTACCAAATTACACTAAGTTACCCTAATGTAATGCTCATATATGGTCTCGAAATGTATAACTATGTGAAGTTCTAAAGTAATCAATCATCGGCACACTCAAAGAATCGAAAAGGTAGCATTAAAGATGAATGCTTTTAAGGCTCAAAATCTCACTATTTTCGAGTAAGGTATCAAATGTGCTAGGTTATGCAATAAAAGTTTTAAGGTTTAACCAACTAGACAAGTTACAATTTTCTTTTTTTTCAATTTTTTTTTTTTTGTATTTTCTCGTTTTTTTTATTCAAAAGTGTACAAAACTCTATAAAATAAACATGACTGAAACTAAGGGTCCTAAAAATAACTTTGGAATTTCCCGATGACCCCCCCCCCCCCCCCTTCCCCCAAAAAAAAAAAAAAAAAAAAAAAAAAAACTTAAGTAACACATTGTCCCTAATTTGTTAAACAATTCAAACTAAAGGAAATTACAAAAATCTAAACTAAAAATAAATATATAAAAGATTGATAAACCCTGGAAACTGCAGCTACTGTGGCGCAGCTGACAAGCACTACGTTGCACACCCACTAGTAACGGGCCTTCCACTAGTGGAACGGGCATCACACGCCTCCGTAACTCAATTCCAGATAAAGTGTTTTCCCCGTTGAAAAATTTTCGAAATCAATCAAAACTCAACGGGAGTTCCCCAGCCACTACGGCGCAGTCCCTACTGACTGCGTCGCATCATCTGCATTTTTTTTTACTTTTTTCATTTTTCGATTTTTTTATTGTTTTTCCTGTTTTCCTTCGTACCTAATAAACCGGATTGCCTCCCGAAAAGCCCTTGTTTTTCGAGCGAGTCGTTAGCTTGACTCGAAATGCTACGACTTATGCTTACATGGAAAGGTCGAGATTTCTCTCGCCTTTCTTTCCCGCATGTTTTCCAAAATAAATCAATTCCTTCCTTGACTCACGTCTGACATGATTACCAAACAATAACTGCTCTTCTCCAACACCGAGAACTTTGCAATGTTTTCACCACGCGTCAAACCACTCTCGTGCTTCAGAAAATAAGGTATCTTCCTTCTCCAATCTTACACAATTCAATCTGCCATCATAACCATTTTCAACAAAATAATTCTCCTTAAGCTCTTTCCATGATTCATCACTTCCAAGATCCTCAAATTCCTGCAAAATCTTATCATTTTTTCTGCACGTTAGAATAAAATCAAAAGAATTATCGAATGTACCTTGCAAACTTGAATTTTCCAACTCAATCTAGCATGGAAAGTTTTTCTCTAACAAGGTTGCACCCAGATGAGCTATCAAATACTCAATTTCTTCTAAGTCTAAATCCGGATCGGATTTCTCAACCACAATGTTGGTGAAAGTCTTTTCAAATGCTTCTAGTTCTTTCTCCAAAATGCAATCAAAATCCTCGAGCTCTTCATCTTCCTCATCTTCAATGTCTTAAATATCTCTTCACTTGCCAACAACTCTTCCTCATCGTAAACCGAAACTTCATCTTCCAACTCAAGATTTACCTGCACATCTAGGTCAAACATATCATGAATAACATCAATACGAAAGCAAGTCTCATCAGTTGAGTATGAATGTTTATTAGCTTTATTAAAAGAAAATTTTATTCGGTCGTCCCCAACCACCAATGAAATCTCCTTATCTTTCACACGGATGATAGCATTCGCGGTGTTTAAAAATGGTCGACCTAAAATTAACGGAACCTTGCTATCCTCTTCCATCTCTAAAATAAAAAAATCTACAGGAAATGTGAACTTTCCTACTTGAACTAACATATTTTCTGCAATTCCCAACGAATATTGAAAAGAACGGTCAGCAAATCTAATGCCCATACGTGTCGGTTTTAAAACTCTTAAAGCTAATTTAGCATACAAAGAATATGGCATCAAATTAATTCTTGCTCCTAAATCCGCTAAAGCATTACATCTATATGTTTTACTAAAAGAACAAGTAATAAGAAAACTCCCTGGATCATCCAGCTTCGGTGGAAGTGAGTTTTTTACCAATGCCAAACACTCCGCATTCAAGAAAGCGGCTTGAGCTTCTGAAGAATTTCCCTTTTCCGTCACAAGATCCTTTAAAAACTTTGCGTAATTTGGCATACCTGCAATCAAATCAACAAGAGGAACATTAATATGGACTTATTTAATCATTTCGCAAAATTTACCATATTGCTCCCTCATCTTTTCCTTCCTCAGTCGTTGAGGATATGGAATTACTGGTTTGTATGCCTTGAACGGTGGATCCTCCACTTGTTTCGGTGTTTTGCTTCAGTTTGAACCTGAGGTTCATCCTCCTCGTCATCCTCGACCTCCAAATCATCGCCAATATTATTTTTGGGATCTGACTCTCCACTACGGCGTAGTGGATTACACCGCGTCGCAGTCAAATCGTCATCATACGATCTTTGCTCAAAATTCTGGTCATTGCAGCGCGGTACGTGTTGTTTCAGCAAATATTTCTTCGTTTTCCGCTTGATTTCCCCCAAACTTAGTTTGCGAATGTGTCATGATTGTGTTCACGTGCTCTTCTCTCATTCCTGGAGGTTGGTATTTCGAACCTTGATTGTTCGAGTTTTTTTGATTGCTTTGCGGTCGTGGGTTTTGTTGCGTGTTACTCGGTAATTGACCCGGTGGTCGATTCGCGAACCGTTTGTTCATTCGATCAAATATTCGCTCCAAGTCTTGCATTGCAGCTTGTTGATTCTGTTGTCCTTGCTCGATGTGAACGTTTAACACCTTAAATTGATTTGTTACCACGTCATTCTTTGCATTTTTTCCGTGAATAAACGTCTTCAACAAATCCTTCAATTCATCCTCATTCTTCGGTGGATTCTCTTCGTATCTTGGTCGTGGTGGAGACCGTGAATAATTTCTTTGCCATCCGTACTGATTATCACCTTGGTTTTGCCAATTTACTCTACGGTTAGGGTAACCATATTGCGCATAATTTGCATCCTCCGGTCTGCAATCACTAGCATAGTGAGGTCCTCCACAATTTTCACAACCGTGCTTGATCACATGTAACTCCCTCTCCAAATAATTCATACGTTTATCGATCTTGTCTGACATTGTCATAAGCTCTTTCAGTATCATGGAAGTATCGTTGTTACTTCCTTCGGCACTAGCCACAGTTCCTTTGATTCTTCGTCCTCTAATATCGTTACTGCATTCCCTAGACAAGCTAATCACTAATTTATCTTCAATGAGGTTATAAGCTTCGTTGGGGCATACATTTTCCTCCTCCAGCTAAGTCCAACTCCTCTTGAGATTCTTTATTTAGGCCGTAGAAAAAGAGTTATATGATTGTATCCTTTCCCACTCCATGCCCGTAACAATTCCGCAACATATCTTTCAACCTTCCCCATGCTTCGGTTATTGTTTCTCCATTGTCTTGTTGAAATCCTCGAATCTCTCTCAACAATTTCCTACCTAAAGTCGGTGGGAAAGATCTCTTGATAAAAGTCTCTCTCATTTGTATCCAAGTAGTGATAGTAATCTCCTCGAGTTCTTCAAACCATTTATTCGCTTATCCGGTGAGAGACGAAGGGAATAATCTCAACTTCACATTATCACTCTTTCCTTCTCCATACTTGAACATCTCACATAGCTCGATGAATTTAGCTACGTGTTTATGCGGATCTTGTTGATATCTCCCATAAAAAAGATTGTGTTGGATCATCTTCAAATGATGACCCTTGACTACAAAATCCTCCCCTAGCAGGGGTTCTGATAGCCGACCCTCGGGTGGGTGGCACCGCTACAACTACAGCTCGTCGGAACATTGGAATGTCCAAAGGATCCGCCATCTCAACTGTTTCCGGTTTGTCCTCTAAGATCACTTCTTCAATATCTGAGTCTGAACTGCTATCACCTCCTAATGACGAACTGGTGTCCTCCTTTTCGAATTTAACAGGTTAGAACGGTCCAAATCCGGGTGAAATATTGACTACTGACTTGTCCTTAGGTTGCTTGTTACGCCTTTTGATACTCCTAGATTTGACAACGGACTCTTAAGTGGTAAACCAGAAGACCTTGTGTTCATCAACTACCTGAATACCTGCAAAAACACGACTAACAAACCTTCAAACGCACCAGTGTGATTAACTATAAAAAGTAAATTTCAAATATATTAATACGTAAAAGGATCGAATTAAAAATTCTAAACAAAAACTAAAACTAAGTCCCCGGCAGCGGGGCCAAAAACCTGATGTGTAATATCTAGTTTAATTTTAAAAACTCGAAATACGCTAACACTCGACTACACACTTATACGCAGTGGACCTAATCGTATACAGTTTAGTTCAGGTAAGTCGGATTCGTTCTCAGGGACTACGTTAGTTTTAAATTTAGAATTAATAATACTAATTGTTTTGGGTGTTTATGACCGAATTGTCACTTTGCTTAAACTAATTTGAAAGTTATTATAACGTGAAAACGTTGATTGAAAAGTTGAATGTTTTTATAAAATCAATTAGGGGAAAGACAGTTGTTCGGTTAGTACACTAATGGTCCGATTTAAATTTATGTAATTGATTGTTTTTCTTTAACTTTTCTATTGTATAATTAAGTTCCTCTCGAATACCTAATTATCTTTAATTATCTTAAACTCTACCGTTCCTCTCGAATACAGTAAAAGTCCTAAATAACTAAGCTTTAAGAATTAAGCCGATGTTAATGATTTAATCTATTAAACTTCCTCTCGAATAGTTTATCTACTTGTCTAATTCAATCTCTTGTAATTAAAAACTAGCGATCTCGTTTTAATCTAATTACTTAAGTTCTAATCAATTATGGACCGATTGATTGTTTCTTTTCAATTTTTTTAACCTAGTTCTAGATTCCTCTCGAATACCTAGGCTTTCAATTAACCAAAAGAATATAAGAACTTAAACAATATTAAGATTTAAATAAGAACGGATTTTCGATTAAACATGTAACATCTAAAAATAACATCCAATATGTCATACCCCGCTAAAGCGGAAACACGAGATGTGAAGAGCGAGATTGTCATTTGCACAAGTATATAGTTATGTACCAAAGTTTATCATATACAAAACCAACGTTTAAGTTATACAAAGTATTATGTTTAAGTTTACATATCGAATTCAAAATAAAACATTCACATCCAAACCACCCGAACCATTCCCTATTCTTGAAGTCTCTAGCAAACCCGCAAAAGTAATCCAACAGTAAGCATCTCCAGCCACTTACTTGTTCTCTGAAAACACGAGTAAAATGTCAACTACTAGAATCGTAGTTGGTGAGCTACAAAGTGTAGTAAAAGCATATAAAGTTTTTGACGCATAAAATGTTTGCGTAAAGTATAAGTATATAAGCTTTGCATATGCGCGTTGTACCAAACTAGGTAACGTGGCATATGTTTCAAGTAAGTATAAGTATACAAGTTTTGCATACGCGCGTTGTACCAAACTAGGTAACGTGGCATATGTTTCAAGTATGTAGGTATTGACCACTTAGTGTACGGCTATGTGACAATCCTAAGTATTACACAATGTTTCGTTGCTAAGCCTCAAAGCCTACCCAATTAATAATAGTGCACAATCGTTATTTGACGTTGTTGTGAGGGTCTCACTACCCTAATAGCGCTATCCACATATTACTAACGGTCATTTCCAAAGGGATTAATAGCAACTAATGTCACTTGGAAGTGTCGGGAATTTTAGTGGTATCACACGTACATGTTGGACAAATCCACAACATGACAAACAAAAGTTTAGTTTATTGACAAGTTGTCATTACCTCAGCGGTGGAACAATCCACATGTGTAAGACGTTAAGTATATGTTGTCATTACCTCAGCGGTGGAATAATCCACATGTGTAAAACAATAAGTATAAAAGTATAAGTTTCTAGAGTGTTCACAGCATGTTGGAAAAACATTCAACAATGCTAAAATATGTTGTAGTTTAAGTTTTCAATCGTATACAATCCATGTATAAAGTATAAGTTTCAAGCATAAGAGTATCTCGTTATAAGTATGCAAAACTAGCATATAACGCTTATAGAATAAGTTTACAATAACAATTGTAAAATAGCATTTAAGAAATACCGTTTGAGTACTCGTATTTTCCCTCAAAAACATGTATAAAATAGTTGAAAAAGGGGTTTGTAACTCACTTTGTCGTAATAAGTCGGTATGTCGAAACTTGCGTCACGTAGAATCGGAATCAACGAAACCTAAAATACCAAGTATCGTATAAGTATTTTGTTTCATTCGTTCATATAGGTTAATGTTAACTTTTTAGTTTCCTTTCGATATGTTATTTACTTATTTCGCCAGAAATACGTATTTTCTAGTCTCGAGTCCAAATAGTCCGTTAATTGTCTAAAATCAATACGTTTTCATCCTAATTCAATATTTCATATGTTTTCACAAAAAATTTACCTTCCAAGTCCTTTTAAAGTTATATCACCATATTTTAATAACTTCATTTTTAACAAATTTAATCACCTTTTTATAACATGAATTTCTTGTATTTTAACATGATTATATTATGTTTACATATTAATATAACCAAGTTTTAAACCAATATTCTTAAGTAAACTAATCCAATTCTATCCCTATAAATATGATTAAGTATTATAACTTATGATTTATACATAGATTTAATAATAATTTTACATCCAAATTATCACCTCAATATATAACTTATTACAAGATTATAATATGTTCATAATAACAATTTTTGTGTAATCACATATAATCAACTTTCTAGTTTATAAAATATCATATCAAAATGATGATTTACATACAAAAATGATTATATAATTCTTGTAATAATACTTATTAACAAAATTATATGAAATTTAAACAAAGATTAAAGATATTAATATGAGATATACCAAAATTATCTTGTAATTTGGAACCAAGCTTTTCTTGTTAAAACCCTTTCCTTGCTTAATCTTTGATACCCAAAACACCAACTTCTTCTTGATTATAATCTTCTTTTACTTCCAACAAAGTATATGTGTATGTATGTGTAGGTTATAAGTGTATGTATGTATGTGTATATTTGTGTGTTTTTTGCCTTAGAGTAAAAATGGTGATAGAAACTTAGTTCTTGATGCATATGGGTGGTAAATACACGTTTATGGACAGATGTCAAAGCTTAGCCTTCTTCTTGTGACTCATCAAAACACAACAACAACACACACAAAAAAAAAAATGTGTATCTGGCTAGGTGCGTCGCACCAGTGTGTACGTGCGGTGCACCGAGCTGTTTCCCGGATTTTCTCGTTTTTCATTTTGCGTTATTGTTACGTACATGCGTTGTTCTGAGTTTACGATTGTTTTGCAATGAACTTAGACAAGTTCATTCTATGTTTTATTGGTATTAGGGTTCGTTTATTGATTCGATTCCGATTCCAAGACACACACGTTTAAAATTCATGTAACGTGAACCTACATTAAAAGTTTGGCATGAGTTACTAAGAGCTTAGTTTTAATGATAAGTTATGCTTACGTAACAACGTAACACATAAGATAAGTTATGTCGAGTATCACAAATATGAAGTCGAGGTTAAAAGTTTGAGAACGTGACTTTCGTTTTAAGACGGTTGTCACACAATAGCATAAATCAAATCATCACAAAGGTTTCCTAACCAAACAAGTGTTAATAAATTTAGCTACTCATGTTCATGAAAGAAATCAACAAAAATAAGTAATTAAACATAGTACCAATCCAATTAGAAAAGAAAAGAGTTTTGGAATGATCGTTGTTGAAGATCTCTCTTCGAAACTATGAGTCGACCTCCGAAAAGTTCTCTAATTTGTGAGGTTTTCGTTTCTATTTATAGGGGGAAAATCCGGAATCCTAAAAGCTGAAAAACTGTCCGCTGCCCCGCAGTAAGCTACAACTGCGTCGTAGTCCTTGCATTCCAAATTGTACTCGAATTCTAATTTCACGGTGCGCCGCAGGCCACCCCCATTGTGCCGCAGTGGGGTATTTCTTGAACCTTCCTTCTGATTTAACTCCACAATGCGTCGCATACATGACTCCCAGCGTCGCAGCACGTGACCATATTATCATTTCACGTCTTTTTGGTCATTTACATGCGTTTCTTCGTCCAAACAACCACTTTCCGATCATATTCAACCTGTCACTTGAATAAAACACTTTTCACACGATTAAATGCAAAACATATCCTATCCATCATAATTTAATACGAAAAACAATCAAATATCGCATATAAATAAACATATAACTATGCGATATCAAAAAGTCAACCGACTCAAAAGTAAAATCAGAAGTAAATTTTCTAGTATCCGAAGTAAATAAATTACACAAACTCATATAAATTAAATAACTTTCAGAAGTATAATATCCATTGTCCGAAGAAAAACTTTTCGACGGAACTAAAATTTTTAATATCAGAAGTAACTTTTCATATTTTTTTAGAAGTAAATTTTCAACTTTAGAAGTAAAATTTATATATCAAAATTGAATAAGTCGGTTCAAAAAGGAAAATTTCCATAAATGAAATGTTTTTATAAAGAATTTGCAAAGTATTTTCTACTAAAATAAGTTGTATGCTTTTGAAAAATGAAATGTGATGATTCGTCAAACATTTGAGAACTGTCATTTAAAAATAAATAATAAATATATATTTTTATAAACGTATGACATTTATATCACATGTTATGATGAACATCAAGATATATTTGTGAGTTTTAATTATCTTTGATCATTATTTGTATAGCAGACATATTACAAGAAGTATACTTGTTCAAATAAGTCTTTTTGCATATAGTTTTTCTCAATAAACTAATTCTTTTACAACATTTGCCAACTCTCACAGTGGTTAAAATATTTAGGTTCGTCTATAAAACTAACTGATACATTTTGAAGGTGAAGTTTTATTATGGTTATGCATATAAAACATAATCGTATAATCGAACTATAACCGTAAACATTACCATATATATTTAAAGGGTTTGTTAACTATATGTAACCAAATTTTTGTTTCAAATAATCTTTAATACAATTAGTGAGGCTTCTATTTTTTAATCTCGAATCGGCGCTGGTAAAAAGAAACGATCTAAGACTCATGGATTTAATTTCAAGTCTCCACGTCTTATTGATATAAGGTGAAACTTATGTAATATTTAAGGACTTGTTATAAGATAATAAGATTAACATTGTTGTTACACATTTTTAGGTTTTTGTTTTTCGTTTTCTTTGTCAATGTTGGAACTTTAGCAAATGCATTTTTTTAAATTAGACCAATAAAACGAATCAATATTTCCTTTTAACCGATTACCAAATCTTTCATAACCATAGCTAAATTGATTATTAAATTCAAATAACCGGATTTTTTTGTTACAAGTTCAATTTAGAATTAACTAGAGACCAAAGTGAACCATACTTATCTCCATTTCTAATAAAATCCTTAGTTTATAGTTCGACGAAAAGCCAAACTAATAAAAGCAGTAGATATGATTATTTGGACAACTCAAGTTATGGTGCCACATAACCATTCCACTAACTCACTCACAACTCATCCATAACTCAATACTCTAAATGATAGCTCAAGTTATAGCTTGCAAAAATCGTCCCGTGATATGTCAAAATTAAATTTTCGATTTAGTTTCTATGGTGAGAAAATAACATTTTTAGTCTCCATGGTCTAAGGTTTTGCCCAAATTCGTCTCTATCAGTTAGATTTAACACACCTTCTTTTAAATATTTTTTATAATCGACACTTTTAGTCCCTAATTTACAATTTAATTATAAAAAAAAAATCAACAAGTTTATTTATCGGTCTTTATCAATGTCAATTTCTAAAAAATGAGAATCACAACTTATCAATTCAAAATTAATTTTAAAATTTGTATATAGTTAATAATTTATGTAATAAATACGCTAATAATAAATATTTAAATATTATATATAAATAATTGATTATTTATATAGTTACTAATTTATGTAATAATTGATTTTCGAAGATTTTGTAATAATCTTCACTAACAAAAAAAAAGAAAAAAGAAAAAAAGAAATCGAGTTCAATAACTAATTTAATTAAAAATATATCCGAAAACATTTAAAAAATGATGTGTTTTAATATTTAAAAAGTGACTTAGATGTGTTATCAAGTTCTCATAAAATTATCAGTCTTACTTTAAGATAACTCCATCTCATAATATATTTAACCTCAATTAAAGTTCGTTATTGAAAACATTTTAAATACTAAACAAGAAAACTATTATATCTTCATGTACGAGTTTTATCCATGCGACCTATAAGTTTTAAAATACTTTTCAATGTACTTCAATAACATTTTGATCTTATAGATCTTATTTAATGATATTAGCGCTCAATATCGTTATGATTTATTCATAATTTGATTATATCATGTCCAAAACACTATAATCCATTTTATAATTATATGTATATATTTTTATATATATTTAAAGAAATTTGTTAAGCATAATTTTTTATGCTTAAATTCATTACGTAATATTCTAAAACTACCAAAGAATTCTTTATATATGCTTAATTAATTATTATTTAACAATTAATTCACTACTGACTATAACATTTCAAGTCAAGTTTAGCATTTTTTATATATAAATAACCAATTATTTACATATAATATTTAAATATTTCATATTAGCGTATTTATTACATAAATTATAAACTTTACACAAATTTCAACGCGTATAGGTTATAATTTGGTATTGATAAGTTGAGATTCTCTTTTTTAAGAATAGACATAGAGAAAAAACCGATAAATAAATTTGGGGAATTTTTTTTTTAACAAAATAAAATTTTAAGTTAGGAAATAAAAGTGTCAAATTTAAAAAATATTTAACAAAAAGTATGTTAAAACTAACTGACAGAGACAAATTTGGACAAAACCTTAAACCATATGGACTAAAAGTGTTGTTTTCTCACTATAGGGACTAAATCGACAATTAAACATACCACATGGACGATTTCTATAATTTACCCTTTTTCCTCTTAAATTAAAATTAAAACAAAACATGTAATTAAAATTAAAGAATACAAAATATATATAATTAATTAATAATGTTATTATAAAAATATAGCATGTATTAATAAAGTTTAAAACAAAATTATCAGTTTTGTAAATAAAAAATTAAAAATAAATTAAAAGTGTAAGTATGAAAAACTTTAGGGTCAAAATATAAATAAAAAAGGATTAAGCCAAAATGCCAAAAAAGAAAAATAATAGATGGTTTTCTTTGCAGAAAAAAATTTAAGTAATCAGAACGAAAAATATTAAATTTCGAAAAGAAAATAAGAAAAGTAAGTAAATTAAAAACAAAAGATGTTAAGAATAAAACTCGCACTCACAACGACTTTCACACCCGTGGTAGAGTGATGACAAGCCACTCTACCACCGTTTTTCGTGGCCGGCACGTGCTCCATACGGAGAACTTTAACATTGTTCTTTGACAAACCAACTAGCTAGCTATATAGCATATGGTCAAAAAAGAGTTGTAACATATGCATAGAGTTGTATAATGGTTTGTGTTGGATTTGGTTTAACTAGCATGATTGGTTCTACCACTCCCCAACTGTATTTGTTCACCATCTACCCATTAGAGTTTGTCTACCCCCGAAATATCTCAGTTCGTGTCTTTTTATAATTGGTTCTTCAATATTTTCATTTTACCACGGATTATTTCCAATTTTATGTTAGGGGAATAAATGAAAATACCGTGACACTTCTTTCTAACATGCAAATACTTTTAGAGGTCTACTATTTCTTTATTATTATAACTAACTGCAAACCCGTATTATGTAGCGGGACAAAAAAGTTTATAAATGATAGAATTATATTAAACAATGTTATATCAGGTTGGACATAAGATTAATATATAAACAATAACTATAAATTTAAATTTAAAATAAATTGTATTTAAATATATGTAAGAAATAAATATGAATTAATGTATTTTGTAAAGTTTAATAGTAAATATGGAAAGATGGGTTGACAAATTAGTAATAAGAAGAAAATGAAGGTCTTTTCATTCTTAATTTTCAACATTAAAAAGAAAACGCCTCAAATGTTTTATATATAGTATAGATTATTGTTATTATTAATATTTCTTATTAAATTATTATTAATATTATCACTATTATCATTATTAGACCTTATATTCATGTTTCCATACAAACTATTTGACTTTATTTGGAAGTAAAAATCAAATTTGTTGTATTATTTTACATGTTAATTATTTTCGTTACAGGTACTATTAGATTTTATAAAATTACATTTGACGTGTAATTTTGTTCCAAAGTTGCTATTGTAAACGATTCTAGTTACAAGTGAAAGGTAAATGAAGTAGCAATGAGTTGTCACATATGAGGCAGTTGGAGTTAGATATGTGTGAGTTATGTTTGTTATTGAAACCGATGCAACAATCAAAGTGTCACCAACTCATGATATCGAACCTACTTTGCTTACCAAACTAACCCACCCCACCTAACCAATTCATCTATAAGTTAACCACCACACCCCAACTCCTTGGACTCACTACTAACCGTTACTGTTTAATTATTTTCAAAAACATTTTAAGAAAATCTTTCGAAGATGGGTTTCGGCCTAAGAGAGGTGTTGTTGTCATGCGTTATGGTTACAAATTTGTGTCTATCAACCTATGCTCAAACATGTTCTAATTATGCATTTACAAGCAACAAGGTGTTCACTTCTTGCAACGATCTCCCTGTTTTAAACTCTTTTCTCCATTACACATACAATCCGTCTGCTCAAACACTTGATATCGCTTATCGTCACACAAACTTTGATTCTTCCAAATGGGTTGCATGGGCTATTAATCCAACTTCTCAAGGCATGGCTGGCTCGCAAGCACTCGTTGCTTTCCAGCAATCAGATGGTTCTATGAAAGTTTACACCTCACCTATCTCTGATTACACCACCCAGTTGCCAGAAGGGGACCTCAGTTTTCCTGTTTCGGATTTGTCAGCTGTTGTGTCGAATAATGAGATTATTATTTTCGCGACTTTGGGTCTGCAGAATGGGAGTAGTACCCTGAATCAAGTTTGGCAAGAAGGTCAAGTATCTGGAAATGCACCAACTGCGCATGCTACGTCTGGTGCTAATGTTAGATCTATGGGGACGTTAAATGTTCTTTCAGGACAATCCGGGAGTGCAGGAGGAGGAGCGGGAGTCAGTTCGAAAACCAAAAAACGAAATGTAAGTTGCTAATGTAAATATAAATCATAAGGGTAGAGTGATCAAGTTTTTTTTTGACAAAATTTGGAAATACTTGCAGATTCATGGTGTTCTAAATGCGATCAGTTGGGGGATCATGATGCCTCTTGGGGCAATCATTGCCAGGTATCTACGAGTATTTCAATCAGCAGACCCAGCTTGGTTTTACCTTCATGTTACCTGCCAAACTAGTGCTTACATCATTGGTGTTGCCGGCTGGGCAACTGGAATCCGGTTAGGCAGCCAGTCTCCGGGAATCCAGTACACCTCCCACAGAGTCATTGGAATCACCTTATTCTGTGTAGCAACCCTCCAGGTACCAGATGTACCTCACGTCTTACCTAATACTAACAGACTAACTGCCCTTCACATAAAAATGTGTAATCCACAAAGCTAGAAGTATCAACATGGGTAGGGCAGGGCGGGTTAGGGAGAAAAAGTTTGGTACAAGTTGAAAGGGTTGGGTTGGGTTGGGTCGACCCACAAACACTTTTTATCCAAGTAATGCATAACTAGAGGCTCAAAAATTACGAAAACTATATTAGTAAAATAATTTAGGAGACTATGCATTATAAAACACTTGCTCAAATTTCGGTTGGTTTGACCCAATTAACATGTTAGAGATAAAACATCTTCCAAAATCGAACCTTCAATAAGTAATTGGGTCAAAATTATCAACTCCACTCAAAGCGATATTATAGACAAAATAATCCAGTAAGATTTTTGATTTGTATTATTTATAGGTGATTGCTTTGCTTGTAAGGCCAAAGAAAGAACACAAACACAGAATATTCTGGAACATCTACCACCACTCACTTGGCTACAGCATCATCATTCTCGGCATTATTAACATATTCAAAGGTTTTGATATCTTAAACCCCGAGAAGAAATGGGAAAGAGCTTATACTGGAATAATTGTTGTTCTAGCTGTTGTCGCAGCAATTATGGAAGCTTACACATGGTTTCTAGTTTTAAGGAAGAAGAAAGCTGCTGCAAATGCAGAGAAGATGACTAATGGCAATGGATATGGGAGCAACGGGATTAATGGAAATTACCCGTACTCCGAAAGGACTACTGGAAGGGTTTAAGTAAAAGTCAGATTTTCTAATGGTTTTTCAGCTTTATTTTTTGTTTTTCCGATGTATCATATCTTTTTTCGCTTAGGGTCCAGGTTTAATTAAATTAAATGGTGTATGTTATTGAACCTATCCCTATCTCCCCATTCCTTGTGTGGAGATTAGGGTTATATTTATTACTATCTTTTTGCTCTTCGGATTTTAAGCACATTTTCCACTTTTGTTCACATCTAAGTTTTATGATGAAACACATACCGAGAAATTCATGCAAACTCTGAGGCTAATAAAATGAAAGTCACAAATCAAGAAAATTATCTCAGGCATGCAGTTATCATCCATATTCTATCACAGATAAAAAAAAAATAACGACATAAAAAAGGAAAATTTACGGGATCCTGCTGAGAGATTGAAATTTCTTATTTGCATGGATAATAAAACATTAGTTCATATAATATGGTCTAAACAGAACTTTCCATGAATCTAGCCCTTTGTGGGGATAAGAATAATCAGACATATCTATATATCTAAGGCATAAAAAAAACAATTTGATGGGAGTTAGTTCAATCTCACATTATGATGCAATCAAGAAGCATCAAGAAACCGTAACTCCTTAAGTAGAGCTTTCACAGACCATGATAGAGATACTCGTTTAAGCTGATTCTTGCAATGCCTCAACAAATGCATCTTTGACCAGGGGGTTTGAAGCAGCTATCCGCTGAGCAGTAATGTCGAAAGTATTGCCAGATCTGTCATAAGACAGTAAACAAAATAAAATGATTGGCACCATGAGTTGATTAAAATAAAGATTTACATTATAAAGTTATAGAAATCTTACGGATCAAAGATGACTCCGCCAGCTTCTTTAACAATCACCACCCCTGCTGCCACATCCCTATTGAGATAACCATGGAAGCAACGTAATTAACAAAAGAAACAAATATTTAAGGATGTGGAACAAAAAGGGAGTTCCCTTACCAAGGACCACCGAATCCAAGCTCGTAAAAGATATCAATCCTTCCACATGCAACCCCACAGAGACCCAATGCACAAGAGCCTCCCATCCTGATTGATCTCACCTGATAAAATCAGTCATTTGATACTCAAAGTAATTAGTCACAGATTAAAATTTTCATATTAAAGTAAACTGTTCTGGCTTTACCTTGTAAAGTAGGCTATTGATTCTATTTGTAGTCGCATCTAGAGTGGCCTTATCGCGCTTGGTTCCAGCCTGCACTTTGACCATTAAACAAGGTAAATTTACATTCGCAAGACAAGAAATAACATATAGTATAGGTGTGGTAACTTTGACCTACTTAAATGTAAAGAGTGTCAATTTTAAACGGGTCAAATAAAAAATTGCTAGTGTATTTCTATACAACCTTCTAATCATTTTATTTAATTTCTATATTATTAGTGTGACAAACTACTAAATGAATTTTTTATCTAGCCCAAATAAAATTATAAAAGTGTTTACTGTTTCTAGTAGCTTCGTACATTACCTTCGTCATGGAAATAATTTCTTTCCTTTTTAATTTATTAATTGATGATTGACTATACTACTACTTGAAAATCACATTTTAATGTGCAGGAAATATGTATTTAATGGATCCTATATAGTTTTATAATCATATTTAACACATTAATGATTACTAAAAGTTTAAAAATCGATCCTAAAAGAGTCTGTGTGTCAACCCAACCAAAAGACAATGGTTTGACCCATTACTCAACCCATCTATTTTACTACCTCAATTACATAATAATAACAGTCCTTAGAGTCCCATCACTGTGTTGCTATACATCGCTACTATATAGTTAAAATGAAGAGCTATATGGTTTTCACTTGTGTTCAAGTGAAGGTATTGATACTAGTAAAACTATGTGCAAACTTATATAATTAGCTACAACTTTGTGGATATACGATTAGGGGCTAATTCAAAACCCATTTAAGTTAAAAGTCATAATGCTGAAATAGATGTTAGATTTCGTGGTTTAATTGTCCATTTATGACATACACGAAAATTTTGTAAACCACTTTAAAGTGTTGAAAAGTTATATGCAGACAGATATACGCTTCTGGTAAGATAAAATTGTTTTTACACAAATAGTTTACAACCCCACTGTTTCTTCATGATTTATGTTTTTTTTTTTATCTGAATAGGCGTTTTGATCATTAAGGTATGAACCATGTATTGGTAATAATGTAATCAGAAATATAAACATGGATGGTGAAGATACCTCTGTGGTAAGGAGACACGTGACCAGTTGAGATTGAGAAGATACTGCAGTAAGTGGTAAGAAAGTATTAGAGTCTTTGAGCGGTAACATAAAATGCACAACAATTAGCAAGAATGGAGGTAACCTTTGATAGGATTTCCGTTAAGGAAAGCACCTTGTCCATGAATGGCAGTGAAAAGCTACAACTCAGATAACAAAAAATTCAGTACTATTTAGATTACATTAATGTGATAGATAGTATGTAAATATCTGACCTCATTCATGATTGGATTGAAAACAACACCAACTACAGGGAGCTTTTGGATGGTAAGACCAATAGAAACACAAACAAAGGGGAAGCTGCAAATTCAATTTCAATTTGAATAAAAATGTTTAGCAGCATGTAGTAAGAAATAAAGGAAATACCCATGTACAAAGTTGGTTGTTCCGTCAAGAGGATCAACTATCCAAGTAGGTTCATCTGTAAGCTGAGTTACACCATTAGCAGCAGTGGTTTCTTCTCCAATGAACTAAGATTTATAATAAAGATAAAATAAATAAAAAAGAAACAAAATTAAAAAATGAGAGAGCAGAAGTAGAAGTAGGACGGACCTTGTGAGTGGGAAAGTGACGTTTAAGATGATTGAAAATGAGATGTTCGCAAGCTTTGTCGGTTTCAGTAACTAAATCAACCTACATTCATTCTCCAGTATTAAACCGAAACAGATGATGTGTGATTTAGGGAAGGGAAAGGAAAGTATTAATGTATTTACCGATCCTTTATGTTCAACATTCTTAGTGAGGTAAAATCCTTTTTCAATAACCTGATGATAATCACATACTATCAATTCAATTATTAAATTAAATAATAACCAAACTGACTAACCTCTCCAGCTTGCTTAGCTGCATCAACAGCGACTGTCAGAAATTCATTCAACGAATCTGTAAAGAAAATAACAAAAGATAATACAAATTGCACTAGATATAGATGAGTAACATCATATCATTACACCTCTTACCGATTTCAGCCATGTTCACTGATGACGAGTCAATAGCTAAGGAAGTAAGAAAATGATATGAAAGTCGGAGGGTATATTCTTGACACTCAGGGGGATATACTTATAAGGTAAAAAAAAAAACATACCGACTTTTTCACATGTAGCGTTATAACAAATTAACTTGCGATATTACGATTATAATATATTAACTTTTTAAATCTGTAAAAAAATTTAAATTTTCATTAACTTTTTACCTGCTATCGTTGAAAATATTTTAACCTGTTTTTTTTTCTTTTCTCTTGTGTTGTTATTAATTTCCACGTGTAAAAATTAAGGACCAATAATGTTGAAATAACTAGTTAAGGGACTAAAGCTGGTTAACTAACTTTCAATTTTTCATTTCACTTTCTCTCTATACATATATACATACACATATCTATATCTATATATCTATCTATAATAATAATAATTAGAATTAATTAGACTCGACATAAATCGTCGCATTAATTAATTAAGACTGATGACTTAAGTCTTTAACTTTAGCCAACGCCATCTTTGGTTGCTGTTAAATAACTATATGATTAATATTAGATCATAAAAATTTACAAAGTGGCAGAAGGCAAGCGGGCAACAGGCTGCGTCGATAACCCTTTTTGGATTGCAAAGCCAATACGTTTAAAAACTACATTTGTTGATTTAGGTGTCATAACATTGCTATGCATAACCCGTTGAACTCGACTGAGTAGCTCAACCGCATCTGGTGCAAGGAAACCGAAGGTATCAAAAGCAAAGGGAATAAACACGTATTGATTTTCAATGCATGCTGATGTGAAAAATCTAGTTTTCCGAAAAATTAACTTTTACTAGATTGCTACACGGGCAGTGTACCCTTGTCGGTTGCAAAATAGTATCGGTAAATATCGGGTTCGAACGCAGGGACTATTTATAATTGAGAGTTTTAGTTTTATGCAGTGTTGTAAATATCGGCCTTGGCGGCCGATATAACACTGATAAAGCGTATATCGGGGGTGGACCGATACGATTTTTGACTTATAGGGTAAAAAAATCGGACCTTGTAAATATCGGTCAAAATCGGTTAAAAAATCGGTCAAGATCGGATTAATTTGGTCAATATCGGATTAATTTGGTCAATTTGGTCAAAATCGGTCAAAATCGGATTAATTTGGTCAATATCGGTATTATGTTTTTGTTAAAATATTGCTAGTTGTGGACTTATGTCGTATGTTTTTGTGGACTTATGTCTTATGGACTTATGGACTTATGTCTTACTGTTTTATTTAAGTTTTAAGAAACTAGTTGTGGACTTATGTCTTATGTTTTTGTTAAAATATTGCTAATATATATTTTTGTAAAATTAATTTCGTTATATTAAGGGTCTCCGCCAAGAAACCGATATATCGCCGCCAAGACCGATTTATCGCTTAAAGGTGGTCGACCGCCGAGGTACCGCCGAGCGATATTTACAACATTGGTTTTATGTAACAAGTAACACGTAACAAATTGGTTTTAGTCTTAAGAAGACTTGATTATACTAGCGGTAAAAATACTCTTGATTTCAAATATGGATAAAAAGACGCTTGCTCGGACCGTTTACGAATATATGTTATCTCTTAGGTGTGAAAATGTCGAAAAACTTCTAATATAAAATCCTAAGTTCCTCTCGAATACCGGATTTCTCCAATTACCTAACCATGCAACTATTCCTCTCGAATATAGTTAACACCTCAAGTAATTGTGCATAAAGTTCCAAGCCGATGTGTGAGAATTAACCTATAAGCTTCCTCTCGAATAGCTTACTAACTAATAAACCGATCTCTCTTAATTTATTAATTAGCGTTTGTGTTATTACTTACTTGTTTAGATTGTTGTTAACGATTCCTCTCGAATACCGCTAACTCTTAATCAACTAAAGACCGGCCGATTAATTCGTTCTTATTTTAATAAAAATTACGGATTCCTCTCGAATACCCGTTTTTAGTTTACCAAATAAGAATATAAACAATCTTAACAATATAATTAAAATAACAACCCAAACGGATCCCCGATTAACCTCTACACATCAATCGACTTTCACACCCAAAATCTAACACATAAACGATCACAAATCCAAGCAAACGTTTAAAGAAATTAGCTACTAATAATTGTAACGAAACTAATCAAATAAATAAAAGACATGATTCAATTGTAATATGAAATGGATAAAAGTTCAATACCAAACTATAGAAGATAGGTTCCAAGTATCGCCAAAATGACAAAGTAGAAATGAAAGTAACAATTGTTCAACACAAACTTGAAATTACGATTACGAAAATGCCTTGATTATTCTTGCCAAAATGATGATTCCAAACTGAGAATGTGATGATAATGATAATATTTCTGTCCAGAATTCGTCTCTATGTAATAGCTCCACTAAACTCTTGGGTTCCCACATAATTAGCAATTAAAGAAACTGACTTGTAACTGCCAGCAGCCTTCTTGCGCCGCAAGCACATCTCTTGCCCCGCAAGTGAAGTAAATTTTTGAGCCAGCACGTTGTTCACTTGCGCCGCAACTCATCCATGTTGCGCCGCAAGTCTTCTTCAGTAGTCACCAGAACACTTCTTGTCAACCAGTTGCGGAGCAACTAATGGAAATGACCAAGGCAACTAGACGTTTTGCTTCCCGACTTGTCTTTCTTAGCCTCTTTTGGTCCCAAATTGCCTCCTTTGACTCCAAACATAACTAGAAACCTATAAAACAAACTTTACACAAAACATAAGCAATACGGGGCTTATCCATTACGTTTTGGACTCTAAACATAACAAATATCGCTATGAAATACTCGTATAAATGAGCGATATCACATGCTTTCTCGTGTTTTGTCACTTTGCCTGAAGCGGCCTTCAAAGCAGCCTGACCCGCTGTAAAACCGCTACTACTTAACCCCACGAGAGGAGAAACCTCGGTCAGATCCATGCACGCATGTTTTTCTCCAACCCATCCAAAAACCAAAACGTCGGTTGGTCTAAGAGTAGATCTTCCATCTGACGGGTCTGTTAAAAAGTTTACAGGTGCTTCTTTCTTGGCGGAGATCCCGGCACGTCTACATATGTCAAAAAGGACGTCTCTAACCATATCATGTCGGTATTTGAATCCCGGGAGCTCTTTACAATGAACCGCGTGTTCCCCAAAGGAAACCAAACATGTCTTGCGACAAACAGGGCATATCGCATCAACCGGGAATAATGGAATCATAAGACGATACTTAAGAATAATGCGATATTCCACCGGTGACATATGTTGACCAAGCCCGTCTATGGGAATAGCTAGTAGAAAATCCTGAGCTTGTGGTGTGCGTAGACACTCAAAAACCGTTTTCTGCCTCATAGTCATGTCAAAGTGAACTTCCATATCCTTTACCAATTCGCTAAAAAGGACATTCGCTAGTGTTTGTTGGGATTTAGAGGGGACGGTGTCCTTATTAGTGAAACCACTAAAATCAAAGTTTGGAAGCGTATCACGAAGACAAGCCAAAGCAGAAACGTAATCATCATCCATACCATATATGCCATTGTATATGTATACGGGTTTTCATCGCCACAACTTCATCAACAGCTCAAATTCATCCTCTTGGATCCACAATTTCTTTCTCATCATCATCTCTGTAGGTCCTAGTGGTCCGATCTACAGGATTAAACTATACCAATAACGAGGCGGAATCTCGTAATCGATAAAACACACAAGTTATAATCGAAAGCAATAAACAATAAAACACAATTACCGAATTCTCAATACATTGATTAACAAACGCTGTTACAATCCAAAAGCATTAATCCGAATTCTCTCTAAAACCAACAACCCTAAACTGACCTGAACACCTCTATTTATAGAGTAACATGTCCAGCCAGTTTGGGCTTGGGCTCTACTGGGCCTCACGGACATGCAAGTCTGTGAGCAGCCCACTAAGCTAAATCTATACAAGCTAATACGATAATATGTAAACAAAACATAATAGAACATCCAGTCATTGCATTCTTGCACCAACAAACTCCCCCTTGACTGATGCTTCTATTCTCTGATCAACATATCACTATCAGTATTTACCTACAACGTTAAACAACCGTCAACAATCCTTTGGTAATCTCTACCAATATCTCCCCAGCCTTCTTGAGCAATGATGTGATTTTCCTTCAACATCTTCAGGTCTTTTTCCGTCAGATTTGCCAGTTGAGTAGCATCGATCACTCTAAGAATCTCTTTCATTCCTTCTACAACTTCATCATCTTTCTTATACATCACGGCTTCGCCAGTTGCTATATCTACCGCCCAAATATACAAATCTCCAAGAATATCTCGACCGAAATTCTTCATCGGGATCTTTGTCATGCAGGCAATCGGAGGATATAGCATTCTCGTTGCAGCTCTGCCGGTATCAGGATTGATCTTCTTTCTATGAATCATAATTTTGCCTGTTGCCGGTGTAAATTCTTTGAATACTCCTGCTCGTGCTTCTTCTTTAATCACTCGTTCAACCCAACTTGCGTATTCGTCTTTTTCTCTATTTATCAAGTTTAACCTTGACAAGCAAATAAGCTCCGACTTTGGGAATGAGTTGAAGTTTTCCCGATTCCTACTTAAATATTGCACTCCATCCAATCTTTTGATTACAAAAACCTGCAATTCTGAATCAAACAACCAGCTGATGATGCCCAGATGTGGCTGGCTTTTTCTAATAAAGAACTTTCTGATTAACGGTGTCTGCTTCTTTGGATCAAGCTTTCGAAACCACCCTTGTCGTTCTTCAAGGCTTGGCTTCGCACTGCTTTCACCTTGTTCTTCTGTATTTGCTTCTTCCGTACTAGCTGGTTCCTGAAAAATATAATCATCGTTTTCACCTTCATTCTCCGCTGTTTTGTCTTCAATTGACCATGTATCTTCGTTACTATCCCCTAGCTCCTGCTGTTGATTTTCTCCTTGAGTTTGCTGCTGCGGTTGCTCCCCCTGGTCTGCAGTTTGATGAAGAACCAATGCTCGAGAAGTGGAGGCAATCTGCTCTCTCTGTCGTGCAGCACTTGGATCATCGTGATCATCCCGTCGTTGCTGGATAGTAGTTGCTTTGCACGTTTCCTCCCCCTGAGCAGATAGACGCTTGGAGAGCATCTTAACCTGGGCTTCAAGAGAGGAAATACGGTTTGACTTTTCGGCGGCAGATTGCTGAAGAGTGGCAACCTGAGAAGAGAGCTGCAAAACAAGTAAATGCAAGTCAATAAGATTTGGAGTTCCAGTGGGGGTTGCATTCTTCGCGGCCCGTTTCTTGTGCGGGCGCTCAGGTGCGGTAGAGGACCCAGACTCAGCACCACTTATGAAGGGGGGTTTCCCACGATTGGATGTGCGAGGATCAATGGGGTGAAACGAAGAAGTAGCTTCGTTATTATCAATGTTTATCTCCTCAGTAGCAGCATCGTTAACCTGAGTAGGAGTAGCAGCAGCGTTAGTATTAGGAGCAGGAGAAGTGACTATAACCTCGGTGGCGATAGTGTGCTGACTCCCAGGTGGAGTAACAGGTGGCTGCTCGTGAATAACAGATAGCGGAGGACTCCCTGGGTAATTTTCGATCTGCCTGAACGTAGTATCACTGGAGGTAGAGTCCACAGCGATGGGAATCTTGTCCTTGCGCTTTGGGCGAGACTTTGGCCTGCTGGTTGCGGGAGGAACATTAGAAGAAGCAGTATTTTCAGTCCTCGGTTCCCCATCTAGAGCATCGGAAACCTCATCAACGTCGGTATCGCGAAAGTTCAGATCTACAATCGCCCCGAATAGTTGGGTGTCCACAGCTTGAGCCTCTCCTGTCTTGTTGGAGTGAATCGTAAGACAGGTATGAAATAACTTAGGCCCACCGATCTGATTTACTCTTGTAATAGGATTCTGAGGAAGATCAGGGATGAAGTGCCTGAGAATGATCATAATAAAGCGCGGATACAACATAAGGTCCTTTGGTTTGATCAGATCATTCTGCATCATTTGGAACACGTACTCCGCTACTGGATATGGTCTGTTTAGAACCAAACTGAGCATCATGGAGAGAAACAGATTATCAATCGTATCATGAGCTGTCTTGGAATGCTTGAAGACCGAGACAAACACATGGACCAAATAGCGCCATGGACCGAAGAATTTACCCTTAGCAAAGGAAGTAGTAGTAGGGAAAACAGGCCCGGCATAGCCCAATAGAGGTAGTTTGCGAGCTAGAAATCTGGGACCGAAAGAAGACGGTGCATGTTCTTTTGAACTACTTCCAAGTAGAAAGATCTGTCGAAGGGTCGTGCTACTAAAAGTGATTTCACGACCATTGACAACCGTGCGCAAACCATCTTTGATCTTATTGGAATCCGGAGGTGTGAGATCGATATGTGTAAGGTTTCGGTGAAACTCAGCGACCAACGGAATATTGATTGGAGGATCTTCGCTCAGGATATAGGCCATCCTAGAATGTTGAAGAAATAAAATCGTTTCTCGAAAACGAAGTGATGAAGCCTCGTTCAGTGCAAAGCTAACAGCCTGATTATGCCGCCTGTCAAAATATTTCGCCATCTGTAAAATCTGCAAAAACGAACACGTTAGATTTGATAGTCACGGACATGTATGTCGAACATGTAAGTTGGCGAGCATGCATGTTCGTGGAACAGATAAGCAAATAATCCATGTATGAGCACGAACATGTGTGGGACGAACAAGGTGTTCGTCCAAGACAATAAGCAAGATGTTCGTCTAAGATACAAACATGGGGACGAACAAGTTGTTCGTCTAAGACACAAGCATGGGGACGAACAAGTTGTTCGTCTAAGATCACGAAGATGGGGACGAACAAGTGTGTTCGTCCAAGATGACGAGCAAGGGTGTTCGTCTAAGATCACGAAGATGGGGACGAACAAGTATGTTCATCCAAGATGACGAGCAAGGGTGTTCGTCTAACACATGAAAAAATTCCTAAGGCATTTATATCCTGGGCACCTATGAGGGCGAAGATGAACATACGAACAAATCAAGCAATAACACCAACGAAGAAGATCATTATAGCAAATTATAGCAATTATGGACGAACAAGTGATGAACACGAGCAAGTTTATCAATAAGCATGAAGTTAAAAACCCAGTTTTTGAACATTAACACATATAACACGAACATATCAAGCAATATATGGCAGATTTAGACGAACTCGTATGAAGATCAACGAACAAGGAAGAACTTACATAGGGGAATAGTCAACCGAATGAAGAACTTCGTGAGTGAAAAAGGATAAATTCCTAGCTCCGAGAAAGATTAAAAATTGAAAAGTGAAAAGTGAAAAAGTGATTTCACTTTGGAGTATTTATAGGCCAATGGCGGGCCTATGGGCCTAGTAAGGCTGGGCCTGGAAGTCGGGCCCGATGGACTGATATATATATAACCAACGTTTTGAGAGGAAGAAATAAATTACATAAATAATAGGAAACAGTAAAAATTTTAACTAAACGTAAAAACGGTAGTATACAGTTATGAAGCATAATTCGATCAGATTGCTTATCGGGGTTCCAAAGATAATTTAATTTAAATCCATGTTTGTGTAGTTGTCCAATTTAACCGTTCAGGCTTATAGTCATAAGATAGTGTTTAATTACAAGTAAGTTGGTTTAAAGTTTAAGCTGAAAAGCACCCACAGAAATCAGACATTCGACAAAATTCGGAGAGCACTCAAGGTGTTTGTGAAGTATTTTAAGTTACGAGTGGTATGGAGTGGTTACCAACCTAGACAAGGGCATCATATGAAACTGACGAAGGGATAGCTCGTATTGAATATTAAAGCAGCTGTTTTACGCAAGTCAAAGACTAACTTCAATGAAGTGGGATAGGGTTAAAGAAGTCTGCTGACTTTCTATGAAATCCTATGGCAAGCTTTCTACCAACCGATCCCAAACCGTAAAGGCCTTAGGTGGCTAGGTGAACAAGGGCACCCCGAGGGTATACTGACTCAGATTTCAAAGGCCGCTTATATGAATTCAGTAACTTAGGAGCACACTCATTATATGTAATTCAATGTGAGTAAATCCCATCTGTAAGCGCAACATATGACTCGTAACAAAAACTAATCTCAAACTGAGCTAATTCTTCTTGACAGGCGTGTACCCAGTTTGCGTCCTTAAGGGCCATATGAATGTTGGCAGGGACTTCTTGGGAAACGAAGCAAAAATAACGACAGTTGTTGAAATCCTCGGAAGTCGTGACAAAGGCATACATGCCTTGTAGATCCTCTAGTTGCATTCGAGTTTGAACGGGTGCGTTGGGATCGCCAATAATGTTTCCGAATGGGTGAGCCTGGTGAATTCGAGACACACCGTGCGGTTCTGCCGCATCGTCCTGAGCGGTTGCAGGATGTGGTTCTGCCACATTTTCTTGATCATCGGCTGGATTTTCGTCGACGAGTGGTTCTGCCACTACGTCTTGATCATCTGCTTGAGCATCGGTGTCTGCAGGTTCAACAACGATTTCTTGAATGACTTGGGTACGAGGAAAGACTGAATCTTCATCATCAGAAGAGAAACTCGGGTTCTCTGTTCCTGTATGAGGCACACTAGGAGAAAGGTTAAATGATTTAAATAATGCATCATAGTCGAAAGCGATATCTGGACCGTTTTGTTTTTCAAAAGTGTAGCTAGTTATTTCCAAGTTAAAAACAATTTCCACTGTACGTGAAGGTTTTAGGTAAACTCTTTTGTTGGCGCAACCCTCAACATATCCAAGAAAGTATCCCTGGACGGCTTTGGGTGCGAACTTGGTGGTGTAATTTGTTTTCAAAACGGTGCAAGGAGCCCCGAAAGGTTCCAAACCTGCAATATTAGGCTTACGACTATTAAGCAGTTCATAACTTGTTTTATCAAACCGTTTCACCGTCAACACTCGATTAAGTACGTAACAAGCTGTATTGACTGCCTCCCCCCAGAATGTAACGGGGAGGAGTGAGTCAGCGAGCATGATACGTGCGGCTTCTATCAAAGTTCTGTTTTTCCTCTCAGCGACTCCGTTTTCTTGTGGTTCATATGGAGCGTTGTGTTGTTGAACTATTCCATGTGCAAGACAATAGAAGGTCATCGTGGAATTTTTGAATTCTGTCCCGTTGTCGCTGCGCAGACGCTTGACATTTGCTTTGTATACGTTTTTTATCATGTCAAAGAAGTGGATTAGCGTGCCAGCTGTTTCACTCTTAGTGGCTAAGAAGTAAACCCAAGAGTAGCGAGTGTAATCATCGGTGATCACTAGACAGTAGTATTTCCCTCCGAAGCTTCTTTGTGCAATGGGACCGAAAAGATCAGTGTGCATTAGCTCGAATGGTGTCTCGATTGTGTTGATGGCCTTGGACTTGTGATGTTGCTTGTGTTGCTTTCCGAGTTTGCATGGAATACATTTATCTTCATACTCAAAACGTTTGAGTGGAACTCCATTGACTAGCCCTTTCTTTGTGATCTCATTCATTTTCCGAAAGTGTAAATGTGCCATATTTATGTGCCATGTCATGGCTTCTTCACTAGTTGACTTGGACAATAGACATGTTGAATCGGTGGTGAGTTCAGTATTGTTCATATCCATAATGTACGTGTTTTTCGTTCTTGGTGCACGCATCAGTATCAGATCCTCAGGAATATCAATTCCGGATTTGAGAATCAAAACCTCCTTCTTGGTAAAATACACGGGATTATCATTGTCGCAGATTTGAGAGACACTTAGCAAATTGTGTTCTAGCTGCCTGACGTAAAATACATCCTTCAGTGTGATTTTTCCGTTTGTAACTGATCCAATTCCAGTTATTTCTCCACCCTTTTCTCCAGCAAAATTTACTCGACCTTTCTTTCCAGATTCGAAGTTATTAAGCAGACTTCGTTCTCCTGTCATGTGCCTGGAACAGCCACTGTCAACGTACCAGCTGTTGACGAGTCGGTGACCCGGTTCCTGCACATAAGATAAAATTATTAGTTCTCATGGGGAACCCAGGCCATGACAGACCTGGATTGACCGTTCTCAGTCACATATGTGACTCTTTTGTAAACTCCCTTATTGTGGTGAGAAATCGGAGATGTGTTCGTGTAGAGTAATGACTGTTAGAGTTGGAAGAAACTCTATGACTCATTTGTGGGGAACTGTAACGGGAATGAGTGTAATGACGTGGTTCATAATGAGGACGTGGAGGACTATGATTATAATTTCCATGATAGTGTTGTGGAGGATTTGGATAATGATTATGATGGTGATATCGTGGAGGGCTATGGGAGCTGTGGTCATAATGGTGTGGACGATAGGATGGAACGAAAGGTTGTTGTGGCCGCTGGTGCGGACGTTGAGAAAAGTGTCCCGTGCTTGGTTTATTGTGCCCATAATTTCGTGAATTTGTGGTTGTACGTTCGTGATGTGGGTTTCGTAGAATTTGAACTGGTTTCGTGGGAGTGGATTTAGCTGGCGGTGGAGGCGTAGGTTTAACTTGAGATTCTTTTCGCTTGTTAGTGCAAACTGAGGCCACATGTCCACGTTCACGACATTTGAAACAATTTAAAGTGTCCATCTTATTTGACTGATCCGGTTCAGCATCAGAGGACAAAGTTTGCTTAGAGTTGATATATTTACTTGAGATGAATGTTTTGAGCAAAGGTTCGCATGTGGACTTTTGAGTCTGAACACTTGAGGGTTGTTTCTCTTGAGATTTCGTGTTTTCCTGATCCATAGAGCTTGAAGATTCACATTTTTCAGGTTGTGGAGGCCCGTTTTTGAAGAAACTAAAGTTGTTGTTATACGGAGGTGGTGTTTCGTTATATCCTAGACCTTCAGATTTTCCACTTGTGCGTTGACGACTCAAGATAGAGTTCAAAGTACTTGAAGAAGTACGGAATTGCTCGAACTTCCTTTCCTGCTCAGTTAGTTGTATTTCACAAAGGTTTAACTCTTGGACCTTTTCAGCAAACTTTTTCTTTTCAGTTTCAATACATTCATATAGTATGTCAATTTTTTGTGTCAAAAGACCGACATTTGATAAAAGTTCCGTTCGATCCTTCTCAGTTTTATAATATTTTGTTGCAAAGTCATCTTTTTGATAAGTTAAAATCGAGATGGTTTGTTTGAGTTCAGTTTGCTGAGATTCCAAATTGGATACTGATCTAGTCAGGTTATCGTTTTGGAGAGTTAAAACCGTATAAGATTTGCAAAAATCCTTCATAGATTGAGAGTCAAGAAGTACCTTTGTCTTGTCCGAGTCGAGGTCAGCCATTTTAGCAACAAGGTTCTCGTTGGATAGATAGATGGTACAGCTGCAAACTTTAGAGGTGTCTTGAATATCTTCAACCTCTTCAGTATATTCTTCACTGGAGCTTAAATCACTGTCAGTACCTGACGCTTCTTCTGTGTTACTGACTTCACTGCGAATTTCTTCGATAGATGCCATGAGAGCTTGATTTCTTTCATCAGTACAAATTTGCCAATCATATGTTCGATCATCGTGTTGAACTATCATGGCCTGTGACGCTAAGCTGCGTTGTGGTTGCGAGGAGGTGGTCCTGGTTTTGTCTTGGTTTGGAGTATATTCCACCTTAGGCTGTTGACATTCTCTAGCGAAATGGCCATGACCTTGACAGTTGAAACAGCGTACCTTGGATTTATCAAAGCCAGCTTTTCCGGTTCTAGGACTGCGTCCTGTTCTAGTCATAAATCTCTTGATCCTATTGGTAATCATGGCTGTTTGCCATTGTAAGTCCATTTCCTCTAAGTCATCCTGATCGACTTGACTAAAAATCTTCATCCCACAATCCTGGATCGGTGATTTTACCTTGAACTTGATTACCGTAAGCAGACAGAAAACATGATAAGATTTCGAGACTTTCTTCTGCTGATTTAACACTCATTGGCATTTTTTGATGAGTATTAGCAGCATTTGGTACTGCTGCAGTTGTAGTGGTATCAGTAAAGGAATGAGTGTCAGGAGTTGCTTGACCATTTTCAGATATGAACGCAGTTGCATTTACAGAGGCATTAGATGTTGAGGGTTGTCCATAGGGTGTTTGATCTGCGACAGCATCGATAGTTAAACGTGTTTGTTCATATCGTCTAAATCTCTCAATTACCTCTGGTAGAGTTATTTTGGTACCGTCATCTTTTGTCTGATAGTATTCATCTTTTATTAAGTTCACGTACACTTCCCAACGCTTGGGTAATGCATCCAAAAATCGTTCTACTTTTTCGTCTCCAATGGTTATACGAGCTCTGGCAAGGTCAGATAGCAGATTGTGAAATCTGTTGACAGTGTCTTCAAAATTTTCATTTATACCTGCTCTGAACGTATTGAATTGTCTTTTAAGAACACTTCCTCTACTTCTTTGTTGAGCGGCACTCCCAACATACTAAGTCTCAATTGCTTTCCAAAGTTCAAAAGCAGTTTTGTGATCCTGACACATGTGTATCGTTTCAATAGGCAGAGCCATTTTAAGACTTGCCCATACTCGGTTTTCAGCATCAAATACTCTTCTATGCTCAGCTGTGAAGGAAGAGATTGGAATAATAGCATTTGTACCACTTGCGGTCTGTGTTGGACGTGTGTATTTTGTTTCGATACATAGCCACATTTGTACGTCATTATACCGACAGAAGGATTCGAATTTATCGGCCCATTCGTAATATTGTAAAGAGTTGATTAACTTGGGAGGGGTGTTAGTTGATTGTCTTGAATCCATTTTAAAAGAAATCATCGAAGATGTAAGGTGACGAAGATGTTTGGCGAAGATGTTCGGCGAAGATGTAAGGTCACGAATATGTTCGGCGAAGATGTAAGGTCACGAAGATGTTGTTTGACGAAGAAGAGTGTCAGTTACGAAGATGTTGTTCGGTGAAGTTGGGCACGAAGATGGTGTTCGCAGACTTGGAAGATCCACTAACGAAGAAGTATCCACGAAGAAGTATCCACGAACTAAATCCACGAAGATATCTTCACGAACAAGCAGAAAACCCTAATCTGTAAAATACTGCCGCCGAAGATGTAACAAAAACCCTAATTCTCACAAACAGCCACTGAAGATGTACTAAGAACAATAATTTCCAGAATCGATTAAAACCTGAATTTAACCCTGAACCAAATCTCGATAGAGAGCAAACGATGCGTTCGCTCTGATACCAATTGTAGGTCCCAGTGGTCCGATCTACAGGATTAAACTATACCAATAACGAGGCGGAATCTCGTAATCGATAAAACACACAAGTTATAATCGAAAGCAATAAACAATAAAACACAATTACCGAATTCTCAATACTTTGATTAACAAACGCTGTTACAATCCAAAAGAATTAATCCGAATTCTCTCTAAAACCAACAACCCTAAACTGACCTGAACACCTCTATTTATAGAGTAACATGTGCAGCCAGTTTGGGCTTGGGCTCTACTGGGCCTCACGGACATGCAAGTCCGTGAGCAGCCCACTAAGCTAAATCTATACAAGCTAATACGATAATATGTAAACAAAACATAATAAAACATCCGGTCATTGCATTCTTGTACCAACAATCTCCCAAAACAATCCTCTTCAGTCAAGGCCTACGCAATTCCATTTCATTCTCCCAACAAATCTCATCCATAAAGCTCAAAAATAGCTGAAAAAACAATGTTCCGCTTCGAGTTGTGGCTGAAAAAGTGGTTATAATCGACCTCGGTACTACCAACTCAGCTGTTGGTGCTATGGAAGGAGGTAAGCCGGTTATCGTTACTAACGCGGAAGGACATCGCACTACGCCGTCTGTTGTAGCGTATACCAGATAGGTTAGTTGGACAGATTGCTAAGAGACACGCGGTTGTATAATTTATGGGGTGTTTCCATGTGTTTCCATGTCTACTACTAAACATATTATACATTATGAGAAACAAGTAATGGAATATAAAGAATTTGACGACTGTTTCCATGTGATTGGTTTGTAACATTTGTTGAGATCGAAATAATGAATAAAAAAACGCAAAGGAATTTGTATTCTAGCTGCTGAGATTACATGAAGATGGGTGACGTGGAGGATTTTATGCCATGTGTATGCCATGTCATCAAATGGGTGACGTGGACGTAACCGGTTACATGTTTAGCACATTGCCACGGATTTGGAAAGTTGATGTATTATAGTAGTAGTATCGTAAGTTGGTTTGTTATAACGCTACATGTGAAAAAGTTTGGTATGTTTTTTTTTGACTTTTACCGTTACTTAAAACCATATGTGAAACTACATATGATCAATGTTTTATCATATAATTTATTGGTGTTATTAATCTTAGAGAGAATGTCACAAATCGTCCTTGTGGTTGGTATGTTTTCACGAATCGCCCTTTTAACTTTTTTTTTAGCATTAACCATCCTTTAGATATGTCTTTTTGTCACCGACTGTCCTTTTTACAATTAAAAAAACTAAAATACCCTCTCTTTTTATATTTTCTTATTTTTTCATCTTTTAAATTAATATATTCTCAGATCTTCATCACTATCATCTCATCCCATCCCATCTTCATAATCAATCTAAAAAAAACACCTAATTTCTCATAAATTCATAATCAATCTCAGTTTTTTTTTCACTTTTTTCTTCTTATAATCATCATCAAATTCGGTCAATTTATTCCCATCCCATCTTCATAATCATTTTTTTCACTTTTTTCTTCTCATAATCGTCATATATTTCCAGATTTTCTCAGCCAAGCAAAAATAAATAAAAAACACACAACACCATAAACACACACTAAATCAGTTATCCCCAAACCCTAACCCTCACCGGAAAAAAAAATGATAAATTTCCGGCCATCGGAGCCACGTCCGACGGCGGCGACGGTAACGGAGACATCTGATACTTGTATAGATGTTTGCTCTGTTAGCAAATTATTATCAATAGGGTTTGTTGAGGTTTGGTCTTGGATTGCCGGAGAAATGGGTTTCGGCGGAGACACCACGGCGACGATGACGATGGTGTTGGTTTTTTTATGTCTACGTGAATAGACTAAATTACCCTCACCCCATTTACACTTTTCTTTGTTAATCTTATCCGCGTCTAATATCCATGAAGCCATACATATACGAAAAAAAATCTGGAAAAAAAATCAAGAAAATTCAAACCCTAATTTTATTTTTTTTGAAATCGAAAAAAAAATTCAAGAAAATACAAACCCTAATATTAATTTTTCTCAAATCGAAAAAAAAAACCCCTAACCTTATCAAAATCAAACCAAAAGAACTCCGATTTCTTCGAAAGAAACGAAGAAATCGAACCCTAGAAATGAAATCAGACAAAATTGAACCCATATCTGATGGGAAAAAGGGTTCGAATTGGGGGAAAACAGGGATGGAATTAGGGTTTTGGAGAGATCTGGATTAGGGAAGAAAGAGGGGAAAATAGGAAAAATTGGAAATTTAAAAGATAAAAAAAATAAGAAAATATAAAAAGAGATGGTATTTTAGTCTTTTTAAGTGAAAAAAGGACCGTCGGTGATTAAAAGACATATCAAAAGGATGGTTAATGTTAAAAAAAAGTAAAATGACGATCCGTGAAAAACAGACCAACCACAAGTAGGGGTGTTAAAATATATGATCCGACCCGGACCCGACCCCGAACCGAACCCTATTTACCACTTTAGGGTCGGGTTTTATCGAGTTATTTATGTATTTCGGGTCTATCGGGTTGACCCGAATCACCCGATTCATAAATAGGGTCGGGTTTCTGGTAGAATAGTTCTAGCTTGTCGGGTTTTGTGTTTGACCCGATTGACCCGAAAATTACCTTTGAACTTTTGAACCAGCATATGATATATATAGGCTAGAAGTATGAAAGAGTTTCATACATGAAGCGATGTGGGACAACCAAAATAGGGAAAACCAAAGACATATGATATATATAGGCTAGAAGTATGAAAGAGTTTCATACCTTAAGCGATGTGGGACAACTAAAGTAGGGAAAATAAATGAAGAGTTGTCCCACATCGCTTCAGGTATGAAACGTTTTCATACTTCTAGCATATATATATCATGTGCTTTGTTGGGTTCTATTAATCTTGAATTTTTTCAATATATTTGCTTTTTACATTTGCTATATGGAATATGTTTATTGTAGATTTTTTTTGAACTTTTTTAATTGTTGTGAACCTTGACCCGAAATAACTTAACCCTTTTCGACCCAAACCGAAAATGACCCGAACCTTAAAACCCGAACCCTTATTAGGGTCCGGTTAGGGTTATAAAATTTTAGTTAAAACTCGAATAAACCCGACCCAAAAGTTGCTTATTAGGGTCGGGTTAACCCGAATAACAACCCTAACCACTAGGGTTAGGATGATTTATGACATTCTCTCCTAATTTTATATGACAAATTCAGGACTAAAATTGAAAGATATTAAAACATAAGTAAATAAAATTACAGAAAAGTTGTTAAATTACTATAGTCAACACCCGTGACTACTCTAAGTTTGCCTTTCGTCCTGCCACGACGGGGGGTACATAAAAGAATATCTACTTTCCATCCGAAAACATCCAAAAAATTGGATAATTTAATTTTTGATATAAAGAAATATGTATTCAAGTTTAAAGAAAAATAACTCTTAATATGTATTCAAGTTTAAAGAAAAATAACTTTTGATTAAATACAAATCGCTATCTAGCTTGATAGAGCCAAACAACATGATCAATGCTATGATTTAATAAAGAACCGGAGGCCAAAAGGTTCTTTATCAAGTTTAATGGAGGAAGCAATCCATGTGCAGTCTCGGTAGTCCACCTTTTGGGAGAGGCTAGGATGGCAAAACCACCCGAAACCGATGGGGAAAACCGAAACCCGAGACAATTGGGTCGGGTTCGGGGAGGGTTGGCGGGTTTGGAGGCGGGTATGAGTACAAAAATATTTTTTTTGCGGGTTCGGGTATGGATTTGGGTTTTGTCAAATACCCGCCAGATTATCCATATCCGTACCCATACCTGTACCCATACACATATAAGTCTTTTTTTTTTCTTTTTGTATTTATAAAAAATACATATTACTAATTATAACTTTTTATATTTTATACTTTAATTGATTTCACATAACTTAAATTATATCCTTTAAAATAATCGTTTAAAATTTGAAATGTCGATAATGAATTAGTTATTTTGTTGGGTTTTAGTAATTCGTTAAGAATTTTTTTATCCCTAACTCGACATTTTGTCTAGCATAAATGTAAATGGGTATACCCAATACCCGCGGGGAAACCCGAAAAACCGATGGGTAAAACTATATGGGTATCCGATGGGTATTGGGTTGGATATGGGTATGAGTTTTATAAATGGATACGGGTACGGGTTTAGTGATATCCGACCCGAACCCGCCCCGTTGCCATCCCTAGGAGAGGCTTTACTCGGTTCAAGTTTGTAAGCCAACAGATTTAGACTCCATGGAATTAGTAAGACACAAACAGTTCCATAAACCTAAAAGACAACCTTCGCAATTTATATTGTATAAAACAAGAATAACAATAATACATAAAGAAATCAAATTAAAAAAAGGTGGGCAAAAGACTGGAAATCTTATTTATTCAAAAAGTCTATAAGAGAGATCACACATCTTGGGCCGAATATGCTTAAACATAAACACAAAACAGAACTCAAAATCCAACGGTAACATATCCGCAAAAAATATGTTTGAATTCATACGAAATACTTGAGATTCTGTCCACCGGATTAACAGAACAGCAGTGTACCTAGACTTCAACTCCAAGCTCCAACAACAAGGTGTGATTAGAGATATCAGCAACTGGTCCGCTAAACTGAATGGGACCTGTAAATAATCAAATCAGCGCACAGAAAGATTTAGAAGTTATAACTGAACAGCAAATAAGTAGAGCATGAATTTTTTGACTACCAAATAATTCATTCAAAACATATTATAAAATCCTTCCATAGATGGGTCCGAGTAGAAACTCGCCATTTTCTGGTGCAGGTCTAGCCATTTAACAAAAAGGTATGTAAACAATCAATGTATAAATTATGATTACACAAAACAATCCTAAAGTTTTTTTTAAGTTAAAACAAATTGTGACAAAATTTAACTCATCTCATTTGGCCCATTCCTTATTTAGTTTTAGTAGAGTTTTTTATTCGACCCATTTGATATAAAACGTGAACCAAATCAACTTATTCAATAGTAAATGGGTCGAAATTGCCACCTCTAGTGGCTTCCTCAAACTGCTATATTGAGTGTTTGATTATCAATCCTATAACACTCACTTAAAGGAGGGAGGTACATACCAGGACTAATATATCTGTTTTGAAGGGCCCACTCCTCCCGCTTTGATGCAAATTTCTTGAATGGTGCACCTAGAATTGCCAAACATTTTAGAATTAGAAACGCATGGAAAAATGGTTAAATTAGAGAATAATACATAAGGCAATTTAAGGATCTCACCGTCAAGCTCAACCATTGCCTTCTTAATCACAGGCTTGAATTTACCTGCCAAACACAAAAGTAGGATACTGAGATCTGTTACAATCATTCACAAGAAGTCACTAGATAGTTGTTGAAAGTTTACCATGTCTTCTCTCTACGTCCATTAATGAAGTCAAGGGAGTTCCTCCAACAGTCCAGTCTGCTACTGGAGCAGCCAAATTACCCACCTTCATGTATCAAAAACAAACCTCGTCAAAATGTTTAATGAATATGATTCTCCTAAATAGACACAAAAAAAAAGCAAATATGTATAAGTAGCAAGATGGCTGGGTTCGGTAACAGGTGCGGGCTAGACAGGGTTATAATTTAAGTGCTGATCCAAATGAGGTTGTATTTATTAAAAACAGGACATCAGACGCCTTTCACCCCACATTTGACCTGTTACCCATTTAGCAAATCAACCAAGATCATAATTGCCACCTCTACATGAAAGCAACAGCAATCTGTAAAAGATACTCACTGATGATATTAATCCAGTTTTTCCGCTCTGAAGCAGAGCTCCGGCACCATAACCCAATGCGTAGCAGTATGAAGAATCAAAGTTTGAGGGCAAACCACATCTTCCTTCATACCTGACAATTGAGATCCCAAATTAGACCATCAAAATATGTAATTTCGTAGAAAACCTCTCCTTGAAAACAAAATGCAAGATCAACAAGGGCTTTAGATAATGATAACATGAAGAAAGGGTTACAACATACCCGAAAAAGTGGGATTGGCCTTTAAACTGGCAAGAATACTGACCCACTTGCTTCCTCTGGTCTAATTCACTTTCAACCATTTGAATAAGCATTTTCTCTGTTTCAATTTTGGCAACCTAAGGAAAAACAAATTCACAACATAAAATGTGTTATCGTAATACCTAGTACAAACGAATTACTAAAAACAATAACATCAAAAATTGGTAAATACCTGAACATTTCCGTGGGGATCTCTTTCAAGAAGCAACTGATCTTGAATTGCTGGAGGAAGCAACTCAAAAAGCTGTAAAGACTGAGGAACAAGTTTCTGTTTCCAAAGTCCACTCTCATCTACAGTTTCATTGGCCAGAATTTCATTTAATTCAGCAATAAGCTGTTGCACCTACAAATCGCCAATAAAAACACATTTATTAAATTTCTCAACATATTAATGAATACAAATGGTACTAGTTTATAGCCAGTACTATGATTTTACAAGTACAAAGGTAAACAACAAAGTGACAAACATGGTTTCGCTTACCTCGGGAATGAAATCGATAAGTCCTTCGGGAATTAGTATAACACCATAGTTAAAACCAAGATCTGCTCTTTTACAAATTACATCTGCTATGTAGTCAGTAACCTTTTTCAGTGTTAACTTCTTGGAGGCAACCTGTTGTGGGGTAAGAGATGAAGAAAAATCATTAGGGTGCCTTTACAAAGTTGCACATGCCGTCTATGAACAAAAAGGGAATATTGGGCGAACGGTTCGAGAAAAAGGTAAAACGGGTAGTTTTTCATGTTGGGTTGACCGGAAATACTTTTTTTAAAACAAATTTATAAATAACTAGTGTTTCAAATATAATTTGCAAAAAATTAAATAAATCACTAACAATCTATTTTATATTAAAATATTTTAGTAGGTTGAATGCATTAAAAATACACTTTGAGTGAGTTTTAATCCATTGACATGTTACAGATTAAAAGATAACATGGATTGACTCATTCATAAAAGGTGGGTACAAATTGACCCCATTACCACACCGATAAATCTACAAAATGCCGATGTCTTCCAAAGGAGTTAAGCAACTAAGCATATTTTAAGAAGAAACAGCTCAGAAAGTGTTCTTACCTCCTCTCCGATAAGAGTGATGTTTGGGTGAGTTTGTAAAGCACACTCTAATGTAATGTGGGATGCAGCACGTCCCATAAGCCGTACAACTGCAAAAAACCTTATAATTACCAACCTTGTATGATTTAAAACTAGCTCTGTGCATAGTATATATATAATACATATGTGTGTGTGTGTGTGTGTGTGTGTGTAAATATAAGAGCATGCATTGGCCAAAAGAATGGGTTTTCTGGGGTAAAGGACTCTTTTTGTGCCGGTAAAATGTCCTCGGTAGAAAGCACCTAGTGGGAATTGAACGTTGGACCCCTCACCTTTTTGGTGAAAGTTTATCCAATTTCATATTCGCCACCAGACCAACTACCGGAGACGAAAAAGTATGGTTAACATTAGAAGCAATACATCCATAAAAACCACCCATCTCGGTCTTTCTTTATTCAAAATTTACCAGAGTTGAGCGAAATCTCATTAGCTTATGCTAAAAAAATTCTGAGACACAGATATAAAAGTCCTCTTGAGTTAGGTATAAGTCAAAAGGCTTACAATGGTAGTATTTTCCTGTTGAACGAGCATCTATCATAACGTTTCCAATTTGTTCGGCATAAACCTGCATAATTAGAATAGAAGCAAGATTATTAGAGTATTAGACACAAAAATACAGAATTTCGTTTTGTACATTGCATGTTCATTCATATTCAAACTTATATGGTATAAAGAAGTATTGAGATACAATGATGGTACGAAAACCAAGGACATAACAATAAAATTACCTTGCACGCAGTATCAAAACCAAAACTTGTAGGAACCTCTTTACATTTCAAGTCCCCATCAATGGTTTTGGGGCATCCAATGACTCGAGTCTTCAAATTCTTACTCCTGTGCAATATAGTAGTTATGATAATAAGTCAAAAGTTTACAGGTACTAAAATACATTATGGTAAATTATTCACCTAAAATATTCAGCAAGAAGACAAGCATTTGTGTTTGAATCATCTCCACCGATAACAACAAGCCCATCCAGATCAAGCTTCGCTGCTGTGTCTTCAGCTTGCTTAAACTGAAATAACGTGAATACAACTTCAGTAAGTTTACTTATGAATTTGTTATAAACTTAATGTTCACCTTCATAAATATACGAAAGACTATAAGATCTACAATAAGTTAGTCAGGCTGTAAATAAAAAGAGAACCTGTTCTGGAGTCTCGATCTTGTCCCTCCCACTACAGATCATATCAAATCCTCCCTGATGCAGTGAATTAAAAGATAATCAGCAACTTGTAGAAAAAAACACTAGTGTCACGTGCAACCATCTTTCAATGTTTGTTGTCACTGGGGACCAACAAAATCCGGAGAACGGATTAGTGGTTTTGGGCCTTGTCTATAATTTGGGACTGCAAATCTTGCATCCATTCAAAGGAAGCATTAGTAATGTACCTGATTTCTATATGGGTAAATGTAGTCTGGGGTTAAAATGATGTATTTCCCCTTCATGATCCCAGCTGGGCCACCCCTGAATCCATATAAAGTACTTCCTTTGCAGCGTTCCTGCAAATAATCTACAACGAAGAGTTACTTCAAATTTAAATAACATAGAGATATCAAAGAATAAGCGATAAAAGGTCTGAAAGCTCACCAAACATCCCAGAGATAACATTGTGTCCTCCAGGAGCTTGACCTCCTGACAAGACTACTCCTATCTTCAAAGCCGATCCCGAATCATTTGATTGGCTTGGCTCCAACACCGCTGAAGGTTGTCCAAATAGCGATGGGAAGAGTTTTGCAATCTCATCTAAACATGTTAAACCAAAGAAACATTAATTAAAATAAATAAGAAAAAGTAAATGCAACATTAACAAAATAATAAGTAGCTACAAATGATTACAACTTTTTAGCTATCGATCGATGTTCAACCACATTAAAAATTAAATTAATAAATATCCACAGATCTTAATGTGTTTAAATAAAAAAAGAGTACCTGGATTTCCGGCAGCGGAACTAGGAGGACCATTAACAACATTAAAAGGTTTTTCAAAAACAGATGGAAGAGAAAGAGGATGATCGAGACGGCTGTTCTGTACTTCACTGTAGACAGTAGAGACGCGGCTAGTCACCGGAGTTTTTATATCACCGCCGCCGTTAGCAATCATAGAAGGGGGTGCCATTAGATCGGGAGGGACCAGAGAAAATCGGAGATGTTTCGGCGCTGTGGTTTTTCGGGCTATACAAATAGAGTGAACAAAAGGAGAGTTGGTGAGATGCAAAGGGTAAATAAGTCTTTGTAGTTTCCGCCCACCTATTGGAGGAGGGTATCTTTTGGGATATTCTCAAACTCCAAGGCTAAAGGGTAACATGTGTTTAGGGATGGACAAAAAAAAGATCTATGGTCTTTCGTTTTGGCACTACTAAAACTACCAAGATTTTTTACTTGGTCAAAAAATAATTGTGAGTTGGGTCAACATTTACTTTTATATTTTGAAAACAACAAAACTAGAAATCAACTTTTTCTTTTTTATATTTTGAAACTTACAAATGTTAATTAATGATATTCCTAACCAACTAATTAAATTCAGATTAATACAAATTTATTATGTATATAAATGGTTGTAATTTTGTTTAAAAACATACTCACAAAGGTGATTCAATTTGTGCAACAAAAGGTGATATTTTTAATACTAATTTACAGCACGTAAAATTCAATTTTTTGTTTGAAATGAGATACAACTTTTGTGAAAAACCCTTTTTATATTTTTTAATTAATTTACAGCAATAGAGCTAAGTACATCTTCTGAAGCAGGTGGTACATCTTTTGAAGCTGGTGTTGTTGTACGACAACAATGCAGTTAAAGGTACACAAGCATTAGTTATTGTTAGTCATTCAATATTGTCTTCTTTGAATTAATTTTGATGACTTCTTTTTAGCCAACCTTATTGACATCGATACACACATAATATTTTTTTTTAAATAAACATGTAAATTAGGAATCTGATTTTAATTATTTTTTTTCCAGGATTTTTATTTGACATATAAAAATTTCATTTTTTTACGAAGACAATGCAAATGATGTCGAAACTTCTTCATCGATTTCACCTTTTTTCTCTAATCAGGTAAAACAATCAATTATAATAAATATTTTTGTTTAATTTATTGTGTAGATATCTTGCAAGTAAACATCATGACGAATTAAAATAAATTTATTTTCAGGTATTTTGCTCTCACGAAGATTTAAAAGATTGGGCACAAATCAAAGCACGTTCTCTTGGTTATGTTATTATTACTCAAAGATCATACACAGACACAAGTGGTTTTTTGTATGAAGTAACGCTTATGTGTGATCTTGGTGGCGAATATAAACACAAAGAATCAAGCAAAAATTCCGCTACGCGAAAAATTAATTGCCCGTTCCAATTGGTAGGGAAATATTCAAATATATATAACGGTTGGTTGATAAGTGTAATATGTGATGAACATAATCATCCACCTGCACAACATATGGAGGGGCATCCATATGTCAGGCGATTGTCTAGAGATGAATATCGATTAGTTGAAGATCTGACAAAAAAGAACGTGCGACCAAGTGATATTCTATCGATATTAAAGGCGCAATTTGAAAATAATGTGTCAACAATCAAAGACATATATAACGCGCAATACAAAATTCGCAAGGCCTTACAAGTTGGGAAAAGTCCGATGCAGGTAAAACATTACTCATTTAATTCCTTTATAATTTAACATTTTTATTTTCAAATAATTTAAGTGTAATTTATTTATGAAAATTTGAATGCAGGTTGTTATGTCTTTTTTACATTCTAACGGTTACGTTCATGACTTTTCTACAAATGATGTTACAAATGAGCTAAAAGCACTATTCTTTGTTCATCCGACATCATTTAAGATATGGCGTGCATTCCCGCATGTGTTAATGATAGATGCTACGTACAAGACGAACAAGTATAATATGCCGTTTGTAGAGATTGTTGGTGTAACTTTTACGGGAAAGACATTTTGCATAGCTTTCGCCTTTATAAGTGAAGAAAAGATGGATAACTACAAGTGGGTGTTAGAGTGTTTAAAGTTGACATTAGATGAGTTCATGCTTCCACGTGTCATTATTACTGACAGAGAGTTGGCACTCACGAATGCATGCGAACAAGTTTTCCCAAATGCTACTCGATTATTGTGTAGATGGCACATTAGCCAAAATATTTTGAAGAATTGCAGGCAAACAGTAAGAGTGGAACGTGATTGGGAATCTTTTCTTACGGCGTGGAAGTTACTAGAAGATTCTCCGACGCTAATATCGTACATGGAAAACTACAAGCAACTTCAACTGGTTTTGAGAAAATATCCACGTAATTTTTTATATTACTTTGGCTTAAATTTGAATTATTTTTATATAGTTTAGATATTTATTTTACTTTTCAGGTGTTTTAAGTTATGTGGATGACAATTGGTTGAATGATCATAAAGAGAAGTTTGTGTGTGCATGGTGTGACGAGTCTTTTAACTTTGGGAATCGCACAACCAATAGAGTTGAAAGCCAACACGCCAAGTTAAAAAAGTACATGAATAAAAAGAAACATTCATTTGATCAACTTTTGGGGTATATAAATCAACTCGTGCAGTCCCAAGTTACAGCAATAAATGAAAGCTTTGAACGAAGTAGAATATCTCGTTATCATCAACATAACATATCCTGTTTTAGCTTATTACGGGGTCTGGTTTCAAAAAAAGCACTTGATATAATTTTACGAGAACTTCATCGACTGAACAATCTTGAGTTGAACTACTCAACATGTGGTTGTCAACTTCGTAAGAGTTGTTGGTTACCATGTGCTTGCGAACTTTTAGCGTACTTAAATTCGGGTAAGTTTTTTTTAAACTAGAATCGTTTGATTAATTATTCGAGGTCTTGGTTTAACAAAAAATAAATTCTTTTTGCAGGCGAGGCTATTCCTTTAGATTCAGTTGATATATTTTGGAGGACATTAGAAGTTTCATGGTCAACACCCTTGGAGCATGAAAACATTCAATGTGACGATGAACTACACATTTTCAAAGAAACGTTTAACAAGCAGTCAGACGCTGGAAAGAAGAGCTTGTTAAGAAGGCTAGGTGATATGCTCAATCCAAGCAAAAATAAAATTAGAGAACCTGCGGTAAAGAAAAATACTCGTGGACGTCCAAGCTTGAAGAAACAAAAAAAGAACAAATTTGTTTATCCGAAAAATCAAGATCCCGGTGTAAGGACTTACTCAACCAGACTTTTTTTGATTGACTTGAATATGGAACTGGGAGACACAGTTCTTACTCAAACTATGAAACATGTGCACCCAACTTGTTCCCAGATTTAAATGAAGAACCTGCAAGACACAGTTCGTATGTGAGTCAGTCATTTGCTAAACATGGTTTATCAACGGTAACAAGCGACCCTGAAACATTTTTGAGATATCTTCCACAAATATTCCATCCTTATCTTACATGTTTACAAGATGTAGAAGGTGATGGAAATTGCGGATTTCGATCTGTCGCTGTCGCTCTTGGTCGATCTGAGGACCAGTGGCCTCAAATTCGGTCAGACTTGGTGCGGGAGTTGGAGGCTAACCATCAAAAGTACAAGTATGTATTTGGAACAGCGGGTTATAAACAAATTTATAAAACCGTACGATACGCTGGAAAATGGATGGAAATGCCAAACACTGTATTGATTATTGCTTCTGCATACAACATAGTTGTTATAAGTCTAGCTAATGGAGGAAATGTCGGAGGTTGTACAACATCTTTTCCACTTTGGTCCAGTCCACCACAATTAGAGCCATATGAGACAATTGTCATTGCTCATGTGTATGGTAACCATTACATTAAAGCGGAATTACGCGAAGGTTGCCCTTTACCGATGACTCATCCACTTTGGAGGACTTATAAAAGTGATATTGCATCTAGGTGGGAAGACCCCTATGTTAGTCGTCAAGAAGAGTTTTACGAGCATTATTATCGTATTCCTGAATTTATTGATCTATCGAAATGATAATGTAACGTTTTATCTATTGTAACTCTAGTTTTTTTATCAATGAATGTTTAAGTATTTGCTTACTATTTTATAAATGTATGTATAATTAAATAAACCAAAAAATATAAAACTTATAACTTACTTTTTATAAATGTATGCATAATTGAATAAACCAAAAATATAAATTTCTAATATAAATAATTAAAAAGAATACAATCATTGCATTAATGATGACTTAAAAAAGTAAAATGCTTAATGATTACACAAATAATTATAAGCTTAGAAAAAAGTAAAAGATAAAATAATTTTTTAATAAAAAGTGAAAAAAAAACATCATGATTATAGCAATCATGGTAGATTTAGTAAAATGATTTGGTACATTTAGAACAAGCCTTCGTTTTTTCTAAATACTTAGGTGTTGTTCTTTTTTGAAAAAAAAGTCTTAATAGGCTCTGAACTCTGACCCGGTCAGAGGTTTTAAAAATTTTGTTGTTCTTTTTTTTTTTCCAACCAGAGACAAAAAACCTCTTTTTACCTCTGATACAACCCTACATAAAAAACCTCTTTTTACCTTCTGATTACCTCTTTTTCTTCACCAGTAAGTTTTTCATCCTTAAATTCAAGTAATTTTTGATTTTTTTCAATGGTTTGTCACTTGATTTCGTTATATAAATTGATATTGATGATTGTTTGTTAGATTTAGGTGATATAATTTTTTTTTAATATGTATTTGTTTTCGATTGCATATAAACTCCTACTATTACATTGACTTTTATGTGAACTTTTCTTTTGTTAATTATTTTTATATCTTGAAATTAATGTTAGACAATTAGTTTATTAATTTGTTCAAATAAGTAATATGAATATGTATGGATTGAGCGTGCTTTTGGTGTTTTGAAAGCACGTTTTCACATCTTGAAGAGAATGGCTCCGTATTCTTTGGTGAAACAAAGAGATATTACTATTGCATGCTTTGCTATTCATAATTTTATACGAAAAGAATGATTAAGTGATGAGTTTTTCTCCGAATATGATCGAGGTGAAGTACATGCTAACGAGAATGTACAAGATGGGGACGAGTACGATGAGGACGAGGTTCAACCACATGGAAATACAACAAATCAACAATATATGATCAATTGTCGAGATCAACTTGCGGCACAATTAATGCAAAATGTTGAAAATGTTGTTTGAATATTATCTTTATTTGAAAAATGTTGGCACTATGTTTGAACATTTTTATGAATGTTTTTATTTAAGACGGTTTATAAATGCAACAGTTTAGTACTAATGTAGTAAAACAGATGTTACGAAGGAAAAAAGAACATAGTATATTGATTCAGATTCAGAGTTTTAGACCACCTCTGATTATTCAGAGCTGATATTCAGATTCAAAGGAAAAACCTTTGGTTCAAGAGAACAGCACCTTAGTCTGAAATCTGAAAACCAGTTCTGAATGATAAGAGGCAGTGTCTGAAACCTGAAAGCATAACCAGTAACACTGTTTGAAAAATGGTCTGAACATTTTTTTTTTTTTTTTCTTTTTTTTTCTTTTCTCTTTTGGTTCCTCTTATCATTTTTAATGATATTAAAGTAGCTAAATTGTATAAAAACAATAACAAATAATTGAATGTAAAATTTAACAAAAAAATATATCAATATTAGAAAACAAGTGCTTTCAACAATAATACCGAATATTAATAAAATGTTAGTGAAATATTATAACAAGCAAAGTACGATAAAAGGGGAAAATGTAGTACTTTTTTCTTCGTAAACTAACATGATAAAAACTTTTCTATCAATTATTTTTCATTTTCATAATTTATCCAGTTATTTTTCACGTAAATTAATCATAACTATTCAAACCATTGACTTTTTTTTTTACCCTTTTAAATCAATGTAAATAATTATATATAAACGTATGTAACACTTATTAATAAATCATAAGTTAGTTTAAGCTTAAAATAACGAGATTTCAAATTAAAATTTATATATAATATTAACGAACTCAATTTTTTTTAAATGATCTAAATAACAAGGAGATTTTATTTTTTTCAAAAAGTATTATTTTCCTCTTTTATTTTATTCATGTGTAAGAAGTAAATTATGACAAATAAATTCTAAAATATGTAAAGACTTGTGTGTTGAGTTTGAGTACATGATATTAGTATGAGTTATTTTATAAGGGGATGTTCATACATTTTTTTTCACTTATCGAACAAGAGGAAATCAAGATATTATAAGAGCTTAATAAAAAATAAATTCAAACAGTATTAATGTCCTTATATTTGATCGAATAAGAGAAATTACTCTTATTAAGAGTTTATTTGAAAAAACAAAAGAGGCCCTAGACTCGATAAATTGATCCGGGTTTGGACCGGAAACGAGTTGAACTGGTAATGGTGGTTCTTTTATCGGTTCTCAAAAATACTAAAAAAATTTCGTGTTTGGTCCTTGATACAACCGACGGTCCTTTTGGTTTGGACCAACAACTGAATATTTGCATGTTTAAATTTATGATTTTACTAGAAAAATAACTTGATTGAAGTATTCAAGGCCTATTGGTCATACAAATTTCATATGCTTAGTTTGCAAATGTGTTGTTTCACTTAATCTTCGAGGTAAATAGGTAATGTAAAACTTTCTTTATTATTTTTTAAACTATATATCAAATCTAATCTAATCCAATTTTAATACACATCCTTATTAAAAATACATAACCTATTCTAAAAAGAATATATCAAGTTTATTATATATAAATATATATATATATATATATATATATATGTATATATATGTATATATATATATATATATATATATATATATATATATATATATATATATATATATATATAGAGGTGGGTTCATTTAGGAACCACTAAATATTTAGGAACCATTAGGAACCAATATTCACCAGTGTATATATATGATATTCACCAGTGTATATATGATATTCACCACTGTATATAAAGCATATGTATATATATATATATATACACTGGTGAATATTGTATGTATATACACTGGTGAATATTATATGTATATACACTGGTGAATATCATATTAAATATACACTGGTGAATATCATATATATATACACTGGTGAATATTGGTTCCTAATGGTTCCTAAATATTTACATGGTTCTTAAATGAAACCAACTCTATATATATATATATATATATATATATATATATATATATATATAGAGGTGGGTTCATTTAGGAACCATCAATTATTTAGGAACCATTAGGAACCATTTTTAGGCAAGGTGACAATTTTGTAATTAAGCCAAATCCCCAAATTGGAAATCAATTAAAACCCACTTTAAAATACTAATTAACTTTAAATTAACATATCTAGAGTATAACTAGGTTTTAGGGAAAACTAAATACACCATTAAAACAAGCATTTAATTATCTTTCCAACGAGCACCCACTTGATATACTTTTGACGACTTTTTTTTTTTTTTTTTTTTTTAGTGAGTTTCGGTATATACACTAGTGTATATACTAAATATTCACCAGTGTATATACTAATTCACCAAAAACACATCTAAACCATATACACTATACACTAGTGTATACACTATATTCACTAATGTATACGAATCTTTATATTAATTTCCTTTTAATTGTGAATACGCAATATACAAAAGTGAATATACAATATATATATACACAAGTGAATATACAATATACACCAGTGAATACGCAATATACACAAGTGAATATACAATATACACCAGTGAATACCATGTATTCAATAGAGAATACATCTTATACATTAGTGAATATAGTGTATACACTAGTGTATATTGTATAAATACACTAGTGTATAACTATACATTAGTGAATATAGTGTATACACTAGTGTATAAATACACTACTGTAGTGTATAAATACACTAGTGTATAACTATACATTAGTGAATATAGTGTATACACTAGTGTATAGTATATATGGTTCAAATGTGTTTTTTGTGAATTAGTATATACACTGGTGAATATTTAGTATATACACTAGTGTATATACCGAAACTCACTGTAAAAAAAAAAAAAAAAAAAAAGTCGTCAAAAGTATATCAAGTGGGTGCTCGTTGGAAAGATAATTAAATGCTTGTTCTAATGGTGTATTTAGTTTTTCCTAAAACCTAGTTATACTGTAGATATGTTAATTTAAAGTTAATTAGGATTTTAAAGTGGTTTTAATTGATTTCCAATTTGGCTCTCAATTTTGACTTAATTACAAAATTGCCACCTTGAGTTTAATTACAAAATTGCCACCTTGCCTAAAAATGGTTCCTAATGGTTCCTAAATAATTACATGGTTCTTAAATGAAACCAACTATATATATATATATATATATATATATATATATATATATATATATATATATATATATATATATATATATATATATATATATATATATATATATATAATGCAACAACCAATATTTTTACAAGAAATGCGAAATTTATTTTGCACCATTAGATGATTAGATTAATGGTTAAAAATAAAATGGTATGATGGTAATTAAATTGAAAAATGGGTAATATTTTATAAGAATGAAAAGGATAGTATTGTACTTTTACATTTTTTTCCTAAAAAATCTACCTGTCTCCTATAAATTCCTAAATGCATTTATCAGTTCCTCAAAATCATTTAAACACTTACTAAATCCAAAACCCTCTAAAATTATCTTTCGTTTGAATATTAAAATTTGATGAACATGGTACTTCTGATATACACGTCTCCATTAATTCAAATAGTTAATCATTATTTTCATGTTTCTTTTTTTCCTTCCTTTTTTATAATTTTTATTTTTGAAAATATTTCTTTAATCTGATTCCCTTTATTTGGAAAACAATTTTCTTTTGAAAATTAATAAAAATAATTTATAATTATGAAATTTTTTCTTAATTTGTTTTCTTGTCAAATTTCTTGTATGTTGAATTTAATTGCTTTATATGTAAGATTCTTGAGAAAAAATATGAACCGATGATGATAATGATATAAAGATGATTTTACCTCATTTTATTATTCTTATTTTTAATTAAAATTATGTTTATTTTGTTTCTACTAGAGTTCTAAAGTGAGAATTAAAGATCAATTAAGAGGACAAAGATGATTATGTCTTGGACGAAGATCGAATTGGTCACATATGCTCAACATAAAGTTTGTATTCAAATCTGATAAAGAAGATAACTTTTTAGGATCTTTCGAACTAGTGTTTAAACAAACGTGTAGATTTAGATCTATCAAATAAGTTGCAGCGGATCAACACTTTGATATTAACAAGGATCAATTGATTAACATTTTATATGATTATGAATGAATAAACGTTAACAATTAAGAACATAAGAATTCCACCAACAACCTCAATCTATTAGAATAATTGTATATGAATAGACGTATATCTACTACGATACAAGGACCTATATTTATAGACCTTGAGGCTAAAACCGTAAACATAATCGGGTTACAACTCTAACGAAATCTACAAAGATAATTATCTAAATCAATTCCATAATTACCTGCTTACAATACGTGCTAGGATATATCAATTAAACAGTAGAAACAATGACCAGTAGAATCTTCATGCATTCCATGCAGCGCTAGTAGTAATAGTGTGACCAGTAGTAATCTTCACCAGTAGAAACCATCTTCACCAGTAGTATTACTCACCAGTACAAACTAACTCGGTGACCAGTACAAACACCCTCTTCACCAGTAGTAACCACTATAACCCAACATCTAAACTTCTGCTTTCACTTATAAGCATAAGTTTCTTCATATCAAAACTGGAGAATGCTGCCAAAACCTTGAAGCTTCTATAACGAATTTCTATGGTCCATAAGCTGACATCTGATCTTCCACAACAGTTGAATTGCCTCTTCAGAATCTTGATTGGCCTTCAACTTCACATTAAGCATATTGATCATGATGTTGATGCCATGCTTATATTTCTTTTCTACCAAGAAATACTATGTTTTTCCATCTGCTCAAGGAGTAAACTCCGCAGCTTTCGTAATGGACCCATTCAAGTACTGGAGTAAATCTTGCTAGCTCTCCAGGGACGTTCTCAGGCTCAAACATAAGTTCTAACACCTCTATTAATAAATCATTAAAATGTAGAACTGTACCTTTGCCATGAGAATACTTCTTGCTTCCAATGAGGAACATATCAACCAAATCTCTTCCACTGATGTTCCTGAAGATCTCCAGATGGCTATAATAAACATTGAAGCTCTTTGAAGCTCTGACAATTTTGTTCGCATTCCTCCCATCAATAACAACATCAAACCAATCAATAATGGGCATCTCTGTGAATGTAGTAGCACACTTGATATCTTTAGTATGCAGAATCAAAGTCTTCATGTCATCAAAAACCGTATCTGCAGCTTCATTAACCTGATCATCTGAGATCTCAGGCACACAACCAAATTCAAAGTTTTCAGTGATGTCTTCTTTCTTGACCCGGATAATCTTTGGTTTCTCCTCCTCTTGTTCCTTCTCAGCATCTTTTCTCTTCTCCTTACCCTGAGATTCCCCTTCTGTAGATTTCTTCTGTTCATGTTTTGTCTTCTACCAGTATTAACTTTTGCACTGGTGCTTGCCTTTCTCTTTCCTCCAGTAGTAACTGTTTCTACTGCTTGTTTTGACTTTTTAGCAGTAGGAACACCACTACTATGACTAGCTTTTCTTTTCTTTTCTGGCAAGGACTCTTCATGAACCATCTTCTTCTTCACCTCCTTCTTCTCACTTTCTTTTCTTTCCTTTTTCTTCCCAAAGTGAACTAACTTGTACCGTCTATCAAGAGCATCCTTCAGAGCTTGTTCTCTCTCCAACTCTGCTCTTTTCTCTCTCCAACTCTGCTTGTTCTTGAGCTGGCTTTAAAATCCTCTTTTATGTAATGTATAGGTACAAGACATTATCCAACTTCATAGGGCCAAGCTGCTTTCCACTATATTTCCCAACGGACTTGAGGAAATATGTATACTTTTTCTTATCTTCTGCTCTCCTCACATTCCTCTTTATAGTGTTTTTGCTTCTAGCCTCCTCCTTCTTCTTCTTCTGCAAGAGAATTTCATCCTTTTCAAGCATCTTTTGAGCCAGTTCTACATCAGCCTTCTCTTGAGCTTTTCTTTATAGCTCATCTTGAATTTGTTCATTTGCCATCCTTTGGGATGCAATAGCATCTTCCTGCTCTATCTTTTTCAGTCTCTCCTTTTCTGCTTGTTGTTTCCCTTGCTCTTCTATTTCAAGCTCTAACAGCTTGATTTGTTCATCTCTCTCTTCTGCAAGCTTTCTTCTCTTCTCAGTCTCTTCAGCCTCTAATTCCTCCTTGGACTTAATCTTTCCCTTTCCTTTGCTTCTCCATTGTTGATCATCATCCAAATATACTTTCTGAATGCCCTTCTTGGTTTGGATGAATTCCATTGGTCTCTGCTGAGCTGGTGGAGGAATAACAGGCTCATTAGACTCACCAGTAAGACCTTCAGAGTCACCAGTAGTAAAAGCGATTGGCTTCTCTTTAGGTTTTCCTTTAGCTGCCTTTCTTTGTCTAGCCACAACTGCAACTAGTTGTTCTTTCCTCAGAGATTCAGCTTTCAATCTTTCTTGTTTTACTTTCTCCTCCTTCATCATTTCCAGCTCAGAAGCTAGAGTAGCATCATCTTCAATTAATGGAACTACTGGTGGATCACCAATAGGAAAGCTTGTTTGATCATCAGTAACAACTGGTGGATCACCAGTAGGAAAATCAGTTTCAGCATCACCAGTATTAACCGGTGGATCACCAGTAGGAATATCATATTCAGTATTACTAGTAGTAACTGGTGGGTCCATAGTAGGAACACTTTCATTATTGCCAGTAGTAACTAGAGGATCATCAGTTATATCCTTCTCACCAGTAATAACATCTTGTCTTTGTTGTTATTGCTACTCTGTCTTTTCTTCCTTCTCACCAGTATAACTGTCTTTTTCCTTCTCTTCTTTCTTTTCAGGCTGAACCTTTCCTTTCAAAATTTCATCAACCCTTTCCCTGGCTTGCTTAACTTCTTCTTCATTTTCTCCCATATTCATAATTACATCATTCAGCTCTTGATCTTTAGTGGTCCATTCAGAAGATCTTGAGAAAGCAGTATAAGGAACATAAGGATGTTGACATAAGCTTGATGTTCTGATTCAGTCTGTTTTTCACCTTCACCTTCTTCCATATCGATGGTCACAATTTTAATTTCAGAATCTTCATGATCAGACCATTCAAAATCTGCATCAGTCACCACTCTTCCTTCTCAACCTCTATTTCAACCTCTGTTCTTCTCAGCATTCAAAGGAAACTCTTTCTCCACCTCCTGTTCATTCTTTTGATGTTCCTCCCTTTCAGCTGCCTTTTCTACATTCTCCCCCTTATTGACAGCATTCTCATCATGCATGCTAGAGGAACTGGAGCTAGAGCCAAAAGGAGTGGGTAATTTTGGCTTTGCACCACCCTTCTTTCCACCTTTCTTTTCAACCTTCTTTCCACCTTTCTTTGAAATCTTGACACGCTTTTTCATGGAGATCCTGTACAATTTCACCTATGTCACCATCTTAGAAACCAATTTTTTCTGTCTTTTGATTTCCTCATCTTGCACATCCACCTTCTCAGTAAACTTCATTCACATCTCCGTCAATTCAAGATTAGAGTAGTAAAAACTATCCCCCCTACCCTTCTGTTGTGTACCAACATTAGGCAGTTCCTCGGATGATTTAGAGGGTGCCTTCTGCCTAGCAGAAACATCACCCCCTGGTCTCTTGGCGCCTGGGTCCTCTTGATAATGATTCCAAGGAATCATCATCATTAAGAGTTGCCGTTGATTGGGTCTTAGTGCCTTTCTTACTGTCATGTGCACCACGAGGTGGTGCAACAGTAGTATGAGCCCTCTCAACATGGTCTCCCCCTCCTTATGGACCACCTTCTTAGGAGTAGTAGGTATGGATTTTACTGGTTTAAATTTTTTGGATTTAGGTGCAGGACGTGAAGGACCCCTCTTGGACTTGGGGGCATACTCCTTCTGAGGAGTATTTTGAAGTGAGGTAGATGGTGCTTCAGGAGCACTTTATTGTTGTTCTATAATAGGAGTACAAGTAGAAGTAGAAACATGTGGTATGGGTTGGGACTCAAGTGGGTTACTTGGTCCTTCACCGGTTGAAACTGGGACAACCACCATTGTAGAGAATAGTAGAGTCACCTTTCTTGAAAATTTGTTTACTTGCCTCCTCATATTTGAAAAGGTTTTCTTGGAATGAGCATCCATGAGGAGGACTTCACCCTCAGTGGACAGAGTATCAAGCTCCTTGTTTAGAATGATTGTAAAAATCGTGGATACATTAGAAACTTGTTTTCAAGGTGAGCAAGATTCTACGTAAGGTCAGTAAAAATTATGTTGTAAAAATTATACACCCTTCCAGTAGCTAAACACGCCATAGCAATAGCTATGGTGGTGTTAAACTCGTTCCAGGTGTATCTCTTTTTGGAGATACATTGTTGTAAAACATGTACAAAATACCTCCATTGGGGAGAGAGAAGTGCCTTCTGAAAAGTGAATTTTGACAGACTTCCCTCATACCCGGTACCCCATTCTTTCGAAAATCCCAAAGAGTTCGTTATTAGGAAGTGAACTAATACCTGAGTCATCTTGAAGTTCAAGATGAGAGCGGATGGTGGTTTCCGTTACAAACACTTCCTTCTTTTCAATAACAGCTTTAATACGTTCTTGGTCGTTCACCTTCTCAAGAACCGCCGTGTTCCAGAATTCACGAATGTGCTTTTCATTAACCTCCGGGTTTACCGTTAAAGCATAACGAATGTATGATTGGCGTAGAAAATTGATTATTGGATGAAAATCAGCGGCCTCTTTGTGTAGGGCTAAATCAACGACAATGTTGTGAGAGACGCCGAAAACTAGTTCTTGTTGATTCGCCATTGACAGGATTAAAGATTTTAGGAGTGATTAACCGTCGTGTAATGATCGATTAGGGTTCACTAAAGTTGGGAGGGTTTCTTTAGAAAAAGGTTTCTTTCGAGAAGGGTTTTCTGTTTAGAGAGAGCGAAAAACTGTTCAATTTGAATGAAATTAAATATTCCCAATTGTCTTCTCTATATATATACCAAACAGTCCTTGCAGTAGAAACACAAACACTTTTCTACAGGCAGTAAAAACTCCCGCCAGTAATAACAACTGGCAGTAGTAACTGCCACCAGTATAAAATATCAGTAGTACAGTTGAAATGCTACCAGTATAAATGCTACTAGTATAAACTTTACCAGTATAAACGTTGTCATTATAAATGCTACCAGTATAAACTTTACCAGTAATAACCACCAGTATAAATACAAGAAGTGATGACTAGCAGTATTATTTATACAAACTACCAGTATTAACTTTTCAAACACCAGTAATAAGTTCGAACAGTAGAAACTACCAGTATTAACTTTTCAAACACAAAAGATATGATATGAGTGATCAATTTCGTCATTTTATCAAGTAAATTTTAAGTAGGATTAATCATTCGGATATTGTTGATCAAAAATGTAAATCTGCCCACGTCAAATGCTTTCGTAAACAGATCTGCAAATTGATTATCAGTATGTACTTTAACAACCTGAATAAGTTTCTTTTCATTGCAGTCTCTTATAAAATGAAAATGAATTTCGATGTGTTTGGTTTTGGAGTGTTTGACAGGATTATTGACTATACTTATGGTACTCTTATTATCAATAAAATAGGAGTGTGTAGAAAAGAGATAACATAGTCCATCATTTGATTCTGAATCCAAAGCACTTGTGCACAACAACTTGATTCAACAACATATTCTGCTTCTGTTGATGAAGTGGACACATTAGTCTGTTTCTTGGACTGCCAAGAAATTAGTCGTGATCCAAAGAAATGACATCCCCCAGACGTTGACTTTATGTCCAAATTTTCTCCTCCATAATCGCTGTCTGTGTAGGATATGAGTTCAAAAGGAGAATCTCGTGGGTACCTCCCTTCAAGTATCTGAAAATTCTCTTCACTGCTGTCAGATGTGAGATCTTGGGACGAGTCTGGTAACGCCCGCACACACACACACACACACACGCTATACATGATGTCTGTACGAGAAGCATTTAAGTACATCAATGATCCAATCATTGACCTGTAGAGATGCTCATCCACATCCTCCCCCTTAGAATCGGCCTCTAGATGCTTGTGGGTTTCTACTGGTATACTAGCACGTTTGGCATCCTGAAAACATACTTTGCTTGATGAATAAAGATACCATTGGACTCTCCTTTACTTGTAGACCTAAGAAAAAGGTCAGTTCCCCCATAGAAATCATCTTGAACTTCTTATGCATGATTTGCTTGAACTCTCGACACAGCTTGTCATTGGTAGAGCCGAAACTAATGTCATCGACATAGATTTGTATCAGCATAATATCACTACCCACTGTCTTGATGAACATCGTTTTGTCAATTGCTCCCCTCTTGAATTGATGATTTAGAAGATAAACAGATAAAGTGTCATACCAAGCTCGTGATGCTTGATGAAGACCATACAAAGCTTATCCAATCTGTATACCATATCTGGTTGTTCAGGGTCTTCAAAACCTGGAGGTTGACATACATAAACCTCCTCTTCAACTTTGCCATACAGGAAGACACTTTTGACGTCCATTTGGTAAACCTTAAAACCTTTGAATGAAGCAAACGCCAAGAATATTCGAATGGCTTCGATTCGCGCTACTGGGAAAACACCTCATCATATTCAACACCTTCTTCCTGTGTGTACCCTTGAGCCACCAATCTTGGTTTGTTCTTGATTACAATTACCCTTTCATCCGTTTTTTTCTTGAAGATCCATTTTGTACCAAGCACTCGCTTTCCTCTAGGAAGCAGAACAAAAGTCTAAACTTCTTGTAACTTGAACTGTAGTAACTCCTCTTGCATTGCTTCTACCCAACTGGGGTCTTTAATGGCTTGTTCTATCTTCTTTGGAGTTAACTGAGAGAGAAAGCATACAAACATGCACTCATTAAAACTTTGATGAAGCTTTTTCCTTGTTTGTACTGTTGAGTGTAAGTCACTAATAATTTGTTCCAACATATGATTTTTGTTTATTCTCTATGTTTGATACAGATCTTCAGTCATTTCCTCATCCAGATTTGAGTCATTCTGATCAGGAAGATCATTGGAATGAGATTGTGGTGATGGAACAATTTCGTCTGGATTACTACTGGTAACAATCTCCTCATCTTCTGAAAGTTGTTTTTCTTTCATCTTTATTACTGCTTGATTCACTGTCATCTTCATCTTGTTGTAAGACGTTGATGCTATCATCCTATGTAGTCTGAAAGATTCCAGGAGGGTCAACAGAAACGAATGGAAAGTAGATGAATTTTGTCCTCCTATGTAGATGTGGCAGTAGAAAGTGATGGACTAGTCTTAACAGAATCACCAGTATTAGTTGAAGATATATCAGTTTTAACTGTATTACCAGTAGGAACTGGTGTACCAGTTTTAACTGTGTTACTAGTAGGAACTGGTGTACCAGTTTTAACTGTGTTACCAGTAGGAACTGGTGTTATCACTATTAACTGAAGCACCCGTAGTAACTGGAGCTCCAGTATGAACTCCATGGCCAGATTCATGTTCCCGTTGTTCCATAAAGTAGGAATTTAGTGATTTGGTTAGTTCATCGATGTTAAATAACCAGTCGGGACCTTCTCCAGTAGCATTCAAAGTCTTTTCGTTGAATGTAACATTTGTGCTCTCTTCTACAATTCTGTTCTTGATATTGTAGACTCTGTACTCTTTGCTTTGAGTCGAGTATCCTACAAAGAATCCTTCATTGATTTTGCTGTCAGACATCCCCAAATGTTCTTTTGTATGCAGAATGGTACATGGACACCCAAACGGTTTGAAGAACCTAATGAATGGCTTTCTCTCAAGAAAGAGCTCATAAGGTGTCTTTGTATGTGCTTTGACAATTAGAACCCTTTTTTGGACATAGCAGACAGTGTTAACAGCTTCAGCCCAGAATGTGATAGGAAGCTTGGAATCTGCTAACATTGATCTTGCTGCTTCGATAAGGGTTCTATTTCTTCTTTCAGCCACTCCATTTTGCTGAGAAGTTCTAGGTGCACTATATTGTCTCTCAATCCTTTTTTCTGTGTAGAATTCATCCATCTCTTGGTTGTTGAACTATGTGCCATTGTCACAGCGAATTATCTTCACCTTCTTCTCAGTCTTGTTTTCAATTCTTGTTATGAACGATCTCAGAATATCACCTGTTTCATCTTTAGATCCAAGAAAGAAACCAAAGTATACCTTGTGAAGTCATCAGTAATAACCAAACAATAATACTTCTTTCCTAGACTCATAACATGTGTTGGACCAAAAAGATCCATGTGCAGTAGGTGTAAACTGGACAAATTTGAATTGATATCTTTGATTTTATGAGAAGACTTATGTTGTTTACCCTTAAGACATGCAACACAATGATAATTTCATGTAAATTCCTTTTGTGGTAAACCCCTGACCAAACCATTTTTCACCAATTTGTTCATGTTTTTGAAATTCATATGGCACATTCTTCTGTGCCATAAAGATGATTCGTCAAGTGAAGCTTTTGAAATAAAACAATTTTCTTTAGTTGCAGAATTATTATGACCCATGTCTAAACAGTAAACATTCTCTTTCCTAGATGTTCTTAGTAGAATCATACTTTCGTCAACTACCTCAAACTTAGGATCAAGAATAATACACTCAGTTTTAGTAAAAAGCACTTTGTTATCTTTATCACAAACTTGAGAGACACTAACCAGATTATAATTTAATTCTTGAACAAAGAAAACGTTTTCAAATGTAAATGTACCATTTATGATTGTACCATTTCCTGTAATTCTTCCACCTCTTGGATTTCCTCCAATGGAAACATAGCCTCCATCATATTCAACATAATCTTTGAGCTTAAGCTTGTTGCATGTCATGTGCCTAGAGCAGCCACTGTCCACATGCCACTTATCCCCTTTCTTGACACCTGGCTTGCTCTGCACATGAATAAGAGGTTAGTTTCTTTAAGGAACCCAAGCCAAAGTAGTCTTGGGTTTACCTTTTTCATTGACATAATCAAAACGTTTGAAATGGTATGCAAGTTTCTTTGTTTGTGAATCTGAAGAGTTACTACACTCAATATTACTACTTGTGAATTTCATGTAGTTTCTACTGTTAGAGTTACTACTGCTGACTCTCCAGTAGTTTCTACTGGCAGTAGTATTTTTGAAAATTTGATTTTTGTTTCTTTTCATGCACACTCTTTTTGCTCATAAATTTCTGAGCTGTCCTACCAAATCTAGGTGCTGTGTTCATGTTGGATTTGTTAGAGCTGTTTCTATTAAATCCAATTCCATTACGGTAATTTTTATTATAGAAACAGTCCTTAGTTAGGTGATTCGACTTTCCACACACATCACAGATTTTGAAAACGTTTTGACCTTGTTGATGAGTGATCTTTTGACTCCAGTTTCTCACATTACCCCTCACAATTAACGAACTTCCCTTTTGACACATGCAGTTGCATGTTTTCACCTGTTGACCAATGTAATGCCAGTTTCTTTCTCTATAAAATTGTGGTCTGTTTTTGAAATGTTTATGAAAAGTGGGACCTTGACTAGACTCGGAATCACTTGATAATTATTCCGTTGGACAGGTTGTTCATTTACTTGTTCATTGATTATAGTTTTGGTTAAAAGAATTTTACTTTTCATTGGGTCTGCTTTAGCGTGTGTATTGACTTCAATTTCTTCCTCACTAAGTTCTTCACTAGACTCTAACTTAGGGGGAATATAATTGTTGTTATATGGTGGTGAGACACTATTGTACCCAATCCCATTCTATGTGTTCCCATGCACTTGAGACTTAAGAATTTGATCAACTGTTCTTCTGCTTTGATTACCTTTGCTAGAGCATTGTCCCTTTCCCATTTAACATTTGCTAAGTCCTCTTCATATTTTGACTCATTCTTAATATTTGCTTTCATTTGTTGTTCATAACAAGCAATTATTTTAGACAACTCTCTTCTCCTTTCTTCTAATTTATGTAATGAGTCACAAACAAGTTTATTATGTTCTCTATAATCCCTAACTTGTTTAATGCATGCAGGAGTACAAAGTTCAGTAAGTACCTCAGTTGGAATGTCATCTTTGACTGTATCTGCCATGAGAGTTTGATTTGTGATATCTTCATTTGCTTGAAAGCTCCAGTCAAATCCCAACCCATCCTGATTAACCAAAGCAGTTGAATTTGATGTTCTTCCTTGATAATTGTTGCTTGAACCTGCTGAGTTGTGCTGAGTTGCCTTCTTTTGTTTATCATCTTGACTCTCTGGACATTCCCTGGCAAAGTGTCCAAGTTTCTTGCAGTCAAAGCACCTCACTTTACTCTTATCAAAGGCAGTATTATCTCCTCTTCTAACTGCAAAGTTGTTCCTTCCCGTCCTTTGAATGAACCTCCGTGTTCTCACACTTAGCATAGCAAATTGCCACTTTAAATCCATCTCCTCTAGATCATCAACATTCACTTGCTCCAGGTCTTCAATTACTAGTCCATAATTTCCATGACTAGCAAAGAAAGCTTCCCTAACACTTTCATCATTCTGATTTCCTTTTGAGTCCTTTGATATGAAACCAGTTTCAGATGGAGTACCATCAGTAGAAACAAAAGCTGCATTCTGTGTTGAATAACTTGTTAGTCTTTAATTTCAGGTTCAAACACACGTAGCTCATTGTATAGATCGTCAATCTCCATAGTGTCAAGTGTATTTCCTTGTCTGTAGCTGACTGTGTACATTGTCCATTCTTCTCCCAAAGCTCTAAGAAACTTTCTATTGATGTCATCTTGAGCAGTATTAACTCCCATGCTAGACAATTCACCAATCAACTTGTTGAATCTGTCAAATGTTTGAGATAAAGTATCACCCTTCACAGACGTGAAGTTCTCAAACTGTTGTTTTAACAGATCCTTTTGATTCCTCCTAGTGCTTGCCGTTCCACCAAATATTTTCTCCAAGGCATCCCATAACAGTTTGGCATCAGTATAGTTTCTAAACTGATCTTGATACTCATTAGGAATAGCAATAAGTAAGGTACTCAAGGCTTGACATTCGTTGTGAGTATCTCTTCTTTCGTGCTCCGTTACTGGTTGAGATGAACCTTCTGCTCCTTTTGTTCTTGAGATCTGGTCCAGGTAATGGAACAGTTTTTGCACCATTCTTCACCACTTTCCACATGGAGTAATTGGTTTGAAGCATGGATTGATACATGCGACTCTTCCACATATCATAGTTTGATGATGTGAGTACAGGAACCCTATTTGCTTGAACGCCTTCAGTAAGATCAGACATCTTGAATTGGTTTTTTGAAAAACTTGTTAAACGCCTTGTTGATCGTAGATCTAGAGCAACCTTGTGCTCTGATACCACTTGTTAGGATCTGTCGAACTAGGTTTGTGTTTAAACAAACGTGTAGATCTAGATCTATCAAAGAAGTTGCAG
>CAJVGC010000060.1:30963743-30982925 GCA_910822075.1 Senecio squalidus | reverse complement strand
TTTAAGCACCATTAATCATTCCGTTATTGTTGATCAAAAATGTAAATCTCCCCACGTCAAATGCTTTTGTTAGTGCAATATATGTGACAGATGTTCTAGATTATTTAAGTCTTTAGTTGTAGTTTATTTGAGTCTGTAATGGTCCAATAACATTGTATTGTTAAGTGGGCTATTTAGTCTGTCATGGGTGTTAATGGACTTTGCAAAGTCCATGAGCCCATTAGTGGCTCAAGCCTGTGAACATGTCTCTCTATAAAGAGACATTGAGTTTAGGTTTAGGGTTAATGATTCCAGACAGATTGAGGGAGAGAATTCTATAAAGGCTATTTGTTGTAATTGAGTGATTCAATTAATAAAGTAGTCAGAATTCGGTAATTGTGTTTATTGTTATTATTGCATTTGATTATTACTTGTGTGATATAACTGATTACGAGATTCCGCCTCGTGATTAGTTAGTTTAATCCTGTAGATCGGACCACTGGGACCTACAATTGGTATCAGAGCAAACGCATTGTTTGCTCTATATCGAGATTTGGTTCAGGATTAAAAATCAGGTTACAATCGATTTTGGGAATTAGGGTTCTTAATATATATTTTCTGGGGGCTGTTATTAAAACATTAGGGTTTCCGAAATTTCTGTCGGCTGCAGTTTGAATTAGGGTTTGTGGCAATTAAGTTCGTTGACTAAGCAAAGTTCGTGGACCAAAAAGTCTAACAAGTTCGTGGATTTGTGATAAGGCTTGATTCTGAAATTTACTACAATTTTTTCACTGAGACTAGTTCGTTGAATCACTGAAATTATTTTCTTATTCGTTGGGCCTCAACTTATTGGACTTAAGTTTGACATTGTTATTGGGCCATTATCTACACAATCAAGTTTTATCCTCAATTTTTTTATTTACTCATTGGTACTGGGAAATTAAGAAAAGAAATAAATGGCAGCGATTGAAAAGAAATAAACACAGACACAATCAAATTAGCGGCGGTGGACTTGGTTTCTTTATCTTCGCCGTTGAATCAAAAATCATCTTCGTTCGTCAAATTACATCTTCGGCGAACCAACACATCTTCGTTAGCAGCGGCGATTGTAAATTATCATCTTCGCAGCGATTCATCTTCGTAGACCTTCGGCTAATTATATCATCATCTTCGTTTGAATTATCATCGGCGGCCAACTTCACAGAGCAATTGAAAATCATTTTCGTATTCATGTATCTTTTTCTTCATCATCTTCGTAACCTAAAATCATCTATGGTTGGCGGCGATACACACGAACATCATCTTCGTCTAAATTAGGCAGCGGCGGCGAACATTTGTTCGTGACAGGTAAGTGTTTGTTTGTGGACTGTCTTATTGCATCTTCGTGGCCGACGATACATGTTCGTGGTGGGGACGAACATCTCTAGTTCGTTTGAAATTGTTGACGAACATCTCAAGTTCGTTTGAAATCGTGACTATTTGTTTGGACGAACATCACATGTTCGTCTGATCTTCGGCAGAACTCTCGGTTCATGTTCGTGGTTTGGTACTCTAACAAGTTCGTAACGGATTTTTGATTTCAACTTCGTGGATAATTGCTTCCTATTCGTGCCTAATTTGTGATTGTAGACTCAAGTTTGTTGGTCTTTTTGGGCTTCACCATTTGGGCTGTAATTGGACTTAATTCGTGATCAATATTTGGGCCTGTAACTGATTTGGACTGGACTTTTCAATTGGACTGGACTCAATTGAACATTGAACTTGGACTCGTATATTGGACCTAAAATAAATTGGACTGTTAATTGTACTCATCACTTGGACTTAATTAATTTAACAAAAAGTAAAGAAATGTATCCTTTTACATGTGATAGTCCAGTTGATAAACCAAGTTTAAGTAGAGGAGCAATCCTTAAAAATGAATATGATACATTCACAACTAATATTAACGAATACTTTGAAGATACTGTCACCAGATACAACGATCTCGTCGCAGAACTTGTCAGATATCGTATAAATCTTGGAGGGAAAGTAATAGAGAGATTTTTGGAGGCTTTGCCTAAGCATTGGGAGGCATGGATAAAATTGATAAAAGATGAACTCGCTATCAATATCGATATGTATGGTTGCACACGATTAAATCTGGGAAAGGTGATTGAAAGATTGAGAGGATATAGGTCAACACTCATGGCATCTATTGAGGAATTTCGCAGTGAAGGCAGTAGTACTGCAGGTGATTCCAGTACTACAAGTGAAATGAGCTCGAATAAAGAAAAATTTCAAAATATTGAAGATATCGAACATGAAACAAAGGTTTGTAGCTGCACGTTGGACCTATCTAACGAAAACTTTATCAGAAAGTTGGCCGACTTCAAAACTGAAAAGTCAAAGGTACTTCTTGATCTGCAATCCATGAAGGAGTTTTGTAAAACTTTCACCATTTTAACTCTTCAAAACGATAAATTGACTAAGTCAGTATCCGCCTTGGAATCTCAACAAGGTCATTTATGGAAGCTCGAAGAATACAAGCAAAAGCGATGAACTTAGTTGAGTCAACTTGTGATGAAGACTCTGATAAACAACGAAGTTCACAACAACAAACGGAACTGCCTAACTCTTCACAAGCATTAACGGAGAAGACTAACTCTTCATAAGCGTAATCGGAGAAGACTGAATCTTCACAAACTTAAACGGAGAAGACTGAATTATTGCAACAATTCAGGGGGAGTTATTCAAGACAATGATGAGTTAGAAGAACCTGCAAGTAATACAAGGAGTACAAGACTATAAAGACTTTGAGCGTATAACGAAATCTAGAAGCAACAGTCAAGGGGGAGTTTGTTAGTGCAATATTTGTGACAGTTGTTCTAGATTATTTAAGTCTTTAGTTATAGTTTATTTGAGTCTGTAATGGTCCAATAAAATTGTATTGTTAAGTGGGCTATTTAGTCTGTCATGGGTGTTAATGGACTTTGCATAGTCCATGAGCCCATTAGTGGCCCAAGCCTGTGAACATGTCTCTATATAAAGAGACATTGAGTTTAGGTTTAGGGTTAATGATTCCAGGCAGACTGAGGGAGAGAATTCTGTTAAGGCTATTTGTTGTAATTGAGTGATTCAATTAATAAAGTAGTCAGAATTCGGTAATTGTGTTTATTGTTATTATTGCATTTGATTATTACTTGTGTGATATAACTGATTACGAGATTCCGCCTCGTGATTAGTTAGTTTAATCCTGTTGATCGGACCACTGCGACCTACAACTTTCGTGAACAAATCTGCAAATTGATTGTCAGTATGTACTTTGACAACCTGAATAAGTTTCTTTTCATTGCAGTCTCTTATTAAATGAAAACGAATTTCGATGTGTTTGGTTTTGGAGTGTTTGACAGGATTATTGACTATACTTATGGTACTCTTATTATCAATAAAAATAGGAGTGTGTAGAAAAGAGATACCCTATTCCATCATTTGATTCTGAATCCAAAGCACTTGTGCACAACAGCTTGATGCAACAACATATTCTGCTTCTGTTGATGAAGTGGACACATTAGTCTGTTTCTTGGACTGCCAAGAAATTAGTCGTGATCCAAAGAATTGACATCCCGAAGACGTTGACTTTATGTCCAAATTTTCTCCTCCATAATCGCTGTCTGTGTAGGATATGATTTCAAAAGGAGAATCTCGTGGGTACCTCCATTCAAGCATCTGAAAATTCTCTTCACTGCTGTCAGATGTGAGATCTTGGGACGAGTCTGGTAACGCGCGCACACATACACGCTATACATGATGTCTGGACGAGAAGCATTTAAGTACATCAATGATCCAATCATTGACCTGTAGAGATGCTCATCCACATCCTCCCCCTCGGAATCGGCCTCTAGATGCTTGTGGGTTTCTACTGGTATACTAGCATGTTTGGCATCCTGAAAGCCAACAGTGATCATTTTCGAAATCTGTTTGTTCAACAATCCAGGTACTGCATCCCACCGGAGAGTGCTGCGGCGCACTACTTGGCAGATTCTCCGAAAAATCTCCGTTTTTTTCATTTTCGTCTCGATTCCCCCCAAACTTAGTTTGTGAATGTGTCATGATTGCGTTCACGTGTTCTTATCTCATTCCAGGAGGTTGGTATTTCGACCCTATATTGTTTGAAGTGCTTGGATTGTTTTGCGGTTTCGGGTTCGGTTGCGTGTTACTCGGTAATTGACCTGGTGGCCGATTTGAGTAACGATCATTCATACGATCAAATATACTCCCTAAGTCATGAATCGCAACTTGCATGTTCCTCTGTCCTTGCTCGATGTGATCGTTTAACACTTCAATGAGTTGTCACCGCTTCATTCTTTGCATTTTGAGTGTGAATAAACGTCGTCATTAGATCTCTCAAGCTTTGATCATCTTCATCTTTCGGTGGATCGACATCATATCTTGGTCTTGGTGGCGATCTTGTGTTGTTGCATTGCCATCCATTATCTCGATTGTCACCACGGTTGTAGTTACCTCTGCGGTTTTTCCAGTTTGCTCCCTGATTAGGATAGTCTTATTGTACGTAATTGGCATCCTCCACTCTATAATCGCTAGCATAATGCGGTCCTCCACAATTCTCACAACCATTCTTGATCATGTGTATGTCTTTCTCGATACTCCCAATGCGTTTGTCAATCATTACCGCCATAGATTTTACTTTTTTCACGATTGAATCAATTTCGTCGCTACTCTCCGCTTGAGCAATATGTCCTCTTGTTCTCCGACCTCTACCCTCGTCTCTATATTCCCTTGATAAAAGTTATTACCAACTTATATTCCATTAAATTGTATGCTTCGTTTGTTGACTTGTACATAAAGTCTCCCCCTCCGGCTAAATCAAGTTCGTTTTGTGACTCCTTATTTAAACCATAAAAGAAAATCTCGATGATGTTGTCTTTGCCCAATCCGTGACCACAGAAACTCCTAAGTATTTCTTTCAATCTTGCCCATGCTCTAGTAGATATCTCGCCATCTTCTTATCGAAAACCACGAATATCTCGTAGTAATTTACTTCCCAAGGCGGGTGGAAAAAAACCTTTTGATGAAGGATTCCCACATTTGTGTCCATGTTGTAATTGTATTTTCTTCCATTTCTTCAAACCAAACCTTCACATATCCGGTGAGAGACAAAGGGAACAACCTCCGTTTGACACTCTCGCTCTTTTCTTCTCCATACTTGAACATCTCGCATAGCTCATTGAATTTGGCTACATGCTTAATTGGATCTGAATTGTATCGCCATCGAACGTGTTGTCTTGAATCATCTTTAAGTGATGACCCTTGACCACGAAATCTTCACCCAAGTCCGGGGTGGTAATAGTCGACCCTCGGGTAGGTAGCACTGCTACAGCTGCAGCCCGTCGGTGCATCGGCATGTCCAATGGATCCATAGCTTCTTGCGGTTCCGGTTTATCTTCAAAACTCAACTTTTCAACTTCAAAATCTGTATTACTTCCTCCTCCTTCTGAAGACGTAATATCTTCAAATTTGACTGGTGAGAAAGGCCAAAACGCTGGTGGAATCAGAATTGATGTGTTTGCTTTCTTCTTGCCTCGCTTCTTTGATACTCCTGGATTTGATATAGGACTTAGGAGTGGTAATCCCGAAGACCTTGTGTTCATCAACTACCTGGATACCTACATAGACAAAAACAAGAAAACCGTAAAATGCACCAGTGTAATAACAATTAAAAGTAACTTTCAAGTATGTTAATACTTAAAAGGATCGTATCACAAATTCTAAACCAAAAAACTAAAAATAAGTCCCCAGCAGCGGCGCCAAAAACTTGATGTGTAAAATCTAGTTTTAAAAACTCGATATACTATTTAACTCGATTACACACTATAGGCAGTGTACATGTTCATATGTAATATATCAAAAGTAAGTAAAGGTTCGATCACATGGACTAGTTCAGCTTTAAATTAAGAATTAACGATACTAATTTTGTTTTTGGTTGTTGTTGTCACGTTTATTAAATAATTAAAAAGAAAAGTAATTATTAACTTGTTTGTCGAAAAGTTGATTTGCTTTGTTATCAATTAAGGAGAAAAACACTCGTTTGGTACTTCACTTGTGATCTAATTTAGTTTACGTAATTGAATGTATGTTTTAACTTCTTATGTATAGTAAAATTCCTCTCGAATACCTTAATAACTTTAATTACTTCGAATTCTAATGTTCCTCTCGAATAGAGTTAAAACTCCAGATAATTAAGCATTAATTAACAAGCCGGTGTTCTATGACTTAACCTTATAAAGTTTCCTCTCGAATAACTTCTCTAGTTACTAAGTCCTCTCGAATCTTAATAACTAGTCTTACTTATTCACGTTTAATGACCTAAATTATTATTACTAAGTCCTCTCGAATCTTAGCAACTTTAACCCAATTATAGACCGATTGATCTGTTTCATACAACTTAATAAATCTAACTCTAAACTCCTCTCGAATATTTAGAATATTAACTAACAAGTTGCATATAAATAACTTAAAGCAATATATGAAACATGAGCAATTAAGGTTCTTCGATTAAGCATAAACACCTAAAACATTCAATTGCGATAAATTAAATTGTCACACAAGATCCATTATCAAACGAGTACTGAGAAGTTTAGCTACTCATAATCTGATCAAAAGAAACAAACATGAATAAAGTAAACATACTAAATAAGTGGATGAAAAGAAAGCGTAGAATTGAGAAAAACGTAAATCGTGAATGTAGAACTCTCGAATTAAGCTCCTAACTCCTCTTGTAGCTCCCAAACCGATTGTTTAACTCAAAAATCGAATACTAAAAGCTTGATATTAATTATGGAGGTTTTTTTTTTGTATTTATAGAAAAGAAATCCGTATTCGACTAAAATTGCAAAACTGCTTTAGTGCGCCGCACCATGTGCTTACTACGCCGCATCTCCTCGAATCCAAATTGTACTCGAACTCTGCTTGCACGGTGCGCCACACAAGATTCTCAATGCGCCGCAGTCCCTTTGTTACCAGAACCTTCTTGCGTTGACTTCGTTGACTACGGTGCACCACCCTACATAATGCGTCGCATCATCTGACCAGATCACCATTTCTCGTTCTTTTGGTCCTTTACTCACATTTCTTCGTCCAAACAACCACTTTCCGATCATATTAACATGTATTCTGAACAAAACAACTTTTCACACGATTATATGCAAAAACCTATCCTATCCATCATGTTTAATACGAAAACGACCAAATATCGCATATAAATAAACGTCTAAATATGCGATATCAGGTCTATTGAAGTACGTTAGGATCCTACAGTTGTTGTCACTAGTACATTTCTTATTGATGATCATCCTGCATTTGTATTATTTGATTCTGGTGCAAATAGGAGCTTTATGTCTAGTGATTTTCGGCCTTTAGTATCTTGTACTCCTAGTCCTTTAGTGCCTGCTTATGAGGTAGAGTTAGCTGACGGTAGTTTCTTACGTGCTAGTGAGATTCTTGGTGATTGTTCCCTTACCTTATCCAATACTTCTGTTCCCATCGATCTCATTCCTATGAGGCTTGGTAGTTTCGAAATCGTCTTGGGCATGGATTGGTTATCTGCACATCAAGCAGAGATTGTTTATTACGGGAGGTTTATTCGTATTCTGAGGTCGTGTGGTGTACCATTGATTATTCGTGGAGATGAGGCTGGGAAGCGCCATAAGATTATTTCTAGCCTGAAGGTGCGTGAGTATATTTGTCGAGGGTGTTCCTTATATCTTGCTCATTTGGTGAAGAAGGACTCTGCGACGAAGATTTATGATCAACCGATTGTTCGTGAGTTTGCCGACGTATTTCCTGAGGATTTGCCTAGACTTCCTCCCCAGTGAAAAATCGAATTTCGTATAGATCTTATTCCCGGAGCAGCACCAGTGGCGAAAGCTCCTTACCGTTTGGCTCCTTCTGAGATGATTGAGTTGTCCAGTCAGATTCAGGAATTGGTTCACAAGGGTTTCATTCGCCCTAGTTTCTCTCCATGGGGTGCTCCTGTTCTCTTTGTTAAGAAGAAGGATGGCTCCATGCGTTTGTGTATTGATTATCGGGAGCTGAATAAGTTGAAGGTGAAGAATCGTTATCCTCTTCCTTGTATTGACGATTTGTTTGATCAGCTTCAGGGTTCTTGTTATTTCTCGAAGATAGATGAACGGGTTATCATCAGTTGAGTATTCAGGATGATGACATTCCTAAGACTGCTTTTCGTACTCGATATGGTCACTGTGAGTTCTTGGTTATGCCGTTTGGTTTGAAAAAAGCGCCTGCAACCTTTATGGACTTGATGAACCGTATTTGTCGTCCTTATCTTGACAAATTCGTAATTGTTTTGATTGATGACATTCTTATCTATTCATGTAGCCGTGAGGAGCACGAGGAACATCTACGTTTGGTTTTAGAGATGCTTCGAAAAGAAAAGTAGTATGAAAAGTTTTCGAAGTGTGAGTTTTGGTTACCCGATGTTCAGTTTCCTGGCTACGAGGTTAGGGAGAAGGGTATTCACGTTGATCCTGCCAAGATTAAAGCCAAGAAAAGTTGGGTTTCAACGAAATCAATTACTGAGATTCGTTCATTTTTGGGTCTTGCTGGTTATTCTCGTCAAATCATCGAAGACTTCTCTAGAATTGCTTCTCCTATGACGAAGTTGACCCAGAAGAGTGAGCCGTTTATTTGGGGTTCTGAGCAGGAAGCCGCTTTTCAGTTATTGAATAAGCGATTATGTGATGCTCATATTCTTAGTTTGTCGGTTGGGACTGAGAATTTCGTAGTATATTGTGATGCTTCACATAAGGGTATGGGTTGTGTTCTCATGTAAAATGGGAAGGTTATAGCTTATGCTTCACGTCAGTTGACTATCCATGAGCATAACTAAACGACGCATGATCTTGAGTTGGGAGCCGTTGTTTTTGCTCTCAATATTTGGAGGCATTATCAGTATGGGACTAAGTGTACCATGTTCACGGATCACAAGAGTCTTCAGCATATCTTCGATCAGAAGATGTTGAACATGAGACAGAGACGTTGGGTCGAGCTACTGAATGACTATGATTGTGATATTCGCTACCATCCAGGTAAAGCGAATGTGGTTGCTGATTAAGCCGGTCCGGGTTCGTTCTTTGGTGATTTCTATTCAGACGAGCTTCAAAGCTCATATTCTTCGGGCACAACAAGATGCATTGACAGAGGATCGTCTTAAGGACGAGCGATTGTTTAGTTCAGCTCGACAGTTAGAGCTGAAGGATGATGAAGTTCTTTATTTTCTTGATCGTATTTGGATTCCAATTGGTATTCGTTAGTTGATTTTGGACGAGGCTTATAAGTCAAACTATTCTGTTCATCCTAGTTCTAAAAAGATGTATCAAGACTTGAAAGAGAATTATTGGTGGCCTGGTATGAAACGGGAGATTGCGGAGTATGTTGATGTTTGACATGTTCTAAAGTCAAAATTGAGTATCAGAAGCCGTCTGGGCTTCTACATCAGCCGAATATTCCGGAGTGGAAATGGGAGCATATTAGAAGCTTCCGAGATCTTCCAGTGGTTATGAGAGTATTTGGGTAATCGTTGACATTTTGACAAAGTCTGCTTACTTGCTACCGATTAGAGAGACTTATTGGTTAAATAGACTTTTCCGTTTGAATATTACCGAGATCGTGTCTAAACACGACGTGCGCGTGTCGATTATTTCAGATCGTGATGCTCGACTCACTTCACGATTTTGGCAGTCTTTTCGGCGTGCTATGGGCACGAGGTTGGATATGAGCACAACTTATCATCCGCAGACAGATGGTCAGTGCGAGAGGACCATTCAGACTTTAGAGGATATGTTACGTGCTTGTGCGATAGACTTCGGTGGCAGTTGGGATACACATTTTTCGTTGATCGAGTTCTCGTACAACAAGAGTTATCATACGAGTATCAGTTGTACATCGTTTGAAGTTTTGTATAGCCGTAAGTGTCGATCACATGTGTGTTGGGCAGAGATTGGAGATAGTCAGGTTATTGGTCCGAAGATTATTCAGGAGACTACTGACAAGATCTTTAAGATTAAGGAGCGATAAGTTGCTGCTAGAGATCGACAAAAGAAGTATGTAGATAGACGTAGGAAACCTCTTGAGTTTAGTTTTGGGGATATGGTCTTGTTAAGAGTATCTCCGTGGAAAGGGGTTGAGTCCGAGATATACAGGTTCGTTTAAGATTTTAGTATGTGTCGGTCCAGCTGCGTACTGACTTGATTTGCTTCCAGAGCTGAGCAATGTGCATAATGTTTTCCACGTTTCTCACTTGAAGAAATGTATTGCTGGTGATTTATTATTGGTTCCGTTGGAGAAGCTTCATATTGATGATAAGCTTCATTTCTTTAAGGAGCCGATTGAGATCTTAGACAGTGACGTCAAGTGTCTTCGACAGAGTAAAATTCCTATTGTTAAAGTTCGTTGGAATTCGAGACTTGGAGTCGAGTTTACTTGGGAGCGCGAGGACGATATGCAGAGGAAGTATCCACATTTCTTTTCTGGAGGTAGTACCCAGTGATGATTTCGAGGACGAAATCCTTTTTACTTGGGGAGACAGTAACAACCGCAATTTCGAGGTACCATTCCGTGTTTCGTTTGTCTTTTTATTTATCGATATTTTGTTTTGACCCTATTATTATTCTCTATTTCGTTTTATCACACATTATTTATGTGGTCGGATTTTATATTACGTATCGTTTTTGTCCTTCGTGACAAAAACGTTTAATACCTAAGTGCCTAGTAGATATAAGTATTCTCGTAAGATAAGTATGGGTGAATTATGCCTTCGATTACGATTAAGATTGACGTTAAAAATATTTTACAAATTTAGTCCTTTAACGGGACTAACGTTAGATTCTTTACAAATTCAGTCCTTTAAACGAACACTTAACGGAGGCTGACAGCAAGGCACTGCGCCGCAGTCCTTGCAGACTGCGACGTAGTCGCTGCCTGGCAGATTATGTTAAAAACACTTTTTAACTTTCTTGAGATTCCACAAACTTACACCCACAGGAAAAATGGCTGGAAACTTCCCAAAATGGTGCTAGATGAGTAAATTGTGGATCCTTAACCATTCCACACCATCTCTCATTCCTTGTTTCAAACTTAAACATTTCCATTCATTTCCATCTTCATTATATCACTCATTTTTTTTCATCCTCTCATTTTCTCTCTTTATTTCCAGAAAAGTGAGAGCCAAGAACACCAATTTGAGTAAGAATTTGCAACAAAAAGAAGATTATACGTCTCTTACATCTTCTCCTACTTAATTCCTTCCATTTGGTAAGTTTCTCTAACATAAATCTCATCCCTTCCATCTCTTTTTCTCTTCCTATTTGCAAGGAGAATACTAACATGAGTTTTATAAATTCTTACAAGGATTCCTCCTCCATTTTCGGTTTTGTTTCACCACTATGGAGACAATTACATCTTGAAGATTGGTAAGCAAAAACACTCCATAAACCTCATTTAATTCTTATTTTCTTTGCGTTCTATTCCTAACAATTGGTTTATTTTATGTTTGGAGCTCGATTTCTCCTCACTACCGCTTTTGTAGCTCATTTCCGGAAGACTTCAAGACCATTCCGACTTTTTGGTAGATTTTGCGGAGGTCTTCGGTACTACCTAATAAACCCTTAATTCTCATTTTCGTTTTCTTAGTTTCCACAAAAATTTCACCTAAGTAACTTATATAAAAAGTTAAAATGGTTAAAATGAATGAAAACATAAAATTTGACATAGTATACATGTTAATGATATATTAATAGGTTATTGGTTAGCTTAACCTAAAAAAGGTATATTATGAACTTATTGTCGGATCTTGTAAATCCTCAAAGTTGTATCAATCTATGTAAGGAATCAATAACTAGTCGCGGAATAACAAGTTATTGATCAAAACTAAATGAATTAAGAACAAGGATTCAACGGTTCAAGAGATATTATTTCAAAGCCTTTAATTCGCGGGAAAGTTTTCTACAGAGTAAAATAATTCTCAAACTCACACTTTCTTCACTGCTTTCACCACTATTTATAGGCTAAGCTACCTAACTATTACATTACAAACACCATTATGTTTATTTAAAAACACTTCGGTGAACTATTAATTACATCATCAGTTAACTTTAGTTCGGGGAACTTAACTCTGGTGAATAGTTAGTTCACCCAACCTAAAGTCTTCCTGATATTATACTCTAACATTTAGTTCGGGTGATGAACAATGTTCACCCGAACTAAAAGTCTAACACTCTACACTATGATTCAGATCTTTGGAAGCTTCAACATCAAACTTGTATGCTCCAACAATCTTCCCCATGGATGAGGCTTCCAAAATCTTCATCTTGCTAGCATAAGCTCCATTCCCATCTTTTAAACCAACATCAGATTCTACCTTCCTTCTCTTGCACCCCTTTTGATTTTATCAACCTCCCAAGCTACACATTCTAGTGCCATTCTTCCTTCTTTATAATCTGGTTGTAATTTCTCAAGTGGAAGGTTGAAAAGAGTAATAATATCTTCATTAGTGAGCTCTCTTATATCAGCCATCTCATAGAGCCTCTCTTCCTCTCCATCTTCTCTGTTTAGCATATATTCATCACTTACATAATCAACCCACCATCTGAGCATCTTGGAATTTTGGTGTACAACTTTGGCCTTTTTCATGGGAGCAATGTACATAGCCATTCTCTTCCTTTTAGCTATGAACTTCTTTCCAAAGTTGACAAAACATGTTTTAGCACATTCATGTATAAATCTTTCATACTCATACCCATGTGCATACTGAACATGATTAACCATCTTTAACTGACACAGTCTTCTGGCATCTTCCACAAATATTTTCATTAGCTTTTCAGTTGTATTGAAGTACTGAGTCATTGTACCTGTTCTGCTTTTTATTTTGATAACAATAGCTACAGTGTAATGAGAAAACCTCCAACCAACAATAGGTGGAAGAATACCTTTCTTTAAGTTCATCAGTTCTTCTCTTTCTGCCCTCAACTCCTCCTGGGATACCTTCTTTATCCTGGATCCTGAAGCACTGCCTTCACCTTGAACTGAAGTATCAGAAGCATCAACAGGAAACCCACCCTGGCCTAGGTCACCTCCATTAGCTGCAGTGTCATCAATATAATTGTAAAATTTTCAATGATGGCTGTTACTGCAGGATCATCTAAATAGTAATCTTCTGGAAAAGTGAATTTAGAAGATTTAGCAGGAACTGGATCTTCATGTTGAGTGGACTTAGCAAACCAGGGTTCCTTCTCCATGTATGCAACAAAATGAACATCTTCTTGTTTCACCTTAGTCTTTGATTGCACATCTTGATTCTGCTTCTCAACAAGAGACTTCGGTGTAACAGTTTGACTTGGATCAACAGTCTTTGAAGAAGATCCCTCACTAGTTTGGACAGGAGGATCAACTGTAGCTTCAGTTTCTTCTATTATAGGACTTTCAACATTCATTTCCACATTCTCAGTAGCCCTTACTGATTGTCTTTTGATCAGATCCTCCTCTATCTTCTTCTCTCTTTTTGATCTCAGAATTCTTACCATCACTTTGGTTTTAACATCTAGCCAGTTTTTCTCCAATGTTTCAACTTTTATTTCACCTACTGACCTAGATGACAACCCACCAACTATTACTAAATAGTTCTTCAGATGAAGCTTGTAATTCTTCTATGAGAACATATTTTTATACTCAATCATCTTCCTCTTTAGATTAACAAACTTTGAAGGAACAAGATTTGAAGATTTCAAAGGTCTACTCTTTACCCTTCCTCCTGGCTTCACACTGCTAACACCAACTTCAGGAGTCTCTTCAACTACTCTCTCTACTTCTTCCTCCTTCACTGTTACTTCCACATTTACATCCTCCTCCTTATCACTGTCAATTTTTGTAACCACTTTTTCACCTCCCGGTTCCTCATTCCACTGATTATTAATATCATATGCATGAATTGACTCAGGATTCCTTTCCTTAATGTACACAGTGAATGTCTCTTCAACATTACCATCAAATATACCTTCATATAGACCTTCAAAATGCTTTTCAAACGTCTCCTGGTCTATAGTCTCTCCAAACTGGTTAACAACCCTAAAACTCTTGATATTTTTCTCAGCATCCACTTCCTCTTCATCACCAGAGTTAAGAATATTATCACCCGATTTACTCTCTTCTTCACCCGATTTGTCTTCTATGTCACGAGACTTAAACTCTACTTCACACGATTTGTCTTGATTTTCACCAGATTTAAACTCTACTTCCCTCGACTTGTCTTGTGCTTCACCAGACTTGATCTCTACTTCACCCGATTTAAATAATTCTTCACCAGAGGTAAACTCTGTGTAACATCCCGGTTCTCGTAAATTAGAATAATTCGTAAGTATTTATTTGTTTATAATATAAATGTTTTATAATTATGTTATTTGAGAAGTTTTATAAGTAAAGGACTAGAATTGTAAGGAAGATAGTTGATTTTAGTTAGAAAGGACTTAATTAGTTAATAATTCTAGTAATTTTTGTAAATTAGAAAGATTTGAGAAATTGAGGGACTAAAGGTGTAAATCCGAAATTTGGTATGAGTAAGATAGCTAGGTGTCAAATTCTGGTTTTCTTGTAGGTGTTTTGAGTGTGTGTAAGTGATTTTAAGCTAAGAGTAATTGCAATTTCTTCAAATTAGTGTTAAATTGGTGAAGTTTATAAAGAATTAAGACTTGAAGATAAAGGAATCTAGCTAATTTGGCATTGGAGTGGAGAAGGTAAATTTATGTATATATATTTGGTATTATTTGATGAAATTGAGTTTGTTATATGAGATGTAGTTTAATTAGAATGCTTAATTGATAGTAGAAATGCTTAATTGGTAAAATTAGGTTTTTCTTAATAATTGGGGGTAATCATGAGTAGTATCAATTTAAGCATTTTTGTATGTTAATTTGATGTTAAAATTATGTGTTTTAGTTGTATAGATGAAATAGAATGTGATGTTATGATGTCTTTAATCGGTATTTGCCAAACGGGTCAAAAGACCCAAGGTGTGGCAAATGGGTAAGAATTTGTTAAAGAGAAAGAATGGCCATTTTATATATGTATTGTTGATGTGTGTATATGATAGATGGTAATTTGAAATGCTTCCATGTATATGTAAAAGTTTAACGGGTCAAAGACCCCAAAAGGTGGCGTGATGGGTAGAAAAGGGATAAACAAGTAATGTTAAAATTTTAGAAAAGAATATGTAATAAAGTGGTTAGTTATGTTGTTATGAGTATTGAAAGTTTTAGTATTTTTGGTCTTGTAAACTCAGATTTGAAAGACAAAGGCAAAGGGAAATTAACAAAAGAGTAGTGAAAGTAATTCGACGTCAAGGTGAGTATACGAGACTCATTTCTATATGGTTATGTATTTAAAGTTTTGAATTAATGTATTGAAGATTTATAATTATGTTATTCCAAGTTATAGTTAGAGTTGTTAGCGGAAATAAGAACTATAAGTGGTATAAACTAACATGTAAGTGCAGGAAACGATCAAAACGGAAGTCACCCCCAGCTACTGGGCTAGTTGCGCCGCAACTGGTCTCTGTTGTGCCGCAACTGAGACTCAGTAGCCAAGGGTGATTTCCAGAAATGTTTAGTTGCGGAGCAACTGTTTTAGTTTCGGAGCAACTAGTACCTAGATCAGTTTTTAGTAAGTTTTAAAGTAGTTTAATTATGGGAATGTTATCCTAACATATTATTATGTTCAAGAAGAATAGAGAAGACATTTATATGACGTTAAGAAGTACAATTGACTTTCATTAGTCGGGGAGAAGTAGAGTTAATCTTAAATACATACCGCGAGGGTATGCAATTGATTTCCAATAGTTGGAAAGAAGCAAAGAAACCAACTTTATATAAGTTGGGAGAAGAGATTAATAAGACTTAAATAGTCTTAGAGATTTTATTAAGATATGTATAAGTATATTCACTAGCTTAATGCTAATCTAGTTTGTTGATGTCGTGCTTATAGGTAAGAAGGTCTTTTGAAAATCAAGGCAAGCATACGAAGCATGGATGGGGACCCTATTAAGAATTAAAATCTTTTGTAATGAGCTTTCGCTCTAAACGTCTAAAATGTTATTTTGGTTAAAGTAAAACATTTCCTTTTGTTGTATAAAGTTATGTTAAGTTGTAATGAACCGTTAACATTGTAGAAGTTTGTTTTTAAAAATAAAAAAATAAAAAAAATTGTGTGTTTTAAAGATCCAAGTGTTCCAAGTTGGTATCAGAGCCTTGGCTTGTGTGAGTTGGGTATCTCGGTTGATACTTAAACAAAAGCTGAGGCTTTGTAAGGGGGGGAAGCTTGCCTTGCGGAAGAGATAAGAGTAAGAAAGATTAATTGTTGAGAAAGAATAGAATGCCTTAGCCTTAATTATGCATTGATGGTATTGTATGTACAAGAGTTAATATGTTTAAAATTAACGTCTGGCCAACGTTAATTTTGGACATATTATGTGTATCCAATATGATTGAAGTATGTTAAGGACAAGGGACAAAGAAAGTTAGAAAGAATATATATGATGTATAAACTATAATTGTGTATAGATTATAGATTTATATGTCATTATTAACTGAATTTAATTTCAGTTTGTAGAAATGGAAGAAGAAGGTAGTCATCATGATGATGGTCACAAGGAAGTAGATATGCAAACGATTGTGGCTAAGGAGATTAGCCAAGCCTTTGAGAAAGCAATACCATGATGTTGTGGAGATTATTGATGAAAAGATAGACCGCGTGCTCGCGGAGAAAGAATTAAAGCAGAAAGAGAAAGAAGATTCAGGAAGTGAGGATGATCATTCTGATCATCAAGAAGAACCCACAGAAAGTTATAAGAAGGGGTGTACGTATAAAGATTTTGCAAGTTGTAATCCACCTATTTTTCTTGGAGAGATTGATCTTATCGTTAGCATGAGGTGGGTTATGGAGGTAGAAGGTGCATTCTTGACTTGCAAGTGTGCGGATAGAGATAAGGTAATTTATGCATCAAATCTACTCCGAAATCAGGCTAAAAGTTGGTGAGAGTCTACAGTGAGGTTATTCCCGGCTCAAGGGATTGTGAAGATGACGTGGGGAGACTTTAAGAAGAGATTTATGGAGTACTACTGTCCACCTTCGGCAGTGAACAAAATTACTCGGGAATTTTTATCATTACAACAAGGAAGTAAAACCGTGAATGAGATCACTAATGAACTTCTTGATAGAGTGGGGTTTTGTCCAGAATATGTTGTAAGTGAACGGATAAAGATGGATCGTTATATGTGTTGTTTGAGTCCCGACATCAGAGAACATGTTTCCACTTATAATCCTCAGACTTTTGAGGATATGGTTGAAGCGACAAGAAGGAGAGAGTTAGAACTTTCAAATAGAACTGAAGAAGAGAAGAAGAAGCGCAAGGTTGAATATGTACAAGAACCGTATAAAAGGCAAAGATTTGAACAGAAGGGTAGAAGTTCGGGGAGAAGATTTGAAAGGATAGAGTCATCAAGAAGAGAATATAGTTGTAGAAAGTGTGGTAAGAATCATCCTGGAGAATGAAAATTTGGTCAGATGGGTTGTTACACGTGTGGGAACCCGGGCCATATTAGTAGTAAATGTCCCAATCCAATAAGGATTTGCTACTACTGTAAGGACCCGGGGCATCTTAAGAATGAATGTCCAAAGTTGCCTCAGAATCAGAAGTTATTGGTGGGACCGAAAACTCCTTTACTTCTTGAACGAGGAGGTAGTGGAAAGAAAGTTGAAGATAATAAAGGCCGTGGTCGTGCCTTTCAAATCACAATTGTAGAAGCAAAAGAATCGACTGATGTCGTTTCAGGTATTTTTATTGTAAACTCTCAACCTGCTTATGTGTTGTTTGATTCGGGAGCAAATAGATCTTTTCTGCCAAGTAAATTTTGTAAGAAGTTTTCTAAGCCCCTTAGTAAGCTAGAATATCCCTTAGAAGTAGAAGTGGCGGATAATCGAATTGTTCTTGTGTCAGATGTTTATCACGAAAATCAATTAGAGATAGAATCAACAAAATTTACGATAGACTTGATTCCAATGGTCATGGGAGAATTTGATGTTATAGTTGGGATGGATTGGTTAGAAAAGAATAATGCTATCATCTTATGTAAGATTAAAATTATTAAAGTTACTAATTTAGAAGGAAAAGAAGTTGTCATTTACGGGGAGAAAAAGAGTGGTGAAATTTCGGTTTGTTCCTTAATGAAAGCAAGAAGATATATGTCCCGAGGTTGTCAAGCATACCTTGCGTATGTGATAGATAAAAAGAAAGATAAGAAAGAATTAAAAGAAGTAGATGTAGTAAATGAATATGTAGATGTATTTCCTGAAGATCTTCCGGGTTTGCCACCAGAAAGAGAAGTAGAGTTTAAAATAGAATTGATTCCCGGTGCTGCACCTGTAGCAAAAGCTCCATATAGATTAGCTCCGGCCTAAATGAAAGAATTAATGAGTTAGTTACAAGAGTTGTTAGACAAAAGTTTTATCCGTCCCAGTTCTTCTCCGTGGGGTGCACCGATTTTATTTGTGAAAAAGAAAGATGGTAGTATGCGTATGTGTATAGATTATCGAGAACTTAATAAGTTAACTGTCAAGAATAAATACCCGTTACCGAAAATAGATGATTTATTTGATCAATTGCAAGGGACGAAATTCTTTTCAAAGATAGATTTGAGATCGGGTTATCACCAATTGAAAGTAAAGGAGGAAGATGTACTGAAAACAGCTTTTCGCACAAGGTATGGCCATTATGAATTTTTTGTTATGCCTTTTGGTCTAACAAATGCCCCCGCAACTTTTATGGATTTGATGAATAGAGTTTGTAGAACGATGTTAGATAAATCGGTTATAGTCTTTATTGATGATATTTTGATATATTCAAAGAGTAAAGAAGAACATGCGGATCATTTGCGACAATTGTTGGAGATTCTTAGACGAGAAAAATTGTATGCAAAATTTTCTAAATGTGAATTTTGGTTAGAAGAAGTTCAATTTTTAGGTCACGTAGTAAATGCAGAAGGTATAAAAGTAGATCCGGCGAAAATTGAAGCAATTGTTAATTGGAATTCTCCGAAAAGTGTGAAGGAAATTCGTAGTTTTCTTGGTCTTGTGGGGTACTAT
>CAJVGC010000060.1:30928019-30963643 GCA_910822075.1 Senecio squalidus | reverse complement strand
CTCGCGAGTAATACAAAAACGGTTAACCAAATAATATATCACTGATATAATACGCTTAAATAGCAAACAATAAGATAAATATCCAACGGATAAACATTTATTATTAAAAAGAAATCACTCATAGAGTCAAACAAAATATCCAAAACATAAAGCTTATAAAGCTGATATTCATAACAGAAAAGGAAAATGTTCAAACTATAAAAAGAACACAAAACTACATGGTGGCATAGACACTGGTGGTGTAACAATAGAAGAAGATCTCAATAGAAATGTTCAAGTCTTGGACAATGCGCTCCAGAATAGGAAAATTTTTCTTTTCAAACAAGCATTAGCAGCTCGCATCTGACTTTCTACCAAAGGATCAAGAAAGGGTAGCACTGCATCACCAGCAACGGATCGCAACTTGGTCCCTACAATGTTTTGCCAAATGCATGAGCAGCCCGATTAACTTCCAACATCAAATTCATCACATCAGGATGATCAAGTAATAGCTTGAACAACTGAGGAAACACAGCAAGAAGGTCTTTTCTACCCTGGACGGCCGCATCAAGTTGCTGGCTCTGAGACTCAACTGCCTGTCTCTCAACCTCTAAAGTCTTGGTCACTGTGGCCAACTCCTTATCCTTTGCAGCCAGGATATCTTCATACTCCTGCGTCTTCCTTACCAATCCATCCCTCTCTTTCTCTAAGTCGGACATCTTGGCAGAAAGATCACTAATCTCCTTGTCCCGGCTGGAAACAATCTCACGTTCGGCCTCAAGATCTTTCCTAACCACAGCCATACTTTCCACCTCTTTCTTCAGATCCGAATAATTAACTTTCAATTTTCATGATCTTCACATATACGCTGCCTAGCAAGTATATGTCCCATAAAGCCCATGAAAAAGGTCATATCAGCATCATCCAACAGTTCAGAAGTTCCTTGCAGCTTTGACTGCATAACAAGTTGAGGAGGGAGCAACATTGTCCATGAAATCCCTGACAGATCCAGCAGTTTGCCCATTGTCACCCACACAAAATGACCAGGCAGGCACAAAACGTTGACCAGATGGCGTGCCAGCAAACGCAGCAAGGCTGAAACGTATTGCCACAAGCAGGAAGAGCCATGATAGTAGATCCATGGGGCGCCATCTGAAGGCCCCGTAACGCCTTACAAGGTTTGTTCCAAGAGGTGGAGAAGCAGGGAACAACACTTTTTTCGATTTGGGTGTAGAAGGCTCATAATCTCCAACACTTATGGATGACCTCTTTCCTAACACAGATGGACCATCAACGCATGGCTCCTGATCATCGTCGAACCCAGATATCCTCCAAATCAACTGCATAAAAGAAAGACAAGTTAGTTACTACACCAACCAAAAATATTCATAACTCATTGTCTCTGACGAGAGGAATCCTGGCTCTTCAAGCATGTAACCATGGGGATCAAAATCATCACCTACACAAGCAAAAAACATCAGTTTTATATAGTTATTATTTAAAAAAAAAAAAACAAGGGTTTGAAATAATACCAGCAGGGGATACTACGAGATCTCCATCTTCAGTATTCTCTGGAAGCCGAGGCCTAACCTCCAGCCCTGCCCCTCTCTTCCTGTCGGAGAAACGCTAGGGACATCGACACCAGCTGCTTTGTACATCTGGCCAGCTACGGCAGGCAAATGATCCTCTACTTCACATGCTTCATTCCCCACTAAGAAATCTAGCAACCCCATAGCTGCAAGAAAGAAACAATATAAATGTCAATCGACTTCACGAAATAATAAAGACAAAAAAGGATTTTACAGAGACCCACGTTTCTTTGATGTCTTCGACACAATGACAGGAACCGTCTCCTCTTCCACAGCCTTAATAATTCAGCCATGACAGCGCCCCTTCTCCTATACCTCACAGACATACGGCGGAGGCGTGCATATGCCTCCGCCTTAGGAACGGAAAGGTGGGGGAGTTCATTTACTCCGTTGGGTATCTTAGATGACCAGCTAAAGAGGGTACTTGACCAAAGCTTAATAAATGATCTATCCACGAAAATAAAGTCAAACCGCCAGTTCTTAAGACTATCGGGAGGATTCTCAATCAATTTCCACTCTTTGCTTCTCTCTCTCTGTTCTAGGCTAAACCAATCCCTAGATTTACACAGTTTATAAAACTGCCTAAACAAATCTACAGAACAAGCAATTTTCATACCCACCAACAACATCTCAAACATTATAACTTTAGCAGCGCCTACAGGATGCATTTGGGCAAATCCAATTTTGTAGTAGTTTAGCACTTTCATATAAAAGGAGCTACATGGAAGTCTAAGGTTTGAATGGGTGAGAAGGTTAGTGTATAAAGTAATCTTCCTGAAGGAGGGTCACTGGCACGTTGGTCTGTGGACGAACTAAGGCATGGAAAACCTAGTTATTAAATCCGCTAACTTAACATCATCAATGCCACTACGGCATGCCTAACCTCTTTCTCTTTTCGGGAAGCCATTTTTCAGCTTTTTATAACAAGCTGCTACAATTCAAATAAGATAAATATAAGACTCAGGCTGCGAGGATGGAAAAAACAAAATAACTTACCGCAAAAACCGACGCTTCTGATTGGAACACTCACCTGAACAACAAAGAGAGACCTCCGTCACAAAAAAAAAAAAAAAAACGGGCGCCGGCACAAAACTGCCGGCTATATGCCGGCTAGCAAACCGAAGGCGCCGGCACAAACTGCCGGCTATATGCCGGCTAAACAACATCAAATCGCCGGCACAAAAGTGCCGGCTATATGCCGGCTACCGAGCTAAGTCGCCGGCACAAAAGTGCCGGCTATATGCCGGCTACCGAGCTAAGTCGCCGGCACAAAAGTGCCGGCTATATGCCGGCTAACGAAGCCACTAGATCGCCGGCCCAAAACTGCCGGCTATATGCCGGCTAAACACAAGTCGCCGGCACACAGGCCGGCTATATGCCGGCTGCCGGCTAACCAAAAAAAAAAAAAAAAAAAAAAAAAAGAGAAACTTACCAAAAAGCAGAAGAGTTAGGCTTCAAAACCTAATTTTTAAAACCTAACTGGGGGGCATGATAGTGTTAGTAGGTGATGGCTTATATTTATAGCCTATCAATCCTAACATCTGGGTTAAGCCCACTAAAATGTGACAAAAGGGCTAGAACCGACACCAGAAGCCCGCGACCAGGAAAAATGACCAGACGCCTGGCCCCGTGTCCGGGAACCAGGCCGTGTCCCGGCAAGTGTCCGGGAGCCAAGCCGTGTCCCGGCAAAGTGTCCGGGAGCCAAGCCGTGTCCCGGCAAAATGTCCGGAGTCAAGCCCGTGTCCCGGCAAACTGCCCGGGAACCAAGCCCGTGTCCCGGCAAACTGCCCGGGAACCAGGCCGTGTCCCGGCAAAGTGCCCGGGAACCAACCCCGTGTCCCGGCAAGTGCCCCGGGAACCAGGCCGTGTTCTGGCAAATGTCCGGGAGCCAAGGCCGTGTCCCGGCAACTGTCCGGGAGCCAAGGCGGTGTCCCGGCAACGTGTCCGGTAGCCAAGCCGTGTCCCGGCAAGTGTCCCGGGAACCAAGCCCGTGTCCCGGCAATATCCCGGGAGCCGAACCCGTGTCCCGGCAGACGTCCGGGAGCCAAGCCCGTGTCCCGGCAGTGTCCGGGAACTTGGCCCTGTATCCCGGCGATGTCCGGGAACCTAGTCTCGTGTCCCGGCAGTGTCCGGGAGCCAAGCCTCGTATCCCGGCTGTGTCCCGGCACTTAGCGTCCCTGTGTCTGGAGACCTGCCGATCAGTCCGACACTCATGGCCTGGCATGTATAAAGATTTGTGTAGACCAACACTGATGCTTTGTCTCACAGAACCATACTCCTGACATCCTACCAGTCAGACACTCAAGCCTAATCCTTGAGTGTAACCGTCAGAGCATTAATAAGGTCATATTAATGACATAGACGTTAATGGCCATTGGAATCCTATTGATGAGCCATTAATGGTCATCATTGCCATACGTTGTTAATACCTGGAAGTGTTGGGTATAAATACTTAACACTTCAGGTTTTGGCCACAACTTCATCATCTTCCTCACATACTCACTGACTGGAATACTTAAAACATATTCCGTCAAGCCCTTCCGATCAATCTCTTGTCCACCTTAGACTCGCCAAGAGTCTGTTAGGTTTGCACTGCTTGAGCAGGAGGCCAAGAGAGTGATCAATCCAACCCAAGTTACTGAGCCTGTCAATCCTTGCTCAAACATAGACCTTGAGGCTAAAGCCCTAAACATAATCGGGTTAGAACTCTAACGAAATCTACAAAGATAATTATCTAAATCAATTCCATAATTATCTGCTTACAATACGCGCTAAGATATATCAATTAAATAGCAGAAACAATGACCAGTAGAAACTTCATGCATTCCATGCAGCGCCAGTAGTAATAGTGTTACCAGTAGTAATCTTCACTAGTAGAAACCATCTTCACCAGTAATATTACTCACCAATACAATCTAACTTGGTGACCAGTTAAAAAACCCTCTTCACTAGTAATAACCACTATAACCCAGCATAACCCATTTTCACTGGTTCACTCATGAACACCTAATTAATTCGTAGAGATTTGTATACATTTCACTCATGAACATCAAATTAAAATAAAGCTTTGTGAACAAATTTGATTTTTAGCTGTCAACACCATATGGTCATTAATGAACATACTAGTGGTTTTATGTTGTTTTTATATATTATTGGTATTTTTTGTTATTTAAATTCTTAATAGTTATTCATTTATTTCAATTTAGATTGTGTTTTCACCAATAAAGCCTATAAATATACAAGAAAAATAAGAAATTTCGAGAATATCTTTTGTGAAAACATAGTAGTTGAAACGTACACATAAATTGCTATTATTAAACAAAATCTAACTAGAAAAGAGATGGTTTTGAAGATCAAGAAAAGAAAATTAAAAAAAATTAAAAAAATTACTAATTTTCCCTTTTGAATTTAAAAATAAAATTATAATCATTAAAAAACAAAAATGAGTAGTCCAGAATGAGTTCTTGCAGTTCTCGCAAAATATTGATTCTCGCATGAATCACTCCCTATATATATATATAATTATATAAATAGACATTCTCTAGGTTACATACCGATCTATTATTTCAGTATATATTTTCTCTCCAAAAAATCAAAAATTGAAATTCACATTCTTGGTAAACATTTGTATCCAAGAAAAAAGTAAGTGTTTTTAACAATAGTTCAATCAAACGATGTTTAACTTTCAAAGTTATTATAATTACTTTTTACTTATTATCATGTTTGTTACTAATCTATATAATTCTTTTTTATTATTGTAGATGTCTAGTGGAAAAATAATCAACCTTGGCTTTAATTCTGATGGAGAAGAAGAAAACGAGAGAAATACAAACCGACAAAAAAAAGAAGCAAAAGATCGATATGGATGAAGTAGAAGAAGAAGAAGATACAACATAGTTGAAAGAGGAATGTTGGAAACACTATGGATGATAAATAATATAGAAGTTGTTCGTTATGGCCATTGTAACTATTGTCCAAAGAAGACAAGGCTGACAGAAATTTAAACGATACCGGTGCTATTAATAAGCACATGAAGGTATGCCCAAATCGCCCAGATATGATTAAAAAACAAACAAATTTGTTTGGTCAACCAGATGGCGAAAAATCAATTTTTAAAACATGGAAATTCAATGCTCAGAATGTTAGAAAGGCTTTGGTGCATATATTATTGAAGATGGACTTCCTTATTCCTTTGTAAGCAAACAAGGATTTAGGGAGTTAATATATTACCTATTTGTCCTACTTATAAGGTCCATTCTCGTACTTTCATAACTAGGTATTGCTTTGCTTTATTTGAGAAAGAAAAGAACAGGTTAAAAGCAATTTAAGTAGTTATAATATTAGGGTTAATGGGTTATGTTAGGAATCTAATAGGACTAATAATGTATTTCTATTTGTTAGTTAAGGGCTTAAATGTAATATCTAGAAAGTCTTTGTAAAGCCCCCACACTCGTATAAATAGGGGTGTGGGGTGTGATTAATGTAACCTTTGGAGCATATTGTCAAATCTACTTTCTCTCTTTAGAATCCAGTTTCTCTCTCTAGACTGATCAAACCTAAGAAGTTAGCTTAACAATTGATACTTGGACTTCTATTCTGTCACACCCCGCTAAAGCGGAAACACGGAATGTGAAGAGCAAAGAATCATTTCACGGGTTACACTAAAAATAACGGTTCAAGTCATTAAGATTTAAGTTGGAAAATACAAAAGTCAAAGTTACAACCAAGATTCAAAGTTTAGACCATAATACATAATAAAATGTTTTTAATTAAAAATTCGCAAAATAAGGTCTTCTTCCCGAGGTACACTTCACATAAAGGACTTGACCCGCCCGAGCAATGCACTTCATGACCTACGCTTAGTTCCTGAAACATGAGATAAAGTGTCAACTACGAAAACGTAGTGAGTGAGTTACAGTTTATAAGTTGACAAAGGTTTCAAGTAAAAGTTCGACAAGTATATATATATATATATATATAAGTACAAAGTTTTCCAAAAGAAGTAGGCGGATGAGCAATCGCATAAGATAAATTATATACTGTCGTAATAGTTCAAGTCAAGAGTTTAGAGTTCGTAAAAGTTCAAGATTCGTTCAAAGTCATAGAAGTTCAAAATAAGTTCAAGTGCTTAAAATTCAAGAATAGTTCAAAGTTCAAGATAAGTTCAAGTGCTTAAAATTCAAGAATAGTTCAAAGTTCAAGATAAGTTCAAGTCGCGTAGCAAGCGGTAAAAGTGTAGTCATTACCTCAGAGGTGGATTAATCCACATGTGTGAGACAGTAAGTAAGCATATGCGTAAATAATAAAGACCTATGATTCTCGAGTTGTACCAACCACTAAGCTTAATATAACGTAAGATTTTAGTTTTGCACACTAATCCGATTCTGGTCAAGTTCAAGCCCCTATTTCCATTCTAGAGTTCGAGTTCGCGAGAACTTAGTAATATGAACCCAGGTTGCTACCCTAAAGTAAGGAGTGACCGCTCCTAAGTATCGATACCCATATTACTAACGGCTATTGTTAATAGTGTGTAGAGTTCAGTTCCAAGAAAAAGTTGCGGGGTATTTTGTTCGTTCCGTTCTAAAAATTGTTTGTTTGTACTTACGGCGTTTATATCCTCACCTAGGGTTTTGCTCCAAAATACAACCAAGCTATCATTGTCTAATCAAATATCCAAAGAGGCAAACCTATTTAGTCTAAAGAAAGCCAATCCGAATAAGTGATGTTGTCTACGCATATTAGTCACAAAGTTCCAAAATAGTCAAATAGTTCTCAAGTTCCAAAAGTTCAAAGAGTTATAAGTTCATAAGGTTTCCAAAAATAGATCAAATAGCTCAATATTTCATAAAGTTTCCAAAAATAGATCAAATAGCTCAATAGTTCATAAAGTTTCCAAAAATGGATCAAATAGCTCAATAGTTGTACGAATTCATAAAAGTAGTAAGGATTCAAAAGAGTTTCAAAGACAAATAGTTCATAAGCAAAAGTATCGTCCACAAAAAGTTTGATCTCATGTTTCCCCCAAAAAGAGTACTTAGAATGTAAAAGTAAGGAGGGGTGTAACTCACGGTTTGCGAAGATAACGGACTCGGGAATCGGTCGGAGCGGAAACCGGAAATCACGGGTCGCCTAATAATACCAAGATAGTCCGATTATTATTATCTTATTATGTTATATACTTAAGATAATATAAATAAGTTTTTAGTTAAACTTTAAGTGTCAAGGTTAAGTATTTACCAATATAGTCCCAAAATAGTGAAAGTTACGTTTTTGTCCAAAAGTCTAAAGTTAACGTTTTTGTGATTGAGATAGACATATTTTGGTTACTGAGGTGGTTTGGATTTTTCCTAATGAAATTTGGGCAGCGCTTCCGCGCCCAAATTTCATATCCAAAAATCCAAAGTCACTTCCGCTCACAAATTACATATATCACAACCTCATATTTAAACAAGTTCATTTAAGTTCCAAAAGTCCATTATAAGTCACCAATGTATATTTATTTTCCAACTCAGTCCCAAAATGATGTTTCACGAAAAGTCAGCAAGTCAAACATGTCCAAAACGTCTAAATAAAGCAATCGGGAAAAATCAACCAGGCCTGTGCGCCGTTGTGACCTCTAGGACGGCGCACAGAGCCATATTTCAACCCCGCTGCGTCGTCCTGGTCACAAGGACGGCGCACGGGTCGCGTTTTCGGGATTTTTCGATCAAAACGATTATTTTAGTCACGGATTTCAACATGCATTCGGTCTAAACTTAATAAAATGTCATTCTAACTGTTTCTAAAACGTTTTTATCCATAAAAACATAGATCTAAATAACATTTCGGTTGAAAATCGTTTTTGTACATAAAATGTTATAAATCTTTGTAAAAACTTATTTTGAATCCATAGATCATCCATGCAAGTAATAAAATCAGTATAAAATGAAAAGAGAAAGGTTTCTACCGAAGAGATTAGCTTGGATGATGATTTGGTGATGTTTGAGCTCCGAAAATCTTTACAAAAATGGTCCTTTTTCGAAAACTTAGCTTCTCCTTGCTTCTCTTGATATTTCAATTGATTTGTATGGATTAAAATGGGGTTTAGGTTGCTGAAGTCACTGGAAATGATGGATTCTTGAGAGTGTTTTTGAGAGAAAGTTTGTAGGTGTTTTAGTTTTTTTTTGGTTTAATAAAATGTGTAATGAAAATGAAATAAAGAAAATGATGGTAAATAGGAGTTGGGACTGAGGTCTAGCAGTAATGATGGGCTGAAAATCGAGATTGATTGGTGGTTGAAGTGGGGAAAACGAGACATGCAAGAATTTCAAAATTATTACAAAATCCGTCCTCCAGGAGGGCGCACAAGGTCACTGTGCGTCGTCCTGGACCATTTTCGTAATTTTTTTTGTGTTTTGGCTGATTTTGTATAATTGTTTCGTTGGACCTTTTCGTTAACTAAAGTTTTAAAGTATGTTACATTATGAACTTAGGAAAGTTCATTAGGTGTTTTATTGGCATTTAGGACTTATATAAGTTGATTCCGGTTGTGATTCCGACACATGCGCGTTTCCGATAATGTTCAATTTAAAGGCACCATAGATAAAACCAGAGACATAGAGCGTAAAGAACACCTGAAATTTGACGGTTGTCACATATTCAACGTGTTAATTATATGGTTTTGACTGCAGATTGTATATATTTGGATTGTAAATTACATAAGAAAATAATAAATTCCAAACCGATGTATAGTCATACGGGTGACGACATATCACGTTCTATTATAGAGTGCTTGAAGGAACGGGGGATTAATTCGGTTATGTACATAATTTTGGATAATGCATCTTCAAACACTGTTGCCATGGATTATTTGAAAGATAGAGTAAAGAATTTGTTTTTGAGTTAATTATATAAATCGTCCTTATGGTTTTCCTAAAATTACGGATATCGTCCCTAAGTTTAAAACGTTGCATAAATCGTTCACTTTTAGAAACTAATTACGGATTTCGTCCCTACAATGGATGTCCGTTAAAATTTTCCGTTAAAATCATCGCTAATTATTTACACATTTCGTCCCTAAAACGGATGTCCGTTAGAAATTAGGGACGAAAAGCGTAATTAGCTTCCAAAGCTGGACGATATATGCAACGTTTTAAAATTAGGGGCGAAATTCGTAATTTGAGATAAACCATAGGGACGATTTATGTAATTAACTCTTTGTTTTTCAATGGTACTTATTTGCATATAAAGTGCACCACACATAATTTGAATTTAATTGTAGAAGAAAGTTTGAAACAATATGTTGGTCCGAATTAAAAAATTTGTGTTGCTGTGAAATACATTAGGAACTCCCCGAAAAGATGTCATGAAGTCAAAGCTTGTGTAGATTTTCTAAACATAGAGTCGAAATCCATGCCACGTCTTGACTGCCCCACTAGATAGAATTCCACATATGACATGTTAGCTACAACAGTCAGGTTGGGATAAGCTTTTAATGAATATGAGAACGTGAATGTTAGTTATAAGTTTGCTTTAGGAAATACGACTCCCACACGTATTGATTGGATTCTAGGTGGAAAAATTGTTAGTTTTCTACAAATTTTTAAACGTAAAACCGAATTAGTTAGTGCAACTTTAAGTGTTAATGTGCAAATTATTTATTGCCTGAGATGGTTCATCTGAATATGCAATTGCTTAAGTTCAAGCAAGGAGATGAGTTGGAGTACAAAGCAATGAATGAGGCTATGAGGGATAAGTTCAATAAGTATTGGATAATATTCCTAAGTTTAATTTGATGACATACTTTGCAACTATTTTTTATCCTAGAATGAAAATGTTGGTTGTGATTAATGGATATACAATAATTTATAAATGGTTACGGGATCCAAATGTTAAAGAAACTAACGATGAAGTTGTTGAAAATATGAAGAATTAAGTGAATGAAGAGGTTGATAAGCCGTTAGACACATTGTTTCAACATTACATTAGTAAACATGGAATATCGATCCCCAATGAGCAAAACGAAGGTAAAAATCAAGTTAATATTCATGAGGATGGTTGCAATATATTTTTGCATGATATTTTGAATTCCGGTTCTAGTAGCGTTAGTGAAACGAAGATGAAGTTGCAAAAATACCTTCAAGAACCTCTTGAATCCGGATTAGGGAGACAAGATTTTGACATTTTGAATTGTTGGAAAGTAAATACTCCGATATTTTCAATTCTCACTAATATGGCACGAGGTAATCTCATTATAGTTATTTACTTTTAAAAAAATTATGTACTTTGTTATTGTTTTGTAAGATATTTTGGGGATCCAAATTTCTACAATTGCTGCAGAGTTGGCTTTTAGCACAAGTGGTCGTGTGTTAGATGCTTTTAGAAGTTCCTTATCTACCCAAAATATTCAAGCTTTGATTTGTACTCAAGAGTGGATAAAAAAAACCCTAAGAAAAATTGTTATTGAAATTGATGAAAAAGATTTGAAAAACTATGAAGATATTATAAAGGTATTAACTTTTCTTATATGAATGTATTTGATATAATTATTACTAACTGTTATTTTCTTGTTTCTAGATATTTTTGAAACAATCGTCGAGATGGAAGATAAAAAGAAGTTAGATGATTGATATGCACATGACGAATGAATCAACAGTTTACCTTTTTTGTTTTTACTATTCCTATTTGGTTTCGTTTTAGTTTTTTTTATTATGTCTATTACGTTTATGAATTAAAATTTTATACAATTATATCGTTGTTTTAGTTTTTTATAACTTCAATATATGCCTATTCGTCATTTATAACGTTCTATTTGGCAAGTTTAACTTGAAGGCCATAAAAACACCTCCACACCCATCTAGGCAAATCGAAGGCTACAAAACTAGTTAATTAGTTTCTCATGCTAAATAATAACCTTGTATTTTACAGCAAAGTCATAAAACTAATACACCCAAATTGCAGAATGTCCGAAAACATTTTCTAGGACATAATAATTCAACAAGTTATAGCAAATCTGAAACCTGAAAGATAATAAACAAGCATAACTACAAATAACTATAGAAAGGACATAAAAACCAAATCGAACCTACCTGACATTAAATTTCCGATATTTGAATTAGCTTATCTCAAATAACTTCAAGAACTACTAACTAATATATATTGTTTCCCTTTTTCATTTCACTCCATCTCTTTACATTCAAACTCCCAAAACCAAAATAAACCTAAAAACTGGCCAAGAACCGAACTATACGTGAACCGGAAAAAGCGGTCCGGTCCTCGATCTGTCGTTTCTTAGTTTTTCTTTCTCGGTCTGGTTCGGTTTTCTATCTGTTCGGTTTCGGTCCGGGCATATTGAACACCTCTACCTGCATCTATTTTTTTTTTAATATAAAAAAATATTTTATAATATTATAAAAATTATGTATAAATGTATTTACTATTCTTATTGAATAAATTCATAAATTGAAGTATTTCTTTTTATTCTAATTAGTTATTGTATAAAGTTATTTATTAATTAATTTAAAGTGTTTATGATACGAATTCGCAGCGGAATAACCATAAAAGATAGTATGTTGATTGATCTAGACTTATAAATCAACCAACGGTGACAATCAAGCAATACCTATTACTTGATTAGTCGATTCAATCTAAATAACGCGATCTAGAACTGAATAATTGTGATAACACAATCAAGGCGTATTGATTTGTTAGAATCAAACTAGATAAATCGATCTAGAATTGAAACTGCGGCGCAACCGTAACTCAGACTGTATATTCCTTGTTTGTTGTCTTCTTGAACGCGTGGTAATGACCAAATGAATGACCTCTTTGTTCAGTAATGAAACATAGTGTTGGCATTTGATAATATGTGTGTATGTTATTAAGATGTTTTTTATGGCTTTTGACTTGTGAAACATTGTCCTCCTATCAGCAATTAAGATATTTCTATTGGAAATTTTGGTTGTTTGTTTACATACACATAAATGTATTATACAAATTACTACTACTAACATTTATCATAGTGAAATTGCCGGTTTAGACACAAGATTGCCGTTTTTGGCAATAAGAAAAAAATATATCTACTTTAGGTGAAAAAAAAGTAACAAAACACACCTGCAAGTTCTTTTTTTTACATAATATAATAATGTTTAACGAAAATCATTAGAAAAAACTTACTTTCCTGGGTGGTTATGTCATTTGTTGTTTAACATGGAGACTTGAGTGCAATCCTTGCCTCTTACATTTATTTTTCTTTTCTTTGTTGTCTATAAATTTCAACGTTTACTAAAATAGTTACAAAATAGGAATTTGCCAGGGTGGTTAGGTCCTTTGTTTAACACACAGGTTCGAACCCTGTTGCTCTCTAGAGGAAATTTTAATTTTTTTTTCTTCTTTTTTATTATTGTTTTTCATTTTTTATATTTAATCTTTTAATTTTTTTTTATAAAAAGACCAGTTTTGAGTTGGTGTTTAGTATCTTTTTCTTTCATAAAATGATTGAGTGTTTTTTTTTACCCAGTTATGTACTTGATCTTTTTCCCTTCAAAAAAGACTCAACTGCAACAAGCAAATATTTTTACTCGATAAAGATTGAAATCAGCGCAAATAAATAAATAGAAACTTCAAGCCCGCAGCAAAGCGCGGACTTCATTATACTTGTTATTAACAAATATACCAAACCTGATAAATAATATTTAAATATAAATATATTAATAACTAACAATCGTTCATTTAAGTAACCTCACTTAAAAACCTGAATTTTTGCTCATTTAACAAAACACACACACACACACACACCCACACCCACACATAAGATGAAACAGTCAAATTTTATGAGCAGCAAAAAAATTATTTTTTCTCCTTTTTTCCTATTTGAAATCCCCTGCAAAAAACTAGTAACTACTTGTTAATGTGGGTGAGTCAAGTTAACCTGAATCAAAGAATCATGTGCTATTTTCCTTAATGCATAAATTATTTACTAAACATATCATTTGTTATAAATTCCTATTTGTCGTTTTCAATATCTCCATTATAATCGCTCTCTTTATTTCTCTAAATAGCACCATTACCCTTACTTCTGCAAATAGAAGACCTTAATTGATCATTACGTCACACTTAATTAATTCACATTATGTTATATAACAGTTCGATTGACATTCTATGCACAAATTGTTTCCCAAATTATAACCTTATTTCCCACATTGATTCTTCGATTGACAAAAAGAAAAGGCTAAAATCATGAGTCGGATATTGATGCTAAAATCATGGAATCAATATCAACTAGTACAACTACAAACATGTCTCAAGAGTATAGGTGCAACAAAACCGGTTTTTATCAGTTTTCGGTTAAAAAAAACCAGTTAAAAAAAAACCGGTTTTAATCGGTTTCGGTTTTAATCGGTTTCGGTTTAAATCGGTTTTTTTGAAACGGGTTTTTTTCGGTTAAAAATGTTCGGAATCGGTTTTTTCGGTTTTGAACCGGTTTTTTAATCGGTCTTTTTTTTGGGTTTTTTTCGGATTCTAAATAATACAAACATAAGTTTTATAAAATAATACAATTACAACTAAAAATATTACAAACATAAGTTTTATAAAATAATTTATGATTTTAAGAAATATGTGATTTTTGTTTGGGCCTGAGTTAAATATGTAGCCCAATAAACAGAACTTTCAAACCTATGTAAAAAAAAAGAACGATTAAGCAGGCTGGCAAAAAGAAGTTGAAGTGTATGTAGCTGCTGGGATTCTAAGGTTCCTTCTCCCTCCACCTTACCCACCCCAAACCCTAATCCAACCACCACACTGCCGCCACTCCAAAAATGAAGACAATCTTCTCATCGGAAACCATGGACATCCCCGACGGGATCGAAATCACCACAATCGTACGTACAGTTGAGGATCTATGGAAAAACCGGTTTTAACCGGTTTAAAAACCGAAAAAACCCGATTTTGCAAAAAATGTTTAACCGGTGGAAACCGGTTCGGTTATCTCTACCCGGTTTCGGTTATATGTTAACCGGTTTTTCTACAAACCGGTTTCGGTTAACGTACCGGTTTTCGAAAAAACCGGTTTTCGATTTTCACCTCTACTCAAGAGTGTAGTAATTATCTTTCTAAAATTAGGAATTTACCTTTTTGAGCGTAACATTAGACTTGCAAAAGGATGCAACAGTACTATCGTATATTATTATTATTATTATTATTTTTGTTTATTTTTTTTCGCGATTGAGTGTTTGTTATTATTATTATTATTTTTTTTATTATTATTATTATTATTATTATTATTATTATTATTATTATTATTATTATATCGTTAATCAAATTATAAACTAAGACCATTAGTTTTAGTTCTGAAAAAAAAAAGAAAAAATTGTGAGAGTTTTAAACATCATGTAAGGAAGATGGCGGATGAGGGACGATTTCAGATGAGGAAGGATTGTATCCAAATATAGTAGTATCTGTCTATGATTTTAGAGCAACGCAGTTTCAAAGCAAGATTTTTGAGCCAAAGTAAATGTACTAGGGCACGTGATTTATGGAATAAAAATGGTAACTAAGACCAGTAGTTTTACATTCTTACATGATCTTTAAAACTATCCTTTTTTCAGAACTGAAACTAATGGTCTTAGTTTATAATTTGATTAACGATATAAGTAAGACCAATGGTGTCACGATATAAGTAAGACCAATGGTGTCATAGTATCAGTGTCAACTAAATTTTGGTCCACTAAATACACCGTTTTGCTATGTAAATCTCCGTTTTGATTTTGTAATGACTATTGATTAAAATGTAAGATTTTAATCCCGACACAACGCGCGGAGATTACAAAAAACTCGTTAGTAGACCTATGAATTATCTTTCATGAATTTTGGTTGGTGAAGCTTCAAGCAGTAAAACCCTCTATCTGATGTGTAAAATCTGATGGTTCAACAGAGGGGTGCGGCTGACTAGTAGCTGGGTGCGAAAAATCCTCATTTCCTCCGTTTTTGTCTTGATTAACATATCCAGAACGTGTTGTAATTGCATTTACATGCTCTTCTCTCATTCCAGGAGGTTGATATTTTGGTCCTTGATTGTTGGAAGTATTCCCTTGATTCTGTGGTCGTGGATTCTGTTGCGTGTTGCTCGGTAACTGGCCCGGTGGCCGATTTGCGTTCGGCTCGTTCATCCTATCGAACCTTCTCTCCAAGTCTTGCATTGCTGCCTGGTGATTTCTCTGCCCTTGCTCGATGTGATCATTTAAAACTTTGAGCTGATTTGTGACTGCATCATTCTTTCCATTCTGAGTGTGAATAAATGACTTCATCAGGTCTTTCAAACTTTGGTCTTCTTGATTATTTAGTGGATCGTATCTTTGTCGTGGTGGGGATGATCGTGTGTTGTTTCGTTGCCATCCATTGTCCCGATTCTCACCCCGGTTGTAGTTACCTCCGTAGTGTGGCCAATTTGCTCCCCGATTAGGATAGCCATAATTTGCATAATGGGCTTCCTCCACGCGACAATCACTTGCATAATGCGGTCCCCCACAATTTTCGCACCCATGCTTGATCACATGTACCTCTTTCTCTAGATAAGTCATTTTTCTGTCAAGCTTGTCTGCTATAGTCTTGATCTCTTTCAGAATAATAGATGCATCACTGCTTCCTTCTACTTGAGCTACCTGTCCTCTTGTACGTCGACCTCTACCATCGTCTCGATACTCCCTTGATAAGCTTATGACTAGCTTATCTTCCATCAAATTGTATGCTTCATTGGTGGTTTTGTACATAAAGTCTCCCCCGCCGGCTAGATCCAACTCATTTTGTGACTCCTTGGTTAACCCGTAGAAGAAGATCTCTATGATGTTATCCTTGCCCAGACCATGACCATAACAATTCCTCAGCATTTCTTTCAATCTAGCCCACGCCTCAGCAGACGTCTCTCCATCCTCCTGTCGAAATCCTCGAATATCCCGTAGCAATTTCCTACCCAAGGCGGGTGGGAAAAATCGTATGATGAAGTCTTCGCGCATTTGTGTCCATGTTGTTATTGAATTTTCCTCTAGCTCTTCGAACGAAACCTTCGCATCTCCGGTGAGAGACGAAGGGAACAACCTCAGCTTGACACTGTCGCTCTTACCTTGACCGTATTTGAACATCTCACAAAGCTCGTTGAATTTGGCTATGTGTTTATGCGGATCTGAATTGTATTGCCTATCGAGAGTATTGTCTTGGATCATCTTGAGATGGTGACCCTTGACAACGAAATCATCACCCAAGTCCGGGGTGGTGATAGCTGACCCTCTGGTAGCTGGTACTGCAACGGCTGCAGCCCGTCGGTGCATCGGCATGTCCAATGGATCCATAGCCGCTTGCGGTTCCGGTTTATCTTCAAAGATTAACTCCTCAACCTCAGACTCTGTATGACTTCCTCCTCCTTCTGAAGACGTATTATCTTCAAACTTCACAGGTGAGAAAGGTCCAAACCCTGGTGGCGTTGGAATTAATGTGTTTCCTTTCTTCTTGCCTCGCTTCTTTGATACTCCTGGATTCGATCTAGGACTTATGAGCCATAACCCCGAAGACCTTGTGTTCATCAACTACCTGAATACTTGCAAAGACAAAGACAAGAAAACCCGTAAAACGCACCGGTGTAATCTCTTTTATCTAATAAATGGGAGATTCGGATGATGTCATATTGCTGACGTGTCTCATCCTAAGACTATCCACCTATGATAAATTTAATAAATGCTGATGTCATGATATAAATATAAATAAATTGGGTTTTCAAAAAACTAATACATCTTTGATTTTAAAATGGGGTGGCGTGAACCTCGAAAAAATAAAAGCACGGCAACCTTTTTCATTGGCTTAGAAAAATCAATTGACTACCTTAGTCGACTAAAATCTTGGGCAACGGAAATCTTCTGCATTGGCTGGCAAATGAAACAACACTGTATCCTCCCCTATATTTGTCCAGATTCATAATATTTTTGAATTGAAACCTGATGCCCTTTCTATCATCAATTATGATGTTATGTTTTTATTTAAATCAAAACCAAATTAGGTTTCTTTCACCATCATCTTTGAGTTTTGTTATTTTTAAACATGGAGAAAGAAGCAATGATCTCTACCAAAAATGATACATGGAAGGCTAAGGTTGGTTTGTAGAGACAAACTTAGAAGATCGATATGATATATGATTATAATATTTTGAGTTTGAAGTTATTTTCTTATTTGTATTTCTTATGATTATTTAGTTGTTTAATTGTACTTCAACAGGTACGTATTGCAATTCTTAGTATATTTGGTGTTGGTGAGATGGATGGCAGAGGAATTGTTGAAGGTTGCTGATTATTATATGCCTACTAAATGGGTGAGTTTTCTTTTGTTTTATGCTTTTGGCATCAACGATTTACTCCTAGCTAACTCGATTGTTCATTTCATTAACAACGAATATCTTGTGTACACACTCAAGTTTTGGAGGCAAATTACAACGATAGTGGATCCGTAAATTCTCTCATCTATTATAGAGGACATCCTTTCAGTGGTTATTCAAATGGGTCGATAAAGGTTCATAGTTTTTTTTTTTTTATTTTATTTCTATATATGTGAGGAAATACTTTATTGATTATATAATGGATACGAAAATGATACTAAAAAATGAATTATGGTATGGTAGGTTTGGGAGATCAAGGGGCAGACAACGACTCTTATATTCAATATAAAGGAGCACAAGAAGGCAGTAACATGTTTCACACTTTTCGAATCAGAGAATTGCCTTTTGAGTGGATCAGCAGACAAAACGATAAGGGTAACCAATATTTCATGTTATCAAATAGTGTTTGAATCATGTGTAGGTATTGAAATAATTCAAATTGCAGATTTGGCAAATGATTGAAAGCAATGCATTGAAGTAATCACAACGAAAGACTCCATTCAAAGTCTTGAAACGTGCGGTGAAATAATTTTTGCAGTTACCCACAATCATAAAATGAAGGTATAACCAATAATCGAAAAGTTCTATATATACATGCAAAATATGACCGCAACATTTAAGAGTTATGTATACATATGTGATGTTATGTAGGTGTTTGATTCGTCAAGAAAGGTGAAGGATGTATTCAAGAACAAGAATGTGAAATATGTACGGGCTAGCCAAGGGAAAGTTTATGTAGGCTGCGTTGACTCGAGCATACAAGTTAGTTCTGGTTTTTGATTTATTACGGGTATTATACATATCATACTTATACTTGAAAAAAGATTAAGTTTATGGATTATTGCTTTAGGAGTTAATTATTGGAAACAACCGGCAACAAGAAATCAAAGCTCCGTCAAAGAGATGGAGAATGCAAAACAAGCCTATCAATTCAATAGCATTGCACAAAGACTGGCTATATAGTGCAAGTACATGTATATATGGATCAAAAACTAAGGTATAGAATCCATATACTGATAATGACAGTCTTCTCCTTTTGAATCTCCTTAGGAAGGTATCTTTATCTCCATATTTTGTTGTTAATTTTATGTATTTGATTTTGCAATAATTGTTTGTCTGGTTTCTAATAGCTTTTATTTGAATAGTAGTGGTGTTGCACTTAACTTCTTTCAATTTTAGGTATGTGACTTTTATAATCCGCTTTGTGACTTTTATAATCCGCTTTTTTAATCCCAGCTTCTTTCCAAACAATTGTTTTGCAGATTACAGATTATACAAAAATAAATGTTACTTTACTTTCGTGTGTGTCTTATGTTGTATTTTGTTTTTTAAATTTTCTTTCTAATTTTATTTCTCTTTCCAGCTTAGTGTCTACATATGTGTGTTTTATGTTTCATTGTTTTCGCTGGATTGTGTGTAATTGTGGGTGTGTGAGGGTTTTGTTTAGGGTTCTATTTGGTAAGTTTTTGATTGGTTATTTACATGTTTTTTGAAATGCTTTACACTACTGTTTGAAGCTTATTAAAGCAACTTTATGGTCTATTTATTTGTAGGTTATTTGGTTAGTTTTAGGTTGCTTATTTGCATCTTTGTAGCTTACTTGGTTAACTTTAGACTACTTAAACAACACTGTTTGAAGTTATACTTTGCAACTTAACATTTTGCTTGTAATTTTATCATATGATATATACTGCTTTTTTCAATTCGTTAGAGGTGGCATGATGGACAGGTTAGTAGGTTGGGTGGCAGGTTTCGGTTAAAGCATGTCACTTTTAGAACAAATAGAACCGACCATGTCATTCTTTTTTAACAAAATTTCATTTTTTATTTAATCATTTTTTAAAAGGGGTTGCTAATGATTATGACATTCTTGATAGGTAATTACAATATAGCAGTATATCATCTTATAACATTTTAATTCACCTTTTTAGCTCAAGATTCTTTAACCATGTTTAGTAGGTTGGATAGTAGGTTATGTTTTTGTGAATTGACAATGTGACAATATTTTTTTCAGTTCTTTAATTTTGCTTTGCCAGTTCACCAATCAATATGTATGACAATTTATGCTATTTTTTGCTTAATAGCAATGTGCGAGGCACGGTTTTGCAGCCGTGATATATGCTGAAAATGTGATAAGATGATTCTTGCCAATTTACTATCTTTATAAGTTGATAGTCCTAGATTTGTTTTATAGCAACGGAGGTGAAGTGAAAAGGTAAATAAAGTTGAAAGAACCAGGATTGCATGCTACCTATTTTGTATGAATATGAAATTGCGTGATGTGTTGCACACCCAAGCTAAATATAGGATATAAATATTTGTTTATTGAAGTGACTTAATGAGTTATTTCTTATCTTTTCATTCATTTGTGCTGCAGTTACGGAATGTTAATATCAAAATCAGTTGAAAAGTTCGAAAAAAAAGATGATCATGTGAGTGTCTTGGTGAAATAAGAACAACATCTAGGGTAACAAAAGTATTTGCCGTAAAACCAACAAACTACGAGCAAAAATATATTTATTTATGATATGTAATGAACAAATTACAAGCAAAAGATTATGCTTTGTACTTGAAGTATTGAAAGTATGCAATTATTTTTAATTTTATGGGTTAACCTTATAAATTAATTGAATATATCTTTTTAAATATATAACTTCTATTATATATATTGTTTTCTAGCTAATAGCTATCGCTTAACTATGATAAGATAATACTGCTACCGAATATTACTTTTCTAACTATTTTATCATAACTTTTAATAAATCACGCGTAATACGCGGGTACTAAGCTAGTTACAATTAAAAGTAACTTCCAAGTAAATTAATACTCAAAAGGATCGTATCACAAATTCGAAACAAAAACTAAAAATCAGTCCCCGGCAGCGGCGCCAAAAACTTGATGTGTAAAATCTAGTTTAATAAACTCGACCTACTTGTAGACTTAATTACACACTTATAGGCAGTGGACCTATTCGTATATAATATAGCTTTAAGTAAGTAAAGGTTCGATCACAGGGACTAATTTAGTTTTTAACTTCGAATTAATAATACTTGTTTGTTTTTTGGGTTTTTGTTGTCACGATTAATTAACTATTTAAACTAAAGAGTGATTATAAAATCGATTTAGAAAAATTAATTGTTTGTTATCAAATAATGGAGAAAAACACTCGTTTGATACTTCACTTGAAATCTAGTTAAGTTTACGTAATTGAATGTATATTTAAATTCTAATGTATAGTAAAATTCCTCTCGAATACCTTACTAACTTTAACTATTTCGAACTATAATGTTCCTCTCGAATACAGTTATAATTATCAACAATTAAGCATTAATTAACAAGCCGGTGTTCTATGATTTAATCTTATAAACTTTCCTCTCGAATAACTTTTCTAATTACTAAGTCCTCTCGAATCTTATTAATTAGACTTACTCGTTCACGTTTAATTACCTAAGTTGTTATTACTAGGTCCTCTCGAATCCTAACAATTTTAAACCAATTAAAGACCGATTGATTATTTCATACAATTTATTTAACCTATCTAGATTCCTCTCGAATACCTAGAATGTTGATTAATTAATTTGTATATAAACAACTTTATGATAATATATTAAAACTTAAACAAATAAGGATCTACGATTAAACATAAACACCTAAACATTCAAAAACGAAACAAAACCGTCAAACAATATCCGTTATTCAAACGAGCATTCAAAAGTGTTTAGATACTCATATTAAAGTTCAAAATAGCAAATAAAAGAAGAGAAAACATACTAAAAATCTGGAATAAAAGAGTAAGAAACAAACTAGGAAAGTTGCAACACGTGTCGTGATCGAATTGTAATCGTACTCCGACTCTAACTCTTTTCCTTGCTCTCCAAGCTTCCAAACCGAGATCTCCAGCTCCAAATATTGATAAGAACCGAATGAATGATATTCTGGATGATTTGGGTTGGTATTTATAGGCAAAAATCGATAGAATTCGTGTTTGAGTCGAACTCCAATTTTGCTAAAAACAGCGCAGTGCGTCGTTGTGATGGTTAGGACGGCGCCGTGGGTGCCAAATTTCCCAATATTCAAAATTTATAAAATGTAGCTCTCTATTTCTTCTTTATTCTCCAATTTGAATCACCTAAATCGGATATCGTATGAAGAAGTTATGATCAAAACGGTAGAGGTGGTACTGCGTCGTTCTCCTTGTCATATTTCACCATTTTTCGTCTTTTAAACTCAATTCTTCCACCATTTCCACTTCCCAATCATATAAACCTATAAAATAGACAAAACAACTTTTCTACACGATTAAATGCAAAAACCTATCTTATCCATCATGTTTAATATGAAAAATGACCGAATATCGCATATAAATAAACGTATAAATATGCGATATCAAATCCCCCCAAACTTAACCTTTTGCTTGCCCTCAAGCAAAAAACTGTCTTAAAATAATTATCAAAGCCAAAAATTATATAACCAAACACCTCACGAATTTTATGGGAAGTAAATCACACAATCTCTCAAACTAATCAAAAAGGTGTGTTACGTATTCTGTAGAATCGCTCAACTGCTCAGTCATGGTGAATATTCTATCATAGGCTTGATAAAGAATCAAATCTCCACCACTAGAGTCTAGGTACAACTAAACGGGGACTTTTATTCGGGTTATAATTTACAGGTATAGGCATGTGGATAATATATAATGGAGTATAAATGGGTAAAGATAAAATATACAAAAACTTAGATTAAATCCGAACTAATAAAATCTCTAACGAACCGAATTGCTCAATTTTCTCAACTGTACTTTTTTCTCCGAATGTACAAATATCGTGTACTACAAGACTCAATATACACTATCTCTTTTGAATTCTACAACTAATTTTTTCCGCTTTTCTGTTTTTTCGATTTTTTTTTTCTTTTTCACTTTTTTTCTTCTTTAGCCCAGTACATGCCTTACAATATAATATTTCTTTTGGTAAGTACACATGCTCAAAAGGCTAACTTTATTACTCTAACTATTTTCCAAATATAAAATAATACAAAGGCTCAAATAATATAACTTTTTTTGTTCATGCCTTAATAACTTTTGAACTTCACTTCTCATATACAAGAGCAATCAAACACTAAGTTCGGATCTAATCTAAAAATGAAACGAAAATAAGGCGAGTGTACAAAATATATAGTAGTGTTTAGAAACGAAACGGTTTAGCCGCAAAGTGGTTTAACTAGAGTTTCTAACACTAAAAATAAGTGTTACAAGGGTTAGGCGGAAAATATATAAAAGAAACGAAAAGGCTAATCAATGGGTTAATCCTACTTTGCCCCTATCATTGTACCAAATCACACTAAGTTACCCTAATGCAATTGCTCATATGTGGTCTCGAAATGTATAACAATGTCAAGTTCTAAAGTCATCAACCATCGGCACACTAAAAGAAACGAAAAAGTAGCATTAAAAATGAATGCTTTCCAAGGCTCAAAAATCTCACTGTTTTCTCGAGTAGGGTATTAAATGCGCTTGGTTATGCTTAAAGTTTAAGGTAATTACCGACTACACACGTTATATTTTTTTTTTTTTTCCAATTTTTCGATTTTTTTGTATTTTTTCTATTTTCTGACTCAAAAACTGTACAAAATAACACAATCTAACACGATGGAAACTAAGCTAAGGGTCGAAAAATATAATTTAGAAATTTCCCGATGACCCCCCCAAACTTAAGTGATAGTGTTAGTAGGGAATAGGCTCGATACATATAGCCTATAAGCCCTAAAAAGCTAACACAACACAGTATAAAGACTAAGTCCCTTCTACATCAAGGAAAGGCTCTTAGTCCCTTCCGGCTCCCAGCTCCCCAGCTGCCGCTCCCGACTCCCTGCTCTCGCTCCCGGATCCGGCCCTCGGCTCCTAAGATCCTACCACTTGAGGTCCTACTTCCTGAGGTCCTACCATCATTAGCTTCCAGGATTTCATGATAGACAATTACTATTTGTCTATTCATTATGACCGAGACATTGAAGCTTAGGCAACTTCTGTTAAAAGTGTTCGTCCCACATCTTTCAAACTTATAGAACTAATGTAGCGAAGAATGCAGCCACACAGGCAGGGAACCTAAACAATATTGGACGGGAAGACCCTTAAAGGGTACTCAAAGGTAATAATTCTTATACCCTGTTTAAACTGGATGCACATCATATACCCATGTCATGGAATGTCATGTTTGATAAATTAATGTTTTGATCATATAACCCATTATCTACCAACCCGGATCATTACAAAAAGGGAAAAGTCATGGAAAAACCTATACAAATTCATTGAAGAAAGAATTAGTCTGATCTTGAATCCCTATGCTATTCCACAACGTTATCTTTATATACCATTGTGCATGCGTGCATATACAATTTCATAATTCTGAACAAACGTTCAAGACCAGGTGCATATGGCCAAGATGGATATTTAAATCCAAGCCACACATGCCCATCATCATATACATATCTCTGGGAAACGTTCAAACCAAGTGCATAGGCCAAGATGGACATCTAAGTCTAAGCCAAACAAGCACCTCGTCATACACATAATTTCGGAACAACTTGGCATGAGCTGAACAACCAGCGAGTTTTGATATTTTGCCAGTCTGGCCGACCTTGATATTCAACAGCCAACCCGCCAGGTCTTGATATATAGACAGTCTGGCAGACCTTGATAGTTGACCATTTTACTCATGAAGGAATTGGCATCAACATAAGAAAACACTCTTAAAGAGTCATACAAGGATGTTTCTTCAATATGGTAACCCTTGACAATCAACAGCTAGCCAAGTCTTCATATCTGGGCAATCTGGCAAATTTTAGTGTTTGGCCATCTCACTCATGAGGGACTTGGCCCCACCATAAAAAGACACTCTTCAAAGAGTCATTCACAGAAATGCACCTCAAAATACAAAGTGGTCTGATCTATGTATCCCACAAGGCAACAAGCCTGATACACCACCCCGAACTACGTTTGGGGGAAATTTAGCAAAAGGCACATATAGACATCTTAAGTCTACGCCAAACAAATATTTCGTCTTTTTACCTACCGGGAAAAGACAAGCACTTCTCATTGGGAAGCGACATCACTCGCGAGTAAAACAAAATAAAGGTTAACCAACAAAATTGCCATCGGCAGAATATGAAATATACATGAGTAATACCCACACCTAGATATGTCATTGACATACAAAAGCACCATGGGCACTCACAAGGTGTCATAGACACAATCAAACATAAATATCTTCATGCACACCTAAAACGGTGTCATAAACACATCTAGGATGAAAAGATAGTAATGAGTTATTGGCTTGATCACCCAATAAAACATTATTCTTGACATCGCCATATGAGCAAACATCATATACAACCCTAGCCAAGACATGCAACACTAGGGGTTGGACATGATAGGGTCAGGCAAAGAATAGCCGAAACAGGCAATGAGAGCAAAGAAGTTAGGCTTCAAAAACAAACCTTTTTAAAACCTAACTGGGGGGCATGATAGTGTTAGTAGGGAATAGGCTCGATACATATAGCCTATAAGCCCTAAAAAGCTAACACAACACAGTATAAAGACTAAGTCCCTTCTACATCAAGGAAAGGCTCTTAGTCCCTTCCGGCTCTCAGCTCCCGGCCTTCTGGCTCCCTGCCGTGTCCCGGCAAAGTGTCCGGGAGCCAAGCCGTGTCCCGGCAAAGTGTCCGGGAGCCAAGCCGTGTCCCGGCAAAGTGTCCGGGAGCCAAGCCGTGTCCCGGCAAAGTGTCCGGGAGTCAAGCCGTGTCCCGGCAAAGTGTCCGGGAGCCAAGCCGTGTCCCGGCAAAGTGTCCGGGAGCCAAGCCGTGTCCCGGCAAAGTGTCCGGGAGCCAAGCCGTGTCCCGGCAAAGTGTCCGGGAGTCAAGCCGTGTCCCGGCAAAGTGTCCGGGAGCCAAGCCGTGTCCCGGCAAAGTGTCCGGGAGCCAAGCCGTGTCCCGGCAAAGTGTCCGGGAGCCAAGCCGTGTCCCGGCAAAGTGTCCGGGAGCCAAGCCGTGTCCCGGCAAAGTGTCCGGAGCCAAGCCCGTGTCCCGGCAAAGTGCCCGGGAACCAAACCCGTGTCCCGGCAAGTGTCCGGGAGACAAGCCCGTGTCCCGGCAAGTGTCCCGGGAACCAAGCCCGTGTCCCGGCAATGTCCCGGGAGCCCAGCCCGTGTCCCGGCAATGTCCCGGGAGCCGAACCTGTGTCCCGGCAGATGTCCGGGAGCCAAGCCCGTGTCCCGGCAGTGTCCGGGAACTTGGCCCCGTGTCCCGGCAATGTCCGGGAACCTGGTCTCGTGTCCCGGCGGTGTCCGGGAGCCAAGCCCCGTATCCCGGCAGTGTCCGGAACCTGGTCCCGTGTCCCGGCAGCATCCGGGAACCAGGCCCCGTGCCCTGGCAGTGTCCGGGAGCCAAGCCTCATATCCCGGCTGTGTCCCGGCACTTAGCGCCCCTGTGTCTGGAGACCTGCCGATCAGTCCGACACTCATGGCCTGGCATGTATAAAGATTTGTGTAGACCAACACTGGTGCTTTGGAGTTCGTCTCACAGTACCATACTCCTGACATCCTACCAGTCAGACACTCAAGCCTAATCCTTGAGTGTAACCGTCAGAGCATTAATAAGGTCATATTAATAACATAGACGTTAAGGGCCATTGGAATCCTATTGATGAGCCATAAATGGTCATCATTGCCATACGTTGTTAATACCTGGAAGTGTTGGGTATAAATACTTAACACTTCAGGTTTTGGAGAGGCCAACATTCCATCCTCTCCACACACACAGTATTAGCTCACCAGCATACCTACTTGCCGTAGTAATCATATTCCAATCACCTTCTTCAACCAACCACTTGACCACCTTAGGCTCGCCAAGAGCTTGATAGGTTTGCACTGCTTAGCAGGAGGTCAAGAGGTTGAACCCCAAACACCCAAGTTACTGAGCCTGCTACTATTTGCTCAAACATTAAGTAACACATTGTCCCGAATGTGTTAACGACTCAAACCTAAGGGAAATTACAAAAATAAAATCTAAAAATAAAAATAAATACAAAATAAGAAAAGAAGAAAGTAGAACCCGGTCGTGGATATCGAAAAATCTTCGGTGAAAAGTTGTGCTGAACTGAATGCCAGTCCCAACACCGATTGCTGAACTTACTTCTCATCTATAAAAACTAAAATAGAAAAACTAAACTCAAATATTAAAATCATAAAAGAAAAATAAAATAAAAATAAAAATTCCAAATTACGACGGAATAAAAATAATAAAAATAGTCTACTATTTTTAAAGTCTAATAGAGGAAAATGGTAAACAATAACTTTACAAAAATTACAAAAAAATCTCTGACTTTTTTTTTTATTTTTCTGTTTTTCAATTTTTTTGTTTTTTTTTATTTTTATTTTGGTTTTCTAGGTACCTAAAAGCTGAAACTGCAAAAGAAAATGTTAAAAACACCTAAAAATAAATAATAAAATAAAATTAAAAAAAAAAAATGAAAAAAAATGGAAAACAATTTAACTACGAAAAAGTAAAAACAAAACCCGGGTTGCCTCCCGAGAAGCGCTTGTTTTTCGAACGAGTCCTTAGCTTGACTTGATATGCCTCCACTTACGACTTCATGTAAAGGTCGAGACTCCTCTCGCCGTTCTTTCCCACGTGTTTTCCAAAAAGTACCGATTCTTCCTCCGACTCATGTCCAAAATGATCACCAAAAAGAAATGCTTCCTTTCCAACATCGAGCCTCTTATTCCGCTTTACCCAAGCGTCATGCCACTCTCGAGCCTCAGAAATCAATAATACAGCATCTCCAATTTCCCAAACATCGTCACCTTTGCTTTCATTGAATTTTGTCTTCTTAAATTCCTCCCATGCGTGACAGTTTTCCCCCAAACTTGAGTTTGAATTCTCGAGCTCTTCCTTAAATGGAATTCTTTCCTCCAAAAACGTTGCACCAGGATTATTGATTAAATACTCGAGCTCAAGTAAGTCTAAATCCGGGTCGGATTTTTCAAATGTCATGCTAGTAGAATTCTTCTCAAATTTCTCCAGCTCCAGTTTCAAGATGGAATCAAAATCCTCGAGCTCCTGATCTTCCTCCTCTTCAACAACAATTTGTCCTCCAAGCATTTCCTGCACATCTAGGTCAAACATTTAATCAAAAACATCAATACGAAAACAAGTTTCATCAGTGGAGTATGAATGTTTTGAAGCTTTATCAACAGAAAATGAAATTCGTTCATCCCCAACCCCCAAAGAAATCTCCCTGTCCTTTACACGAATTATTGCCTCCGCAGTGTTTAAAAATGGTCGACCTAAAATAAGTGGCACAGTGACATCTTCATCCATTTCTAGAATCACAAAGTCAACAGGGAAAGTGAAATTTCCTACTTTTACTAGCATGTTTTCAGCAATTCCTAACGGATATTGAAATGATCGGTCGGCTAATCGGATACTCATTCTGGTAGGTTTTAAATCTCCCGAAGCAAGTTTAGCATATAATGAATGTGGCATTAAATTTATGCTAGCTCCTAAGTCGGCCAATGCATTACAACTATAGGTATCACTAAAATTACAAGAAATCAGAAAACTCCATGGGTCGTCCAATTTTGGTGGTATCGAGTTTTTCACAAAAGCTGAACATTCTGCGTTCAAGAAAGCGGTCTGCTCCTCTGATGACTTTCCCTTTTCCGTGACCAGCTCCTTGATGAATTTCGCGTAATTCGGCATCCCTGCAATCAAATCAACAAGAGGAACATTAATACGGACAGATTGAATCATATTGCAAAATTTACCGTACTGCTCCTTCATGCGTGCCTTGCTCAAACGTTGAGGATATGGGACACGTGGCTCGTAAGCCTTTAGTGGGACCTCCTTCACTGGTTCAGGTGTTTTGGCCTCGGGTTGAACCTGTGGTGCCTCTTCCTCGTCATCGTCAGAAACTGGTTCAACAGAGGGGTGCGGCTCACTAGTAGCTGGGTGCGAAAAATCCTCATTTCCTCCGTTTTTGTCTTGATTAGCATATCCAGAACGTGTTGTAATTGCATTTACATGCTCTTCTCTCATTCCAGGAGGTTGATATTTTGGTCCTTGATTGTTGGAAGTATTCCCTTGATTCTGTGGTCGTGGATTCTGTTGCGTGTTGCTCGGTAACTGGCCCGGTGGCCGATTTGCGTTCGGCTCGTTCATCCTATCGAACCTTCTCTCCAAGTCTTGCATTGCTGCCTGGTGATTTCTCTGCCCTTGCTCGATGTGATCATTTAAAACTTTGAGCTGATTTGTGACTGCATCATTCTTTCCATTCTGAGTGTGAATAAATGACTTCATCAGGTCTTTCAAACTTTGGTCTTCTTGATTATTTAGTGGATCGTATCTTTGTCGTGGTGGGGATGATCGTGTGTTGTTTCGTTGCCATCCATTGTCCCGATTCTCACCCCGGTTGTAGTTACCTCCGTAGTGTGGCCAATTTGCTCCCCGATTAGGATAGCCATAATTTGCATAATGGGCTTCCTCCACGCGAAAATCACTTGCATAATGCGGTCCCCCACAATTTTCGCACCCATGCTTGATCACATGTACCTCTTTCTCTAGATAAGTCATTCTTCTGTCAAGCTTGTCTGCTATAGTCTTGATCTCTTTCAGAATAATAGATGCATCACTGCTTCCTTCTACTTGAGCTACCTGTCCTCTTGTACGTCGACCTCTACCATCGTCTCGATACTCCCTTGATAAGCTTATGACTAGCTTATCTTCCATCAAATTGTATGCTTCATTGGTGGTTTTGTACATAAAGTCTCCCCCGCCGGCTAGATCCAACTCATTTTGTGACTCCTTGGTTAACCCGTAGAAGAAGATCTCTATGATGTTATCCTTGCCCAGACCATGACCATAACAATTCCTCAGCATTTCTTTCAATCTAGCCCACGCCTCAGCAGACGTCTCTCCATCCTCCTGTCGAAATCCTCGAATATCCCGTAGCAATTTCCTACCCAAGGCGGGTGGGAAAAATCGTATGATGAAGTCTTCGCGCATTTGTGTCCATGTTGTTATTGAATTTTCCTCTAGCTCTTCGAACCAAACCTTCGCATCTCCGGTGAGAGACGAAGGGAACAACCTCAGCTTGACACTGTCCCTCTTACCTTGACCGTATTTGAACATCTCACAAAGCTCGTTGAATTTGGCTATGTGTTTATGCGGATCTGAATTGTATTGCCTATCGAGAGTATTGTCTTGGATCATCTTGATATGGTGACCCTTGACAACGAAATCATCACCCAAGTCCGGGGTGGTGATAGCTGACCCTCTGGTAGCTGGTACTGCAACGGCTGCAGCCCGTCGGTGCATCGGCATGTCCAATAGATCCATAGCCGCTTGCGGTTCCGGTTTATCTTCAAAGATTAACTCCTCAACCTCAGACTCTGTATGACTTCCTCCTCCTTCTGAAGACGTATTATCTTCAAACTTCACATATGAGAAAGGTCCAAACCCTGGTGGCGTTGGAATTAATGTGTTTCCTTTCTTCTTGCCTCGCTTCTTTGATACTCCTGGATTCGATCTAGGACTTATGAGCCATAACCCCGAAGACCTTGTGTTCATCAACTACCTGAATACTTGCAAAGACAAAGACAAGAAAACCCGTAAAACGCACCGGTGTAATTACAATTGAAAGTAACTTCCAAGTAAATTAATACTCAAAAGGATCGTATCACAAATTCGAAACAAAAACTAAAAATCAGTCCCCGGCAGCGGCGCCAAAAACTTGATGTGTAAAATCTAGTTTAATAAACTCGACCTACTTGTAGACTTAATTACACACTTATAGGCAGTGGACCTATTCGTATAAAATATAGCTTTAAGTAAGTAAAGGTTCGATCACAGGGACTAATTTAGTTTTTAACTTCGAATTAATAATTTAGAAAAAGTGATTATAAAATCGATTTAGAAAAAGTAATTGTTTGTTATCAAATAATGGAGAAAAACACTCGTTTGATACTTCACTTGAAATCTAGTTAAGTTTGTCAGGATCGTATTAGTTAATGTAAACCAATAGGTTTGCCTTCGTTAAGACCGTGATCTATTGAAGAAGTTCAGCAGCGGATGAACACTTCAATATTAACGAGTTCTCGAACAATATAATGTTATATGAATAACAATAAGAACAACAAAATATAGTCGAATTATAAGCCTCAATCGTATTAATGAAATTATCAATACAACGTGTTTTTATCAATACAAGGATCTATCTATTTATAGACCCAGAGGCCGACCTAGATAAACTAGGAAACATCAACTATCCTTATCTAAACATATCGTTATCTAGAATAAGGAAACTATATCTATTAACAAAAGGAAACATAATCTAATTATAATTCTATAACTTAGATTATACTTGCACGACAAGTTGGTGGTCCGTATCAACTAGACTTCTTCCGTATCAACTTGATCAGCCGTACTAACTTGACCAGCCGTAGTAACTCTGTTGGACAGCCGCACTAACTTGTTCTTCCGTAGTAACTCTTACTGTCTTCCGCATTAATCGTTTAAGTTACTTTTCTTGTTTGTTAAGCGTATTGTTTATGATTAAACGATATTGACTATGTTATAACCCAACAATCTCCCCCTAACCTTGAACTTTTATGACACATCAAAAGTACAAGTTTTATGCTCCAACCGTACTAACTATTTTTCATTAACAAAAGATGATTAACTATTACAAACTTTAATTCATCTCTGTTCAGGCCAATCACCCTCTTTGCCTTTATTCTTTTCATCTATGATTTGTACCAATATCCTCCAAACTAATTCATGTGCAAGAGGTGAATCATGAAGTCCATTGAGCTTGACTTCAATCAACTCTTCCAAAGTTTTCAAATCATGAGGATATCGCATATCAATCAAATAAAATTCCATAGCTCCCTCCTTTCTTCTGATGGAGTAGACACCACTTCGATCATAGATGAACCATTTGAGTACTGGATTTCTTGGACTTCCTTTCTTGAACACTGAGCTTTTCTTTTTGTAACCTGGTTCAAATAGTCCACATAGAACGTCCATAGCCAGATCAGTACCAGAACATACACCTCTTTCATGAGAGTACTTAACCTTTCCAATGTTGTACATCCTCTCTAAATCATCTCTATCGAAGTCTCTAATTATCCAATGAAACGCTTGAAGAACTTTCTTTGACTTGTCTGCTCTAATGACTTCATATTCAGTTCCCAATGTTCCGCCAATAAACTTCCAGTCTATGATCATTGGAGGTTTCACATTCAATGGAGTAAACCTAAGACCTTCAACATGATTTATGTATGCAGAATAATCTCCCCCTTGAGCAGTGCTTGGAGGATTTTGTTCCATACTTTCAGGCTCTTGTTTAACCTCCATAAATGGAATGTCTGGACTTTCTTGTTGAGAAGCAGCAGCATCTTCATTCATCTTCTGTCTTTTGGCTAGAGGCCTTGGAATCCTCTTTGATGCTAGCTTTCGTCTTTTGGGCTTCTCATGAGGTTTCTCCACAACATGAACAGGTTCTGGTTGGTTGAACACTTTCCTTCCAGTCTTCAAAGCTGCTTCTAATGCCTTTTCAGCATCTTGGATCTTCTTCTCTTGGATTTTAGCAAGAGCAGCTTCTCTCTTGGCTTCCTTTTGTTTTTCTTCCTTGACAATGTCCAACATATTAGCTAATTTCACAGGGCCTAAAGATCTACCACTGTACCCTTTGCTTTTGAGGTACTTGGTGTATTTCTCCCTGTCTTCAGCTAATTTTACTTGTGTGGACTTGGACACTTTCTTCTTTTCAGACTTGGTTTTGGCTTTTGCTTGCTGATGAAGAGCAATTTTATCCTCTTCAACTGTCTTCATAGCATATCTCTCATCTGCTTTTACCAAGCCTTGATAAGCCAAATCATTCAGAATCTCTTCATTCTCCATCTCCTTTGCATGAATTGCATCCTCCTCAGCAATTCTAGCCATTTCTTCTCTTTCAGCTGGAGTTGGAGACTTGTTCAGCCTAGCATGAAGCTCATCTTCTTCAGATATCTTTCTTTTTCTTGCCCTTTCTTCTTCTTCATGCTCAACAGCTATTCTGAGTATCAATTCAGCTTCAATTTGCTCTTGTCTGAGCTGTTCTTTTTCTTCAGGTGTAAGATTTTGAAAATTCATTTCTTCCTGAGCAATCCTTTTTTCTTCCTGCTTTTCTTCCTTTGATTTCTCCACAACTATATTTTTGCCTTTTTCTTTATGTTCTGGAGCATCAAGGTCAACTCTCTGAATCTTCTTCTTCTTCTTATCAACAGTGACATATCCAATTCTACTTGTAGAAACAAAAACACTAGCAGGTTGTTCAGGTAAGGTTATAGAAGCTGCTGGAGGTTTAGCAACCAATGCAGCTGCTGCTCTTTGTCTAGCAACTAGATCAGCTATCATCTTCTTCCTTTCGTCTTCTGCTTTCTCCTTGTCTTGTTTCTTCTTCTCTTCTTTGATCTTAAGAAGCTGTGAGGCTATAGTGTCTTCATCAGCCATCACACTTGTTCTTGTCATCTCTTCTTGAATAAGAACATTTGCAGCTTCTTGTTGATCAATTGTAGGAATAGGAGCTTCAGTTGTTGTGGTTGAGAGTGTTGTAGCTTCAGAGTGTATTGCAGTTAAAGGATTTGAAGCTTGATAAAATGTGGGAGGAGTGGTTGTGAACAGGTATGAGTGATCCGCATCATCTATGCTTGGACTGATAATCATGGGGTCAGTAGTAAATGTATCCGCAGCAATGGAGTCCGCAGCAACTGGACTAGTAACCATTGGCTCCGTAGTAACTGTGTCCGCAGCAATAGAGTCCGCAGCAACCATCTCTTCATCCGCATTAACTTGGTCAGCAGCAAGTGTCTCAGTAGCAACTTCAGAAGTCATTTCAGCTTCAACTTCCATCTCGTCTATTGTTTCTTCAACCATTTGCTTCACTTCTTTCTGCTGCTCCTCAACCAATGGCTCATCTATTGCCATCTTTTCCCCTTCTTCATCTACCACCATGTCCTGTGTTTCAAACTCTGTCTCCCCCTCAAATGTACTGCCTTCCATATCTTCATCATGTTTTGATGTGGCAGTGATCACCGTATCTGCACTTCCCTTGTCTTCACCCTTGCTCTCTTCAGATGAGAACAAAATGTTTGGTTCTTTCTCCCCCTTGTTATCATCTGCAGGAGAGTCCTCTGAAGAGGATGAACTGGAAGGTCTTGGTGAGTTGCCAGCACTTCGTGTGGTGATTCTTTTGGGCAGTAACCGGACTGATAGAAGAGCTTGTTGTGCCAGTACCTGTTGCACCAAAGATGTAAGAGAAGACAACATATCACCCTGTTTTTCAACCTTCACCATTAGAGATTGGTACAAAGCCATCAATTCATTAAACTGACCACCACTACCCTCACCCCTTTCCTGTTGGGTACCAACAGGCGGTTGATCATAGGGAATAGAGAAACTCTCCTGCCTAGCAGAAGCATGTAACTCTCCCATGGTCTCTTGGCGCCAGGGACCACCTTCCAAAGCTGAGAACAATTCCTCAGCAAAGGATGGTGTTGCCGTAGTTTGGGTCTTAGTTATGTTGATACTGGCCTGAGCTTCACTATGAGAAGTGAAAGCTTCAGTAGTATCAGCCCTCCCTACATGGTTTCCCCTCTCCTTATGGACCAACTCAGTGAACAAGGGGGTGTGTTCAATGTTTTTCCCTAAATTTTGAGTCATTCCTGAAGATGTTTCAGGTAATGATTTTGAAGTGTGAGAACTGGGGATGGTTTTAGAAACAAGAGGCTGAGTAACCCTCTTGAGTCTTTTGACAGCAGCCTTGGGTGGTTTGTGAGGTGATGAAGCAGTGGGTTTAGTTACTTTAGAAGTAGTAACTGTTGCAGTAGCAACTGGAGTAAAACTCACAGTAGCAACTGGAGGAACATGAGCAGTAGTAACTGCCGTAGTAACCTGATATCGCTCATTTATATGAGTATTTTATCGCGATATTCATTATGTTTTGTGTCCCAAACGTAATGGAAAGACCCCTTTTATGCTTATGTTTTGTAAAGTTATGTTTTAGGTTGAGTTAGGTACTTTTGGAGCAAAAAGAACGAGTTTTTGGAGTTTAAAATGAAAATGGACAAAGCAATATGGACAGGCGACGCATTCCAGGAAGCTGCCCAAAGCATTCAGCTCGGAAGTGGGAATGCGCCGCATTCCCACCACAGGCGGCGCATTCCCTTACTTGGCAGTTACATGACGGTTTTAATGATTAATCAAGAGAACACCAAAAGACTTCATCACTCAACAAATAGACAGACGTTGGAAGCAGAAAGATATCATCATTTTCATCTCAATTTGGGCATTATCATCAAATTGAAGGCAATTTCATATCATTGGAAGCATCAAAACAATCTTTAATTTTCGTATTTCATCAAGCAATTGACAATTTCGATTTCGTTTAGTTACTTGGAGAAATTTTGGGAACTTGTTACTTACGCTTGGTATTGATCTTTTATAATTTTTATTGCAATTTGAATCATGTCTTTTACATATTTGATTGTGTTTGTTACAATTATGAGTAGCTAATTTCTTTAAACGTTTGCTTGGATTATGTGATCGTTTATGTGTTAGATTTTGGG